>CM042433.1:29619554-30219554 GCA_023631565.1 Gymnocephalus cernua | reverse complement strand
GTGAAACACATCAAACAATTTCAGTAATAAAATGTGGACTCCGTAATATACTTTATATCTTGACATGAGGACAAATCAGGAACAAATTGGAAAACATACGTATGTGCCAAATTCAACATTTGGATGTATTATGTAAAAAAGAAAAAACGGCACAATGTGAGAATTCACCTGTCAAATTCCTATTAAAAAAAGAAGGCACCAAAGGTGTGAGGTATGTATCGTCTACGCTAATATCTTAATTATTGTTTTAACAATGAGCAGACATTATCAAGTATGCTACTTCACTCACTTTCTCAAAAACTATATTTAAAAAAAAAAGAAACTCCTAAAAAAAAAAAAGCATGTAGCTTCTGAAAAATTCCTCACTCAAGTCAAAAATGTCTGCAAAAACAGCAGCATGAGATAAAACAGACAGCATCAGCATATAGATGGGAACAAAAGTGCAGTGTAGTTTTTATGTCCTGGCATTATACACACGCAGTTTAGAACACAGCCAATTGTGTTCTAAACTGCTCGACTTGAATACAATAAACTGATGGCTGTGTCCTGAATGTCGTTCAGTGACAAATGCTGTAACGTAAAATATATTGAATTAGTGTCCAGCCCTACTGAAAAAAAGATGGCATAATTCCACCGCTCTGTGTACTTTCACATATCGATCCAAGACGCGAGGCAAAGGCTGTGACGTATTGCACAACATGCGCTGTGCCGGCACACTGCGTGTGGCTTTTCACACAGGCACTGTTCCGCTTCTGTTACTATCAACTATTTCAGGCACAGATCTGACCCGCCCTTTCCATATATAGGTCCTTCCAGAAAAATGCTGTTTTTTTATGATTGTTGCAGGCAAAAATCCTTAGACTTACAACGTTCAGAGACGTTGCTCACGTCACATCGGCGGCGGGAAGCTAAGTTTGCAGCTGCGCAGTAACGCTCAGTAACACTTTCCCATCACCGGAAAAGTGCTGGAAAGAGGCTTCACTTGTCTCCGTCAAAAACAGCGGGATCGCTGTGTCCATTTTATATACTGTCTATGGGTAAACGCAACATTTTTCATCTTTCTGCTGAGATATATGCGACTTTTTTTGCAATGAAAATGCAGGGATTATGAAATCATGCAAGCCCCGCATATTTTGCACAGAAATCTGCAATTTATGCAGAACAGTGCGGCGTATTTGAAAAAATGCAGCCCCCCGCATAAATATGCGGACTTTGGCTGATTATGCATTGAATTATGCAATCGCATAATCACGTTTTTCTAGAGGGACTGATATATTTCAGATAGCACAGCAAGGAGGCATACTGGCACAATACTGGCCACTGTAACTTTAAGTATTATAATATAAAGTGGGTTATTGTGGACCTGCTGCTCACTGTGCTGCTGAGGCACACAAGGCACACAAGGCACACACACAGTTGTTGCATCATACACATCTCAGCTGAAACTAGAGGGGAGGAGGCATAAGCTTTACTATCAGACTATCACCTCTTGATATAAAAAGTAGAATAACCACACAAGATGGGCCAGGGTTAGCTTGTTAGCATGCTAACTTCAGTAAATATCTCTGCAATACAATACATAGATGTCTTTAACATGACATTATAACTCTTAGACTCTCTTATTCTGTTGATAAGGTTAGTTAATTGTTTTCCCCACTACACTTTAGACACATAGTACCTTTTAAGAAGTTTATTAATACACACTCTACGGTTGAGAAAATGTAGTGAAAAAGACAAAGGCTGTGACAACAGTCAAAGTTGTAAAATCCTGTCCTGTGCAAGGTTCTTTTATTAAATTGCATTATATTGTAAAGGGGTAACTATTTTTCTGGTCATTCTATATCTGTTTTGATATTTAAAATGGACTTCTGTTTTCTTACCTCTGCAAGAACTCCAATGTTGCTCCTTGGGCTGCTGGGTAAGAGATGTTCAGGCAGTAGTACGTGGCAAACATCAACACAAGAGCATCAGTGAAGGCATTGATGTGACCATTCACAATGGTCTGGTCCACAGAAAGCATTAAGTACTCTGCTGCCAAAGGAGAGCTTCCTGTTGTAAACATACAAAAGACAGGGGATCTGTATTTTTGTGACAAACTGTGCTCAAAGACCATAAAGTCCAGTAATTATTCAATAAGTTTGTAGACAAAAGATCTTTTAGATCAAGCAACTCGTTCTTACAGTGAGTAAGTTCACATTTAAATGGTCCCTGCAAAGTCTCACACTGTGACACAGAAGACGCCTGCCGATGATGACGGTAAACATGGCATTTAAATGCATTATAATTTCTAAAGTGAGACTTGCAACCTGCTATGCAACATGCATTCTGGTAATGAGCCTCATTTCTGTGTAGCCCTTGATGTTGTACATAACCTTTTAGGGTTTTCACAGAAACACCACACCTGTGACAAGTGTAATATTTTAACATGGCAAAACACTCACCTCTTCAGATTACTTTGAGGTCAGCAAATCTGTTGAGAGACAGAAAAATAGTATTTGAGTGCATAGGCAATCTTGAGTGCATAGGCAATCTTAATTAAGAAATCTGCCAAAATAAAAATAAAAAATGCATTGGAAAATATTGTGGGCTAGTAACGTTAGCTAAATAGGTAAAACAGTTAACACTAGCTAGCTATCTCAACCAAACGTTACATTTTACTAGCTAGTGAGCCAACACTTCACTCATAACGTTAGCTACCTAACGTTACTGTAACGTTGCTTAATTTACTTCACACTGTTAACCACGTTAAGTAACGTCAAGGTTCAGGTCACAAGTTACAGAATTAGCACGTCTGCCAAGCTGGAGTAAAGTCAAAGTTTGTAAATGATTAACAAGCTAACATTTATGCTAACTAAAGTTACCAAGCTTGTGTTGGTAATGCTAACGTTAGTTATACAGTTTTATATGTCGGCTTACGTACCTTGCAGTTCTTGTTTACGTGCAGACTGTCAATGGTATCTTTTGCATTCGGAATTTCGCACGCGTTGCACATAAAAGTCGCTCTCTTCCACACTGTCTCAAACACTATGACAACGTTGAACTGCCGCGCTCCTCTCCAGCTCACACTGTATATTTCTACCGGTCTCTACGCTGTATCCACCGCGCTTTCTAACGTAACCCCTCCCACTCAAACGTTGCCGTTGTTCTTTAAAATGATTGGAAGTTTCACACGTTTAGAGTCACGTGTCCCAAAATCTCCTGCTCCTGTCTTTGCCATAGGTCTTTGCAGAGAGTTGTCTTTGAAGTTGACCCGCTGTCTGCACCTGGCAGATCCGTTAACGACTCTGAATTATTGTGTACAGAATGGTTCCAGATTTAACCCTTTCAAGTCTATCGTGCTGTTTCATATATTTCCAAGATATTTCAATACAAGAAGTTGTTTGCAATTCCTCACATGGAAAAGTCTCTCCATGTGGTTGGATTTGAAAAAAAAAAAACAGTATGCTTCTTACTTTTTATGAAGAATTTTGTTTTTCCTGCAAAATATCCCAATTTCACTGTCCAGATTGGAATGTGAAGGCAGACAGACACATATGGAATTATACATTCTGAATATCAGAACATTATAGAATGCTTTAATGCTTAACACACAGTGGTCATTTTAAAAGTAGCCAATGGTTTGTCGTGTGTTTAGACCGCAGATTTTTTTGTGTGACTCAGACCAGATGTTATAACAATAAGTCAAATATTAGGTAGCTGAAGTGATCCCTGAGCAAATGCGCTGAAAGGGGCCAAAGCAAGCAGCAACCTCCAGTTACTGTACTTTTTTACTTAAGTGCAATCATCAGACAGCTTTAATTTACTATTTCTTTCACATAAACACATGAAAAGGTTCAAAATATGTTGGTAATGGTATTACAAAAGTACTTTTTGAGAATATTGCCCTTTCTGAGTGCTTTAATGCTGCTGGTGAATGTAGTAGTTGACATATTTTTTAACACCACAACAGTGCTTGACTGATGTATCCATGTCCACATAATGCCCAACATACTAGCAGGGTTGCCATCATATCAAGTAATATTGTCCCATAACAACTACCTTTCAAGAGTTGATTATGTTTTAATGAAAGTAGTCATGTTATGTAGGAGAGCAGGAGATACATATGGAAATAATCTTGAAAATCAAGACCTGTATATTTTGCGTAACCCATTTTGTTCAGGGCACAATGGTGGATGTATCACAGTGGGATTTGAACCCAGGTTTCTCACACCAAAGTGTCTTTATTGAGTTTATGCACAGCTAATTGAAGTATACTAAAACACAATAGCCAGTAATATTGTATTATAATGGTGACATAGCCTACTGGTAAACAATATTCAATATTTACTGCAGTGCTTTTATGCTTTTTGTCAGTTTACACACACAATATATGTAATAGATTATTTTGATTTGCTTGAAAAGAGACAGGCATAGTGTGTGAAGTGCTTCATTGGACTGGCATCAATATTCAATCAATCAATCTTTATTTGTATATCACTTTACATACAAAATAATAACAATAATGCTTGATATACAATTAAATGAACAACTTAAATGTTCATAATCACAGGCTATAAGTAATCTATTTTAACAGAGACAGTGGCTTTAGGGTTCGGGTTGCGGCAGACAGGCGGTTATTTGAAATGGAATGAAGCCCACGCACGGCATTCTCATGAAAGTGGTCGAACACGCCCCACATTCCAGTCGAGTTGGTGACGGGTGCGCATGTGTATGATTGCGCGGGCTGCGCGGTGCATTTGTAGTTCACAAGTAGGTAGTCGGTTATGTGGTCTTCTTGGGCGGCTTTCTGTGACGTTAACGTTACATTTGAATGTTTGAAATGAACAATGTCATAGATTCAGAGCTGTGCAACGGAGCTTTTACGATGGTAAAACAGCCACAATCCAGTAAGAAACATTGCTGGAGGAAGAGTATTTTTCACAACGAGGACATTTTTTGCGACGTGAAGGAGGAGTGGGGCGCCATTGAAGGATTGGAGCAGTACTGAACACATTTCATGTAAGTGTTTTAATAAACAAAATGCTTTCTATTCACTGACCAACATATTCAGTTATTTAAAGAAACGGTAGAAACATATTTACAGAACGGTGTTAGGCCACGATAATAAAAGTTGCTAAACGAACTCCTTCCAAGTTAAGCTAACATTAACGTTAGCTTATCAAAAGTGACATTCACTTCTAACGTTAAGGGTTGTGAGTTCTGCAAAGCATCGATTTATTGGTTTATTTTTCATGTTAAAATTCATATAATGCATCTTGAAAAACATTACATTTCACTGTGGACATGTCAAAAGCTGTGCTTTTATGAGGTACATTTCAAAAGCATATGTAAGTTAACTTGCCTATTCGACAGGCATACAGTTAAACCAGTGCCACAAACACATGGAAACAAATGCTTAAGCTGCATTTTAGCTATCTAATTTTTATGTAAATATGTTGTGTATATCTTAATAACTAATCTAATATGCATTAATATCTAATAATGGCAGTAAAATAATGTCTCGTTATTGAGGTTTAACTATACTTTTTGTTCTGTGCAGAATCAAGAAGACCCAGCCAGCCACCACTTCACCTGAGGGAGAAACTGCCCAGCCCTGTCTTCCCCCAGGCAAATAACCATTCCATGTGGCAGCAGCTGAGGCCCTCTCTTAAAAGAGCCATTGATGCTGGTAAGAGGCCTTCTAGAACTTCATCTTGAACAGCTGTTGTAAAGGTTACTTATTTGTTGTGAACAGAGTACAATATTTAATCCTCCACAATTCCATTTTTCATATTGTTGCCACATATATAATCTAGTAGTAATCTTGGGTTTATCAGATAAAGTTAGTATGAAAGGCTGACTAAAATCCGAATCAGAATTTTATGAAATGTCATGAAGTCACAAATACACGACTCTGCGAAGGCTTTTATTTTATAGCAGTGATGACTAAGGCTGGGCGATATGGCCAAAATTTATATCACAATATATTCCGTAATTTCGGTCAATACAATATTAATATAAAAACTGCAAACAACGCCCACAATGGATGTCTGTACCTACAAACTTTCAAAATAATTTGACATGTCTAAAGAAATGTATGTTCACCTTTTATTTGTATTTAGCTTTCATACAATCAAAAAATGTGAAATCACTGTCAAACAAAACTCTCAATTTGGCAATATTAAAAGCTTTGACTTTAAACGACAACATAGACTGATTATCTGTGTTTCCCATAAATTACCAAGACTATGGTGGCACCGACACAGTCGCTTCGTTCTTTTAGTATTTCCGTTTAACATTCAGATTGGGGGTCGTGAGGCAGTGCATAACACATGACCTGTGTTCTATTCTCACTCCAACAAATCCATTGCGTCCTTGAGCAAGTTGCTTAGTTGATGCGTGTAACCTCTGACATGCACTCGCTGGACACTTTATCAGGTACACTTTGCAAGTACCGGTTTAGACCCCTATTGCCTTCAGAATTTCCTTAATTCTTTGTGGCATACAACAAGGTGTTGGAAACATTATTGACATGATAGCATCACACAGTTGCTGCAGATTTGTCAGCTGCGCATCCGTGATGCGAAGGCTGTGTGAATCCTGAACCGTTGATACGAGGCAGGATGGATTCATGCTTTCATGTTGTTTATGCCAAATTCTGACCCATCATCTGAATGTCACAGCTAAGGGTGCTCCGATCAGGATTTTGGGGGCCGATCACCGATTGCTGGAAGACGTATCGGCCGATACCGATCACCGTTTGCTTTTATAAATTGAAAATTACGCCATTACATAACAGTCACACATATTTAGAGCATGTATCAGGAATTGTTTGGCTTTTTGTCCTAGCTCAAAATCTAAAAAATTTCTTCAGCACACACACCGACACACACACACACACCCAGACACACACCGACACCGTCACACATACACACACAGACCGACAGACACACACACACACACCGTCACACACACACACACACACACACGGGGAAACAGCTGTTTGAGCGGCGCCGGAGCTGCTAGCTACACGACTCCGCTCTGCCTTAGCGTTAGCTAACTTTGAAAACTCCTCATCCTCCTTTCTGTGACTAACCTTCACATGTCTGATGAGGTTGGTGGTGTTGAAATGTCTTTGGAGCTTTCCGCCTCGTGGTATTTCCTCGGTACACACGTTGCTAATCGCTAGTGTATCGTCTTTTTCCCAGATAGCAATGAGTCGGCGGACCACCAGCGGTGCTCCAGAGGCAGTAGAAGCGTCAGAATGGTGTAATCACAAACACGTTTGCCGGAGCACCACCGGTGGCAGCCGCTTTTTAAAAGCGGTAGCCGTCTTCCTACCACCTTCGTTCCACGGCCGGCCGCGGGCCAACTGCTGTTCTGCCACCGTTCAGACACCTTGTAGAACTGCCAGACCGCTGAATGTAGGGACGCCGCCATTTTAGCTCCATGTAGAAAATGTTCTCAGGAGTAGTGCGCTCTTAATACATCCATGGTAGTGCGTCATCTGATCGGCCTATCTGATCGGCCTTTATGGAGACCACCGATCAAACTATTTAAAGACATTATCGGCCGATACCGATCGGTGACCGATCAATCGGAGCACCCTTAATTTCTTCTATTGTCCAGTTTTTGTGAGTCTGTGCTGTTGTAGCCTCAGTTTCCTGTTTTTAGCTGACTGGAGTGACACCTGGTGTGGTCTTCTGCTGCTGTAGCCCATCTGCTTTAACGTTGGATGTGTTGTGCGTTCAGAGATGGTATTCTGTATACCTTGGTTGTAACAAGTGGTCTTTGAGTTAATGTTGCCTTTCTACCATCTCGAACCAGTCTGCCCATTCTCCTCTGACATCAACATGATATTTTGTACAATATGTGAACACACAATGAATATGTATTCCCTTTTCAGGATTTTGGAGACATACCAGGAAGGTGCAGTGGCTCTGGTGGCAGTGGTCAATGAGGAGCAAGTGCCTGCAGGAATCACCTTTTTCAAACTCACCACATGTCATTCATACTCAACCATCAGGTTTTAATGTGTCACAGACCTTGGATAGATATACAGATGATTTTGTTTGGCGTTAATTATGCTTTCCAATTGAGCTACCTTAAAAAGCTTAGTGATTTTTTAACTTCATCAAGAGTTTTTGTAGTATAAAGTCAGAAGAGTCCAACCAATTTACTTTGGGCTTGCATGCCGTAAACTGGCATACAGATGGATTTATTAAGACTGCCCTAAATGTTCCATATATGGTACGGTGTGCTATGGCCATTCAGTATATGGTGTTTAAATAGGCATAATACAAACCATTTAATAAGATATGTTAAAATGTTCTGCTTGGGTTTTGTTTGTATCACATTCCTGTCTTTTTTCCCTGCATGGATTTTCATCTATTTTGTATACCAAGTAACTCAAGCGCACACAGATACACAAACTTGGCTCTAGAAAGTCATAACATATCAAATTGAATCAAGAAAGTGAGAAAGTCTTTGAATTATACATGGAAGTTCACTGTCTGGGATACCACCATTTTGTATTAGCCGTGTATCAAACCTTAATACTTAAAAGTTTTATCTTTTAAATAAATGAAATATTTGTGAATATATGATACCTTCTGATTGTGTTTTTACAGACTTATGTGAAAAAAAAATACATTTTCTTCTTTGTGTGTAATTACAATGATTTTTTTGTTTTAAATGATAAAAACTGTATTTTGGCAGTTTAATAATGCTTATAGACAGTTTAACAATGCGTATAGACATTTATACACTGATTAAAAAAGCAATTATTCATGGTTTTTGTTTTGAAATGTCCATAATTTTACGAGTAAATTACAGAAAAAATACTTTTTGTTGCTGTTAATTGCCGTAATTGTATCTACTTTTAGCAGTGTTTTTACAGTTTTAAACTTAAATTTAACAGTTTTATCATTTAAATAAAAAAATAATATTTGTGAAAATACGATACATTTTGAATGTATTTTAAAAGTAATTTTATGTAAAAAAAACATAAATTTTCTTTAAAATAATGGAAATGCTATGCTTATTCACAGCTACAGATTTTTTCTGTTATTTTACACTAAACATTTAAATTCACAATTTATTTTTGTAATTTATTGGTGTTTTCATGTATTTAAAAAATACGGAAAAAATCTGTAAAATTAACAAGAAAAAGTATGTAAAATTACAGATTTTTTTTACAGTGTACGTTTACATGCACACTAATTTCCCAATATTATTCCAAATGTGATACAGGTCATACAACATATTCCGTTTGGATATTGTGGTGTATTTTCTTATAAGACTATTATCATAGTGTTTATCACATTATATGTATTTCATTCTAATAATAATCTTGAATCTTGTGTAGCAAAAAGTAACAAGATACCAGAGGGCCCCTTGGAAGGAAATGGTTTCCATATGTTTAGTGATGGGGCCTCCTAGAAGAATGTGCAGGAGAGGTGTTCAATACTGATTAGAGGATTTGAAATGTAACATGTGTTATCATTTTACCTATGCATTTTGGTATAATGAGTTTCCTTTAAGAAGCCTGAAACAAAGAAAGAACGCCCGACCACGATTGGCTTAGCGTGGATCTCCAAGCTCTGCAGGCTTGCATTGATGCTGAATTATTTTGAAATAATAAACCTTATTAATAATCAAGCAGCATCTGCGACTATTTCTTCAACCACACATCATCATCGTTATCATCATCTACAACGCTACTCCTGATACCACAATATTCCAAATAAGGCCCTTTTGCGAATATAGCATTTTCCGATTAAGACGCGATATTATTCACATATTATTATATGGTATCATTCAGGTTTGAGGAACCTTCTGTGGTATACAGCACATTCAGAATCTGCATCTCAATCTGGTTTTTACAGCAGTTTGTGACAGTTTACAGCCTCTTGCCTGTTCGAGCGTACTGTACGGTCAGCTCTGTACGTTGCTATGGTTGTTGTACACAAACAAACTAGCCAGCAAGGCTGCAGTAAAGTTGCATGCTCAAAAGAAAAGCAGGAGAAACACAGCTATTTTTGAAACATTATGAAAGACTTGGATATCAATAGGTTTTTGGATATGCACAAACATCACAACGTCGACCTTTTCAAGAAGCTGGCTGAAGGAATGAAGGAGGGACGCTATGTTTGCACGGTCAAAGGGCAAAAACCGGAATTACATGTGCATGTAAACGTAATCATTGAGGATTCAAGTCTCCTTATTACAGTTTTTCTCAATTGTTTACACACAAATACTGGTACTTGAGACACAATGACCACAACATGTAACTCATACACCGACCCTCTGAACCAATTCTGCTAAACTACAAGCACAATTCCTGCTTTACACTCAAATTGCAGTTTTAAAACACACTTTTTTCAAATCACTACACACAATTCTCTGCATTTGGCACAATTTTCATGAAGAAAATCTCTTGTTTTCACAAGGAACACACTGCCATTCAAATATGCACACTGACTCATCACATGGGCAAACACCTGTCACACAGTTTTACAATTAGCAATCAGAGGTTTAGCATAAAAGGGCAACAGGTGAGCTCTTCTGTGTTGTTTCTGCTTGGCCAGGTCTGTGGCCAGACCCAAACAGATGCAGCATATGTTTTTTTTTTTTTTTCTTTTCTTTTCTTACTGTAACTGTACACAGTAAATTCTTCTGTTGTCTTGTATGTAGACCACTTTAGGGGCAACTTTGTGTTAGTTGGGATGTACACTGTGTACATTGTTTTTGTGGGAAAAATAAAATATATTTGTTACCGTGTATTTGTGTGTTCTGAGTATAAAAACAATATTCTCAAATATTTTACAACACATTTGTGTATGTACTGTCTGTAATAAGTGTACCACTGAATAAAAAGGCCTAAGTCATTATGATGAATGGAGAAGAAGTGTTTTCCATTGAGGACATCAGTGTTCAGCTGGTTCTTATAAATGTCTATTCATATGACGGTCTGTGTGTGTCATTTGTAAACAAAATACCATTTTGAGAAGAAATAACATTGTTTTGAATGTAAAGTTTCATGTTGCAGGAGAACTGAGGGGTTTTGCCCGTTGTGTGTGTGTTTATAGATTTGTGTGTAGAGTTCTGAGAGCATGAGGCAGCTTTCAGAAAACGTGTGTAAACAATCAAGAAAAACTGTAAATCAACTTTAATTTTATGTTGTAAAACAATAAAACATGAAAAGTGGGGTGAACTATACTGTGAAATTTGAATCTCTCGTGGATGCATGCATGCAACAGCAGCTGAGAGATAATTGGATTTAATTAGCATAGTGAAATATTTAATAAGTGTTGTTACTGACTTCAGAGAAAAAAACTTAAGAAAAAAAACATCTTTCTGTTTCGTTTGCTTATGTCATTCTATCTTTTTTTTGGTATGGAAGGTATCCATAACAAGACATTTTTTAATCCATCGGCCAATATTGGACTAAAAGTCTTCCCAATTTGAGATAAGATGAGATCAATGGAATAGCCAGACTCTCATCAAAGGATGAGCTCAAGAAATTCAATTGGAAAACATCTCTTTGTCCACGACTTTTAGGGTGGGATGGGGTGTGTGTGTGTGTGTGTGTGTGTGTGTGTGTGTGTGTGTGTGTGTGTGTGTGTGTGTGTGTGTGTGTGTGTGTGTGTGTGTGTGTGTGTGTGTGTGTGTGTGTGTAGGGATTATTTTGAGCATTCCTGCGTCGAAGCCATCTCGCTTGTCACAGTAAAAAGAGCTAATATATCTTTCGGCAAACTTTGACGACACTTTCAAAAGTAATGACAAAGCAAGTAATCAACATTACAAACAGCACCTGTGTGTGTAAACAGGCCTGTCTCTTTTTCTTTATTAACACTCTTATTGAATAGGCAAAGATTATGGAGATTAATTGCACCGGGATACCAGTCGGCTATGTGCTGTTGTCTGAGAGCCAGAGGTAGATTTGTTTGGATCATACATCATCACATGCTATTCACCACTGCCCTACATAATCACATTTTATCTTCTTTGTTGCACCACAGGAAGTTCTTTTTTGGCCGTGCAGATGAGCATCACTGCAGAAGACAATAGAGCTGCAAAGATGAATCGGTTAGCTGTCAACTATTAAATTCATCGCCAACTATTTCCATAATCGATGAATCGGTTTGAGTAATTTTTTCCCCGCCAGCTTATTAAATGTGAATATTTTCTAGTTTCTTCTCTCCTCTGTGACAGTAAACTGAATATCTTTGAGTTTTGGACAAAACAAGACATTTGAGTCGTCTCAGGCTTTGGGAAACACTGATCCCCATTTTTCACCATTTTCTGACATTTTATAGACCAAACAACTAATCCATTAATCGAGAAAATGATCAGCAGATTAACAAAAATAAAAAAAAGAATTGTTAGTTTTAGCCCTAAGCGCCTCACAGTACCTGCTTATCTTGAAAGAGTTTTCCATTGTAAGCCTATAAGGGAAAACATCAAGCAACCAGTGTGTGCAATGACAGCTGTGGTCTAAATGAGTTTCAAGAGGGAGTACTCTATGGATAGAGCAGTTTGGCACTGAGACACACACACACACACACACACACACACACACACACACACACACACAAACACAAACACACCGTCAAGGGCCTTCAGGCATCAATCATTCTGCTGAGGCCGTTGAAAAAAATTAGGCTGGTGGCCAGCAGGCAGGTGCTGAACTAGCCAGAGGAAGATGAGCCTTAATGCTGGCCAACCTGTTGTCGTCCTCATATCTTTGATCAAAACAAGACATTTGAGGACGTCAGCTCGGGCTGTGAAACACTGATCCACATTTTTCACCATCTTCTGACATTTTAGAGACCAAACAACTAATCCATTAATCAAGAAAATAGTCAGATGAATTAACAAATGACTTTGTTAGTTGCAGCCCTAGAAGACAACCCGGCCAATTACTTTGATATTAAAACACAAGTAAAATACGAGGCATACTGCGCAAATACAGTAGATAGCTTATCCCACACCGTCAACCCGCTGCAATTTTAGGAACCTGACGTTATGCAGACTGTGCACTTCCTTTTACTGAATAATTGGTCAATTATTCGCTGCATGGTTCGAGAATGATGAATATGTTTTTGTATAAGAGCAGAGTATTAGACCACGGTGCACACTCTGAGACACTAACAGGTAAAGAATGAGAAACAGGGGAGATGTGTTAACTGGATCCACTGAGTTATCGCTTACACAGCACAGCACTGCAACATGTATGCTATGAGACCACAATTAGTGTCTCATTATCATTTCAGATTGGAAGTCACATTACGGGGACAAATGTGGGATTAGATGTTGCTAATGAGTTGGTATTAAATATGTTTGCACCACAGTGAACTTACATAAATAAATGTTCCAGACAATACCAGGCAGCAGCAGCAGCAGCTCGTTTGCTGAGCTCCAGCTTTACTGCAAGAGGACTGCTGGGATTTGGTCAAGGAAGTAATTGGACACAACAACAAATGCAAAATTGATCACAGCTGCTGTAATTAGGAGAAATATGGGACAATCAATGTTTTTTCATGTTTCAGGCTCGACTAAGTTGTCCACAATAACCGCATTCCAATATGCAAGATAGTGTGATAATTATAACGCGATCCTCTTATGGTAGTGTTAAAAATGATTCTGTAATACATTAGGAATAATGAACCATGAGACTCGGATCTCTGTCACAGTAGGAGTTTTGCATATTATACAATAAGAATGACTGCACAGCTGAAATGCAGGTTTGAGTAGAATACATTCAAGGGACTAAAAGGTTATGTAAGTAAATAAACTACAATAATTGATGAAAGTATTAAAATTGTGTCATAAAGATTTGTTTTCATCAAATTTTACTAAATAAACACAAAAATCATATTGTTCCAAAAGATGTCTGTATGTAGAAACATGAACAAAATATTCATATATTTCTTAACACTCCATTAGTTATTTGAACTACATTATGTATATTTCTTTTATTTTTTTGAGATATGCTCATTGTTATGTCATGTAAAAGCGTTTGGTCACGCGATGTAGCACCAGACGTCATGTAACGTGACGTCGTCATCACTAGTGTGCAACGTAACGACAGCTAAACAAAAACATTAGCTTTCTGCTGCAAAAGGAATGACTGTTCCAGCTGTTATGGTTTTTATTTCAGATCATTTTATACAGGATCATGTACCTAAATAATGATCTCATGTATATAATGTATCAAAAAAAAGTCTACCTATTGTGTCAACAGTCTGTTTGAGAAGTGGGTGTGGTTTGAGCCTGATTGACATGTGCACATATGAGGGGTGTGGTGTTTGACTCAATCAAGCCCAACAAGGTGCAGGTGGTGGGGCTGAATCAAGCCAAGCAAGCTGCAGGCTGCCACACTGGGAGATTCTCTCAGAAAATTCAGAAGGATGAAGGAGAAGTGGAAAGCCTGAAGCGGACAAAGACGCTGGCGAAAAACACTGAGAGAACACTGAGACTGTTATTATATTATTATATTATATTAAAGAGACCTTTTTGTATTTTCCCAAAAACACAACTATATGTAAATACACCTTTTAAAACCTGAACCAACACGGAGAGCGGGGCTGGGCCAGGTCCCGATGACGACGGAGATGCTGGAAGGCGGACTCGGAGCGGCAGACTCCCGACGACGCCGGAGAAACCGAGGCCAGCTGCCATCTTTCGACCACGAACCGAAGCAGCAGCTGGGTGAGTGAGTTAACACAGCACAACCCCTCTAGAAGTAAAATATACTGTATATACTCATCCAGGGAAGCTCAGGTCTCACTCTCACATTAAATGCATCACGCAGGGAGAGGAGACAATATAATGAATGTTATGTGCCAGGTTAACCTTTTCTTTGTTCATTTATTTATTCACACGTCATCATCGTATCATTAAAACATAATTTCAAAAGGTGCAATGATCTTGTGTAGGCCGCGTGAAATGGGGAACTCCAAATGAGCTACTAAAAACATTTCGGAGGGGCCCCGATGACACATAACATACAACAGAGAGTTGTTCTACGAGCCCAGGTTAGCTTAGCTAACATAACAATATAAATAAATAAAAAGGCTAATGCTGTGTCTCAATTTGGACGCATACACTTACATGTTGTACACTGGTGTACACTATGTACTCCCTTGTCTAGTGCATACTTTTCTATAGGAGTGTTGTCTCAAATCGCACACAACTGTTATGCACGGACCAGAAATGACTCTTCTTCTTCTGTTCAGTGGTAAATTGCAACCGGGCCGAGCATTACCGCCACCTATTGTCACTCGCCAAAATATACACTGGCTTGTTTTCTCACTATGTGACCACAGTATAGAGGTACCTATGTTCCAGCAGAACTACATGAAGCAGGTCATTAAAAAAAACAATCCAGCTCATCTGGCACCATCTACAGCCTGTAGTGTGATTTCCAAAAGTCCACCGCTCCCTGTTCAGATGAACCAATCAGGACCAGGGGGGGTGTCTAACTGCGTGTCAATCACTGCTCATGCACACGCATTCATTCTCTCTTGTGGGGGGAGGGGCTTATGAGACCGTTTTGGGCTTTGGAAAGTGGGGGAGGGACTGAGAAGTTGTCGATGTTCAATTTTTTTGGCTAAGTCCTGGATCTTCACAATCCTACCTACGGCACCTTTAAATAAAATACCTACATTTATGGGTTGTTGTCCTTGACCAAACAAACCTTTTATTACCCATGACGCACATAAAAAAAACAGTAAACCTCACAAGGAAAGGCGGAAATTAAACCTAAATCCCCACCTCCACCCCTAAATAATTTTACTACACTCCCTAACTAACATTTGGCAAGCATAAGTCATGATCCAATACATTTTTGGAAATCATTCATTTCTAATTATACACAGAATAATTCTGTCATATCCCTGAGTTTCCAGAGATATTGAAAGAAGTGAAGAAAATAATCCCCATCACAAATGACCAGCAGAGAAATCCAGCTTTGATTGATCTTGATATTAACTAAAGACCTGCGAAAGTTTTTTGACGAGGAAATTGGAAGACGGAGCTTTATCACGCTCGTTCAATGACTCATGGATTAAGTTGTGCTGCAGTGAGGGTATGTGGCACATGTCACAGCACTGAAGTGAGGAAAGGATTATGTCTCAGTCTGGGGGGTGATTAGAATCAAGCTTCAAGCCAGAGAAATAGACCTGTTATGGACTTTGATTTCTCCTCGAGGAAACATCTGCGAGGATACATGGCCGTCTCCCAGTTGTAGAGCGCTTGTTGCCATCTGTTATGTAACTCCATACGTACATGCCATCTGTCATATCGAGACAGATTATGTATTCGTTAGCTTTGCTAACCCCAGTCATCTCCGTCTAACATTGCTGTGTCTTCAAGGCTGCAACCAAAGCTCTTCTTCTCATTTGAGTCAATTTACTGTACATGTATGAAAAAACAAGTCTTGCACCTGGTGCATATTTCAAAAAGACTATTAAAGTTTCAAATTAAAGCTATTATTGTCTGGGATGTTGACATTTTGTAAATTATGGTCTCGAAGAGAGAACAGCGCAATGCCTATAAATCTTCAAAAGCTGTCAGTTGGAAAGCTTTGTGTTTTTTCTCAGCCAGGCTGTCACTGTCTGCACGGAGCAACAAGACAAAACACAGTGTGACTGGAAATGTCCTAGGTGAGATGTGAGCTCTAAAGTGAATGAAATGGTTTAGATGCTGGGTATTGACTGCCTTTTGGAAAAGTAATAGGAGATTCATATAGGCCCAGACAGAGAAAGAACTGAGGCCATTTCTCAGGGGTATTCATGTTTGGACAAGCAGGATTCATATGTCTCTTAAGGGATAATTGTGGGTTGGATTCTTACTTCTCGAGCAAATGGATTTCTCTCAAAATGAAACCCAGACATATCTTCTTGGAGAAACTAGGCTCTACAGTACAGTTCATTCACAAAGTAACTCTCACTAAATATCTTTTAAACACTTAAAGAGCACACAAAGGCAGATGAAAGGGTCAGCATAACACAGACAGGATGCAGTTAATACACCATGGATGGATGGATGGATGGATGGATGGATGGATGGATGGATGGATGGATGGATGGATGGATGGATGGATGGATGGATGGATGGATGGATGGATGGATGGATGGATGGATGGATGGATGGATGGATGGATGGATGGATGGATGGATGGATGGATGGATGGATACTTGTCTCGCTTTGCCAAACCCTCCTCCAAAAATTCCTACACAAAGAAAGCGGAAGGAAGGGGAAAATACATGCATCCGGCGGAATTTCCTGCAGCACTGGAGCAATCCTGGAAGTTGAACACGAAGGACATGGAGAAACCTTCTGATGCCCTGATTATGTAAAGCTGTTCATTAAGGCATTTGCCAAGTTGCTAAATGTTGATACCGAAGGTATTAGTAACCATGTTCACTGACAACTTATTTTGTTTTTGTCCAATATCCACTCGTAGCAACTAAAGCATGATTTCACTTTTTTACGGTTATCTTTAGTCACTCACAGCAGTTGGTTAATGTTAGGAAGAGATTATGGTCTCTGCAAAATATACATAATACATATATACTTATATAAATAAGTGACATGCAGGACAAGACGCGTTTACTTTATTGGCATTTAACTGAAACCACAAGGTTTCCCTAATCATAAAAGCCCTGAAAACCTCTGAACTCAATGAACCTCTTACTGTGAGTGACGTCCTACATGAACACATTTTATGTCAAAGGTAAACCAGTTGTAGTTGTTATACACAGGAGACATTTCTGTATTTGTGTTTTTCTCTCTGCTTTTCTGGGCGGGGCTTAGTTGGGAAAAGGTAATGTCAGAGTCTTCTGAGCACAAATCAGGATTTAGCAGCATGGCAGCATTAGACCTTATACAGAAAGGTTAAATCGCCGTCAGACTGATAGTTCCGAGATTGCATATAGTGTAGATAGATTGATGGAGTACTATATTTGTGACTAATATCTCAGAGAGAGAGAGAGAGAGAGAGAGAGAGAGAGAGAGAGAGAGAGAGAGAGAGAGAGAGAGAGAGAGAGAGAGAGAGAGAGAGAGAGAGAGAGAGAGAGAGAGAGAGAGAGAGAGAGAGAGAGAGAGAGAGAGAGAGAGAGAGAGAGAGAGAGAGAGAGAGAGAGAGACTTTTACAAGGTTAGTCATAGAAAATGAAATGCTTCCTGTCTGCAGACTCACTCCTCTCTGGCTGGGCTGACAGTCATGGGAATGGATTTAGTTGGATTTTTAATTATCCAACTCTGATTTGTAAATTAGTTTTTTTCATGCCAAAACTAATAATAACAATAGACAGTGATGGATCTTGGGAGACTTAAATATGCTTATGAAGAGAGACAGATTGTTCTCTGCTCAAGCCGTCAGAGATTACCACCCCCACTCAGAGGCCTATAAGCAAATCAAAACACTTGTAAGACAATTAAATGACAATATCACACCAAGGTCTTAAATTATTATTCTTGATAGCATAATAATCACATTCATTCACATCTCATTAATAGCCCTATTACTATACCCAATAATTAAAATATACGACATATTTTGTAGTAACTAGGTTGTATGCTCACTTACCAAGCAAATATGCTGACGTGAGAATAAATATATAAATATGATGATTTTCAGAAATGTAACACTGGAGTCTGCAAATAAAGCAGTCCTGGATGGTGGATACAGTGTTTCAAATCACAGCAATAAGTCTTCCTCACTGACTGGGTGAAAGCTCACCCATCCATCCACACACACAGACTCACTGTTACACACACACACACACCCCTAGACAAACCTTCATCCTTCATTTACTGACACCGCCTCTGTCTGTGTCCCTCTGTACAGCTGAACCACCACACCAATATCACTAAATTAGACCAAGCTACACCACAAGACTGCCTTTGTTTGGAGGTGAAAAGGCAGGATTATTACCCAAAGGCAACATACTGTATCCCGGCAGCTTGGACAACCAGCTAAAGAAGGAGGATAGACAAATGGATATTTACTAATTCAGTGTGCTGCATAGAGGCTGAGCAGTCTGCTTTGGATCTCTGGGTGTGTTCCATCTCTGGGTTTGGCAGCACAGTCCTAGCTGAGACCCTCTGAATAAGCACATCCTCCTGCTCCCATCTCAGGAGACTTAATTGTTGCCGGACATTGTTTGTGATTCCTGCCAAGTTGCCAGAAAGTTTCCCTCTCTTGCAGCTTTTTGTAACCCCCACACAGCAGGCTGTTATTCTCAGCCCATCATCAGATTCATGACTATGGAAAAAAGCTGATGAGACCAAAATAACCACCATCTGAGGGGCATCATCAGTCACATTACGTCCTCAGGGTCAAACACACAAACCACGATGTCCTGATCTTGCTTGCATCTTACATTTGCTCAGATTGTCAGCGTGTCTGACTGATGTTTTAGAGTTCATACGCGGGCAAAACTTTCCTGAACTATGTAATGAAATGTATTATGTCATATATTGCTGATCTTTGAAATTTTATTGAAGATTAGGAAAGAATCAGCTGAAATAACCTCAATATTAATTATAGATACAAATTAAAACCTATAATAATTTAGTAAGGAATAACAATACAAATGCATTACAAATACAATCTCAAAGGTTTGTCTTGTCACTAAATTATTCCTGTGAAAAAGCCTCAAATATCCAAGTTGGGGTAAACAGAAGTTTAAATGCTAGCAACTAGGGCTGGGTATCGCCAATGATTTCCTAAATCGATTCGATTATGATTCACAGTGTCCTGATTCGATTCATTTCGGATTCGGTTTTAATCAGGTTATGGAAATTTCCATTACATTATCAATTTTGCTTGGATATAAAATAGATTATTAGATAACTTCTGCTGTAAATTTTACAAGCGAGACGCAACCCTCAAATAATAATAATAATAATAATAATAATAATGTTTTTATAATGCACCAGGCTTACATTAAGAATTGACCTCTAAAAAGTACTTTTTACTTCTACATCCATGGTGAAAAGGCTTACGTTAAAAGATTGATTTCTGGATTTTATGAATTAATATCAGATGAATCAAACGCATTGATTTTAATTGGAGAATGAATTGTTTTAACCCAGGCCTCCTAGCAACTCTGTGAGGACACACTTAGAAACAGTGGATGCTTTGAACTTAAAGTTAATGCCAGCATGCTAACATGCAATGACAATTTTAACACGTTGAAGTTTATCTGGTGCAGAGCATATGAGCGGAGTGGAGCGGGGAGCGTGAGCGGGCGGGTCAGAGACGGCGTAGAGCGGCATTTTTAAAAGGACGGAGCGGCGCTCCAATTTCGCTCCGCTCACACCACGAGTCTGAAGCATGCTCAGTCAAGCCAGACCCAGAATCCATCTGTCTTGCACTGTCATCAACAGAGTATTTTCATTTCACATATTTTCATTCAAAACTCGGCTCAATAATGGAGTTCAAAAAGTACTTAAAAAAGAAAACGAGAAATCATACAGGTGTACTATTAAAAAAACTAACTAAAAAACTAACAGTGATAATGTGGTACAAGAAAACGAATGTGGAGACATTGTTTAAGTAAGCAGAGATGGGAAGTAACGAAGTACAAATACTTCGTTACTGTACTTAAGTAGATTTTTCAGGTATTTTTACTTTACTTTACTATTTATTTTTGTGCCGACTTTTTACTTTTACTCCTTACATTTTTAACACAAATACCGGTACTTTCTACTCCTTACGTTTTACAAAAGTGGCTCGTTACTTACCCACTTACAAAAGCGCGATGATACGTAACAACATTGTTTGTGACAGAACGTTCTCATTTTCATTCATAAATTCACCCCGTCTGTGTTGGGAAGCTCTGACATTTGGACCTTCGGGGTTTCCGTGGCCCTGGATCTGACGTGAGGTCACTTAACGTTACTAAGCAACAACAAGTTGCATTCTTTGCGCGGCCTTTCCTTTCTCGCAACTAGTTACCTAGAGTTTGAACTAAGTTTTATAAGTAACGAGATATGAAACGTTACTAAACAGACCTAAATAACACTACTTCAGTGTTTTCTAAAGTCTGTCCCTGAAGCTGCTGCTACGTCGGGTGATACTGCAGCTGCCACCGTTAGCCTACTGTTTATATACTGTCTATGCTGTTACCTGGTAAGTGAGAGTAGCCTAGCTTATATGATACCGTGTGTGTGTGTGTGTGTGTGTGTGTGTGTGTGTGTGTGTGTGTGTGTGTGTGTGTGCGTGTGCGTGCCTGCCTGTGTGTGCGCGCCTGTGTGTGGGTCTGTGTGTCTATGTGTGTGTGTACCTGTGTGTCTGAGTACAGCAGTAAACAGAATACAATGTGTATATTTCCTTGTTTCAGATGATAAGAGAGACAGTGAGAACTCCCGGCCTTCATAAGGTCAATGGATATGCAATCTTAGAGTAAATTCCTAAATCTTAAATATGCATTGCTTTACACAATTAAATGACTATATGGTAATGTTAGTTAGCAATGGTCAGATAATTAACTAAAATAGAAAGAGTGGAGCTTTTTTCTCCTTCCGTCTGCTTTTTATGCATTTGTTAGCCATGGTGCTGAAGATTGTAAACAGTTTATTAAATACTTTTGAGTAAATGTAGGCCCTTATCAGCAGATTTTACTGCTAATCGATACAAAAGTTGTATGATGATGCTAATTATTAGTCATGGTTTTGTGTGGCAGTGGGGGGGTGTCGGTTAAATGGCTTATTTGTGTGATGTGATGTCCTGTTGCGTTCAGGTTCGGTTGCGTTTCTCAAAAGTTAAATCTGTCTCATCTTTTCTCAACTCTAAGTATTGTTTTTCTAGGACTTTAAATAAACGCCATCAATACTTAAACGTCTGTTGCCCGTGTACAGTTGGTATTCAGAAACGTCACAGTACCGACTGTCTGGGGTGTCGCTCTGGAACAGGCGAGTATGAGGCTGGGAGGGGAAAATCACAGTATACTCACTACAAAAAAATAGACTACACCACTGGTTGTACTCTAAAAGTATGCAGAACTTACATGTAGATTCCTTTAAATGTTGATTAAAAATGGAACTGGATCTGTGAATTATTACAGAATCACAAGTGAATTCATACTCAGTCAGAATCTTATTAACCTGGAGTCCCAGTCTCTGTCCCAATAATCATATATGGGATGTTTTAGGCCTTTTGGCAGACATCCATTTAAAATGTAGACAATGGCATATATACATAAAGAGCCTTGTCTCCATGGCTACTGAAGTTTCTCAGCTTGCACTCTAGTAACATTTGTGGTCCAGGTAGCTTTGCATAAAAAATGGTTGTCATTCGCAAGGCTACTTTTACTTTTATACTTTAAGTACATTTCCAAGCCTGTACTTTGTTACTTTTATTTGAGTAAATAAGTTAAATCAGTACTTCTACTTTTACCAGAGTATTTTTTTAACACAAGTATCTGTACTTCTACTTAAGTATGAGAAGTGAGTACTTTTGCCATCTCTGTCAGTAAGTAAAGATTCCTTTTGGAATCTAAAAAGGCAAATCTCCTGAAGTGTGAAAGTGTGCTATGTGGGAAGAAAGCAAAAGGTTAGCAAATTGAATAGGGTAACTTGTAACAAAGTGTAAATTAAATATAGCGTAATATTCAAACAAATTTGTTTTGTCACATCAAATAGGCCTAATAGTTCGTTTTATTTCATTTGTATCGTCCGTAAAATGTTGTTGCTCATTAGTTTTTTAGGAGGTAAGGCTGTGGTCTAAGCTAAAAGTGATATATATATGTAGATTTTTTCCTTTTTTGGAGCGAGTGGGGTGCGATTTGAGTGGAGCAAACTGCGTTGAGCGCTGAACGATGATGAGCGGAGCGGCCTGATGTAGCTTTGAGCGGGGGAGCGGAGGGGTGAACAGTTCCGTGAGCGATGAGCGGAGATTCTCACCGCTCCACTCCGCACATATGCTCTGATGTTAACCATGTTTGGTTCATCATCTTAGTTAAGCGTGTAGCATGCTAACATTTGCTAATTATCAGTAAACCCAAAGTACAGCTAAAGCTGGTGGGAATGTCATTAGTTTTGCAGGTGCATGATCGTAAACAAAGTATACATACATATACATACGTACATACATTTTTGACCTGATGATGGTGCTAGATGAAAAATCAGGATCACCAAAGTAATTCAAATGTATCCTGAGGGGAACATGAATGTCTGTACCAAAATTTCATATCAATCTATCCCATAAATATTTCATTAAAATCCACAAACACCAACCTGCTGGTGGTGAGAGAAAATCATCACCATAGTCATTAAGATACATCGTCTGGGGACCATGGCTGCATCTCATGTCTCTTATTTGGTAGCTCCTCAAAGCCCCTATTCAGGAGCGAGGATCGAGGATGGATCACAGAGGAGCTATAATCGAGGATACACGAGAGCAGCCTTCCCGGGAGCCGTGCAGCTGAAAGCCGTTGCAAACTCCGTCCATACAGCTGACGAATTCACGTGACACTTCAGAGGAAAGGACGTCTCACCCAGGATTTCCACAGGCTGCGTAACTGCTGCGGAACGGCTCTGGAACGTCGGCGGAGTCAATCGGTTTCCATTAAAGTCAACGTGTGTATTTCCACCAGCTGCATAACGTCTGCGTCCCGACTCCGGCACAGCTCCGGCGGTCGCAGCCCTCCGGATCAGATGCGCAGAGCTTCTATTTTTGCCGGACGCCGGAGAGCTCCGCAGCAATTCAGCACACGGCAGATAGTGCGGGACAGGAAGTCGAGCACAGAAACAAAATAAAACATCCGGTTAACTTTCAAAATAAAATACACCGTGCTCACGAAGGATCATATTTCTCTTCACTACACCTTGAAAACACGGCACGGAGTTGTTTCCTCTCTACTCCTCGGAATAGAAACAAACTGTTGGTGGTTTTGTGGTTCTATTCTGCGTGAATTCGCGAGATCTAGTGGGTCCTCGTGACTACAGCTGTCAGTCCTGGCCGCAGCCGTTCCGCAACAACTCCGGATCCGGTTGATATTGACGGACGGCGGACCACAGAGACGTTCCGCAGCGGAGACGTTCCGCAGCAGTTACGCAGCCTGTGGAAATCCTGGGTCAGCCCTCTAAAACACATTTCCTCGTTTCCTCTCTCCTTCCATGATTTCCTCAGTCTCTTCCATGCTTCCTCGGTGGGACGGACTAACCCCCAATTTATACCGACTGCGTAACGGCTGCGGAACGGCTCCGGAACGTTGGCGGAGTCATTAGGTTTCCATTAAAGTCAATGTGTGTATTTTCACTGACTGCGTAACGGCTGCGTAACGGCTGCGTCCCGACTCCGGCACAGCTGCGGCGGTCTGCAGCCCTCCGGATCAGATACGCAGATCTTCTATTTTTGCCGGATGCCGGAGAGCTCCGCAGCAATTCAGCACACGGCAGATAGTGCGGGACAGGAAGTCGAGCACAGAAACAAAATAAAACATCCGGTTCATTTTCAAAATAAAATACACCGTGCTCACGGCGGATCATATTTCCTTCACTACACCTTGAAAACACGGCACGGAGTTGTTTCCTCTCGACTCCTCTGAATAGAAAGAAACTGTTGGTGGTTTTGTGGTTCTATTCTACGTGAATTCCCGAGATCTAGTGGGTCCTCGTGACTATAGCTGTCAGTCGTGGCCGCAGCTGTTCCACAACAAATCCGGACCTGGTGGGTATTGACGGACGGCGGAGCACGGAGCCGACACGCAGCGGAGCCGTTCCGCAGATGTTACGCAACCGGTGTAAATCAGCAGTAAGACGCGAGGAAGGGAGGCAAGTGGAGGAGGAGCCATGGATGCAGTTTAAGCAAAGTGGGAATGACCCTAAGAATGTCCGTACAAAATGTTGCGCCAGTCTATGAAGTAGAAGTACGGATATGTCACTGAATAAATTAAAGTTTTGACCTGATTATAGCGCTACATAAGAAAAGCCATTCCTCATCTGGGTACCGTGGATATCTGTACCAACTTTCAATGGCAATAGTTTTTAGGCTTTAATAATTTAGTACGAACAATACAAATACTGTATATCTAAAGGCTCATCATGTCACTAAAACTTTACTGTGAAAAAGCCTCAAATGGCCATGTTGGAGTAAACCGAAATCAGGAGGCACACCATTCCAAAATCAATCAGTGGGATAAAAGAACTGACTCAAAGCCCCTGAAAGCATTGCAGCGGTTTGAATTGATCTTGATGAGTGTTTCAGTTATGAAATAACAATGAAAATACATGAAGAATCATTGTGGCACAGAATGAAACACAGGGAAATCAACTCTCAACAGCAAATAACAGTGTTCAGTGTTAAACCAGAGCTGTGTGCACACTGCTCCGCTCTTCACATTGACGGGTTTCTACTGTCAATTTCCAACCTGTTTATACTGTTATATTACACTGTATTCTTATGTGTGGGTGGGAAGGAAACAGGAAGTCTAGCGCTATAGGTGCATCTCACTTACCTTATTTGATAGCTCCTTGGTTGAACCGGAAGTTGTTCAGCTGAAAGTCGTTGCTAACTCCGCCCGTACAGCTGACGAATTCACGTGACACGTCTCATCCCTCTAAAAACACATTTCTAAAAACAAATGACATCCTTAAAAAATGACTCTAATGTTCCACGATCAGACCTTTAGGGGGGCTCAGCCCCTTATGAGAATGTGACACGGATACAGTGCCTTCAAAAGTGTTAATCCCCCCCCCCTGCTAAATCAGTAATTTCATTAGCCAATAATCTCTGAGCTAGCTACTGAACAACATCAGCTAACATTTTTAACTAAACCTGACACTATAAATCACAGTAGTAACGACCAATTTGACACAATGTTCTAACTATCAGCAAATTTAGTTGCTTACGTTTCAATTTGGGTTCTAATCTGCGCCATGAAATGACCAACTTCTACTGTGGGCACTACCAATGTTAAACTTCACAACCACACCCCTCCTCACCCCTCTGACAGATTAGACAGCAAGACTCAGCCAAAGGTGGGAGTCTGGCACCATAACCTCCGATTGGCCAACTACGTTTCTGTTAACCCCTTGACGGGGTTACAGGTGCATAACATCGGCGGCAGACACACAGGATATTAAACCTGTTTCAAGCCTTTTGAACCTGTAATTGTTTGTCCTCTGTCACTAACAGACAAGTTTGCAAACTAACTTGAAGCACTAAAATTTATTTAAAATAATAAAAAAATCGCCCATGACTCAGACTATGGGCAGAGTCTATAAAAGAGGATGGAGAGCTCACCTGGGACTTTCTTCCTGCGCTGAGAGAGCAGCTGAGGCCAGCCTTTGGTGTTTGATTCGGTAGGCCCTTTTCTTAATATAAAATGTGCCTATAAAAGCATGGTTTTAGTCCATTGAACTCTTTTCAGTTCAAGTATTTATTTTTTTACAATATAAAACCTGCTCTTTGTTACATTCCCCATGTTTGGTGAGGGACAAACAATTGTAGTGATTGCTCAGGTACATTAGCCTACAAATAAGGTACGTAGATGTTTTTAAGTGGGTTTTTAGTATCTGTTAAATAATACAATAAATGTAGATTTCAGTCACCAGTCCTGTATGGCTCTGAAAAGGGACTAAGGTAAGGTATATTTATTTTATTTCATTGCATATGCTATCGCAAATGTTCTGTGAACTTTGCATAGTTTAACATGCTTCTGTGTTTTCTAGTTTTAAACAAAGACACCGCTCTATGAGCCAACCAACCAGATTTTTAACTAAGCTACTGAACAGGCCATTTAGTTTTGCTTATACGTGTTGGGTTTCTGCTGTACTGTGTTAGAGGGGGGACTGACTGGTAGAGGAGCCATTCTGCATGCCTGTCCTGTGTGGTTAAGGCTACCTTAGTGTGCTGTGAATAGGCAATTTGAGTGTTTAAAACCATTTGAATTGGTTTGTGTATCGTGTCAGGATTATCTCTAAATTGCCTTCTTATTTTGCGGCAATTTTTTTTGTTGGTGCTTAACTCTACACGTGTCTCTCTGATAGTGAAGCGTCTACATCATATCAGTTTTCTGACTGAAAGCAGAAAATGCATAAAATACATGTTATGTACCTCTTTACAAATAAATGTGTGATGTGCAAAAATCACAATATTAATAGTCCTAGCCCTAGTTCATGTAGTGGCTATATATTCCATGTAAGGGTGCTCCGATGAGGATTTTTGGGGCCGATCACCGATTGCTGGAAGACGTATCCGCCGATACCGATCGCTTTTATGAACTGAAAATTTCGCCATAACGTAACAGTCACACATGTTTAGAGAATGTATCAGTAATTGTTTGGCTTTTTGTCCTAGCTCAAAATCTAAAAAAATTCCTTTCAATCACTGCAGACTCTTCAGCACACACACACACACATACAGACACACACAGACACACACACACACACACACACACACACACACGAGGAAACAGCTGTTTGAGTGGCGCCGGAGCTACTAGCTACACGACTCCGCTCTGCCTTAGCGTTAGCTAACTTTGAAAACTCCTCATCCTCCTTTCTGTGACTAACCTTCAAATGTCTGATGAGGTTGGTGGTGTTGAAATGTCTTTGGAGCTTTCCACCTCGTGGTATTTCCTTGGCACACACATTGCAAATTGCTAATGTATTGTCTTTTTCCCAGATACCAATGAGTCGGCGGACCACCGCGGTGCTCCAGAGGCAGTAGAAGCATCAGAATGGCGTAATCGCAAACATGTTCACCACCGGTGTTAAAAGCGGTAGCCGTCTTCCTACCGCCTTCGTTCCGCGGCCGGCCCGCGGGCCAACTGCTGTTCTGCCGCCATTCAGACACCTTGTAGAACTGCCAGACCGGTGAATGTAGGGAGGCCCCCATTTTAGCTCCATGTAGAAAATGTTCTCACAAGTAGTGCGTCATCTGATCGGCCTATCAGATCAGCCTTTATGGAGACCACCGATCAAACTATTTAAAGCCATTATCGGCCGATACCGATCGGTGACCGATCAATCGGAGCACCTTTAAGTTCATGCCATCACTCTCTATGGCCTGGATTCGCTAGATTCATTCACTGATACTGTGATGTTGATAAAGTCAAAAAAAATTTGTATAGCAGTTAGGGATGGGCATTCGATTAAATTTTCTTCATCGATCGTCGGGAGAATTAACGATGGACTATCGATTAATCATTAATATTTTTATATTAAAATTCATTATTTAACTTTTTATAAATTAAAAACGCAATGAAAATACAAAAATACAGCGTGTTTTTCCTCGATGAGATCTTAATTACAAGAAGAACAACTTGTGGCAGTTAAACTGGAGGTTAAACTTGAAGATATATGCGCTGCGGTGCTCTGAAGCAGCAGAACCTGCTGCTGCGAGCCGGCTTTCTTAAACAGAGACCCTCGTTTGTTCCAAAATAATAAATAAAAATCATGTTAAATGATAACTTAACCAAAAACATAATAACTAGATCTGACAGGTTTTGTCAAAATGTAACTCAAACTATCCAAGGCACGGACAAAGCCTAAAAAATAACCAAATAAAATAACCAGTAACTCACATACAACTTCTGCACCAGTCTACTGGTTTTTGTTGAGAAAAATAAGCAGGTTGACATGATCTGGGGTCAGACGCGACCGCTACCTGGTGACCGTCAGTCTAGCCGCCGAAAACACCCGCCAGTGTCGTGCCAAGGTACTTACCCCCGCCAGGATTCGTATCCCCTGACCGCGGTAGCACACAAAAGTTACATAGGGGATACACAAAATAGCAGGCTGTTTTCACCTGATATTTTGTGTATCCCCTGTGTAACTTCTGTTATAAAATAGCAGACATCTCCATTATCTCAGGTTGTTTATTGTGACCTAGTAGACACATAAAATAGCACACATGAGGACAGGACAGACACTTTGCATGTTAGGCAGGAAGTGATTCGCTTGAATAACTGTTTTTAACCTGAAATTATATTATTTCAGGTTAAAAACAGCCTGAAATTTTGTCTATCCCCTCTGTAACTTATATGGCAGACAGGTGAACAAAGCGGCTAATTGAAAAGCCATATTAAACTAAATCAAATTAAAACAAATCACGTTAGAGGGGAGGGAGGGACAGGTTAGCAAAGACAAGGCATCCTTGTCAGACCACACCCGCAGAGAAACAATTCACACGTCACCTTAATGTAACAGACAAATAAACTTATTACTTGTTACTATGGAAAACGCTGTCGAGTATTTCACGTCGCTATTTGTTCCATTAAAGAGGTGAATTCGAAGTGCAACAGTGAAACTCCGCTCTGAGTGACTCTGACTGGCGGGGGTAAGTACCTTGGCACGACACCGGCCGGGATGCACAGGTACCTCCGCGCTAACTTGGTCAGCCCTGGCCGGGGAACCTTATTCCGTTCTTCATTGTGAGTTTCCACCAGTCAGGTGATGGTACGTCGTGGCGGAATGTGACATGCTGGTTCCAGTATCCATCTCAATGAACTTGCAGATCCCTTGGGTAATTTTCTCTGCTCGTTATGCATCGCAGCTCCACCATGCTAACGCCGAGTTGATGCTAGGTTGAGACTGAGAGCAGGACGCCCCGCCACCGACATTAACCAGGGTCGGATGCATGGATGTGGTACATCATTTGAGTCGTGGCCGTGTTGTACTTACACACGGCATCGCAGTGAACTAAGTCATTTTTTTGAATCAAAATGGTCCCACGCAACACTGCAGATAGTCTTCACAATAAAGCAGTCCAAGTGTTACCCATTAGTGATGTGCGGATCGATACTAATGTATTGATATTTACAATCCCAACGTCTCCTGCTCTAGTATCGATTCTCATATAAAAGATTGATATTTAAACTCAGTAATTAGGAGTGAGTGTTTATGTTATCATAAGTTACTTGTTGTCACCAGAAAAGTCTAATTATATCCGGTTAGGGGACGGAACTACTTCTCCTTCCACCGGTCAGTTGTGTGTGCACTGCGGCTCTGTGACGGAGCCGGCCGCTGCAGCAGCGCTTCTTTAATTTCCCGCTACGGAGACTGCAGACTGCAGAGTGACTATGGCTGACCGCAAAAGGAGTCAAGTCTAGCTGTATTTTAGCTGTAAAGACAGCAGTGACGCTGTGTGTGGAAAGACAGTGAAATACAATGGTAACACTACAAACCTCGCTAAACATCTGAGGTTAAGTCATAAGAGTGAATATGATGATATAATGAAGCGGCGGTCTGAGGAGGAGGTCCAGGGCGAGAAGACGCAAGGTGCTAGGGCAAGACAGATTTCAATCAGTGAGTCATCTGGCAGCAGCAGCAGATATATGACTGTATCTCATATATATATAAATATATATATAAATATATATATATATATATATATATATATATATATATATATATATATATATATATATATATATATATATATAATATACAGTATAGTATACCCACTACAATACATTAGACTACACCACTGGTTGCCGATTATAATAATAATATTGATGTGAGGATGTGTTATTGGTCCCAGTGGGGAGGTTCTCTTTCTGCAGTGTGTTGCTGAATGACACTTCCATCCTGATAGAGCTCCCTACTAGCTCTAGAACTTGATGTGGGATAGAGGATAGTTGATGTTTTAATGCTGTTTCCTGCACTCTGAGCAATAAAGTAATGTGGTACATTAAGTTTATTTCTCAATTAAACTCTGAATTTGTTTACTCCCACTTTTAACTCAGTACACAGCGCAAATACAGCAACCTTATTTACCAAATTACAGATGCAAACCTATTTTAAGAGTCACCGGAGCGATGCCTTAGATAGTCAAGGGTGTTTTAAATTGAGATACAGTCATAAATGGAAGGATGTTCTCATGTGGGAAACCTGTCGGTGTGATAAATAAAACCCTCCCAGTCCAGGAAAAAAGGATGGTGGTGTACATTACTGCTCACATTCTCAAACAAGAACATCCACAGCAGCAGCTACATAGACGGAGCTGCTGCAGCTAATGCCCACCGCTCCCACTTAGCTAAACGGCAGTTATGGGGGCATAAATGAAATAGTGCCTTTGTGTATCTTAACAGACACAAAATGTAATTAAAATGTCTGTGTAACATGAACAGGGCCCTTACATAACAACAAGAGGCATTTTCAACATTCACCTACCCTGTTAGCTGCTAGCTAGCTAGCTGTCGTCTGGGACGAGAGAGTGTTCAGTCAGGCTTCAGTAATAATCATCATGCACCAGTCCCGTGTGTATTTGTAGCATATATATGGATATATATGATACAACCCCAAATCAGAAAAAGTTGGGACAGTATGAAAAACACAAATAAAAAAAGAAAGTAGTGATTTCTAAATGTACTTTGACTTGTATTTCATTGCAGACAATGTGAACACAAAATATTTCATGTTTTGTCTGGTCAACTTAATTTCATTTGTAAATATACTGTACATCCTTTCCTGTCATTCAGACCTGCAACACATTCCAAAAAAGGTTGGGACAGGAGCAATTTAGGGCTAGTGATCAGGTAAATTGGTTAAATAATGATGTGATTTGAAACAGGTGATGTCAACAGGTGATTGTAATTATGATTTGGTACAAAAGCAGCATCCAAGAAAGGAGCAAAGATGGGCCGAGGATCGACAGTTTGCCAACAAATATGTGAGAAAATTATTGAGATGTTTAAAAACAATGTTCCTCAAAGAAAGATAGGAAGACATTTGCTTATTTCACCTTCAACAGTGTATAACATAATTAAAAGATTCAAGGAATGAGGAGGAATTTCAGTGCGTAAAGGACAAGGACGCAAGCCTAAGCTGAACAACCGTGATCTCCGAGCACTCAGGCGGCACTGCATCAAGAATCGTCATTAATCTATAAGCGATATCACCACATGGGCTCAGGACTACTTTGGCAAACCTTTGTCAAGTACCACAATACGTAGTTACAGCCACAAATGCCAGTTAAAACTGTACTGTGCCAAAAGAAAGCCCTATGTTAACAGTGTCCAGAAGCGCCGTCGACTTCTCTGGGCTCGGAGGCATCTGGGATGAACCATCACACAGTGGAAACGTGTACTGTGCTCAGATGAATCAGTATTTCAGGTATTTTTTGGGAGAAATGGACGCCGTGTGCTCTGGACCAAAGAAGAAAAGGATCATCCAGACTGTTACCAGCAACAAGTCCAAAAGCCAGGGTCTGTCATGGTATGGGGTTGTGCCAGTGCCCTTGGCAAAGGTAACTTGCACTTCTGTGATGGCACCATTAATGCTGAAAAGTACATAGAGATTTTGGAGCGCAATATGCTGCCTTCAAGAAGACATCTTTTCCAGGGACATGCATGCATATTTCAACAAGATAATGCAAAACCACATTCTGCACACATTACAAAGCCCTGGCTGCGGAAGAAGAGGATACGGGTACTTGACTGGCCTGCCTGCAGTCCCGACCTGTCTCCAATGTAGAGAATGTGTGGCGCATTTTGAAGCGCAAAATGCAACAAAAAAGACCCCGTACTGTTGCCCACCTTAAGACTTGTTTGCAGCAAGAATGTGACAAAATTACACCCGAAACACTTCATCACTTGGTGTCTTCAGTCTCTAAACGTCTTTTAAGTGTTGTGAAAAGGAATGGCAACATTACAAAGTGGTAAATGCTTTACTGTTCCAACTTTTTTTGAAATGTGTTGCAAGAACCAAAAAAGGATTTTTTTTTTTTTTTTTTTTAAACAAAAACAATAAAAATCATGAGGAACACATTAAATGATGTGCTGTTGTATTGTCTGCAATGAAATACAAGTGAAAGTACATTTAGAAATCACTACTTTCTTTTTTTATTTGTCTTTTCCATACTGTTTTTGGTTTATTTCCCCTCAAAAATAAGTAATTGAGCACTGTAGTGGTTATGAGCATCTTATCGACTATGTAACTACATGGAAACGGGCAGAATTATGCCTGTGCCTTGTTCAGTAAAACACTAACAGACGTCTCGTGCTGAAGTCCCGCGTGAATTCAGCTGTAGCAAGATAAATAACAGTGTAGGTGGAGGAGAGTACAGTGTAACGTGAAGAGCGGAGGTGTTCACAAGGGAAGAAGCTTGGAGTAACGTAACTATGGAGAATATCGAAGATATTGAACATATGGAAGAGGCTTTTGAGTTTGATGGTCGTCCTTATTTATTCGAACCCGAGTATACAGACGAAGAACTGGCCTCACAAGAGTTGGAAAGAACCAGACAGACAGAGGGGCGACAGGCAGATGAAGCAGCTGCTCCAAGATCACGCATTTCTGGCAACTGGTGGTGTTTGTGTGGGTGTTGTCCCGCGAAGGCATCGCCGGTCCTCCAGAGGACATCCTCCAGACCAGCTGGAATTTTGGGTGTACAGATGTCCCCACAACAGATTTTCAGGGCCTTTGCTTGTAATACATTCAATCTCCTGAGAACTGATTTGGTTGCTCTTCCATAAACAACAATAATCTATTTGTGATCTTCTCATTGCTCTGTTCCTGCCGCCTGGCGGTTAACAGAAATCCAGCACTGTGAACTTTGGCACGAATCTGTGCACAATCGCTTTAAACCCCTACCGCCATGATCAAAACCGCTTCCCCTCTGCCGCCCTCCCCTCATTGAAATGACTGGAGGCGACGAGTTACTGTGCAGGGGTGTAAAAGCCTCTAAAAAGATATAATTTATCATAGCGATAAGTAGTACTGGGCTAAGTACACTTCCTTGGGGTGTTCCATTGTCAGAATAAGCATCATCAACCATAATCAAAAATATTTTTTTCAAAGTTTATTAAATGTATTATACTCCAATCCCATATCAAAGGTCAATATATGTCCATCCAACTTCAAACCACAGCTCCAAAACTTGATTAAAAGGGCAGGAAAAATAATTGGCCAGCTGCCACCACCTCCTCTTCAGGAGATCTTCGAGGAGGCGGTGAGGAGGCAGGGTCTTAAAATCACCCACGACCCAAATCACATCTTGAATAGTGAGTATGAGCTTATGCTATTGCAAGCTGAACAGGTATAAATTCTCATTTGTGCCGCTTGTATGGGGGGACTTGAATGTGCAGAGTTTTAGTACAGGTAATCTTACTTACTCAACATTATGGTTGGAAAAGGATGTGCAGTACGTGGTAGGGCATTGGTGCAATATGTTTGATTTGACAGTGAATGTGTAATATACACATTTGTGCAATAAGTTACATAAGTTATTGATCACAGCATGATCTGATTAAATAATGTGCAATATCTGGGTAGAATATATGTGCAGCATGAGGGGGAGGATGTAAAGTAGGTTATCTTTATTTTGTGTGTGTGTGTGTGTGTGGGGGGGGGGGGGGGTAACCCTTGTGACATCACATATTGCAATATACAGCCCTCCGCTCTACTTAACTGATGGAAAAAAACATGTTTTCTCAGAAACGGAATTAGAATTATTGGCTACAACCAAAGAAAATAAACAATAACATTACCACAATAACATAAGCCTATCATGTTGTTCAATAATCAAAGAGACTGTCATGTGTGTATGTTGAGGAATATTGGGGATATCATAAAAAGAAAACCTTGAAAGTGGGTTTATAAATTGGGGAAATATACCGAAAAATACTCCATCCACTAAATCCCTTATTTGGGTGGAAAATGTGTGACATGCCTTGGCTTTCTAATAGGAATCAATGTTGCATCAGGTCTTTTAACATTACAAACACCAAAGTTTCTACTGAGACGCCTGCATCGGTATTGTGCGACTAGGGAACAAGAACAGGACAGTGAGATGTGGTGCAACTGAAGTGCAGATTCTGATAAGTTTTCACCAAACAGAAGGTGCAGCACAATTGGGCTGAATGTTACTCTGTGAAAGCCTGATGTTTAGCCCCTGTTAGGAGCGAGGCGAACCACACCAGAAGCGATAAAAACCTTGGGAAGCAGATGTTGATGGCTAATTGTGAATAAACACCAATGGGGGAAACGTGTGCTGAAAGTGGTCGTCTGTGTTGAAGTGTTTCTTGACATGTCATTAAGATTAATGCCCCCCAGCATAAATGTGATCAAAAGCCATGAACTCCAATTCATTCAACTTCACTGGAGACCATTTTATGATAAGTCCTACTGCTGTAAAAATGCATGATGTTTTGAAATAACTTGTATAATATCCCATTTAAATCTGAAGCACTTATCTAAAAAATTTCATTCAATTGCACCTCACTTTTCTAAGTAAAGCCAATTTGGAAAATTGTCTTATTTATCAGCAACATTGTTACTAGAGAGGCAACTGCAACTGTATTAGTCCAGATTGATGATCTGAAGTGAAGAATAACATATATAAAAAACAGCTGAGCAGGGACTGTTTTCTTTGTGAAGATATAACTAATTAGAGCACCTTGGTGTTATTTGAAAGGTTAAATGAAAGTCACTGAAATGAAATGTCAGAAATTATGGGCAAATTAAAGGTCCAATATGTAATATTTGTACTGTAATAAATCCAAAAATGACACCAATGCCTCATCAGATATTAAGGAAACATGTTAAGCTGAAATACTATCTTTTCTGACAACAATGCTAATGCCAGTATTTTTTCTTTTTGAAATTTACGATCCGTGACGGAATTTATGTTTATGTTTTGGTTTGTGTGTTGTTATCAACTGCCCAGTTTGACAGCCAGGCTGGGTTGCCAGATATACCTGTAAACACGTAAACCAGCGCGCTGCAGCAGTAACGTTAGTACAGCCATGAATGCACCAAACAAATGAATGGGATCAACAGAGAGATTATACCCGACATTAAAAAACAGCATATTTCTAACAGTTGCTTGACCAGAGACGTAACAAACCCCGGGTTAATATTGGAGATGTATTTGAAAGATGGAGACAGCTTAGAGCCCAAAAGGACGCTGAGTTGGCTAATTTCCTCCTGTACAGGTAAGCATTAGCTTCAGGCTAATTTATCACAGCTACTAGAGACGAGCACTTTGTGTCATTTCAACATTTGTGTAGCTACTTCCATTGAATTGTATAGCTAGAGTAGCCGTGTTGGTTACTCGCAAAAACAACTGAGACAGCCAGTAAAGTGATTCCGACTGGCCACCATGCTAACTCTGCTAATTGCTAACGCTACCGGAGGACCAGGCAGGCGGGCCACGGCTGTTTACACCGTGTAGCCTGTTCAGCGGCCGTAGCCGACAACGGTGAGTTATTTGAAGCCAAGAGGGGGGGCTGTAGCTAAGTCGGAAAGAGAGGACCTTGAGTTTGCAGTGTGTTTAGCGATTGTGTAATTCTAAGGCTAGTAAAGTGTGTATTTCAGTCGGGTGGAAAAGGAGTGCAAGGCAGTGGTGTTTTTAGCGGTTCCTATCATAATTCTAAGCCGAGGAAGTGTCTCTGTTTGGCGTGTGGAGAGGACGGCGAATTTCGTTTTTAGGGGTTCCTACTGTAGCTAATTCTAAGCCGAAAAAGTGTGTGTGTCAGTTGGGTACAGAGCTCCGTGTGAGCACGGGCTTTTATGACTGTCAATATAGCCAGCATCTAACGTTAGCTACTCCGCTGTGCTGTGAAGTATGTCTGGTTATGTGAGACAAGCGTCTAGCAACATTGTTGTGGATGCTGCGGACTCAGCCTGGCAACCTCCGTGAACTTCGAGTCTGGGGAGGAGGGGCGGGGGAGACGACTCTCTCCAGTATTTTGAATTTGTACTGCAGTAACTATTTTAAACACTAGCTGTCAGTATTACATATTGGACCTTTAAAGCACAATTGAAAGACAATCAGATAGCATTGTATTTTTAGAATCACAATTCGTCCATCAAGACAGTAACTCCAGAATGCTACAAAAACAGTTTTAAGCAAATTAAGTGAACAAATGATCCACACTGCTTCCTGTCTGTCTGTCTGTCTGTCTGTCTGTCTGTCTGTCTGTCTGTCTGTCTGTCTGTTAGCCAGATCCTACTATAAGCCAAGATACCTCCAGTATAAACTTATTGTGCAGGAAGAAGTGCTAGTCCGGAACAGAAACATCCTATTACCAAACAGTATTTGACTCATAACTAGTGCTACCTTTGCGTTCACAGTCCAGCTTACTCTTTTAAAGCTGTAAAACAATAGTGTGATCTTCCGATGCGATTGCTAATATATTATTCATAACACTCATTGCATACTTCAGCTCGGCTCTAAAACAAAAAAAGTAGATTTCTGTTGATTTTTGTTGAAAAGACACGTGTGTGCGTGTGTAAATGTGTTTTTCAAATAGTAAAATAATAAGCGACTTATATTAACACTCCTAGAGGCTACTTTCAGTTAATTTCTAGTTCAGTTTTAGGCAGACGTTAGATGCATCATGAATTACATTGTGTGCTTTTTTGCCTTCGATCTTCAAAAACCTGTCAGCGCGTGGATAGCCATGGCTGAAATTGTGTAGTGTAAAACTCACATTCAAAATCAACAACTAAAGCTGTTTATAAAAAAGGTGGATTGTCTTCTACTTCAAAGCAGAAATCAAAGTGAAATCAGAAGGTTTGACGAACAAAAGCATCCTTCTTGTCCTGAATATCAAACGGATCAAACAGCCCGAGAATTATAGTTCTTTACCTTGATTGAATTCTTCTTGGGGGGAAAATGATTAATTGCTGGACTTGAGAAATGTTTTGGCAACCCATGTATGCTTTTGAACTTTGTTCCCATTGATTTTTAGAGTGATTAAGAGGCACTTTGAGCTCTCGAACACAAGCGCAGGTAATTGCGAAGCACATAAGAATGAGTAACTGTTACTCAAAAGATTAGAGCATGTTTTGCACATTGAAGTGAAGGTTAAGTTGTACTGTTTCAATATCTTAAAGTGTTCATATTATACTTTTTGTTATATATCTTTTTTGTGCATGTAATAGGTTTACAAAGTGAAAAAGCCCAAAGTCCCCCCCAAAGGGACATACCATCTCCAACAGAAAACACTGTTCACAAACTGCTCCAAACAGCTCTGTTGTAGTCCAGCCTTTACTTCAGAGACAAACGTGGTCACTTTGGAACACACGTTATAATGCTCGCCTAGCTGCTAGCATGGCACGCCCTCATACTCTGCTTCTGACTGGCTAGTAGTCCTTACCTAGCTACTGAGCATGTGCGACTCCAAACAAAGAACTGAGATGCCTCACTCTGTAGCTAAAACAGAGCTCAACACACAGGGTGAAAAGAGAAGCTGCAGCAATGTGTAGTACAACAAAAGCATGGTGTTTTTTGAAAATTAAACCATGTAAACCTATTCTGGTATAACAATTATGAACCTGCAAATGAGCATAATATGAGCACTTTAAATGTTATATCTTTAAAATATCACTGACTGAGTGCTGACTGTCACACTGTGCTGTGCTCTCTGTTAACGCCACACAAATGAGGGAAACACATTTAGCTGTGGTCACATGAATACAGCAAACGTAGACTTGAGCTCTCAGTTTTGATCCCTTTTCATCAAGGCTAGGATGTTTATTCCGCCTGTAAAGGAGTCTGGGAATTTGTTATGGATGACTTTGATGTCTGTCACCTTCCACAGCAACATCGCCTAAATAATTGAGTCACAGCTAGAAGTGTAGGTGATATGCTTTTCGGCCATAAAACACTGAATACAAGATCTCAAATGTTCTGGAGTGATATTTAAGCGAGTCATTACCACATTCATGTTTTAAAGTTTTATTACCCTAAACGGGCAAAAAATATCACATCTGCAGCTGCTTCACTGCATCAGCTTATCCAGCGAGGTGAGGTTTCACCGACAGGTTTCTTTACGCCACATAAACTTCAGGGTTTATGGGAAAGGATGTTTTCCCTGCGACACAACAACCCTGTCTCCTAGAAATTACATTGTTATTCAACAATTTTTTTTCTCCCCAATTTCATTTTGCAGGAAACGTGATTGTTGCCTTGGATTATGTTCAGTGGTAACATTTTTTTTTTCAACTCCAACATCAGAGACAGAGGTTCACATCCTTAATCCCCTGTTTATGAGGGGTAGAAGTACCAAAAACTGAATTGATAAAAAATGGAGAAGATGAAAATCTATGTGAATTGAAAACTTGAGTGATAAAGTATCAAGTGACTTGATTCATTTGAAGCTGATTTGATTAAAACGGTCATGACATGATGAGAACAGAGCCATGTTTCATCGTTTTCCCTGTTTTTACATTCATCATTCGTCATTCACAACGCAAAAAATGCTATTTATCATAAGGTGGAAGTAACAAAAAGTAACTAAAGACACTGTTAAAGTGATGAAAATGAATGTAAATTGAAAAATGGAGCGGTAAATTGTCAATCGATTTAATAAACCTGATGTTTTTATTTGAAACGGTGTTGCTCTGATAATCAGCTGGGCTGTGTTTCTGTCTACTGTCTACTATTCATTAGTGCCTAAAGATAACCAATGAAAAATATTTGTTGTGGCTGGGTTAGCTCAGGTGGTAGAGCAGGCACACATATAGTGAGAGGTTTATGCCTCGACGCAGAGGTCCAGCGGTCGAATCTGGCCTGTGACGATTTCCTGCATGTTTTCTCCCCCTTTCTCACCAAGCTGTCCTGTCAAATAAAAAGCCCAAAACAATAATCTTTAAGAAAAAACGTTAGTTGCTACAAGATATTGAATTGCATGAGCTGAAATAGTTGGAAAACAGATGAAATGTTCACTGTCAGATTGCAGAGGTTTTGTATGAATATTTTACAACTTGGCAGATACATTTATTATAAACCTTTTCTCATTCTGTTGAGATAGAAAAAACCTAACGAGGAAACGAGAAATTATATAGACGGAATTTGTAGGATGCGTGTGTGCAGAGAGGACCTGCGTGTAGCATATCTTTTTGTCTTGTGATTGTGAAATGATTGGTTTGGGATTGTGTCATGACAAGAAGCGAAATGGTCGAGCCTGAGAAGAACGCCAGCATCAGCTGTTTCAGCAGGTGGCCCAAACCGACAAATGTTTACGTTCAACTTGCAACTATAGGGAGGTCTTGTGTGGATGGATGGGTCAGCAAACATCAGACTTTAACATGGGAGGTCGCTGTTTGTTTCCTGTTTCAAACCATTCTAACCATGATTGTTCCCTACCTGAACCACCTGTTTATTATTGTAACCATAGTCTTGCATTGCCAGACCCTCCTCCAAAGCGCGCTGAGAGTCCACATAGCATTCTGGGATGGGAGAAAAACGTGCTCTGGTTTATTGGTATTTCTTTAAATCAATCACAATCGTCTTGGGCGATGCTAAGCAGAAGAGGCCGCTGCTAAATAGCCTCTAGAAGGAACTTGTTTTGGTGGAACGTGTATGTTCAAAGGTTGTTTTAGTCGTGCAACAGAAAACTCAGATTGGACAGATAGTCTAGCTAGCTGTCTGGATTTACCCTGCAGAGATCTGAGGAGCAGTTAACAATAGTCCTCAGAAATCCACCGGAGTTTAGAACGCCAACACAAAGGAAGCCAAAGGCAACAGATATCTGGCCTAAATGAGTGAAATCCGGCAGATTTTTCCGGCGGCAACAGAGCAATCCCGGAAGTGGAACGTCAAGGATATAGACTATTGTAACCATGACAATGAAGCCTCTGTAACCTTCACAATGTACCTATTTTTAACCCAAACCATGATCTTTCCATCAACTTAACCATGTCATTTTTACAATATGATACATTTTTAGTGATATGTAACGGTTTTTGAAGGCACATTGGACATGTTCGGCTATGGACTTCTAGCTGTTAAAGTACAAAAATTAATCATGTGCTCTGTGTGAAGTGATCCAGTTACTTGAGATTTGATCAGTGCAATCAGCTGAAGTTGAAGAAGTGGTCAAAGTGTTGTCGATGTGCTGAATGTGTACACTCAGAGCTCATCATGTCAAGAACCTCAAATCAACACACTGCAATTAGGTCTGTGGCACCCCGATGAAGCTCGCTTACAGGGCGAGAAGTGTCCACACTTCACAATAAAAGCTCCTTAAAACACAGATTTCATTTTCATAGGGTGAATATGTTTCATCAGTGCAGGTCAGTGTTGGTATTTATGAATGAAGTACAGTTTGGCACCGTATGTGGAGGAAGAACAGCGGGAATCAGTAGTTAAACCTCCACCTGTGTATATGCTATTGTCCTGATTTGATTTTTGACAATACATGCCGATTCGATTTGTATTATGATTTTCATTGGTTGCAATTCTAGAAGTATTGTGATTCGATAGTATTGAGAATTGTGATTTTTTTTTTTCCTTAACAAAAACAAAAGTTGAATAATCCACTTCTAGAGACAATACATCATGAGACATTTCTAAAAACTGATTATTTTCTAAGAAGAATGCACATGTCAACATGGATTTTCAGCATTTTCGGCTTTCGCTCTGTCATACGTCGGCAAAACTGTATGAAAAGAAAATATTTAGGTGAATCATTGGTAAAAAAAAAATTTAAATATTGATTCTAATACAAATCGATTTTTAAAAATCGTCGCAAAAAATCACTATACATACGTGAATCGTTTTTTTTTTTTCTTTTTCAGGCCTAGTATAAGAGTTTAGTAAGTTATCAGCTGAACACGCATCAAACTCTAGTCAGCTGCGTCCCTTTTAGCTTCAGGGAAGTCTGAAAGGTCACTGGCTGATAGGTTGATGCTATTTGCTCACATATCCATTGTCAGGCTGTCTGTATATTAGTCTGTCTTTTCAGACTGGAAAATGCTTTATATATTCACCCCCCTTCACAACTTGCATGCTTATTGTCCATCAAAGCCACTAATGCACTTTTGATTTGAGTCACTCTTGAGCTGCCACGCCCGTTAGGTAGTCCCTTTCCCCCTTCTTTTCCTTGCTCCGGGGGTTCACAGAAGACAGATGATGAGACAATGGCAATTCATCTTCATCTTGCGGTTTGCATTACCATTAACGTGCATCTCTTTTCATTACATAATGCAACTCGTTTCACTCACAAATGCATTCAAAGGAAAAGTACAATATCCTGAGAGCTGGGCATGTCATTTGTGGTTAGTATCATTACTCCACCGAGGAGGAGTCGTGTGGAGGATGACTGGGCTGCTCCACAAATCCCCCACTTGTGTGTGTTTAAAGTGCTCATAGTATGCCCATTTTTTAGGTTCACAATTGTATTTAGAGGTTATATCAGAATAGGTTTACGTGGTTTAATTTTCAAAAAACACCATGTTTTTGTTGTACTGCACATTGCTGCAGCTCCTCTTTTCACCCTGTGTGTTGAGCTCTCTGTTGTAGCTACAGAGTGAGGCATCTTACTTATGTTCCATCTTTGTTGGGAGTCGCACATGCTCAGTAGCTAGGTAAGGACTACTAGCCAGTCAGAAGCAGAGTATGAGGGCGTGCCATGCTAGCAGCTAGGCGAGCATTATAACGTGTTCCAAAGTGACCACGTTTGTCTCTGAAGTAAAGGCTGGACTACAACAGAGCTGTTTGGAGCAGTTTGTGAACAGTGTTTTCTGTTGGAGATGGTAAGTCCCTCTGGGGGGGACTTTGGGCTTTTTCACTTTGTAAACCTATAACGTGCACAAAAAAGATATGACACAATAAAGGAAAGGGGGAAGGCCAAAAAGCATAAAATGAGCACTTTAAAATGAAATGAGCTGCTATATATCAACTAAATCAGAGATCTTTAACAAGGGGTCCAGACCCCTACGGGTAAAAATATATATATATAAAAATATAAATACGTCTAAAAATATACATCAACAAATGTACTGTATTTATATAGCGCTTTTCCAGTCTACTCAAAGCGCTTTAACATAGTACAGGAACCATTCACCATTCACACACATTCATACGCTGAGGCCGGGGCTGCCGTACAAGGCGCCACTTGCTCATCAGCAGGCAACTGGGGGGTTCAGTGTCTTGCCCAAGGACATTTCAACATGGGACTGCATACAACAGTGATCATATGCGTACTGGCCTATAGGTAAGGTAGCCATCCACAGATAGTTTGGCTTAAAGATTCCCTGTGCCACATTTTAACATTAAAACATAATGTGTACATATATTAATGTTAACTTTTATTTTAAAAGCTTAGTATTGTATGCACCATAAATATGTTATTTTAGGCCCAGTTTAATATGCAACTCAATTTTATACAATATCTGTAGTAAGGGCTCCCTGCTCTGTCTTTTTTTGAACTAAATCATTACCAAAAAAGATTTAGAAGTATAATTTTAAGATGACCTATGTGGAGTGATGGAGTGTATATAGGATCAGCTTCTTCCTCAGGGGTGAAATGTAATAATACAACATAGAAAATTGATTTATTCTATGGGGAACGCCTTCTTTGGCTGCTTCACGCCTCACAGTGCACCAGCACTATACGCAACCAGGACTGTATTTATTTAGCTGATTGGATTTTTGATTGATCAATGTAAGAATGATAATACATATTGCTGCAATATTCTGCATGTCCTGTGCTCACTCACTAGGTAAATTACACTATTATCATACAGACCTCTAAAGACACAAATACTTGCTGTTAAACTCCACCTGGAATTGATGGACATATTGTGATTTAGCTCTTCTGGTCTTGCTTTTCTCTTCCTGAGAAATGCTTTGCCAAAAACATCCAGCTTCCTGCAGCCCTCAGTCCCTCTGGATACTGACAGCTGCCTGAATTACATGGGTAGCAATGTGAGTAATGAACCAACTGAAATCTCATCATATAGAGCGACTTTGAGTTACCCTGAGCAGCCCCTCTGACCCTAAACCCAGCCTCTGAGCCTCACCAAAATGAGCTTTTCATTTGCTATTCAGAAATCAGAATGAGGCATGTTGCAGGCACAGAGGTGCTCTGAAGAACTGCACTGCATGCAAACATGGTTTTGCAATCCTTAAGCCCAACAAATCAGCAATTCTGTTCCAATTCTTATTTGCATACAGCACTCACATATTCTGACTGTGCACGGCGTGAAAGAACAAGTTCCACAGCAGCCCTGCTCATGAAATTGTTTTGGAACTCAGTTTGAACTGAAGTTGGTTACATGCTTTCATGCATATCTTTTCTGGATTTCTGTGAAGTAAAACATGTTATTATTTAATGGCCAACGCTTTGATCTGGCTAATGCATAATGCACCGGTTCTAAAGGCCAAGTTTAGCAGAGATGATAAGAGTTTTCAAATGAAAGACCATTAAAGAAGTATTTTAGCACTGCTCTTTTCATAAAACTAGGCTATATATGCAGTAGACTGGTGCAAACAGCGAAAAAAGCTGTGATATTCCCTTTCGCTCAAAAGGTAGAACACCTAAAACTGCCAATAAACCTACCGGACCAATAAATGCTCCTGCCGGTGGGTGACGTTGTGCAAGCTCGTCGATCTCGTCCATATTGACACAGAATGGCAGTCGGTAACAAACCGTCTCGTATAACTCCTCATTTCCACCAACTGTGGAACGTCTGCGGATCAGCTCCGCTGCGTGTCGGCTCCGTGCTCCGCCGTCCGTCAATACCCACCAGGTCCGGATTTGTTGCGGTACGGCTGCGGCCATGACTGACAGCTGAAGTCACTTGGACCCACGAAATCTCGCGAATTCACGTATGATCGCACGATATAACAGGATGTAGTTTCTATAAGCAGAACCACAAAACCAACAACAGTTGACTTCAGTCCTGTCTCCGCCCATTACGACGTTTTCAAGGTGTAGGGCAGGGAAATATGATCCGCCGTGAGCACGGTGTATTTTATTTTGAAAATGAACCAGATGTTTTATTTTGTTTCTGTGCTCGACTTCCTGTCCCGCACAATCTGCCCTGTGCTGAATTGCTGCGGAGCTCTCCGGCGTCCGGCAAAAATAGAAGTTCTGCGTATCTACTCTGGAGGGCTGCGATCGCCGGAGCTGAGACAGAGTGCGGAACGCAGCTGTTCCGCACTCAGTGAAAATCCACACATTGACTTTAATGGAAACCTATTGACTCTGCCGTCGTTCTGGAGCGGATCCGCAGACGTTCCGCAGACGGTGGAAATTAGCAGTAACAGTTAAACGGTAATGTAATGAAGCATCTTCACTTCAGTCAGGTATCCTACAGGTTGATGCCATAACAGCAGCTGTGTGGGGGTGCGTCCTTACTCCACTAAGGAGGAAATCAAAGGCTTCAATTCTCACAATTGACCTGGTTCCTTCTCTAACAATGAACACCGGGAGGCTGAATGTTTATCACAGAAGAAAACCACTGTGGTTATCTATTTGAAAACGGGTAAATTCTTGTGTGTTATGCTCGAAATGCTTTCTTTAAGACAGGCGGTGAGATAAGACAGACAAATACAATGCAATTCACAAACAGCCTTAAACATTCCTGAAGAACTGAATAAACACTTTTTATTACATTACATGTCATTTAGCTGACGCTTTTATCCAAAGCGACTTACAATGCTATGTATATCAGAGGTCGCACACCTCTGGAGCAACTAGGGGGTAAGTGTCTTGATGGATCATGGTGGGAATCGAATCCTGGTCTCCCACATCAAAGGCATGTGTTCTAACCACTGCGCCATCACCAACACCCCACTTTCATCACTTTCTCACACAGTGTAAACAAAACTCTGAGCATTACAAGCTTCCCACATGTGGTTGTGGGTGTTCATTGCAGAGCAGTTGTATAAACAGTACAAGAAAAACAGACAGATTCAGATCCTACTCATGACTCATGTAACTCATCTTCATCTTTTGCTACCTGAAGCACGTAGCTGTTTTAGCTGCAACGTTGTTTACTTATTGATGTACTAACTGACACCTGCAGGCACACAGAGGAGAAGATTATGAGGAATTAACACCTTTTAAAAAAACAGTCAGCTTTGTCCTTGTTGGATTCAGTTGTTGTGCTTGAGGATGTAGACGGGAAGCAACTGCCACTGTGTTGAACACACACGTGAAAAATACATTTTGAAGATAATGGCTGACACACGATAAAGCCATGCAGCAAAGTCTTATCAAAGTGGAAGAGGGACGAGGGACAGATGGGAAGGGTCATTTTTAATGAAGGGCCTATACATGTGGTTCTCTGTGGCATCAAAGACATGCTAATTGACCGTTATTATTGCTATGCCTCAAGCTTTCTATTCTAGCACAATGGTAATGGTGGCAGATTTACCACTTGAATTCATAACTAGTAAGCCCTACGGTATTAAAAATATAAAATGTTATTAAAATGTTATCCGTTCTAACATAACCCTTGGATGGCTGGGACACTTAAGGCACTTACCCACTGCTAGTACCAGCTCTACTCTACTCTACTCGGCTCGACTACTCGGCCGCGGTGCCCCGTCCTCTATTTTCCATTGCAGATTTAGTACCGCCTCATGCATGAGGCGAGCGTGGCTGGTTTGCATACACACTGCACTTTGTCAGGTGCACCAAACATTGTAAACCAATGTCAAACGGTGGAAACGGTCGAGTAAAACTCGCCGACACTTCCTGGTCTCAGAAATCAGAATCAGAATATTTCGTGGATCCCCACAGGGAAATTGTTACGTTGCAGTCAAATTTAAAGGAACACGCCGACTCATTGGGACTGTGTCTTATCCACCGTATCCCCCAGAGTTAGATAAGTCCATACATACCCTTCTCATCTCCGTGTGTGTTGTAACTCTGTCTGACGCACCCACCGCTAGCCTAGCTTAGCACAGATCCTGGAGGTAACCGGCTCCAACTAGCCTACTGCTCCGAAAAAGTGACAAAATAACAGCAACATTTTCCTATTTACATGTTGTGATTTGTATAGTCACAGCGTGTACAAATAACAAGGTCACATGAGACAAAGTATTTTGAGAGAGATTTTTTTTTCTCAGAAATAATATTAAAAAAATAAAATTGATGTTTTTTAAGTTCTATGAAAAAATACATTTTCTCAAAACTTTTTTTTGTCTCAAATATTATTTTTTGCTATTGGTATGAATACTTTTTCTCTCAAATATTTTTTTTCTCTTATAAAATGCTTTTTTGCTATCAGTGTGCTAACTTTTTCTCTCAAAATCTTTTTTTCTCTTAGATCATTTATTTTCCCGCATGTAATAAAGACACAAATCTAGCTCCATAGTCAAGGACTACAGCAACATAGCTAAAGAAGAAATAAAAAGTTAAGAGAGTAAAGTAAGATTAGGTTAAAAAATATGTATATAAATAATAGAATAATTTTCTCATTTTGCTTTAGTGTTTCCTAATATTTCAGAAGAAGGCGACAATAGCTGACAAGCTGTGAAGAAGGCTGGCTGACTAAGATATGTTGTGACACTGACGACCAGGGACGTATGGTCATAAGAAGTTATGCATTTAAGAGTTATCATTCGTTAAAACATATATAAGTCAGGAAATTGTGTGCAAGGTTGAATTAATATAAATTGCAGGCTTCGGTTCAAACGGACCAAACTGCTCAGGTGTGAAAGCAACCTTAGAAAACTACTTGGACAAGCAACCCAGTGGATAGATGTATGCTTTAATGTTCGTATTTCAAACTGTAAGGATTTGTGAATGATGAGTTTGGCAAACGTAACGCTATCTAACACAAGTGTGGCTGGAGTTGCATCGAGTGTAAACTTCCCCAAACCACATAAAGAGCAGGACAGAGCTGATATCATTACTAATACTCATCACTATCAGCTAGATAGTATATCAAGAATATTCAGCTAATGATATGCTGCTTGGCTGGGGAAGTAATGCTCAGTTTCTACTGTAGGTAGCAGCGCATGCTGAAGTTTGAAGCTTATTTAAAAAAAGTTAAGCACGAGATGATCCGCTTCACCCATGCATGGCACTTTAAGCGTGTGTGTATCTGTGTGTGTGTGTGTGTGTGTGTGTGTGTGTGTGTAGAAGCACCTTGTCGTGACTTTCTTAGGAATTCGTAATACTTCAGACTGTTTTTGAAACTGTGATGATAGCTGATTTAGGGCCCTATTTTAATGATCTAAGCTCACGGCGTGAAGCGCATGGCGCAGGTGCGTTTAAGGTGTGTCCAAATCCACTTTTGCTAGTTCGACAGTGGAAACAAAAGGTCTGTGCGCCGGGCACATGGTTCAAAAGAGTTGTACTTAGTGACTTCATTAATTCATAGGTGTGTTTTGGGTGTAACATGCAATAAACCAATCAGAGTGTCATCTCCCATTCCCTTTAAAAGCCAGGCACGTTTGGACCTTGGTGCATTGCTATTACGATGGAGGATTTGCACCTTAATAGTTTTAATCTTCTGCATGTGTGTGTGTGTGTGTGTGTGTGTGTGTGTGTGTAACAAGCAGAGTGTGCGCGCACTGTGCACGAGCCTAGGCGCTGTTAAATTAACAATGAAATGCTGCGCTATTGACTTTAGACCAGGTTTTTGTTGGCCAATGGTGCGACCACTTCCTGCTGCCGCAAGATAGCAATACGCCAAGAATTCACCTGAACACACCTCCCTGTAATGACGTGGCCGCTGGACGGGAAATTGACAACTGCATCAGTCTTAAACTAGCAAAGACACTTGTGTCGGGCTTCTACTAATAAAGAAACCTTGATCTTTGAACCTTTTTGGAAAAGCTAGAAACCCCCACACAGGCCGTAGTTACTCTATCTGTGCTGAGGGTTGATTGGACAATAGCTGTTCAGGGACGAAGTTTAGCACAAAAAGTGCTTTGCATTGTCTGCATTTTTACTTTAGTGCTGTTTATATAAAATGTTTGTAAAGCTATGCCAGCAGAGCTACAGTACTAATGAACATAATGCAGAATCCACTGTGCAAATCCACAATGTAATACAGCACATTCTCATGCATGTTTTTTTTTTTTTAAACCACAGGTATTGTAGACACACAGGAATGGAATGCCTTTTTTATGTTTAGAATGTTCATGTTTTGTTTTACTTGGATTAATGCTGAGATATAATTCAGTTCAGGGGTCGTGTGACCCGCCGGATGCAGAGTGAACGGTGCTCTGCATATCTCAAACCAAGTGCTGGAAACAATCTGCGTAAAGTGCTACACTGTTTAGAGACAATATATTCAATCACACCTTGATATTGTCCTCTGAAATGCCACTAGAAAGGCCCGATTTAAGTTTTGAAATTCAACAAAGCACACCTGCCACCACATAGCTGCAAGGACAGTAGGAACTCATGTCACTAAAATCCTCTTTACTTCCCACAGCTACAAGACCATAAAATCACAGAGTGTAAAGTTCTCAGGATGACCTTCTGTTTGCTGTCTAATGAAATTCATGTAAAATCGAGAGAGATGCAGTTTACTTAAAATTACTTTCTTGCTGGATCTTTCTTATCTCGTAAACAGTCAATCTGACGGCATGGACACACCCGCAGTGAACAAATCAAGCTGCAGTGGCAGATAATCTCCCAGCAAATGATTTTAGGATCAGATTCATTAACAGAGGGTATTATTGTTTTTTCCAGACATAACACAAATATCAGAGAGCAGGATTTACCGCCACTTTAATTCCAAAGAAATACAACATGATTGATAAAAAGGCCATTAGAAACCTCTGTTTATCCATTACTGGCACCATGTAACAATTACTAATGACACGGATTGCATGTCTTTTTTTTACTCAAAATGTTGGACACGTTTGTTATTCCAGGAAGTGTAGCACCACAGTATATCTTGCATCAATCCACATGACTGGTTGGCTTATTGAGTTATAACCACGTTATGATATAGATAGATTGTTGTATGTACTTATTATTTCCAAACAATTTGTAAAGACAAAAAGCGTAGTATTTAAAGTGGTGATACAACTTCATGGAGAACCGGCAGCTAGCTGGTACATCATCAGTTCAGCCTGTTTGCTCTGACTTTTAATGGTTTGAGCTGTTTTGTGTGTAACAAATGATCATCGTGCTTTTAATAAGTCAACATTCACATCATTTGAGAATCACAACACACAACTGTAAACGTTTAATGTTCACTTTAGATTTACACCTGTGTATTTGAAGTTCTTTTCTCTCCAGGACAAAGACGAAAAAATCAACTCATGAGCAATTGGTTCATACTTAAAGGGATAGTTTGGATGTTTTCAAGTGGGCTTGTATGAGGTACAGTCAGTGTATATCCTGCAGTAGATGGTGGTCAGCACGGCCCCAGTTTGGAGAAGCCGACCGGAACCTGGAATGAAAGCTAAGCAATGCACTGCTGTGGACAAGGTCAGGAGCTAACTGTATTTGAGACACTTGAAAAAGGACCACCAAAGAAAAAAAAATGCAATATCAGTATCATATTTTCAACACTTAACCTCCGGCATACAGTCCTGTTTGAGTTTACCGGGGGGGGGGGGCTGAAGCTGCTCTATGCTTTCCTCAAAGCCACCAGACTGCGTCGACAAAAAGTAATTTTACCTCACAGAACACCGGAGTTGCTGGTCTACCGCTGCCTCGTCAGTTTGTGTGACTTTGGTGTTTTCAAGGGTTAGGAACCGATAAACTAACTGATCGAGGCAGCGGTAGACCAGCAACTCCGGTGTTCTGCGAGGTGAAACGACAGTATTTGTCAGTGGAGTGTGGTGGCTTTAACTACAGCACAGATAACGGCTTCAGTTCCCCTCGCGTAAACTTGAGCAGGGCTGTTGGACAGCAAGGTAAAGCTGTGAAAAACTTCCAACTATAGTGTGCACTTAAACTGATATTGCTCTTTTCTTAGGTGTCAAAAATAATGTTCAGCTGTTGCCCCCATCCACAACGGTACATTGCTTAGCTTCCATGTCAGTACTCCTGCCTGCTTCTCCAAACTGCTTCTCCACACTGACGATGGATAAATACCTCATACTATCCAACCCCACTTCAAAAAGGAACTATCCCTTTTGTACTAATCAGATGTATTTGGTGTAGACATATAGTGCACTGTTTCAGTTTCCACAAAGGCTGAGCTTGAGTACTCACACAGTAAATTCAATTCAATGCATTGATTTAAGACATTTCTCAGAGCCCCACCTCTACTCATCACTGGTTGATTTGAAAGGAGACATAAATCAAAGAGCCAAAAAAGAAATTCCATTTCTTGGGTAGGAGTGCTAATATCCAAATTAAAGACACAAAGCGGATGAGATTATATAATATTAGGCCATGAATGCAAAGAGGCTTAAAGTAGGACCTGCAAAGAAAAAGAAAAGAAATGAAACACATTTGCACTGTATAATGAGACAAGAAATGTTATGGTGTTAAAATGTCTGAAAAACAGACAGGTGCATGCAAATGCAAACCAAGAGTGATATTTTCTCCCAAATGAGAGAGATGGTTTGTCAAAAGAATCAGCTGCACCGTCTGAATCCTCCACTATCCCAAAGAGCTTTTACAGTTTCTGTTACCTTACACAAAATGTACATGTAATCGATTTGTTCATTTCAATTTCAATTCTGAAACATTATACAAACATAAGACAAAGATGAAGAAAAGACAAAAACGTGTGCCTTCATTGCAGCAAATGTGAAGTGACGATAGTGGCTCTGTTTCAACTCTTCGATGCTGCTGGGAAATATGAGTTCTATAATCACAGACATGTATTCAAATTGCAGAGGTCTTTTTCTGTTGGGGACTAAATAAATGATACATACAACGTACTGTAATCCTGCATGTAAATATCATGTGAATAATCACATGCTGATACTGTGGAGGCAGGAGTGTGTTGTATTGTATATTTTTTTATTTATTGAAATGATACAATTAAATAACTGTTTTTTTTTTGTTTTTGAATGAGCCTAAATAATATCAGTGGTTAACAAATTAATTTGTCTTGAAAATGATTCACACAATGTTTAATTTGAGACGTGTTCTTGTCACAGTCATTTGTTTTGTCCCTTTAAATCAAAGAAATTCAGCTAGTTTGTGTTTATGCTGCCTCTGCATTCAACTGGATAGACCTGCAACCAATCAGAGCAACGGAGACAGACGTCACAGAAGCTGCAAGTCAAAGGCAGGCTTCGACAGGGCAAAGGCAGAGGCGCAAGTTTCCGTGTCGTGCGGACGGGTGTGGCGATGCGTATACATACGTGATCGCGGTTCTCTGTTCCTCCTTTTAAAATGAATGCGCTCTTGATATCTTCTATAACAGACGCAATGGCGGAATCTACACAGCGGCAGCCATCTTTGTTGTAAACAAATTCAACCCAAGCGCTCTTTGGTGACGTGGTTGATTACGTTACTGTTGATCATCTGTCCATCATCGTATCAATCCCGCCCTGACAATTTGATTGGTCCAAACAGCTCTGGTTCGAGCATAGTTGCTCCACAACGGATCAAGTCCAGACCGAACTTCCCGACCTCAAATGTTGTGGGCGGGGCTAAGTTCGGCTGGCTTCCAGGCTAAAAGCTTATATGATGACTGAAAAAAAACTCCTTTTGGAAAAAACACTTTAAAAATCATGACGTTTATTCATGGTTTATCGCCAGAATATTTCAATACATTAATTATTTGGAACATTTAATGATCACATTGAAACCTTTTAACCCATAGATTTACATTTGCATCATTTAAATGACAAACGATTATATTTCCCTGTAACTGGGATCATTTCAGTGGCACAGTCCAGCTTCCACGGTCATTATGAGCCAAACAATGTGACACAAACGTAAAGTAAGGACCCAGAACATATACATTGTTTTAGTTCTAGCAAAGATAAATTTAGTGTCATAAAAAATAGCAGGGTGATTGAATAAATACCACCATTCTCGTACTCTCTCTGCTCTGTCAGTGAATGTTTGCACTATTAATAAATCCAGCCGTTTCCTTGAACAATTGTTGGTATGAAGTGTGACACAACTGTAGCTGTAAATCTTCAGGAGACTTTTTGAGCTGCGCATTGCTGTCATTCCATCGCTTCTTTATTCACATCGGAAAACTCAAGAAAAAAAAATCACTTGCATCAAACGTTTTCCCGGATCCAAAAAAAAACTGCCAATGATGCCAAAGGCAACTTATCAGCCACTGACAAAAAATATGCCGGCAAACATAGCGACATAAATTTGATCAGCGGAAAGTGAACGCCCAAAACACTTCAGAGAGGTTCAACCTGATGAGGGTGCAGATTGTTATTCCAATGTGAAATGATGATTTAAACAAGCTCTCCAGAAAAAAGCCTCAGCAAGCTTTTAAGTTAACAATGCAGCTGCACACTGCACCAGCAGCACACACTGCAGTAAGGCAGACAATACCTCTGCTGTAGACTTGAAGGGGGAGCCATCACATTAGTGCACATGGAGCTCAAGAGCAACAATTAAGGAGTTTATAAATTCATCAGTTATGCCGCTGCCCAGTGGAAGCTGTCGTGCTCACCAACACTGACAGGAATCTGTTTATTACCTTAACTAATTAAGGTTCTCAGACGTCCATTCAACTTTATTAAGGTCCATAAACCACACGTTGACTTGTGCAAGGTCTGTTACATATACACGGGTAGAAATTACATTTATATACAATAATTCTTCAACAGCAAATACATTTTGGGAGAAAAGTAATGCTGCCTGAGTTGTTTCTTTGTCAATGCAATGAGAAAACCTCTGAATGGAAGTCATGGAAAATGTTCAATGGCAATGTATTTTATGTTTTCCCTAATAAATTATTTCAACTTGCAACTAAAGCATTATTAACAATTGGTATGGTTATGATTAGGCACTCTCAGCACTTCGTTACCGTCAGGGAAAGGTTGAGATTGTGGTTAAATATTGAAAAAGGCAAATAACTTTAAACCTAAAATAACTGGGGGGGGACAGCAGAAACAAGCTGTAAATACTGGCATATAATCACATTTTACGCTTATATGGCTAATTCTTTGTAGCAAGAAGTTGCCCATTTACACATGAGCAGAAGCACCATTAGCATTTATTTTCAGTTGTGTTTGTGATCCCTGATGAATGTATGTCCAATGTTTTGTTAATCTCATTTTAGCTGTGTTTAGGCCTCCGCTAACTCCTGAGGGAAACATCTGGCTCTTTACCTGCTAAATGCTCCACTACGTTGGGTAGCTGGGAAAGTAGGGTCACTGAGTTTATCTAAGCTTTTGTGCTGACAACAGCTGCCTGCTGAAGCTGAAAACCAATGCCGGCGAGAGCAGTAAGAGTTAACCAAAACACCAAAGTTTTGGGACATAACACCGGAACAATGAGCTTAAAAAACAAACAAAAAAGCTTCATAGATCTTAAGGGAACCGCAGTCGGTTGATTACTCTGTGTGTGTTCATCATGCAACACTGTTCACACACAAGTAGTCATTTGATCCATTGTTAATATAAAAACATTGATTACAGCCGCTGTAACCAAAGTGCTTCTGTAGACTAAACCTGACTGTACGTTGGACTCAGGATGCTAACCCCAGTGTCCAGAGCCACAGCTAATAATACATTGTCATTAAAGATAGCATTGCAAATGCACACAATCCAGGCAAGAATTACGTTTCCCTCAGAACGAATTTGTGGAATATAAATGTGATTTCTAGGAGAGAGGGTTAAAGGAACACGCCAACTTATTGGGACATTAGCTTATTCACCGTAACCCCGACAGTTAGACAAGTCCATACATAGCCTTCTCATCTCCGTGCGTGTCATAACTCTGTCTGACGGCTCCACCGTTAGCTTAGCCTAGCACAGATCCTGGAGGTAACCGGCTCTAACTAGCCTACTGCTCCGAATAAGTGACAAAATAACGGCAACATGTTCCTATTTACATGTTGTGTTTTGTATAGTCACAGCGTGTACAAATAACAAGGTCACATGAGACACAGCCATCTTCTAAACGTATATAAACTGGGAACTATATTCTCAGAAAGGCGAAGCGGAGTGATATGCTTGCAGCTCTGCAAGCATATCACTCCGCCCAAGTAGCACTGCTTCCTATTCTTCCCCTGTCTAACTCTCGGAGTTACGGTGAATAAGGTAATGTCCCAATAAGTCGCTGCGTTCCTTTAAAGTAAACTGGCCACTATAGTTCATCAAAAGCAAAACATATTGGTATCCAGCAATGAGGATAAATGTTCAGACATATGTTTAAATCTTACCTCTGATCATGGACGGATTACTAACGGGCCCTGGGCACAGACTTGTAAAAGTCCCCCATTGCTCCTACATATGAGCGAGACCCACAGACTGAAAGAGCAGATCACAACAATCTGTCCTTTGTGGTCATGTAGCGTCTCTTTGTGGTTATTTTGTGTCTCTTTGTAGTCATTTGTGGTCTTTTGTGTGTCTTTGTGGTTGTTTTGCGTCTCTTCGTAGTTGTTTTGTGTCTGTAGTCAATTTGTGTTTTTTTTGTGGCCATCGTGCGTCTCTTTGTAGTTGCTTTGCATCTCTTTAAAGTAATTTTGTGTCTTTGAGGTTGTTTTGAGTCTTTGCAGTCGTGTGTGTGTGTGTGTGTGTGTGTGTCTTTGTGGTCATTTAGCGTGTCTTTGTAGTAGTTCATTGTAGTTTGTGTTTCTTAGTGGTCATTTTGCATCTCCTTGTTTTGTGTCTTTGAGGTTATTTTACATTTGAGTTTGTTTGCATGTCTATGAGGTTGTTTTGCATCTCTCTGTAGTCTTTTTTTAAATGCTTTCTGGTCGTTTTGCATCCTTTAGTAGTCATATTGTGTGTCTTTGTGGTCGTTTTGTGGTTTTTATTTGGAGTCTTTTAGTGACAGGTGAAGCCCAGGAAGCCCAATGGGTTAGGGGGCCCAGGGGCCCTGTGACCAGGGGCCCTGTGCCCGGTAGGCCTATTCAGTTATCCATCCATGCCTTGATCACTTAACATGCTTTACAATAAGGAATGATTTTTAAATAATAATGCAATAAGCATTTAAAATCAAATGAATTTGTTTCATCGCTTCTCTCATTTGACCAACTGTTGATCTGGAACAATTAGCTCCAGAGAATCACAATACTTACAATGTGAATACTTTGATGATGACAAGTCACAAAAATAACACAAGCATTTACAGTTTACACCTAAAAAGCAGATGTACTTGAATGCAACAGTTGCCATGAAAAACATCAGTATGCTAAATATACTCCATATAGTCCAAAAAGTACTTTTGGGATGTTTTAGCATTCCTCTCTGAGGCTGCTTTAGTGACAGGAACATAGAGTAGCGATAGGGAAGATTTCAAGTCTCTTTCAGCTGGATGAGGACTCGGCACATCCAGAGAATGTGAACGATTTCCAAAGTCATATTTCCTCTCTCTGTTCTGATCCACTTCCATCTATCATTTTTCAACAATTTTGCAAGATCCAACCGACGCAGCCGCAATGTTTTGATTACACAGTGACAACACATTATGAAGAAGTCAGTGAGCTTACAATCTTCTTTTCTTTTTCTTTTTTTTTTACAGAGGGAACACAAGAAAGCCAGAAAATGTTGAGTATTGCCATCCACCAACTAGGTTTCCCTTTTCCAGCTTTAAGTAGACTTTGTCCTCTTTTTCTAGATAGAGCAGCACTCCATTGGTGGCCGCTTCACGAGTTACATCTTTGTCACCCGCAAAGGCAGAGATGACTGGTTTCCCATTCAACATTAAGTTCACCTGGACAACAGAAATAACAATTAGCAACTGTAATGCAAAAGGAATAGCTTATAGGATATGTGTTAGCATAGTTTACATCTTATTTGTTACATATTAAAGGTGCTCTAAGCAATGTTGGGTGACTCCTTGTTGACGTTCGAAGTATTGTCAAACAAAACAGAAACAAACCTCGCCCCTCCCCCCTACTCATCCCGTCCCCTCCCCCTCCGTTCCGTGCTTCCTGAAACAGTCATGAACGCGCATTGTGGAAGTAGCCTATGTGCTAACGCTGCTGCGGTGATGGCTCAACCAACTCATTCTTGTCGGTTATTGGCTGTAACGCTGTTATGTTTTGTGGTGCAGGTTGGCGCACTTTGTTTTTGTTGCCGTTTGTGGAGCCTGGGTTGTCTACAGAGACCGTGTGTAAAAAACACAGTGTGTTCAGGGGACAGGCAGCTAGCGGATAGTGAGGAAATGTTTGCTGTATGTGACAAAAAATGTTGTAGCCTAAAAAACGCGTGACATCGCTTAGAGTTCCTTTAACTCAACCTTTTGTGCTAATAAAAATCTCACCGTACAAATACTAATGAGAACTTATTGTAGATCAGATAAATAATGTAAGATTTCAGCTCTACAATGAAGCATTTATTTGTATTCATGTATGTTTTATGCAAGCAGAGGTATAGTCAAGAAAATCCAACAGCCATTGTTTTAATCAATAAGCAAATGAGTTCATATTAAGGGACTGTATGTAAATTATTAGGGAGGGAGGTAAATGTCTATATTTTTCTTTGTGAGATGTCTGTATCCGCCCTTTCAGGTTTGTCCTTTTTTGGTCCTTTAATTCATTATGAGTTTGTGTCTTATTTGTGCAAATAAATAAATAATAAGTAACGTAAAACTAAACTAAAGCAAAAGTAAAGCAGTTCAGTGCTATATTTAAATAAGACCTAGCAAATAAAAGTACAGAGAATGAAATAGAATAATATACCCCGAAAAAATTAAAATATGAAAAACCAGTAAAATAACCAAGTAGAACACCTAAAACATATTTTATTTTTTTTTATTTTTTATTTCAATTTGATTTATTTATCTTTTTTGGACGTGTAACAAATAATTTAAAAATAACAACAACAATAACAAAGAAACAACTTACATTTTTAAACAAACAAAATGAACAGTAAACATATAGCAAACTCTTATGTACATATTTTCATAAACAATCAAGAGTAGGAAGAAGTTGGAACTGAAAAATAAAACTTGGGGCAAAGATTTGCTTTTTTGTGACTCAAAATATGTTACTATTTCAATTTCCTCTTGCAGATTAATTCAAAAAAAGGATCAAATGCAAAAAATATGAAAAGTATTATTCCATTAACATACTTAGGTTAAATGTAAAGGTTAGGGTATACCATCTTAAATTATTCATGCTTTGCCTCTTTTAGATGCCTCTCTTTTGTATCAATATAACTTTGAGATATTGGTGGGAAGGTTTAGCTTTTTCTAACAATCTCTGTGGATGGTCTTTGCTATTATAAACACACACACACACACACACACACACACACACACAAACAAACGAAAAAACAAACACACACACACACACACACACACACACACACACACCTCCCCACACTAATCATTTCCATCCAGTCCCTAAACTGAAACAACTGCACAGCTCTGTGAAATGAACAAAAATAATACCTGTATGGTTTGGCTCTGGTACACTTTAATGACATGGAAGTTAAAACTGTAGATGCCTTTTCTTGGGGACAAAAATACTGATTCAAAGGTGAAGTAGTTTCCTATATTCACAAGAACCTATGAGAGAGAGGAAGAAAAGTAGTTATATAGCCAGCACTTTCACAAAGGCTTTCATTTCAATTGGGGTTTTAGGATTAAATATTGTCAATGCACACATTCGTGGCTACCAGGCTGCTCGGACACAGACTGAACGCAGCACACTTCAAGATATTCAACCTTTCTTTCAATGGACCCAACCCCAGTATTAAACTTTCCTACTGACACAAGAAACTAAAATGATGCTTGATGACATTTTGATAGACCAATTCCAGTTTTGGGCAAAGACATGATTTTGTCTTTCACAGTGCCTCAAAAGAATCGGACGCTTCCTCAATACTGCTTCTTCATGTGACACATAACCTAATGAATATTAGAGTGTTGAGAAATAAGTAACTGTTTCTTACTGTTGCTTGCTAAAAATCATCCACCCTGAATACATCAGTCAGCACTGCATTTAAACTGCCTCATGAGTGTCACTAAAAGGTGTTAAGCACCCTACAGTTGGGTGCATTATTAGACATACAGTAATTAGAGTGAGTAATACAGAAAATGAACTTCTTTGGGTCCATGACTGATGGAGGCAGCAGGAGCTCCTCTCTGCACCTGCAGGGTCTCAGACACGTGCAGTCACCACTGCAGCCCCAGCCACGACCTTTTGACAAGTGTTGCTTTCATAGCAACAGCATGCACATGACCCCCACCAATCAGATCACTTGCCCTGTTTTTGACAACCAAAAATCATGTTATGTAATTCAAATGAGAGGGAGGATCAGTGCACTGATATTATTACAAACACCTTACTCTGCCCATGCACCGCTGTGTGACTAATCACATTCGTGTTGTCTTTGTGTGTATCATATAGGTGAGGCCGTGCGCGCGTGTAGCCTACGTGGGGTATAGCTTGAGGCAAACTGATGAATGTGTGTGCAGGCTCCGCAGGATGATGCTCTCTCCCAAACATAATCCAGTCACTTTTCCAACCTGCCTGCGCGTGATATGTGCACTACAGAATCCACATGCCAACTGCAACTAGCCACAAACTAAACTCTGGGGTGCAGCTACACTTAACTGCGATGACACTTTAATGTTCTGCATCACACAGTGAAAACCGAGCAAAAGGATGAAGGTTTATCACAAAAAAAAGAAAAAAAGAACTGCCAGGTTTATGACAGATATGGAATTTGATGAATTACAACGTGTTAGTAAAAGCGAATTTAACCACTTTTTGACATTAGTATTGTTCATTAAAAAAATCGTCTTAACCTGGTCGAAGTAGATTATTCTCGTTTTGTTGCTCATCTCCGACGGTTCGTGGTTGTTGCTCCGGACTGCAGAGAAAGCCACCTTGGAGTTGGCGGCGCGCACTGAGATGCCGAGTGGGGAGGACGAAGCCTTCCAGTCCGCGGTCGGGTTGGAGTCGCACACCACGAGACATTTCCCCTCCAGGACAATAGGCTCCGTGTCATTCTGGGCTCTCGCCACTTCGGAGATCACAGTCCAGCTGAGCATCAGTATGAGGGAGTTCAACATGGCTCTATCTCTCTCTGTGACAGCCGTGGTGGCAGCGCCAATTCCAAAAAGAGAGAGACCGTCTCCTGCACCTCACAAGTTTCCGAGTCCCTCCGCTGGTCTCTGCCGCCGCAGACGCGTCTGACGCTGTGAAATTATCTTATTGGATCCAGAGATGTGCCATATCCGAGTGAGACAATCCGTATCAAGTCTTAAAACATTTCTTTTGCCAAACAACCGGGGAACACAGAGATCACCGATCGCTGTCTACGCGTTTCATTTTCAGGTTATTTAAAGCTCGCGGATAAGACAAAATTAGACCATGTGGAATGTTTTAGAGAAGACTGTTCCAGTCTGAGAGGCGAATCTGTTGGTAAATCGTCCATAGCCCTCACTCCAACACTCACTCCCACTCCGAATAACGCGTCCAACAGCAGCTGTTCCCCGCAGTGATAAGCTGCGTGTGTGCGCGCCCAGCCTTCCACTTTACGCACGCACATGTGGCAGAAGTTATAATTAACTGTCCCTGCGTAATTTGCCTAAAGCTTATATTTCTCTAATTCCCTATGAAATAGCTTCAAACATAAGTATACATTCATTTATTGGCTGTGCTATTGATACTGACAATATATACAGTTCTAACTGTCCAGGAACAAATCCATGAAATCATTATCTCCAAACAAATTTCTGACTGTTTTCCAGACTTTAATCTAGAAGTATAGAACTGAAAATGCCCTGAGCACGAGTTTAACTTTTTAACCCTAACCCATTAAATCAACAAGTCATCCAAAGTGTCCTGTGAGAATATTGACTATACATTAGAGATGTGAGAACAGCTCCACTGTCCTTGTGTCACTACAGGCTCGCCATAAAACAGCAGATCAATTTTAACGCCCTTCCTCTGACTTGCAAAGTGCTACATGATCTGGCAGCCACAGTAACACTGTAACCCACTGCAGCTTAAAATTCAACTATAGACAGACAGACAGACAGACAGACAGACAGACAGACACACAGACAGACACACAGACAGACAGACACACAGACAGACAGACCTTTAAGTAAAAAGTAAAGTGTTATAAGGAGTTGTAAAGAGGTTTAAGGATATTTTTAGGAGAGTATTTCATGGTATTATATTTTATGTTTATCAGTAAATGCCCAATAATGTCCCACAGAGTTTCCTAGACAGAACTGTTATTTAGGACTAATAGGTCAGATAGGTGATATTTGGTTTTAAGTGTTTCCTTGTACCCTTTCAAATATTAATCTGAATTAATGGCCAAGTTATATATTTTTTTTGTCAAAGCACAACAAGTCATGCAAACATGCAAAAAATCCACAGGCAGTTAGTGGGGGGATCATATTCAGCTTTTAAAGTTAACACAACAAACTTGAATTGTAACTTGTTTTCCTTATAATTAGCACCAAATCCTTTAGGAAATTATTTGGAAACAACAGGCACATAAAATAAAGGGTTATGGGTTTATTAATGTATCTGTCACCTATGAAGCATCCATAACTGCTGTATAAACAGTTGATGAATGCCTGACGACATAACATAGGTGTAATCATACTTAATGATATATCGGTCGGACATCTCTCCATGTAATGCATGTGTATAGGTTTGCGTGTGTGTGTATATTAAGCATGTGTATATTAATAACAAGTGAATATTATTTCTTCTTCTATGTGATTTCACACAAATGTTGCACATATTTTTAAGCATTTAGAACTGTTGATACACATGTGCACATCATTCACATGTGGGTTTCTAAATGTGTTCAGCACTCACAAAGACATGTGCAGCTTGAAGCCTTGGACATTGTATTGACAAAAAGAAATAAACACAAATCTTAACTCAAGGTCCACTTTCTTCTCAGAATGATCAGCTGCATCGAATGGTCTTCATCAGCTGATGGAATCTCCTCATTTTTCATATAAACAATCTGATTCAGTTTTAATAATTAAAAAAAGTGAGAAAAAAAAGTGTGAACACATAGAAGGAATTGGACTGGCTTTTTCTTGCTCTCAAAGAACGTACGCAAAAATAAAACAAGGCTAAAAACAAGGGCAACAAAGCTGAGCAAGGTAAACAAATATTTGCCTACTGGATATACTGTAAATTTGTATATAAAAGTAAATGAATACACATACACATGCATATGCATGCACATATGAACATACATACAGACATGTAAACAAACAGCTCTACGAGAATTGTAAATAGTAAGACAATAGGGCAATGGAAAAGTGCAAATAGGTTGCTTATATATCTGATGTGGGTGGATGTGACAGTATATACAGTGTATGTTTGACAGATAATTACATAAACAAGCAATGTGCAGTAGCATGCACTTACGGCATTGCTAAAAGAGTAAGAAAATGTATACAAAGGGTGAAAACTTCTAGATAGATAGATAGATACAACCCCAAATCAGAAAAAGTTGGGACAGTATGAAAAACACAAATAAAAAAAGAAAGTAGTGATTTCTAAATGTACTTTGACTTGTATTTCATTGCAGACTATGTGAACACAAAATATTTCATGTTTTGTCTGGTCAACTTAATTTCATTTGTAAATATATATCCTTTCCTGTCATTCAGACCTGCAACACATTCCAAAAAAGGTTGGGACAGGAGCAATTAAGGGCTAGTAATCAGGTAAATTGGTTAAATAATGATGTGATTTGAAACAGGTGATGTCAACAGGTGATTGTAATTATGATTTGGTACAAAAGCAGCATCCAAGAAAGGTCTAGTCCTTTAGGAGCAAAGATGGGCTGATCACCAGTTTGCCAACAGATACGTGAGAAAATTATTGAAATGTTTAAAAACAATGTTCCTCAAAGAAAGATAGGAAGACATTTGCTTATTTCACCTTCAACAGTGCATAACAATTAAAAGATTCAAGGAATGTGGAGGATTTTCAGTGCGTAAAGGACAAGGGCGCAAGCCTAAGCTGAACAACCGTGATCTCCGAGCCCATAGGCGGCACTGCATTAAGAATCGTCATTCATCTATAAGCGATATCACCACATGGGCTCAGGACTACTTTGGCAAACCTTTGTCAAGTACCACAATATGTAGTTACGGCCACAAATGCCAGTTAAAACTGTACTGTGCCAAAAGGAAGCCCTATGTTAACAGTGTCCAGAAGCGCCGTTGATGTCTCTGGGCTCGGAGGCATCTGGGATGGACCATCACACAGTGGAAACGTGTACTGTGGTCAGATGAATCAGTATTTCAGGTATTTTTTGGGAGAAATGGACGCTGTGTGCTCCGGACCAAAGAAGAAAAGGATCATCCAGACTGTTACCAGCAACAAGTCCAAAAGCCAGGGTCTGTCATGGTATGGGGTTGTGTCAGTGCCCTTGGCAAAGGTAACTTGCACTTCTGTGATGGCACCATTAATGCTGAAAAGTACATAGAGATTTTGGAGCACAATATGCTGCCTTCAAGAAGACATCTTTTCCACGGACGTCCATGCATATTTCAACAAGATAATGCAAAACCACATTCTGCACCCATTACAAAGTCCTGGCTGCGGAGGAAGAGGATACGGGTACTTGACTGGCCTGCCTGCAGTCCCGACCTGTCTCCAATAGAGAATGTGTGGCGCATTTTGATGCGCAAAATGCGACAACGAAGACCCCGTACTGTTGCCCACCTTAAGACTTGTTTGCAGCAAGAATGGGACAAAATTACACCTGAAACGCTTCATCACTTGGTGTCTTCAGGCCCTAAACGTCTTTTAAGTGTTGTGAAAAGGAATGGCAACATTACAAAGTGGTAAATGCTTTACTGTTCCAACTTTTTTTGAAATGTGTTGCAAGAACCAAAATAGGAATTTTGTTTTTTTGAAGAAAAAAACAATAAAAATCATGACAAGTATGTGCTGTTGTATTGTCTGCAATGAAATACAAGTCAAAGTACATTTAGAAATCACTACTTTCTTTTTTTATTTGTGTTTTCCATACTGTCCCAACTTTTTCTGATTTGGGGTTGTAGATAGATAGATAGATAGATAGATAGATAGATAGATAGATAGATAGATAGATAGATAGATAGATAGATAGATAGATAGATAGATAGATCTTGTTGTAATCATTGGCTTTGTAAAGTGTGCTTTGTGCTGTTAAACTGAAATAAGCCTGAATTCTGAAAAGTACATTTGGTGTTGGGAATTCATTTGCTTTCTCATTAAATCCTTGCTTATGAATGCAGCGTTTTGATCTTTTGTGGATGAACAACAACAAATCATTATGTTACACTGTGGAAAGTGATAAAATGGTTGAATTATAAACAGCCAACAACCAAAAAAAAACACCCTGTGCCAGCACAGTGTTGTGAAATGTGTTTGACATAAATGTGTAAAAATAGAACGTACAGCTTGTCATCATCAACAGATTTCAGGTGGTGGTTATGATTTAAAAAATAATTGGATATTAATAGAAAACTGCCATTTTTATGTATTCAGAGTTACAACATAATGGAAAAATGATCTGATTAAATGTATTCAATCAATCTTTATCTAATACATTTAGAAAATAAATGATGCATTTGCTTGTTGGATTGGATGTTTTTACATCTTCTACAAACAAATTTGACTTCATTCATCAAACACACAAAACAACATTTGGGCATCAATCAATCTGTAAATGGAGGACAATCTGAGGATATCACCACCCCAAACTGAATAGCTGCCATTTTGTGAGATTTGTGTCATCACCCAGCTCTGACAAATGGTTCAGTGGCTAATGTTGTGCATGACAATATGTTTCCATGGCAATAGAGAGTTTTCAGAGCCGAGAGGCGATAGCTTGTAATGTGTCCAGAAACACTTCCTCGGAAATTTTACACAGGGAAACCAAGTTCTCTAACTTTTATTTGCAGAAGACCGCCAGTTTACTGACCTGAAATATCAAAAGTACTCCTTGTGTAGTAAAATGTTCCCCGTCAGTGTTTTCCTATTATATCTGGTGTTTCTGGATAAATATATTTCTGCTGCATTAATATGTAGTATTTTACTGCTGTATATGTTTAAGATTGTGCTCATTTTAACTCCTTTATATACTGTTGGTTTCGTTTAATCTGTAGCAATGCATCATATTCTATGTTTGTAGCGTCGCTGTCCTGTAAAACCACATATCTGTAAAAAGTTTTTAAAGTTTTCATGGTGTCAGAAAAACAGCCCTGTTTTCAGCTTTGTGACAATGCATTTTCAGCTGATCCAAGAGGCTTTTTAAAGACTTTATTTAGCTTAAAAGGAGGAGAGTTTTCTCAACACATCATCCTTCACTTTATCACAAACATTAAAATTCCAAATCACCAAATTTGGAGATAAATGGTTTTCACTGGACAGGAAGGGTATTAAAAAAGTAACTAGTAATGCATTTTTATTCGTTATTGAAACAATGTTAGAGTATAGGCTACATATGTAATATATTGTATGTATTCAACATAATGGTACAGAGAAACAAGAATTTAATTAATTTAATAAATAAAATGAATAACAAATAGAATAGAGACGAATAATTCAATTCAATTTTATTTATAGTATCAAATCATAACAGGAGTTATCTCAAGACACTTTACAGATAGAGTAGGTCTAGACCACACTCTATAATTTACAAAAAACCCAACAAATCCCCCAAGAGCAAGCACTCAGTGCAACAGTGGCGAGGAAAAACTCCCTTTTAGGAAGAAACCTTGGACAGATCCAGGCTCTTGGTAGGTGGTGTCTGACGTGCCGTTGGGGTGCATCACAGTATAGATAATGAAAGTGACTAGAAATAGTGGTTGTAGTAGCGCAGGGAGCAGCACGGCATAGCAAGGAATTTCAGCAGAACCACAGCAACAGCTGGAACCATGATTTTGGTGCCATCCTAATCCCAGGATTTCATCCTGGGTGAAAAAGAAACAGAAAGACTACGGGGAGCAAGCTCCCAGGGCTAGGTTAGTAACAAGCATTTCTGGGACAGAGAAGCAGGTGGGCTGGGCTAGGCAGATGCTGCAACTCCTCACTCCCTAACTATAAGCTTTATCAAAGAGGAGAGTCTTAAGTTTACTCTTGAATGTGGTGATAGTATCTGCCTCCCGGACGCAAACTGGGAGCTGGTTCCATAGGAGAGGAGCCTGATAGCTAAAGGCTCTGGCTCCCATTCTACTTTTAGAGACTCTAGGAACCACAAGTAACTCTGCATTCTGGGAGCGCAATGCTCTAGTGGGACAGTAAGGTACTATGAGCTCTTCAAGATATGATGGTGCTTGACCATTTAGAGCTTTGTAGGTCAGGAGAAGGATTTTAAATTCAATCCTGAATTTTACAGGAAGCCAATGCAGAGAAGCTAATACAGGAGAGATATGATCTCTTTTCTTAGTTCTAGTCAGAACACGTGCTGCAGCGTTCTGGATCAGCTGGAGAGTCTTAAGTGACTTGTTTGAGCTTCCTGATAGTAAGGAATTACAATAGTCCAGCCTGGAAGTAACGAATGCATGGACTAGTTTTTCAGCATCGTTCTGAGACAGGATGTTCCTTATTTTGGCAATGTTACGAAGATGAAACAAGGCTATTCTTGAGGTTTGTTTTAAGTGGGCATTAAAGGATATATCCTGATCAAAAATAACTCCTAGATTTCTGACAGTAGTGCTGGAGGCCAGGGCAATACCATCCAAGGTAGCTATATCTTTAGATAGTAAGTTTCGAAGTTGTTTAGATCCCAGCACAATCACCTCAGTTTTGGTTAAGTTTAGCATCAGAAAGTTGTGGGTCATCCATGATTTTATATCTTTGATACATGCTTGAAGTTTAGCTAACTGACTGATTTCATCTGGTTTGATTGATAAGTATAATTGGGTGTCATCTGCATAACAGTGAAAGTTAATTGAGTGTTTCCTAATAATATTGCCTAGAGGAAGCATATATAAGGAGAATAGAATTGGTCCAAGCACTGAGCCTTGTGGAACGCCATGGTTAACTTTAGCGTACTTGGAGGATTTGTCATTAACACTAACAAATTGAGATCGATCAGAGAAATAGGACTTAAACAAGCTCAGTGCGATTCCTTTAATACTAAGTGTTCCAGTCTCTGTAACAGGATGGTATGGTCAATAGTGTCAAAGGCAGCATAAAGATCTAGTAAGACAAGTATGGAGACAAGTCCTTTGTCTGAAGCAATTAGAAGGTCGTTAGTAATTTTCATCAGTGTCGTCTCTGTGTTATGATGCTTTCTAAATCCTGACTGAAAGTCCTCAAATAAACTATTGCTATGTAGGAAATCACATAACTGATTAAGGACTACCTTCTCAAGGATTTTGGAGAGGAAGGGATTACCACTAATCTATAATGCTAGAATGTGATGCATACATATCCCTCTCTCTCACTCTGTCTCTCTCTCTCGTATGGGCTAAAATATAAATTACCTAAGTAACATATTTTCTCCCACTGCTCGCTTTTCAGGCAAAGTACAACAGTTTGTTTGTGGAAATAACTAGCCTAACTCTTTGAATGGTTTCATTTAAGAGCAGTATTTTGTCAGTCCGCTTCTGCCATGCTTTTTCTCACTGTTTTTTTTTTTTTTACAGAGGCAGAGTTTTCTTCTTGCTTTGAAGGCCTATTAATGGACATAGAAAATAAAGACATTGAAGAAATTGGACTCTGAAATCTAGAAACTATAAAGATTATTAAGTGATTAATTGAATGCACACTGTAAACATGACTGTAACATAGTGTATTCATCTGTTATTCCCGCCCAGCAAAATATAAGGTCAAAAACCATTGAGGTGTCCTCTCCCTGTTGTTAGATGAATGTACTATGGGTACAGTAGCCTCAACTATATAATTACTGGTCCAGTGAACTAAGGCTATAATTAAGGAGGATTGTACAATTATAAAAACTTATAATTGTTCAATCCTCCCAAATTATAATACCAATATAGCCAAATACAGTGCACATAGAAGAGGAACATACATGGTCCTTTGTTAAAGAATACTAAAAGAAATAAATCAACTAAAATAATGAAAGGTGTATTTTTCCCTGACCAGTCTGCCATTGTTAGAACCACTAACACGTGTATAGCACTTTATATATTATCCATCATCACTGACTTCATTTAAATCAGCCTTTTCTTATTATCTCTGTAATACAACCCCAAATCAGAAAAAATTGGGACAGTATGGAAAACACAAATAAAAAAAGAAAGTAGTGATTTCTAAATGTACTTTGACTTGTATTCCATTGCAGACAATACAACAGCACATAATGTAATGTGTTCCTCATGATTTTTATTGTTTTTTATTTTTCAAAAAAACAAAAATCCTATTTTGGTTCTTGCAACACATTTCAAAAAAAGTTGGAACAGTAAAGAATTTACCACTTTGTAATGTTGCCATTCCTTTTCACAACACTTAAAAGACGTATAGGGACTGAAGACACCAAGTGATGAAGTGTTTCAGGTGTAATTTTGTCCCATTCTTGCTGCAAACAAGTCTTAAGGTGGGCAACAGTATAGGGTCTTCGTTGTCGCATTTTGCGCATCAAAATGCGCCACACATTCTCTATTGGAGACAGGTCGGGACTGCAGGCAGGCCAGTCAAGTACCTGTGTCCTCTTCCTCCGCAGCCAGGACTTTGTAATGGTGCAGAATGTGGTTTTGCATTATCTTGTTGAAATATGCATGGACGTCCGTGGAAAAGATGTCTTCTTGAAGGCAGCATATTGTGCTCCAAAATCTCTATGTACTTTTCAGCATTAATGGTGCCATCACAGAAGTGCAAGTTACCTTTGCCAAGGGCACTGACACAACCCCATACCATGACAGACCCTGGCTTTTGGACTTGTTGCTGGTAACAGTCTGGATGATCCTTTTCTTCTTTGGTACGGAGCACACGGCGTCCATTTCTCCCAAAAAATACCTGAAATACTGATTCATCTGACCACAGTACACGTTTCCACTGTGTGATGGTCCATCCCAGATGCCTCCGAGTCCAGAGAAGTCAACGGCGCTTCTGGACACTGTTAACATAGGGCTTCCTTTTGGCACAGTACAGTTTTAACTGGCATTTGTGGCTGTAACTACGTATTGTGGTACTTGACAAAGGTTTGCCAAAGTAATCCTGAGCCCATGTGGTGATATCACTTATAGATGAATGACGATTCTTGATGCAGTGCCGCCTGAGGGATCAGAGATCACGGTTGTTCAGCTTAGAAACACACTGAAATTCCTCCACATTCCTTGAATCTTTTAATTATGTTATGCACTGTTGAAGGTGAAATAAGCAGATGTCTTCCTATCTTTCTTTGAGGAACATTGTTTTTAAACATTTCAATAATTTTCTCACGTATTTGTTGGCAAACTGGCGATCCTCGGCCCATCTTTGCTCCTAAAGGACTAGACCTTTCTTGGATGCTGCTTTTGTACCAAATCATAATTACAATCACCTGTTGACATCACCTGTTTCAAATCACATCATTATTTAACCAATTTACCTGATTACTAGTCCTAAATTGCTCCTGTCCCAACCTTTTTTGGAATGTGTTGCAGGTCTGAATGACAGGAAAGGATGTATATTTACAAATGAAATTAAGTTGACCAGACAAAACATGAAATATTTTGTGTTCACATTGTCTGCAATGAAATACAAGTCAAAGTACATTTAGAAATCACTACTTTCTTTTTTTATTTGTGTTTCCATACTGTCCCAACTTTTTCTGATTTGGGGTTGTACATTTTCTAATACAAGACATTCATTTACTTGTAACATAGTGTTACAGCCAAGTTCTGTCGTTCATCTCCGACTCGGACAGTGGCCATGGTGTCTGAATAAAAGTCAAGCTGCAGGCTTATGTTACCTTGTGTCTTTAGCTGCATGCTACCAGCCAGTTAGTTACACTGTGTCTGTTGTTTTTTTCTTCAGACATGGGCAAGTACATTGAAAAAAATCTAGGGGAATTGCACATCCTGCTTTGGATTTTAATATCAAAATCGGTGAAGCTAGCGCTAAAGGGATCTCCGTTTGCAGGGTCAAAGAGGAGCTGAGAAGCCGCTGCTGATGCCGTCTGATGGCATCAGTATTAAATTGAGACAGTTTCATAACCGGTTAAAAGTAGTCCGTAGTACGTAGATAAAGCGACTGCTTTATCTGCATTGCCCTGACTCCCTGAACAAACATTGTCATCCCGCTCTGTCTCTCTGCTGCACCCCATTCAGATAGTGTCACATTTCACACTATTAAGGTTAAACTCTGCAATAAATTTACATGCATGCCGAACCGTGGTGTTTTTTTTACACAACTACTGTACATTCAATATCAATGATAATTCATTGACCAATATAATGTATTTCGAAATAGAAATATTACACTTCATAACGTTTTGTATTGAAAAGATGATTGTATACAGCTACAACAGTAATAGTGGTTACCTTAAGTACAGTAAGTCACTTCTAAATAAAAAATTTAAAAAAGTTACCGTCAAGCCCTGTTCACATTAATTAAACGAACTAGACTTTGGGGACAAGTGTAGTCGGATCCGGGCTCTGGTCCCGGAATATAAATGCTGGAAAGACGTTGCAAAAACCTTTTGTGGGCCAGTGGCAGCAGCAGCGTACGTACCTTGAAGGTCAAGAGACTCATTGCTTTTTTTCATTCACTGCAACTTATTTTGTTGAAATATTTTAGGGTGTAAATAGTGTGCAGAAGCTCTAATTGTGGGTAATATCACATCAGTATTTGTCTCAAGTGTCTTTGGTGTGAAAAATGGGCTGTAAAATTGGTTGGGCATGACCTTGTTGTCTGTAGTGGTGGCAACGGCCTACTCATGCTGAAAACGCCTTCACAATGGACTTGGGCTTAAACTATTCCTTGAGTAATTTAAATAATTCAATATATATATACAAGTAAATATGATGAAGTTACAGCAAACACGATAAACTACCAAAAACAAAGGCAAGAAAATATTTAGTGGTGACCACAATTTGATCTTGAGCCGACTTGTTGACTATGCCTTCGGAAAAACAGCTGATTTTTACGTACCTCTTTCTCTCACTCACTCTCCCCTTCACGGAGAAACAGCTGATCAACGATCTACTAGCATAATGTGTAGCAGACCTGTGCAGTATTGTAACATTGTAATCAAATACGTACATATATGTAATACGTAATACATGTAGCTATACTGAGCTATAGATCACTCAGGTTGAAAACTTGTAGTTCTGAAAGTTATGTTGCACAATATAAAGGCAATGTTTTTGCATTATAATTTGAATGTATGCCTTTGTTTGAAGTTGTCATTGCATTTCAGAAAATGTTTTCTTTAAAAACAGAATGTAATATGGCACTTAAATGCAGTAAATAGTTTCAGGTTTTTGACATACAATATAATTGTATGCAATTCAAGCAATACAAATGTTGCTTTTCCAAAAATGAAACCACTCTATTGTATATTTATTATTGCTCTTCAATAAAATAAAAGTATTTCTTATCCAATTATTCGATTAATCGATGAAATAATTGGTAGAATGCTCGATTACTAAAATAATCGATAGCTGCAGCCCTACAATGGACCACATATAAGATTATCTTAGCACTCATGTCTCACAGTGTTGGCCTGAGTTGAAGTTCAATGGTTAGAACACCAGTTATCAGTCATCAGTTTGTGTGTGTACAGCACACCATTTTGGTGCTTCCGAACCCAGACTCCAGTTGAGACGATGTCTCTTCCTGCTCCCTCCAGCATTTATTTCCTTTTAAACTAATGCAGTATGCATGTACAGGGGACTCAGATTGTTTTGTCAAAAATAAGGGACAAATAAAAAAAAATAAAGAGAAAAATAACTTTAGACCCTTCACTGGGTCTTAACGAAAAGAACAAGTCTCTAAGGAATTTAATTAGTAGTCAAAAGAAGTATGTACTGCATAAAACACACTAACCATATCGGACAGCCCTGTCACACATAATAAGCTGCTTTGGTAATCTTCAAAAAAGGAGCAGGCTCATTTTTACTTATTTATTGTATTTACTTCTACACTAATTATACATAAATCCAAAGTAGTACATGTGCCACTTTTCAAAGCAATAAAATAGGCAATAGGCCGGAGGCAATTGGAGGTACGTGCTGTCAGTCACTGGCAGAGGCAGCCGCTATCCTTCACTGTAATATTTTACATTTTGTCTGAGGAGAGATTTTCTTAGTATCAACAGTTTAGAGGTGTATTTGTCTTGATTTCCTGGCCTCTTGGGGGATGTGCAAGATGCTGTCAACCCAACATTGACATGTAAATCACTGCTAAAAGCTGACATGTTAGCAAACAGTTGCCTATTTAAATGACCTGCAGACACGTAGCAACATTAGCATGCATTTGAAGTCCTGTTTGTGGTAATCTGATGACAGTCCAATATATATATATATATATATATATATATATATATATATATATATATATATATATATACACACATATATATTAGGGCTGTCAGTTTAACGCGTTATTAACGCCGTTAACGCAAACCCATTTTAATGCCGATAATTTTGTTAACGCACGAGTAACGCATAGAGAGAGCAACGGGATCTGTTAGTCCACTTCTTTAACTGTCTATGGCCACGCCATGTCCCGCCCTACGAAGCAGCTGATTGGTTTGGTTTAGGCATTTCACCGCGTGTAGTTATGATAGTGGATTGGTCAGGGGATAGGACCTGAACAAATGGAGTTACGTTACCTTCGACGCCTGTCGCCTGGCCAATAGTAGTGATTGAAGGGCGGGTCTTGTAATTTCGCAGACCGGAAACAAAACGGATACAAGCCTCGGCCGGTTTTAGCTTGCTAGCCGCGTAGCTAGTAGGCTCGTCACGGCGATTAGCTTCTACAGTCAGTGAGAGAAACAAAGTGTCTCCTCTGTTCTTTCTGACCACGGTGGGAAACCTTGAGCAGGAAAACCCTTGGTTATGAACGAGAACAAGAACCAGGAAATGAGTCACGGGAAACCAGTTGCTATGACGACGGCTATGCCGCTGACGACGCTTTGAGCCCATAGACAGTAGGACCAGCCACGCTCGCCTCAGGCGTGAGGCGGTACTACCTGCAATGGAAAATCGAGGTAACAGCGTACATATATATATATATATATATATATATATATATATATATATATATATATATATATATATATATATATATATATATATATATACACACACACACACACACACACACACTTTTTTATTTTTTTAAAGCTCTATCTAGTGTTACGACCTGGGGTCCGTTTCAGGTAGGAGGTTCAACAAACTCTGAGTCTAAGCCTGACCTCTGAGTTGATTGAGCCTGAGATGGGAAACTCTGAGTTTTCGGTTTCACAACGGCTGATTCGAGTTGGTTCAATCAACTCGGAGTAGGTTGACTCAGGGTTACGCGCGTGCACCAAAGACAGCATGAATGGAACCATGATACTACGATTCACCATGGTAACAACCACAAACAAACGGGTCGGCGGACATACTCATGCGCACATACAGCGAGTTTGAACATGTATTTCGTTAAAAAAGCAACACAGCGGCTGCTGCAAAGAGAGAGAAATTGCGCTGGAGAAAATTGCTGCTAGAGTAAATGCTTATGATGTATATCATATTTAATCATAAGCTAATATTACTTCAAATCTATTTCAGTTAGGTGCAATACTGCGGGCGAAAATGTCCTAGGCTACTAATCCCATTCTGAGGCTGCAGCACCATCATTAACAGAATTATAATTCATAATCTTTTATTTCAGAGGGTTTACATCATTCACCTGCAATCCTGTGGAACTCCTTTTTAATGGCTCTGACTGGTCTGTGTCCAGGAACACTACACATGTTTAAACTCTTTACTTTCACTGACCCGTAGACACTCACGCTCAGTGGACGCTGCTTAAACTTTGTTATAAATTTGACGCATTAAATCTTCAAAATATATGGTCATGCAGCACATCTATTGAAAGCTTAGACTGTCAGGATTGAATTAAGCCCAAACACAAAGCATGAGATGATTTATAGCAGTTATACAACGTTTCAGAGCGATCTCTTCTGACGGCGCTTTATTAAAATTATTATTATCACCAAGGTTGTAGAGACAACTGTAATGCAAGAATGTGCTGGGAAATAGAGCATGTCCACGATGGGTGACGTTAGTGATATGAGGATGGATAAGGTTATGTAGCTTACATAACTGATAGACTGGGAAGAAAAACCATAGCGCTCAAATAGGAAGTTATCTGGAAATTAAAATGCGTCAATATCATCTTCCGACATATGTTTAACTCCCTGCCATACAGCGTCTTCAACGGGATCATCGACAAAAGGAAATGCCATGTTTTGAGAAAAAACAATGTTTTAAAGTCTGCCTAACAGTTAATAAACCAACAATGTTTTATTTTATTCATGCCAATATAACAAACTGCGCTGAAAGGCGCCTGATACAGACTGAATGAATGAATGAGGAAATGAAGAGCGCTGTGTCAGAGGGAGGAGTGTTAATTCTCTTCAAACTCGAGGTTTCTTGAAGAAAACCTGCTCCCGACCAGGTTAGGTTCATAGGCTCAGTTACCATAGTAACTGACTCTGAGGTTAAGTTACCTCTCTTTCTGAAACGGAAAACTCAGAGTTTTCCTCATCTCAGGCTTAACAAACTCAGAGTTTCCACTAATCCTCCTACCTGAAACGGACCTCTGTTCTCCATTACCTGTATACTCAGAGGAGATCAGCTGATGCAATGTAGGGTGAGAGACAGACAAACAATTTTTGTGGTGATCTGATGAAAGTCCAATTATATATATATATATATATATATATATATATATATATATATATATATATATATATATATATTAAGCTCTATCTAGCTAAAACATATGAAACCAGAGGTTTAATTACACTTTAGAATATGGTTTATTAACATATAAAATATTGACTTAGTATCTCAGAATATTGACTGAGAACTTCAAAGTAATAAGAAGCTTTAAAATATTGACTTAGAATTTCAATATATTGACTTAATATCTCAAAATATTGACTTAGTATCTCAATATATTGACTTAGTATCTCAATATATTGACTTAATATCTCAAAATATTGAATTAGTATCTCAATATATTGACTTAATATCTCAAAATATTGACTCGGTATCTCAATATATTGACTTAGTATCTCAGAATATAAACTAAGAATCTCAAAGTAATAAACGTTAAAATATTGACTTAGAATTTCAATATATTGACCTATTATCTCAAAATATTGACTTAATATCTCAATATATTGACTTAGTATTTTGAAATGTTGACTTATCTCAATATATTGACTTAATAACTCAAAATATTGACTTAGTATCTCAGAATATTGACTTAAGAATCTCAAAATAATGAGAAACTTTAAAATATAGACTTAGAATATCAATATTATGCTCCTTTAATACCCAATCATGACACTCACCTGTTCCCAATTCACCTGTTCACATATGGAATGTTCCAATCAGGTGTTTTTGAGCATTCCTCAACTTTCCCAGTCTTTTATTGCCCCTGTCCCAGCTTTTTTGGAATTTGTTGCAGGCATCAAATTCAAAATGAGTGAATATTTGCAAAAAACAATAAAGTCTATCAGTTTGAACATTAAATATCTTATCTTTGTAGTGCATTCAATTGAATTTAGGTTGAAAAGAATTTGCAAATCATTATATTCTGTGTTTAATGTTTTACACAATGTCCCAACTTCATTGGAATTGGGGTTTGTAGAGTAAGTAGTCCATTCTGATAGTTATTTCCTACCTGACAGAATGAGTTACCCTACTTTTAACTACATATATAGTGTAAGTAGTCCATTCTGATACGTATTTCCTACCTGATAGAATGAGCTACCATACTTTTATCTACATTTATGGAGGACGTAGTCCGTTTTATTAGATATTTCCCACCTGACAGAATTTGCTACCATACTTTTAAGTACATTTATAGAGGAAGTAGTCTATTCTGTTAAATATTACCTATCTGACAGAATGAGCTACCCTACTTTTAACTACATAGTGTAAGTAGTCTATTCTGATAGATATTCCCTACCTGACAGAATGAGCTACCTTACTTGTAACTACATTTATGGAGGAAGTAGTCTATTCTGATATACATGTTCAACCTGACAGAATGAGCTTCCTTACTTTAATTACATTTATAGTTTTTTTCTCCTAACATGTTACCAAATTTTGTACTCACAGTAGTGATAATACTAATGAAAAATCACACCTTTAAACTAGCAGCTTCCTACTCCAGTATGTGGTTAATAAACTTTCTCAACTGGAGCGGGTTAGTGGTAAGTGCCCTGCTCAAAGACCAGGAATTCCAAGCACTGATAAACATCTTAATTTGTGCAGAGTTGAGAGAAAGATGCCAGTATAAAATTGGTTAGAAAAGTTCTCAAAGCTTTTAGAAATGATATAACATAGAATAAAAATATCCTGACATTTAGACAAACTTGTAATGTATGTAGAAAAAACCCAGTAATGACCTAGAGAACCAAAAGTGAGAAAGCAGAGTCCAACAGAGCCCATTCAAACTGAGGTTTAATCCTTATATTGACAAATTATTTGAGAAATGAAAGAAAAGTGTTGCTAAACTAAATCCAAAATAAGAGAGAAAATGGAAACCCTTTATAATTCGAAGTGACTTAAGAGTTGATTTTGTGTACATGCCAAATGTTAGGTCACTTTTTTAATGTTGGCCAGGGGGGAAAGCCCTATGATCCATCCAGCTACAATGTTGACAAACTGGAAATAAAAAAAAATAATAATGAGCCAAACCTCTGTGAAGGAAACATTTAATGGAAATGTTTATGCAGATGCTACATTTTGATTAAAATCAGTGGATTCTCCTTTAACAAGAAAATGTGCAACTTTTCCTGCCCAGCAAGAGGTCTGGTTCATTATACCACCATGGTTAACACTTACAACTACTGTTTTTTCTGTCAACTGATTTAAAATGCCACACACACAAACCTGTGTGTAACATAAATCAGTTCTAACCTGTGCTAAGAATATCTTTCTACCGTTTTTTTAAAGGGGAATCTTGTGTTTCTCATCATGCCACAGTGCAGATCTGTTCCTTAATCGGAGACGGCCTCGGAACTCCTCATGGAGCACCAGGATAGGAAACGTCCCTGACCACAGCATGTTTGCATGTTCAGAAAAATCACACACCCAAAGTACAGCAGCCTCAGCTGGCCTCCATAGTGATGTCTGTTTTGTGTGTCTGCCAGCATACAGCTGTGGGTATTAAGCAGCACACTTGAGCATCCAAGTGCTTCTTCCAACCCAGGAGTCGAAAATCCTGCATAACTGATTTTTTTCTAAATAAATGTCAGTATACACAAAGTCAATCCAAAATTTAAAAAAAATCTGACATGACATAATGCAACATACATAGATCAGTTTTATATTCACAAAATGAATCTCCACTGACATCCTGTTATCCAGGTGCATGAACCTGACTATACACTTCATAATGTATGTCTATACAATGAATTGCATCCAGTGCCCATTATAAAATAAAATATCTGTACAACACAGGAGAAATATACAATATGCTACTAAAAATATAAATCCATTCAACATTTTACTCTATCTTCAATATCAAATACTGCATTAACAGTTATATCCTGTTTTTGTATCTTAATCTGTCTGAACTGTGACTAAGACAATCAGATCTGTTTGGTTTGTTTAATAAGCATCACTGCAGTCTCAGTTGTTCTTTCATATGTACTCTATACAGTATAACTCATATGATTTCAGCATGGGCCCGCTTGAAGTCGTGGATGAACTGACAGATCAACCCAAAGAGTTCCTGAGAGTCTTGATCCGGCAGTTCACCGAATTTAACCTTGACGGGAGAGAAAAACAGGATTAATTGCTAAATTAAAAACTTTAGTCTGACAGCATTTGCACTCTCTGAGACCTTTTAATCTTATACAAACTATTTTACAATTAGCAACTGCATTCACTTTTAGAAGGTAACTGGTGTCTGGGTCATGCAAATTCTTCTTAACAACGGTCTTCTGATTATAATTACCTCATATACTGCCTCAGCATGCAATCCATTCCTTGGATGCACTTATACAATGAGGTAGACATGCACTGCTGAATTAATACTTATCCCTAGGTGGTTCAGGGTTGCTGGCATAACATGTTTTAGTAATTCTCAACTTAAACTTTATTAGAAAGGGTCACAGTTGTTAAGTGTACTAATTGACTTATTACATGCTGTTGACTGTGCAGGTTGAAGTTCAAACTCAAACTATGCTGCTGTCACCCATTTTCTATACTTTGATTATGTTTAACAGATTTTAAAAGGCCATACATTGCTGTATTTACTTATTTTGTTATATGGTTACTGACATTATGTACTACAAATTCATTCATTACAGACATTTTAAAGGAATTGTTTGACATTTTGAGATATACGCTTGTTCACTTTGCTGAGAGCTAGATGAGTAGAGAGATACTCCTCACATCTCCACAGTAATGGAGCTCGAGCCAGCAGCCGGTTAGCTTAGCAAGGAGCAGTTTCCTGGCAAAACTAGCAGAGACCTCAGGAAGTAACTATCCAAGACTATTTCTCAGATAGGAAACAGAAACAGAAATCAGAAAGCACCATATATTTGTTGTACTGCACATTGCTGCAGCTCCTCTTTTCACCCTGTGTGTTGAGCTCTCTGTTTTAGCTACAGTGAGACATCTCACTTCTGTACCATCTTTGTTGGGAGTCGCACATGCTCAGTAAGGACTACTAGCCAGTCAGAAGCAGAGTATGAGGGCGTGTCCTGACAGTAGCTAGGTAAGGACTACTAGCCAGTCAGAAGCAGAGTATGAGGGCGTGCCATGCTAGCAGCTAGGCGAGCATTATAACGTGTGTTCCAAAGTGACCACGTTTGTCTCTGAAGTAAAGGCTGGACTACAACAGAGCTGTTTGGAGCAGTTGGTGAACAGTGTTTTCTGGTGGAGATGGTAAGTCCCTTTGGGGGGGACTTTGGGCTTTTTCACTTTGTAAACCTATAATGTGCACAAAAAAAGATATATAACATGATAAAGGTAAGGTGGAAAGGGAAAAAGCCAGAGAGCATAATATGAGCACTTTAAGAGCTCTCTCAAACAGCAGAAGCCTTTTCGTCAAATCCAACCGTATAACCATTTGCTATAAATGGTCAATTGCTTGGCATACTTTGCAAGAATCACTTTATTAAAAGATGGATGAATGGAACAATGATGAACACAAAATGATGAACTTTAAACTGACATATTTCACAAAACATATTTTAGATTAGATTCAAATGTTGAATTAATTAATGATTGCACCTGTTTTTAAATAATTACACTGGCAAATTAACACCTAAGTTGTCTTTGAAATGTCCCTTGGCTCTTTCAAAAGCTCAAGATGGAATTGCTACTTCCAGGTGTAAGACATTTGTTTTCAACAAAGTCCATAATAGCAAAAGGGAGATGATTAACACCTGTTACTCTCACATCAGATCTGCAAATTAGCCTATTTGCATACTTTTCTCCTAGAATTGTAATTGTAATATGCTCCTATATTACATATCAATTGATTAGTTAGTTGGTCAGCCTCGTTGATTTGTATGCATGTTAAATATTGGCATGTATTTTATTTTTTACAACATGCTGTGCCCAATAAAGCCAACACATCTACAAACCACACTTCAAAAAGGCGTTTGATCTATAAATCGATGTGTCTCCACTTTAATGAGTGAGGATAAGAAGGATAAAGAGATTGACTGCTAGTTTGCATTGGTTGCGTATCGTACCGTGGCGGTTAATGCTAAGCTACAAAATGAAATAACAACGTATTTGCATATTTGGTGTACTGAATTTATGGGCTGAAATATGTGCCACAAGAAACTGAATTTGAATCATTTATATTTGAATTTGAATTGCTAAACTTGAATAATTGCAGTGAAGAACTGAATTTGAATCACATAATTTGAAATTGTATTGTTTAATTTGAATCATTGCATTGAAAAACTGAATCTGAATAGTATAATTTGAAATTGAATTTATTCGTTTGGAACTGAAGTCAAATAAAATTTGATCCTGAGTGAAAATTCAACTATATCTTCACATTCAGTTCTCAAAATTCAGATTCAGTTATCAAAATTCAATTTCAAGTTAATGAGACAGACATCCGGGTAGTTGGAGGATGAAGGAAGAGCAATCGAGCGCAGATCGATAGAGTTCAGTGTATCTCTGACTGGATGTTGCCTTGGTTACTGCTGTTCATTGGAACGAATGCATCAATAGTCCCCATCATCTAACTCTAATATCTGATCATTTGTCTCCTTCCTTAGAGCGTTTATATAAATATTAAAGTTAGTTTTGTTTGTAATTTAAAAGTGTAGCTTTGTCATCATGTGCATTAACAAACAAAACAAAGAGACTAATCAATGTGTTAATACAAATAATATTTATTATAATCAATTCACAGTCCATACGGAAACTTCACCCTTCTGAACTAAGAGTTTCTGCTTCAAAGTGAAGTTTAAACAGACTGAAATGTGCAGGCTCACTCCTCCGCTATTTATTCATTTATTTCTGCATGTATTTATTTATTTATTTATTTAACAAGACTTAAAGTCATGTTTCGTCATGCACAGTCCGAGTCCCGCCAGACTCCCTTTAGGAAACCTGCGATTTAAACTTCAGCAGGCTGTGACAATCTGCCCCGCTCCGTCCTGGTTCTGGTTCTCCCGGGATTCCCTTCCCTCCAGCGACCCCAGCAGTACGGCGTGGGCCTCCAGCAGCGTGGTGTCGGTTTTGGCTCCCAGGAAGCGGGCAGTGAGCTCCAGATCCTGCAGCCACAGACAGACTCTGCTGCCCAGCTTAAGCTTCTCTCCGTCCGCCGGCTGCCGGCAAATGCAGTGGAACTTCCTGCCGAAATCTACGTACAGGTCATCCTGGACTACGTGGAAGATCCTCCTGATCACCACTCTGTCTTTGGCCGGTCCCATCTGGATCAGCGGGTTCCGGCGCAGCGAGGCGAAGCTGTGTTCCTGCCCAGGGGAAGAGTAGCTGCTGCCGGCCCCGGAACTCTCCGCCTCCCGCCGCCGCCGGAGCACAGGTTGCAGGTCGAAGGCGGCAAAAAAATCATAAAACACATTCTCACCTGTGAAATGTTATCCCTTGCTGTTTGGTTTTTTCATTTCTTTCATTCAAACATCCATAAGCAGCGCAACAGTCTGGCATCATCCTGCTCCACTGAACTATATTGATCTGCGCTCGATTGCTCTTCCTTCATTCTCCAACTACCCGGATGTCTGTCTCAGTAACTTGAAATTGAATTTGAGAACTGAATCTGAATTTTGAGCACTGAATGTGAAGATATATTGGACTTCAATTCCAAACTAATAAATTCAATTTCAAATTATACTATTCAGATTCAGTTTTTCAATGATTCACATTAAACGATACAATTTTAAATTATGTGATTCAAATTCAGTTTTTCAATGAAATTATTCAAGTTTAGCAATTCAAATTTAAATATAAATGATTCAAATTCAGTTTCTGGTGGCACATATTTCAGCCCATATGAATCTACCAATATGCAGTGGTATAATTTAATTTTAAAAATAGCACTTTAGCTTTATACACATATAATAAATGGTTTATAACACACTAGTATATAGTTGTAGGCAGCTATAAGTGCTTATTAATGGATTTTTCCACAAATATAATCTAATCTTGATGCAACAGATAATGAATGACAATATTGTAAACATGGTTGCAATTATTATAATATTTATATATATATATTTATATTTCTTTATATATTAAGTTATCACTGTAAAAATACTGCACATTAAACACTCACTTATATCTGCTTACAACTAGATTATAGTGAGTTATAAACCATTTCTTGCTATTTAAATATAGTAATTATGAATGCTAAATAAGGAGAGTTAAAATAAAGTGTTACCAAAGCAAAAAAAAATAAGACCAGATCCTGACATGTTCATTACATCCAACAGAAGCATCATGTATCATGTTTGTAAGCCATTTGCTTAAAGAAGCAAAATTAAAAGCACCTTATTTTCAGTCGCTGAGGTGGAATCGATTTTGTTATTGTGTCTTACTGACATGGTGTATTTAAGATACGTATTAGATGAAGACAAGCTGGTAATGTGACATAACTGTCAACTTTTATTGTTGATGTCATGACAAGGCATGCAACATGTCAGACTTGTTTGGAAAGTATCATATTATGAGAAATTAGAGTGGATATGTAACAAAGCATGTTACATAAAATGTCTTCTCCTATTTGTTGTTTTTTAAAGTCATGCCTCGGGAATAACCACTACAAATAAAAGACCTCTCCAAAATCAACCCCCCAATAATTTCCATGAGCTTTTTCTATGTTTAATACATTTGCATCCTGGCTATTCAAGGGCATCATTATCAATTCTCCTCCCCCTGTAACAAGATGTGACTTAACATGACGTCTTTTCCCCGACCTGCTGCTCCCTTGCAAAACACCACAGCCTAGTCAGTCTCAATCATTTCTCCAACGCTCCTGAAGGGGTTTATTATACATGCAGGAGTTTTCAGACACACACTTTTAGAACAGGGTCTCCACACAGTGAAATCAGGGTAGGACGGGTGGGAAGCAGGTGGGACTGGGGACTAATGGCTCTTATTTACTAGCCGCAGCCCAGCTGGCGTGCGCAAATGTGACGTCATGGGATTGCCGTAACTGTTTGTACTCACGCTAGTGGTCGCGACACTAGTTGCAGTCTTCTCTAGAACAGAGGTGGCGCTAATGAGCAAAGGCTACCGACTTTGCTCTTTCTACGGACTAGAAGACGAAGAAAAAGATAAACAATAGTAGCATTGACGTGAATGCTTTGATTTGATTGGATGAGCTACTTGGTGGGATCAAGCCTTTCATTCACCATAAAACAGTCCCTCCAGAAAAACGCGGCGTTTTTTTGTGATTGTTGCGGGCAAAAATCCTTGATTATGCGGCACGTTTTCTTAAAAAATGCGATGGAATATGCGGGATATTTATGCCATTTTATGCGATGAAAATGCGGGAACTTGCAAAAATTGCGGGAACTTGCAAAAACTGCGGTTTGATGAAAAAGAGAAAAAAAAGTGATTCCCCAACACTGTGTTCTCACTAGGTGAAATTACGTCACTTCATAACGTTCCCATGGCAACAGGGGAAAATGGCTGCTCTTGTGTGAAGTAAACGCAACATTTTTCAACTTTCTGCTGAGATATATGTGACTTTTTTGCAACGAAAATGCGGGGATTATGAAATCATGCAAGCCCCGCATATTTTGCGCGGAAATCGGCAATTTATGCGGCGAAAGTGCGGCGTATTTTAAAAAATGCGGACCCCGCATAAATATGCGGACTTTGGCTGATTATGCGTTGAATTCTGCGATCGCATAATCGCGTTTTTCTGGAGGGACTGATAAAAGAACTCATCTTAACCCAGTAAGTTTACAAGAGAGACTTGCAGTCATTCTGCGTGTCCTGGCATCCGGTTGCCCAGGAGCTTGTTCATACTTCCTCTTTCCGGTTTGTCGCGCGTTGCTGAAAAAAAAAAGTGGTGCGCGGCCTCTGCTCGTGCGCTATATATCCGGGCACGGGAACGGCCAGTATAATTCACATTTAAGGGTTGGGCTGTGTCCATCTTTAAATGCCACTCGTCTGATTTAGACTAAACTTAAAGGAGTGATGCTTGATGGCTCTGGTATTGACAGTTAGTCCCAATTGCTTTGGCACAATTCTCAAATGATAATGAATATTTACAAGGGCTGGGCAATATATTGATATTATATCAACATCAATTATGAGGCTGGATATCGTCTTAAATTTTGGATATCGTTATATCGTGATAGGACACAAGTGTTGTCTTTTCCTGGTTTTAAAGGCTGCATTACAGTAAAGTGATGTAATTTTCTGAACTTACCAGACTTACTAGCTGTTTTATTGTTTGCCTTTACCCACTTAAGTCATTATATCCACATTATTGGTGATTAATTATCAAAACCTATAAAATAAAACAAATATTTTGTGAAAGCACCAATAGTCAACCCTACAATATCGCCACAATATCAACATAAATGTATGTGGTCATAAATATCGTGATATTTGATTTTCTCCATATTGCTCAGCTCTGTGCTGTGCAAACCTCCAAAACCACTAGGCAGTTGTTCACAACAGATTTGAATCCAAATCATCCAAATGAAATATTGCAAATGTTAAGCACATCTTTGCAAATGAGTAAGTACAATTTTCTATAATTTGCACAATTACCAATTACATATATTTACCTGACCAAAACTGATTATGTTGCTTCTCAGTTGATTGGCACATCTGGCGTGTTAGCATGTTGGATGTTTTTCCATTCACATAGCCTACAATGATGGAGCAATGCCGTCTTATACACAACTCTCTCTCTCCGTTGCTGTTATGGCTGACCAGGAACCCACTTCCGGGTCTTCCAGCTCTGGCTTTTTTATAATTTGCGCTTAGTTTAAATCGACGACGTTTCATTTCCGGGTACAGTACAGGTGCCGCTAGAAATTCCGCCGGATTTTTGGCCGGACGTCCGTCACCTTCCACTTTCTTTGTGTTGGCGTTCTAAACTCCGGTGGATTTCTGAGGACTCTGGTTAACTGCTCCTCAGATCTCTGCAGGGTAAATCCAGACAGCTAGCTAGACTATCTGTCCAATCTGAGTTTTCTGTTGCACGACTATAACAACTTTTGAACATACACAAACAAGTTTCTTCCCAAGGCTGTTTTGCAGAGGCACCGTCATTGAGTCCGGTGCTTAGCCCCACCCAAGACGACTGTGATTGGTTTAAAGAAATGCCAATAAACCAGAGCACATTTTTTCTCCCATCCCGGATTGTTGTGTGGACTAGCCAGACCTTCCTCCGCAGCACTGTGGAGAAAGGTCTGGCAATGCAAGACTAATTTGCGCCTGACAGTGTGACTGACTTGCACGCCAATCTGCTTGTTGTGCTAACATCAGCACCTGTTGCTAACGGCGGACAGCTACAAATTGCCAGGCAGGAATTACACTTGTGAATTTGGTTGTCATTATGCGCATCAATCTACATTACAATTCCTTCACGGCGACAGCCCTAACTCCAGCTTTACTGTGTTACAGTGTAAGACTATACATTATTTTCCCTTTTTGTATTATATTGTACTGTGTACATTTTTTGTGTACTGTGTTGTAAGACATTAAAAATACAGTTATAATTTCCATAGAAATGTGAGTAAAAAAAGCACTGTTAAAGGTTTGATACACAATAGCATGTAATGTGGATATAGGGAACATTTCCAGGGTTCACTGCCATACTACTGTAACACATCTACACATTTTGACCACTATTGTTTACAAAGGAATTTTTCATTTCGAGGGCAATGACTTTTTATATGAGACAATAACTGTTTAGTATTTGTTAGTTCTGACCTTTTGCAGGTGAGCTATGGTGTTGTGCTGTACGTACCTTATAAGCTATTTTGACAAATACAACTCGAGCTTTGAAAATGTTAACACTGTTTCAAGAATGAGCCAAAGCAATTAAGAAAAACTGTAAAGAAAACACAGAATAGACTGATGGGGATGCTACAATTGGGAGGGGGGAAGTACATTTAAAACTCAGTTATTAATGCAAAAAAAAATGTTGGCACTGCTGCCTGATGATTAAAAACAACTCCTGGCCTGAAGGGGACACTACAGTTAAAGGTCAAATTGGTAAATTTTAAAAGGCCACAGCCATTACACCACTAAACTGTTTTCTAAAATACACGGGGGAACGATTTATACTGAAATCCTGAGGATTTATCTTGGATTTCACTTTAAAGGTATAGTTTGACATTTTGGGGAATACGTTTACAGTATATGGGAGAAGATGCCCTCCCTAAGAAGATTGTTTACTCTACAAGGTGTTTTAATGTGGTTTCGATATGTACAGTATGATGATGCATAAACCAACCCAGTGTGGGGGGTAATGTGTTGGTAGTAGAGTATTTGAAAGTAGTTGTTTTAAAAAAAAAAAAAGCTATTCTAAAATCTGGAGAGAAAAAAAAGCCATCTGGAGTCAATTAAATTTGTGATATCTACAAATGATATCATTTGTATCATTAAGACTATCTCATCACAAGCATTCGTTAGTTGATGATTTCTCTTTTAGAGCAACAATAATCTTTAAAAAAAAAGTTAATTTAAACAGACTTTTGTTAAATGATGTCTAGCTTTAAATGATTTCTCATTCCTCAAACAAAATAACATACAATTTTGTCATCATTTTTGCATCATTAAGAGAGGTCCATGACTAAATTATGTATGACGAGATTTCCTATCCTTTCATGGAAGTTTAATATAATGTCTTAATGTCAGAGCTCATTTTGCTGATGGGCAAAAGTCCAATACAAAAGCAAGTAAGATGCGCAGTCTGAGTTACATGTGGGTGGACATCTTCTCCCATAGTATCTTTATTTGATTTCTTGCCAAAAGTTAGATGAGAAGATCAATACCACTTATGTTTGTATAAAAACATGAGTCTTTGTACAAGGGACTTCTAAAGCTCACTAATTAACACGTTATATCTTGATTATTTCGCCTGTACAAAAATCAAAGTGTAGAAGTGACAAGTTTTGGATTCACAGGCATTATGTCAAGGGCAGTGATAGGCCAGGAAGTCACCCACGCTACCTGTTTCCTCCTGTCTTTATGCTAAGCTGAGCTAACCAGATGCTGGCTATAGCTTCATATTCATATAAAAATGTCGAACTATTTCTTTACATTGTGGAAGCCAAGACATTACATGTAAAAACATTACATTACCCCTTTGTTGATTTATCTTATTAAATATACACCAGTCTCAAAATAGATAAATTCGCGAAGGATTACTTTATAGCCTTGACTGTGTTCAGTAACCTCCCCCTTTGCTTACTCATGTGCGAGTTGTGGAAATAGTTTGCAGTACACAGGAATCTAATTGTGGGCCTAATATAACACAATTCCCTACCAGTCCTGAAGCTCACAGCTCAGGCTGTAATATCTCTGTGCTCAGACACACCAGGATAGGTCTTTATGATGATGGATTGTCCATAGAGATATGGGAAAGGTGAGAAAATAGGCCCTACTTTTGTATTGATTGTTTTTGGTGGGGACTCTATAAAAAAAAAGACGTAGCACCTGTTAAGATGTCAAAGTAGGCGTAAGCTATATAAACCTAATCTAACCAGGTTAGTGAGCAAAGGAAATGTCCTCCTTTATAAACAGTGTGATAAAAGAATACATAAACTGGTACCTCCACTAAATCTCATGGTGTGTGTGAGGGAGTTTTCTTTTAGGAGAGATCTGATGTCAACACAAATGCGTAAAGGCAATTACAGTTCTCAGACAAACTCATTAAAGAATATCATCATTTTTGAAAAATAGTACAAATATGAATGAATCCATTGTAACCAATATATTTACAACGCGATGTCAATGAAATGAAAAAAAGCATTTCTCTAAATATGAACTACTTCCCCACAAGCAGCAAACCAAAGAATGTTTTGGGATGTGTCCTTGTAGGCTAATACAATGCTTTTTAAAAAAAAGCCCTCTCAGAAACCCACCAGGGGTGCTCGTGCAGCTTCTCATTTTTAAACCTTTGTAGACCATTCATCAATGTGACATAGCACATTAAGGGTCAGGATGAACTTGCCTCTCACACTTTCTGGCTACAGTAGACAGCGGCAACTGTTCAGCAATAGCGTATTTCAAGGCTGCAAATTTATATTTACATCCTACTGCTTATTGCTGCTGTGCATGTTTGAATGTGTCAAATCAGTAATCATTGTTGCTTGGCTGGGTTTTGTGGCTTTGTGCTTGGATGGCTACATGTACTGAATAGTTGATGTATTACTGTACTAATGTTTTGTTGCTTCATGGTGCTATGCATTAGACTGGATTTGATTTCTCCCTGCAGCTCAGGCTGGAAACCTGTACTTTTATCTATCCTGCTTCCGTAACAATTTTGCGGGAACCAATCACAAACTGGCTTATCCACCTGGCGCGCTATTGGCGGGTTTAACACGATGACGATAGAGAAGCGACCAAGCAGCTTCTTGGTTACATTCAACATGGAGGCCACCGAAGCGCAGAAACCTGTTGATGCCGCTGTCGCTGCTACGTCACCCGGATCGTTGGTCTGATTGGTTGAAGGACTATCCAATTGCATACAGTCATTTGAACTATGCCTGTTGATCACGCCTCTCATGCAGAGAAAACACAGAGACTGATGTTCAATCTTAAAAGACTGAGCTTGGTCTGGTGATAGCCAGACTAACTATGCATGGCTTGTGCACTGTCTTGAGAATGCTTATTTTGTTGCTGTTGCTGTCTTTATGGTGTTGTTGTTAGGCTTGTGTTGATTGCCAATCGCAAACCCAAACGTTTCTCTGCGCTCCATAAGAGTAACATTATGGAAATGATTTGAATTGTGATATTAAAGATAAAAAGATAATAATGTTAAACTGAACGTGATGCTGTGATGTTGTCGCACCAGCACAGACACACAGATTTTTGAAAGAGAGCCGTTGTTTAAATAGAGCAGACATTGCTATTAAATAGATTTTTTAAATATCCTCGTGTAGCCATGAAGAACACCTTGTGAAACAGAAGTAACCTTGGGGACTTATTCCTTTTGAAATATATGCACTCCCCCAGTGTGTAGGTCGGGGAGATGACAAATAATTGAAGAGGGCCATCTAGACACTACTGTAACAGAGAACTATCCATCTGTGAGGCTGTACAAAAGAGATATTGGAATAATAACTCATGGATTACCAGAATGACAGAGTAGAGTTTCTTCATCTCCTCACACGTCTTCGTCAGTGCAGAGAGATCCGTGTTATATTTCTCAATTGCCATCTAGGGTATAGAGAAAAGCACAAGGAGAAGAAGTGGTGTGACGTGTGTGGCAAATTGTGTCAATCAGGTGACAGTGGGGGGAGGGGGATATTACTGCAAAACTGTGGATGCTGCTCCTATCTGTTCAGAGCACACATTATCTGTGCTTATCCAAATAACGTATTTGAATTTGTGTACATCCCTAGTGGCGCTAATGCTCCCAAACAGGTAGCAATGTGCCATTAAAAGAAGAGATAAGGAAGAAGACCACTATTAGATGGAAACAACTTGTTTGTGCGAGAAACAATCCATGTAATAAATACCGTGTTTTAGGAATGTAACGACACCCTCAACTCGTGATTCGATAGGATTCACGGTTTTAAGTTCACGGTAAGATTCTCGCACGTTTTGTCCTCTTATCAAAAGTGCAACTGAAATGTTTTTATTTCTGTCAGGTCCATAAAGTCAAGAACACACATGACAATTAAAAATTATTAGAAATTTTTTATTGAATAATTGCATTTCAGCTAATAAATTCAGAATTAAATTTTGGCGGTATGGCTCTGTTCAGGGAGTCCTCTGACCTTTCATGAGCACCATGAAATAGCAGAGAGTCAGAGGACAGCAGCAGCATTAGGGAACGCTCACACAGTTTAGGACTGTGTGAGCTGAACTATTCCCCCACATGAACAGAGCAGCAACGATGACATAGAAGCAAATGCCACGTTACACGACAAGGAGGAGCAGGGGAGGTGGCGGGCGGCAGAGAAGCGAGCAGCGAGCAGGTAGGAGCAAACTGAATCTGCTTAAATAGGGCGCCCTGTTTGAGTGTAGCCATTGAGCAGCGAGGGGTGTTGACCAGCTGATGGGCTAATCCAGATCAGCTGGAGCAGATCAGCTGATGAGACCATGTTGATGGCCAATAGCGTTAGCAGCGTCTTGACTACCTGGCCTGCCAGAACTGACGCTGACGCTCAATTTCTGTCAGGTCCATAAAGTCAAGAACACACATGACAATTAAAAATTATTAGAAATTTTTTATTGAATAATTGCATTTCAGCTAATAAATTCAGAATTAAATTTTGGCGGTATGGCTCTGTTCAGGGAGTCCTCTGACCTTTCATGAGCACCATGAAATAGCAGAGAGTCAGAGGACAGCAGCAGCATTAGGGAACGCTCACACAGTTTAGGACTGTGTGAGCTGAACTATTCCCCCCAAACAAACCACACCTGCAATCCTCTTGGGAATGAAAACAAGAGGATGGAATTTAATGATTGAAATCTTATAAATAAGTTTACGAATTAATTTGGAAATACGGTCTATCAGATGAGCCCCCTGACCATTCATGAGCACCATGAATTAGCAGAAAGTCAGGGGACAGCAGCAGCATAAAGGAACACCCCCTGACCATTCATGAGCACCATGAATTAGCAGAAAGTCAGGGGACAGCAGCAGCATTAGGGAACACCCCCTGACCATTCATGAGCACCATGAATTAGCAGAAAGTCAGAGGACAGCAGCAGCATTAGGGAACACCCCCTGACCATTCATGAGCACCATGAATTAGCAGAAAGTCAGGGGACAGCAGCAGCATTAGGGAACACCCCCTGACCATTCATGAGCACCATGAATTAGCAGAAAGTCAGAGGACATCAGCAGCATTAGGGGACGCTCCCACAAATTAGGAGATCAGTAGATGAGGCACATCAGGACGAAGGTAACGTTCGTAAGCAGCAGAAGACCAGCGCCCCATGGCTTTAAGGGTTAAAACTGGAGCGGATGCCGCCGCTGCAGTTGCTGCACCAATACGTAGAGAATGAGCCATATAACGGTCCGGAGGCAGTCCACAGAACTGGCAGAGGAGGCGCAGGTGAGAAGCAAACCAGGCTCGCGACATTGGTTTCCCCTCCTTCGTGACAAACAGCGGCTCTTGTGGACCAGCACCAGGACGGCACCTCAAGTAGGCCAACATGGAAATCAGAGGGCAAAAGACAGTGTTAGACTCAGAAATGTATACGACAACACCTTCACCATTTCTAGCAGTTTTAGAGTGTTTCAGAAACAATGTGAAATGGTGATCATTAAGTGAAACATCAGAAATTGTCAGATTGTGATTTGGATCAAAGGAACATGTGCGTGAAGAAATTTCACCACCCCTTAGAAAACCAAAAAAGCTGTGAGAATGACCGTCTCTAACAACTGATCGGTGTAAGGCCTAAAACACCCATTCCGTAATTGAGTTATGAGTTGTTTAACCAGAGGTAAAGTAAAAGGGAGACGTTTATCATTGCCTCGTGGTGACTGTCTTTTGAGGCCGTTCAGCAAAAGGCGAATGGATGGGTTTTTCAAAATACTGGAGGCTCTGGATCCAGGCAGCGCAGATGGAATTGAATGCCAGCGACCGTACTTTTGATGGAAGAAGCTGCAGGTTTCGATCCTCAATGCAGTGAACTATAAAAGCACTAATATATGATACATTGACAGGGAGAGCAGCTACAGATAAAGAAGCACAAAAGGCGATGAAATAAGACCAGGCCGAGTCATACGATTTTAATGTAGAGCTAGCCAGACCCCCCCGCATGTACTGCGCAGCAGAGCACACATAAGATTGGAGAGGGTTATTCAATCTAGAATGGTCTGGCTGAAAGGAGGGAATTCCAGGCTCGATTGGGCTGCAGCTGGACACAGGAGATGAAATTTCTGAAAATTAAATCGAGACAAAGAATCGCCACTTGATTATTCAAACCAGGAATATGCTCAGCGTGAAAATGATAATTCCCCAAAATTGACAACCATGTGAGACGTCTCAGGAACCTATTTATGAAAGGTACAGATGAGCGCCGTTTATTAATCATATTAACAGTAGCTTCGTTGTCGCAGAAAAACAGAATTTTCTTCCTAGCCCAATGTTTACCCCAGAGAATGCATGCCACTACAATAGGATACAGCTCTAGTAGGGCTGTTGAGGAATCACCGGCAGGTAAGGAGAGCAATTCAACCGGCCAGACACGCGCAAACCATTCGTTTTTGAAAACCCCCCCAAACCCCACGGAAGGCGCAGCATCCGTATACAATTCAAGAGCCACAGACGATTCCATAAAATCATTAAGAAAAAAGGAAACTCCATTCCATTTATACAGGAGCAGGGACCAGAACTGCAGCCATGATCTACAGCCAGCATCCAAGATAACAAGGTCAGAGAGAGCCTTTGCAGATTTGGAGAGATCAAGAAGCCTGGAAATAAACGACCTGCCTTGAGGAACTACCCTCATCGCGAAGTTAAGGTGGCCTAAAAGAGAGAGCAAGTCCCGTTTGGAAAAAGATTTATAATTTTGAGCGACGGTCATAATTTGCCGGATGCGGGATAATTTCTCAAGGGGCAGTGAAGCCTGCATACGTACGGAATCGAGAGTAATGCCCAAAAATTCAATAACCTTAACAGGACCCACGGTCTTTTCTTCCAAGAGAGGAACGCCTAAATCAAAAAAAGGTGCGCTTAAGAGCCGAGATAGAAGAATCCGATTTCGCGGATGGAAAGTCCACCAGGAGAAAATCATCTAAAAGATGCAGGACGAAAGGTAATCTGTCGTTATTAAGGAGAATCCAGCACAAGGCCTCCGACAAGGTATCAAATATTTTTGGACTACTGCGACAGCCAAATGCGAGTCTAACCGAGAAATACAGTTTTTCCCGCCATCGAACGCCAAACAAATGCCACTGGGAAGGATGTAAGGGCATGACTTTAAAAGCATCGGAAATATCCGCTTTTGCAAGCCAAGCTCCACGTCCGGCCTTTTTAATGAAATTGATAGCGTCATCGACAGCTATAAAACAGGGAAAAAGGGGCTAAAGAACTAAGCTATTGATGCTGTCAGCCAAGCCATTGCGGGGAGCAGAAAGGTCGATGATTAAACGTTTCTTACCCGAATACTTTCGAGTGGCGATCCCGATAGGACTTAACCGAAAAACAGGAAAAAAGAGACCTATCGAACGGACCTATCATAAAACCCTTTTGAACTTCCTTCTCCAGCAAGGCATCCACAATTTCTGGCTCCTGGGACGCGGACAACAGGTTTTTACAGCAGAAAGACACAGCAGGCAATGCAGCAGACCAGCAAAGAAACCATGAACAAGATTAGTCAATAAATAATTCACAAAGCAGCGGTTCGGATGCTTCCTCAATGCCAGTCCCAGCTCGGGGACGTTGATGGGAGTTGATGGCTTTATTTCTTTCGCTCCGCTTTCAGGAAGCGGGTTCTCCTCGGGCATACAGACTTGGGATGGGCATCCCCACAGTAGCTGGGAGCCAGAATTACGGCTCGGGCCAGGATGGGACATATAAGGGGCAGGCCTAGATTTAGAGCAAAGGGTAGTAGAGTGTGATAGAGAGCCACAGATGGAGCAGGACAGAATTTGGTGCCCCGTGAAGTGTCGACTTATGAGTGCGAGGTCGACCACGGACCAGTCCAGTCTTTGGTTGAAGCGCTGTATGAACATGGCTGCCTTTGCAGAAAAAGACTTGTGATATTCATAAAACAAGACCCCACCATAAGAGAGAGCCAGGTCGGAAATAATGGCCAAATAAGTATCGAGTTCGGCCCTGCGCGCCGGTTGAACTTCACAAATTACATCTCTAAACACACCAAATGCAACGCAGAACTCAGGAAAAGTCAGAGTTTTAGACAGTCTCGGGTCCCCATCCTTTAACTCGATAGATACATCGCCACAGTCCACAACACGCTGCTCACACAGCTCAAAACCCAGCAGAAGTTTAACGAGATTAACGTCATTACTTGCCAAAATCTGCACCCTCAATTGATGAGAGATTGCAGCAGCCGGCGGGAAAAAGGCGAGCCCGAGGACAGAGGTACAGCGGTAGCCAAGGTCCGTCGAGGAACGAACTCCGGGGTGACGTCATCACGCAGAGGCCGGCGCAGGTGAGGCAGGTCGGAGACGGCGGAGGCAGCCGAAGCAGAGGTGAACGCCGAAGGAGCGGAGACCGGGGTTGAGGAAGGTCTGACAGTGGAGGAGCCTTCCAGCGCAGATAATCTGGCAGCCATATCGTGGAGGGAAGATTGGACGTCAGACAGCGCCATAAGCACCGGGTCACCCGCTGAAGAAGCGCCAAGGCCCTGACGAACTAGGCCGCCGCCCCGTTTTTGCGCAACGGCCTGGCGGCCGGCTCAGGGTTTTTACGCTTCTGGGCGTGCTTTTTCCCCGGAAGACTGGGGAGGAGGCCCTGGCAGGACGTCGACCGCTGGAACGATCAGAGAGTCACAGAGGAGGACAAATAAATCCTCGTGAGAAGCGCCACTTGGAGGCTGAATATCATTAGTAAACAAGGTCTCTAGTATCTTGGCCACGGGCCAATCTCCAATGCAGGGAGGAGACGTGGATTTATTCGCCAACCGTCGAGAGGTTCGACGGACGGCGGCATTGTCAACCGGGCAGACATCCTGCCCCAAATCCGGCTGAACCGGCCGGGCATCATCGGAGGAGTCAAGTTGCCAGGAATCCTCCTCGACAGCGGCGGAAGTCATGGCCAACAGCAGGTTGTGTAGGACCAGACGAGAGGAGCTAAACAACAGCATGAGCGGTTTCACGAGCGTACAGGAACAAACGGCAGAGAAGCGAGCAGCGAGCAGGTAGGAGCAAACTGAATCTGCTTAAATAGGGCGCCCTGTTTGAGTGTAGCCATTGAGCAGCGAGGGGTGTTGACCAGCTGATGGGCTAATCCAGATCAGCTGGAGCAGATCAGCTGATGAGACCATGTTGATGGCCAATAGCGTTAGCAGCGTCTTGACTACCTGGCCTGCCAGAACTGACGCTGACGCTCAATTTCATCCTAAATAACACAAATTAAATAAAACATTAATAGTTCGATTTTGAACCCCAATTTCACATCAAAATAACTAAATAATTATTTTTTTAAATCTCTTTAAACGAATCAACTAAGAAGACAACCAAGTGAAATCAACGGTAGATTACGCCCTAGGCCGTTTGAAAATTGCATTGCGATTCATTTTTTTATCTTAACAGGTTGAAATCTTTACACATTTATATCAATTTCTAACCAATTTACGATACATCATGACATCCCTACCGTGTTTGTTTTCAAAAACACACATTTTAAATGACTGCGTAAATAAATAATTAACACAGGATTTACTACTTCACCTTCAGGTCTTTGGAGAAGTTTGGGTGAACCCCAGCATTTCTCTTCCTGGAGGTTTTCCTGTACTGAATGACTTTCTGCAGTTCATTCTTCAGGACTGAAGCAACACACACACACACACACACACACACACACCTTGGTTACCATCTATCATATTTGACCACTGAAGCAAATAGCTGCTTTACATCAGCTCCTGTCTATGTGTGATGGGATGTATTTGCGCTTGTGGCAACTGTTGTAAGTCATGATATAGACAATATATTGGGTTGAGCCCATACATATATTCCCTTGACAACGAGACTGAGCCCACACATTCCCTTGACAATAAGATGATAGTGTTTCAACAAAGTATACTAAAACTGTAATTACAGAAAGATCTAGTAAATGTTGCTATCATACTTTCTCACAAATAACTTGCGTCGGCACAAAAAAAACGTTGGGTCAATAATACAGTAATGTCAGCAGATTTGAGAACAACAGTCTTTGGATGCAGTAGTAAAATGTGATCTACTCACCATCTACTTCTGCGGTCAGGCCTTTGATGGAAGCTATCCAACAGAGAGTAAAAAAAAAAAAAAAAACAGTGACACAGAGAAAATACACGTTTCATTTAACAGACCTCAATTGAAAAGTAGCACACAGATTTCTTACAGCTTTGATCAAATCTTGATTAGCAAATACCTCCAGGGACAGTTTCAAATTCTGCCAACTCCTGAGTAAAAGTGGCCAGGCATGGTTCATGCAACATGATCTGCTCCACAAGGGCATGGGCCAAGGTGAACTTCCTGTCTCTCCCACGGAGCTGGGAGAGCTGGGGAGGGAGAAAACACAGAGTGAATAAAGGCCACGGCCTGTACGAACCTATATCTCCCTGCTATACAGCACAAGGTCGTATGACACAAAGAAGCAAGACACGAGTGTGAGGCCAGGGAAAGAATAGTTGGAATGTTGAATGTAAACTCCTATATCAGTGATTACATGTACAGTTTGTAAATTCCAAGCATGTGTTTTTGCAAATCTTTTTTTATTTACTCAAAGTAGTAGCAGCAGCACTAACCATGACTTCTTTCATATATTTGGATAACATGGTAATGATGACTCTAAAATTCAAGCCATGTTGCAGTTGATGGTGCCACATAATTGAAACGCAAGAGGGATCTCTCTAACCTTGTGATAGGCACTCGTAGTCTTTTTCTAGGTTATGTTGTTTACCAATTTAAGGCCCAGCTAGTCTCCGAGGACTACATGTACAAGACGCACACAAGTATTGACGCTTACAAGTAAATAAAATAAAAAATAAAAAGATCAGAGATAACCTTGATGCATTTTTCTTGGAAGCAGTCGGCCATTAATTTGATGAGTCTGTCTCAAGCAGCAACAGTTTACTATTCTCATTTAGACCTGGAAACACCTCTGAGGGAAAAAGAGGCCTCGGCTTCATTAAATGTTGCAGACGACGTTTTACTTCTGTGCCAAGAGCTCTGCCCCTTAAACCTTCCCAGTAGTGGCTCACATTTAAATCAGAGAAAGGCTGAAAATACTCCTACAAGTTAAAGCCACACATCCAACAACTACTGAAACTTAATAGGAGTGGTTGATCTTTTTGGTAAATACGCTTTAAATGTGAAATTAGGGCCAGTTAGCTTGGCACAAAGACTGGAAACAGGAAAACAGCTAGCCTGACTGTCCATAAGAAAGAAAATCCACCAACCAGCACCTCTTCAGCTCACTTATAAACATATCTTGTTTGTGTACTCCGAGGTGTGAAAACAACATGTTGGGATTATGTGCTGAGCTATTTCTGGGCTAGGCATTGTGTGACTTCCTGAAATACGTCATCATTCATTCAAAAAGTCACTGCTGTGGGCCAAGAAATAGCTCTGGTTTAGAGCTATTTGGTCAATCTTCTCATCTAACTCGGCAAGATATGAACGTCTCCCAAAAAGGTCAAACCTTCCTTTAAAATAAGCCAGAAAACAGACTTTCTGCATTAATCAAAAGATCCACTGACTGACTGTAGTTAATGATGGTTCACTTGTAAGAGATTCAGCCAGAGAGTGGCCGCACTTTGTGCAAAGTTAAATTTTTCCTGTGATGCCAGGTAGTGACGCAACTGTCAGAAGGACTGTGTCAAAGACCTGAGTGAACCTGAGCAAGAGAGAAAGTTGAAAGAAGATGCAGAGAAGTCCTGCTGTGTATATTAATGAGTAGTCTTATTAGCCCTGTGCTGCAACTCAATCAAAGGTCAGGCAACAGTAGTGGAGTCACACTTTAGTTAAGGAGGAGAGGCGGAATCCCTTGGCCTTTTCCTTCCTGGCGTTCTCGTTGAGGTAATTGCCAATGGCGAGGAGGTACTCCAGCACGGAAACAAATGACCTGCTGTTGTTCAGCTGCATGCACATTCTGATCTTCTGGTTAATCAGCTGGAAGACAAAAAGGGGCACACAGCAAAGTCATTTTCTTTCTGTAATCCAACCGCATATAAGACATTAATTTCTCCACACAACGACTTTAAATGCTGTAAGGCTGGAGCTTGGTTAGGGGCTGTCTGTGCTGACATGTGTAGACAAAAATAACCCCAAGGCATTTATTATTTTACATTATAATAATAACAGCAATCTCACAACACCTCATTTGACCTCAAAATAAATAATCAATGCCTTGTTTGGCGCGATCATTATTTGGTATGCAATTGTGTCAAGTACAAATATCCCTCTAGAATATCGTACAATTTCCCTGCCTAACCAGTTCTGAACAGATCCTGTGAATATGGATAGAAATTATACTGAAAGTCTGAAAAGAAATATAAGTGGGATTTCAGGTTTTGCCAATAGGGTGTTGGAGGAAAAAGGAGTGGATGCTATGGGAGTCGTAGTCCTTGACAAAGAGATAGCTTTTCCAAACAAGGTCCATGCCAGCCAGCTACGACACTCCCACCATATGCTCCTGTTTTAAGAATAACTTCCCAAAACCTTGTGGGACTGCCTCAATTACACAGAAGAGAAAGCAGATATGCAGCTACATTATGTCTACTGTCTTTGCAGAGGACCATGTGTACCATCGTGGAAAACGACTGTAGTTTGTATAAAGCATAAATGAGACAGCTCAGCTCATTAGATTGTGTAACCTGCTTTCAGAGTCCCTTCTGATTTGATATCAAGGTTAAATTGGACAAAAATAGGTAAATGTTTGTGTTTTAGAACAATTGAAGGCATAATCTATACTTTCAAAATAAATGTTAAAATGTTTTGGATGATTCATCTTGATCTTGAGGCCGTTAGGTTGTTGGTCATAACCATGCTTGGTCTTGGCTAGCAGAGCAATATCATTGAAGGATGTGTGTGAGCTTTGTTTACATTCCTGAAAGAGCATGGCTGTGCTTTAATGTACGCATTTCTCTCTCGCCCTCTACCTCAGATCAGGATCTAACAACGCGGGTGAGGGAGGTGTGGGACATTGAGGCTGGCCCCAGTCGGGACTGTCTCATCCCCAGCACGGGAGATGCTTTCTATATAAAGGCTCAGGGCTATGTGATGCTCTTCATCAAAGGTGAGGAAGTCATGCATTTTCCAAAATACATGCAAACAGATAAAAAAAGCACATCACTTTTGTGTGGCTTGTCCAACTAAGTTTTTGAGTGTTCTGGTATTTCACCCCGATGGGCGTGGTTTTGCAGGATGCAGCAGTGCACGCTGGCCATCTCATCAATCTTACTTTACATGATAATGTGCGTGCAGCTTTGAGTGAAGAACAAAAATCGGAATAATTTTGGGTTGATGAAAGTGAGAAGTTGGACCGAGTAGAAAAGTATGGGCTATTTTTATTTCTAAAGCTTAGGAAATTAGGCAAACTAGACTCAATAGTACACGCTTATAAGATCTGTTTGTTAAATGCATGTCAAGTGTGATGGCATACAGAAAATTCATTTATTTTCATTCGTTTTCCTATCATTTGTATATTTGGTCTCACACCTATGATAGTCTGCCTTGTAAGCCTGTTTTTTTGAGCTGTACATCTATTAATGCAAGATGTTACATCGATAACTGAATACTGATCTCCCCCATCTAAGTAGATTTTTAATGGACATTTTAACGTAAGTCCATCTGAATGTACTATTAATGCACTATTTAGTTGTTGCCTACACATTTTCCAGTATAATGTTATGATGGTTAATTTGAGAATTTATCAGCAGTCGGGTAAGTCATTTAAAAATCTGCAGGGAAGTTAGTCACAGTTGCAGCAATACCAGCAGTACAAGGAGCCAATCGTAAATCGATTATCACAAAAAAAATAATCTCTGTTAGAAATTACAATTAGGCGTAAGGTATCCTGCAGGTTTATGGTTTTGCTAGCTTATCCAAAAAGTGACGAGACAACCCAGTGCGAGCACACTAGTACTTGACGGTTGGTGAGAATCGCAGTTGTACTGGCTTTTTTCCCCCCAGCAGCCACACGGAGCAACAGTGAGCTCATTCCACACTCCAAAACAAACTTTGACACACAAAGGTTTTGTCTTTATCAGAAGTGTTTAACAGTTGTTACAAGAGAAAAAGGATGAAGACTAACTGGTTAGTTTGCAAATGCATGTCTGGTAAACTTCTCCACCTTCATTAAAGGCCAGCGCATCCCCGCTTTCCTAAGCCTTTGGTACCTTCCAGGACCATAATGGGGCTAGATGGAGGCAAATCCACAGCCCAGTATTTTGTTACAGCTCCTTGTCGCTCTGTATTCGCAAACCCACTTTTTAGCGATCCACTCAAATCTGAAGGACTTGATTTAAATCTCTCTCGTGACTGTATGCCAGACACATTTTCTGTTTTACTCGAAAATATGTCTGCTGAAGCTAAAGATGTGCTTACTTTTGTTTCACTGTGACCACAAAAAAAAAAAGAAAAAAGCAAGAGCGATTAACAAAACTGCTGAAAAAGCTACTTTTGGTTTTACCATCTCAGCCTCAGGGGGTGCATGCCTCCCTGTCCAGAGCTCTCCCTGTCTACTGCATCACTAGCTATGGTTCTGTGTCTTTGCCTCTTATTTATATTTGGAAATGGCTGCACACAGTAAACAGTTTAAAGAAGAAGCCAGGGCCACAATGCAGAATAAGACCTGACATCCTGGCAGTGAGATGAAGCACCAACAAGCACATGATAGGTGAGAAACATCCCCCCAGGTGGTGGTGACTTCTCTATTTTCCCTCCTAAAGCCTCTATGTCCGTCAAGTGGCGAGTAAATCCGCCTTAATGTTCGGGCTTTAGGAAGTTTGTCGTGTCAGAGAATGGACGGATTTAGAGTGTTCTCCAACCAAGAGGACCTCTTCATGTTCGAACACATTGTATTGTACCTGCACGCAAATACCAAGGTTTAATCAACACATGATCTTTTTGTAATTATATCTAAGCTATAACTTAGCAAAAAGAGAAACGGCATCAGGAAGAGAAAGCCAAGAGTGAATTAAAACTTCATGAAATTGCTAATCTTTTTTTGTCGAGTCATCTTGCCAGCACACAATATGTTCGTCTTTGTGTTTTAGACAAAGAAGAAATTACTGCCACAGTCTATGGATTACAGTGCCATCATTCTTATCCATTGTTTCTCTTCATTCTCAAACAGTCAGCAGACAGGAGATTAGGACTGAAGCACTGATGCAGAAAGGAACCGAGGATTGAGAGAATCACATCAAATAAAAAATAAATAAAAAAGAGATCGGGAGCTGGGAGGCATTCTTGTGTGACTGCAATATCTTCACACCCTGCAGTCCCCGATGCCAACAAACCACAATCCTCTATCAGAGATTACGATTAGTCTGACTAATGATTAACCTGAAATCTTCAGATACTACAAGCCTAAAACATTTGTCTGTATGTGTAAGGGTTAAGAAAATGCAATATTAGAATAATAACATATATATATATATATATATATATATATATATATATATATATATATATATATATATATATATATATTACAATAGTAACTTTAGCCCTATTTGCACTGGAGTGGTAATACCAGGGGACCTAATATGATTTAGAAATTAGTATTATGCATGCCAAATTAACCAGAGCACACAAGGCCATATGGCCATTTTAAAGCCTATTTTTAAACAGAGTCCAACCATAGACTGTAGGCTATATGAAGAGAGTCTGACGCAGTCAGTCCAAATAAAACACACACAAGATAACTTGATGGTGAAAAATGAGGGCAAAACAGCATCACCGATCTATTTTAGACAAATATTCTAGTTCAGCTCAAAACTGTGTAGTTCACTACCAAGCCTGTTTGTAACCGGTAGGCTACCGGCAACGTGATCTTCACCTGTTCAACTAACTTTACCAGATAGTATGCGACTCCTGCTATTATTACAGACATGTGAACGGATGTGTTCCATGTACCTTGGAACTCAGAAGCTGGAGCTGTGAATGACGTCACACCCAAGTTGAATGCCTTCCATTTAAAGTCAGATTTTTCATTGTGCGGTAGCTCTAGCCAGGTTAGCCATTGTTAGCAATACCAGTTGATAACGCGTTACGCTGTTTATTGTGCATACAACCAGCGTAACGTTGGACAGGACTGTGTGTACGACTGATTTAGTGAGACACAAATAACACAGAAGTGCTAATAACTGTATGCTACTACAGCTTTCACTGCTGTTGATGCACGAAGCAGCCATGTTGGAGTTTGAGCTTGGGGTACTTGGAGGTTGTCCGATTTCCCAACGTGGTTCCGACTATGACCTCGAAAATTTTGAGTACAAATGGAACGCGCTATAACCACAGACAGTTGCTTGTGCATGGACTCACGGCGGTGCGCTGATGGGAGTGAACAGGGGAAACACTGGAATGGATTTTAGGTGTTACTATAAAAAGAATGCAAAATACTGATGTATGAAACTGCCAATTAGATTAATTTGCTTATTATTCGAAGGTGCCGGAAGGACATTCCGGCCCACTGTAACCCCTGGTTACTGCTCATGGATGTATTATTATTTTTTACTGCTGCATCGCTTCCCAATTTTCCAAACTACGGAGCGGTCAAAGGCCCAGATCACAGAACACGCGTGTTCATCACACGCAAAGAAAAATTTGTGCCGTCAAAAGAAATATATATTGCATCATTCGTTATTATCAAGTTCATTTTGACAGCCCTAATTGTCACACAACCTCTATGTTTGGGGAAATATGGTAGATATTATAGAGTTTGCAGTGGAGTCTTTACTTGACAAATTACAGACATGGCAGATTTGCATGGGATTAAGATCACAGACGACCTTTGCATTATTTCAAATGACTAGAGGTCCCCAGGTAATACTAGTCCGTGTGAATAGTGATTTTGTGCATTTTCTTTATTTTGTTTTATCTGTATTCATCGAAAAGTGCTTGTCTTTGAAGAGACTCCAGAAGCTTGTTGAATGAAATTAAATTGATGAATTTTTCCGCAGCTCTCCCCAGTGAGTACCCCAAAGTGGGTTTTTATTGGGTTTCTGATCAAGTTAAAAACTTGGTATTTTTTACACCACCTACATAAAAATGGGACTTGATTTGATTAAGATCTATCTTTTCTTCTCCGTCAAATGCAGAGGTGTCCTAAAGTGCCTCTCATGCCTTTCTGTTTTCAAGACTGTTAACCATCCAGCACATCAAACTCAAACTGGAGGGGAAAAAAGCTTTCACATATTAATGTCAGCCTGTCCCCAGATGTTATTTTCATTTATGTCTAAAGCCGCGATGTATCTGAACATTAGCATTTGTATTACGGAATAAATTTGCATGTTTCGTGTTTTCCTTGTGCCCTGGAGGCTGCGCTTTTACCCTTTTTACAGCTTGTAGGAATGTAACAAAACAGCCCAACATCTGACTCAACCTTTGATTTGACACCGTAGGTGATGGAGTAAACTCACAGGCTGCAGGTCGTTCATGCTGATCGGAAGCTCTCTCAGAATCAGCAGCAGGTCGAGCTGCGTGTTCAGGCAGGGGATGTTGCACATCTGTAGCAGGGAGAAGGGATGAGTGTAATAAGCGTTGCGTATACAGACTAGAGTGCAATTATCACACAACCTATTTCCATGTGATTATTCAGAATTATCCAAAAAGCAGCGCTGCAGGGCAATAAAGTCGTTGGATGGCTGCTGCAGCTTGTTCTCACACACTCAAGTTCTTTGGCGAGATTACCTCAGGCAAAAGTGAAGTGCTGCAGGCCTGTCGACAGGCTGATTTAACAGAGAAACTGAAGGCTTGACACATTGAAACGATTGGCTGAGCTGCCTAGTCGACCTTTGAGTCGATGCTAACCTCTAATAAATCATTCCACATTGTCAGTCTGTCTCGCTCATGCTCAGGTACCGTCTCCCAAAAGCCAAAGGGCACTCGGTCTGACAGACTGTTACGGAGAGATTAGGATTAGTGTTAGGAATCAAAACCATGTAATCATTGGGCTATTTCAAAATAAACGAAAATAAATTAAAAAAAAAATACCAGAATGTCATCCTGCACATTCTCGAGCACCGTTGCCCATCTTGTCACATTTTCTGACACATTTAAAATTTCTAATGCAAGGTTAACAGATCACACTGATTCCATGCCAAGGTAACAATCTGGAAAAAACATGATTTCTCCTGGGCTAAAAGTGTGTTCACACATTAGTCACTGAGTTTAAAGTAGTCACACAGTTATATTGCTGACTTTAACTCAGATCCATAATCAGAAAATCTCATGTCTGAAATCTGAGATTTAAAAAGGAATGCTCTTGTGTAGGATTTGTGCTTTGGCACAGCACAGGATTTAAGTTGCTTGAGAAAACATGACAGTCATAATTTAAGAACATACAAAGACCTCAGATACAGTGAAGTGCGATACTCTGAGGGAAGCCTGCTAAGCATTAGAAGGATTTCATTTATCTTAGGGAAAAGGTCAGTGCTTCAACACTAATATGCTTTTAGTTTTCTTTAATGGTAACGTTTGTTCTCATATGCCACTCTTGTGTCCTCCACAGACATCCTGAGAGGAAAGTAATTATTCTGTTAGACAAAAAAGCAGACCATTTTCAATGGTCTAATGGAAAATAAAACTTTAAGGGACATTTCACCACAAAATTAAAAATGCATATTTTTCCTCCTGCCTGTAGTGCTATTTATCAATCTAGAACAGAGATCTTCAACAGGGGGAACGGGACCCCTAGGGGGTCGTCAGAGTCAATGCAGGGGGCCTCCAAATTATTGTTAATTTTTGAAAGTTTTTTGGAAAATTAAAAAGTCAAAACATGGATCCAACATATTTGCAAATATAAATCACAACTGCTTACTGGCCTATAGGTAAGGTAGTCACTAAGGCCATCCCCAGATACAGTTCATCCTAACGATTCACTGTGTGTTTAACATTAAAACATTTATAAAATCATGCCAACAATCATTAGCTTAGTATTTATGCAAAAAAGATATGTATATAGATGTATAAAGGCTTCAGGCCGCCTTACACATTATTGTAGGCCCAGTTTAATATACAACTTGATTTTATACAATACATGTAGTAGGGGGTCCCTGCTCTATCTCTCTTTCAGTAAAGGGGTCCTTAGCTTAACAAACGTTAAAGACCCCTGATCTAGATAGCTCTGGTGTGAGTTCCCCAGTGTTGGAGATTTTGGCTGTAGAGATGTCTGCCTTCTCTCGGATATATTGGAACTAGATGGCACTTGGATTGTGGTGCTCAAAACACCAAAAAAATACATTTGAAAAGCTAGACTCTTTCCAGTAATCAAGACCCGGAGATATTTTAGTCTGGACCAAAGTGGCCGATCAACCAACAGATCAACTGTCAGACCAGCATTGGTACCAACCAACATTAGTAGTCATAGTCATAGTAGCGTGGTTAAAAAGCCCTAGCAGACATGTTGGTAATATGCATGTAAGGGACCACACAGTGCGGGACAGAGAGCAGCTGAGGTTGACAATCCTATGTGTCATATGGAGGACACTTCAAGTGATAGTGATGCTAAAAATTGTGAAACTGTGATAATTCATAAAGAAGGTGTCAGCCCTTTTGTTTTCTTTAATAATTGAATGGGTTTTAGGGGGAGGATATACGGAATGACTAAAGAATTGCAGAACATTAGATTTTGAAAAAAAAAAAAACTCAAAGGAGTCAGCATTCACCTCTAATCTTAAGAGTTTCAAATAATTACAATTTCAGCTTCTATTAAGTGCAATATTTGAATACCTGTTTTAGTTGGCAGCAGTAAAGAAGGCTAATTATGTTGTCTATTTAGTGGCGTTCGGGCTGACTGCAGTCTAGCACAGAAGGCTTGAAAGTACATGAGGTTTCCATAGTCTATGCCACCCTGTCTCTTACATCCTCCTAATGACTGGTGTCAGTTATTCCAGAAAGGCACTGTGGGCTGATCCTGCTGTTCATCTGTTGCCCCTTCTGCACCAAATGCTAACCACACACAGGCCAGAGATCTGCCAGGCATGCTGGAAGGTGATAACTAAATGAATGGTAAGAGCTTGTCATCACACCCACAGTGTGTGAATGAGGAGGCAGGTGAATGTCGACTCAACGAGCCCTTCCTAAGAAAGTGCTACATGAGCAGAAGCTGCGTTATGCTGTCATGAGTCAAATTCAATGGAAATTACCATCTTAATTCTAGTTAATATGGGGAGCTAAAAAGCGTACCTCCAGCATGTACTGATCCACAATATGCAGCTCTGTCACAGGTCCCTTGTGGGATTTGTACATTTCCACATCATCCAACGTGGGGACGTACCTTGAGCATTAAAAAACAAACATAAAAATATCACTGTTCTTGTTAGATGCCATAGTATTTTTTTAAACAATAAAAAAATATCTATATAATAGCAATGACTATTAACAGCTCCCTTACAATAGTCTGTGCTCTCTGTGCGACAATATCACAGCATCATGTTCCGTTTAACATTATCTTATCTTTAATATCACAATCCAAATCCTATCCATAATGTTAACTACTCTTATGGAGCGCAGAGAAATGTTTTGGTGTGCAGGCATATGTTGAACGGAGATGGGGGGTGTCAGATTCATGGAAAAGAGATGGGAAACTGCCTTGTAATTAAGGATTTAAAAATCACTCGTCACTCATGCTGATTAATCATGCTCAGCGGGCAGACATGCCGCTCCATCAGAAACGTCTCTAAATGCACAATACGACCAATTATTTTATAACCTTTTAGTTCTGATAGCAAGTTAGTCAAAATCGCCTTAATATCAGCGAGGAAAAATCAATTGTCGATCATCCCTTCAATTGTTGATATATGATCGGCAAGCCTAGTCTCAAAAATGTTGCTCATTCTGTATTTATAAAGTTTATTTATTTGCATGCTCAGGGGTGTTGAACTGGGGGTGTAAAGGGGACTGAGTACCCAGGACCCTCATATGATGAGGGCACAAAAAGATGCTAGAATGAATAGCTGTGGATGTGGGCAGGGGCCCATAGAGAATTACTTTCTACAGGGCCCAGAATTTAGTGCTACGCCCCTGTGCATGCTATGTTGAAAATATAAATATAGGTTGATTAATGCTAATTTATACGGTTCTTTTTTTTTGTATTTGAAAAGCCACATTTGTTTCTTTATAATCCAAAACACATAAAGTCCTTATATATCCAACAGAAAAAAACATATCTATAGATTCATTTAAAAAAAAAAAAAATTTTCTTTCACACATGCTTTCCCATTTTGACCTTTGCCTCTTTGTGCTATACATGTTCTTTAGCTCCCTCCCTTGGACTGATGCCATTATATTGATTTCCAGCGGTCCAGAGTAAGGCGAGTGATCAAAAGCCAAGTAGCATTGATGGTCCTCGTCTCGTCAGCTTCTATAAACAGCTAGACGCTGATGGGAACAGCCATTTACTGGCTTGCACTGAATTTGAACTTCGCTCATCTTAAATTGGACTTCCTCCGTCTGTCATTTCAGTGCGTTGTGACCTCAAACCAAAGGCTTTCATTTTTTCATGAGCCAGGCTTCCACTGGAGTAGCACCGGCCATTAATATTGCAGCACCTGTTGGAAATGCTTCTTTCAAAATTGTATTCCTCAGGCCTACACCACAGCACATTCAAATATATATTGTGTTTTCATAGAATAAATAAAATCCTCCACACAGTACATTAGATCACTCGCGCCTTTCAGGAGGTCAGCATTCAAAGCCACTGAGTAAACTGCAGTTAAGAGTCAGGAAGCATTTTACCCATTTCCAGTTCACATTCCCAGGGGCATGTCAATAGTTTCCATCTCCGCAAATAACCAGAGATAAAAGTTTTATTAGTAAGCTGCTCTGGTAAAAGGTTCTGGCATCTGCTCTTTAGTATTTGAAAAAAAGACAGTTGTGTAAACCATGTGTCTGCATCACATGAACTGGCAGTGGTTTCACATTGTCCTGATTGTACCATGCACTCGCATCCCTAGTTGATGATTTGCTAAGCTGCTAGATTTTCAAATATGTTCTTGCCTGCCAATGAAAACACACGTCAACCGCTCATGAATTCAGGCGCAAAAAGCCATTCACCTCTCGGCTTCAGTTGCGACCGTATCAGGAATGAATACAAATCAGTGTTTTTTGGCACAAAGTCATACCTCCTTAGAGAGGTGATGTGCTCATCAGAAAGGCCTCCATCTTCCTCATTAACGATGAACAGTTTGTCCTTCAGCTCGCCCGGTTTCACTGGAAAACGTTTGAGGAAAATGTCTGGAAGAACAATAGATAAAAAAAAGTCAACACACTCAATGGTACATGAAAGCTTTTCTCTTGACAGATAGTCTTCTTATCCTGCGATGAAATGACTCAAAAAGCATTCTGAAGACAAAGGGTCCTTTGCTTAATTACTTTCCCCCAAATGCCTAAGGGAAATGCACAAATTTGCATTCTATCAAGTCTGATGTGATTTTTTTTTTTTTTATAGAAAAATGTCTCTGCATAATTCACAAGCTGTGAGAAGCATTCATTAGGAGCGAGCTTCAGGAATTTCAGACATGTATGTAAAAATACAGGGTGAATTTTACAAAACACAGGTGAGATGCTTGAGCCGCAGTCGGACACTCAGGCATTGGTTTGGAAGTCACGTCCAATTCTCTTTTATTAAAGTGTGAGGTTGTCAACTAACTTGTGATCAGATTTGTATTTCTGGCACAGCAAACATTTGCCCTTTGATTTCAAATGTTGAAAATACTGTGTAAGACATGCAAGAGGAATGCTTTGACATTTTGTGAAAGTTTTCTAGTCCATAGTTATGCTGCGTTCCAGGCAACCTGTAACAGTGTTTTTACAACCTTCTACCCGTGAAAGTGCCCTGGAACGGCAGTCAAACCCGTAACTTATGCCGCGTTTGATTTACCTTGGAAGCCGGAGCTGGGAATGACGTCATACCCGAGTTGAATGCGTTCCATTTAAAGTCGGATTTTCAGATCGTTGTACTCCCAGTTACAGTTTTTGACGTCACACACACATATAAACAACAATTGCTGTTGCTGTACAGACGCCGGTGATTAACGGTGAGAAATAAAAATAAATAGGCAACATAAAGTAATTCCGCACATTGTAATCAAAACAATACACATACAATTGTGTACTACTACAGGTTATATATTAAATGAAGCCCAAAATATTTCGCCGACTAGAAATTGCTAGTATCAACTAGCGCTAGCTAACGTCAACATTAGGTAGCCGCTAGCTAAGGCTAGCTAGAAGGGTTTGTCGTGACTTTGCCTGGAACGTTACCAAGTCGTGAGTCGTGACTTGAAGTCGTAACTTACGGGCTAAAAATTGTGTCTGGAACACAACATTAGATCAGAAGATTGACGTCACTGTCTGTTTAAGAGTAGTAAGAAAGAAGTGTCGCACACTCTGGCTCCACATGCATATAGAGCCAGAGTGTGCATCCCTTTTTTCTTACTCAAGTCTACTTCCAGTGATCAGCACCTCAAGACAGCCCTTGGTGGGCATTCATGTTCCATATTAGACAAAAAAATGGAAAAACAGCTCGCTAGCTCTGTTCAAAGGTAACAAAATCTGCATACCAGCTCCTCTAAAGCTCACTAATTACCGCATCTAAACTGTTTAATCTGTTCAAAAACCAAAATGTGAACACGACCGGCCATGAAATAGTTCATACAGTACATTAGCATATTATATATTATCTTATCCAGCCTAGGTGAAGTAATTGTAACACCTCACATGCTTGTGTTTTTTTTTATTATCCTATTTATTTTGTATTTTTAGTTTTATAGCATAAGAGCTCTAAATGCAACAAATATTTTATTATCTTATGTTATTAGAGTACAAACACACCTTACAAAGCTATTGTGAATTAAATGTGATTGTGGAGTATTATAATAAAATGTTTTTATTAAATTCAGATAACGTTACATGGTAAATAATTATTTTCTCGGGCCTAAAATCCACACTGAGTTTCCATTATATGGCCGTGAAGTTGGCATTAAATTTCGTCCTAAGAGGTATTAAAAAGGTCTTAAAAAGTTTTTAATTTAACTTGAAGAATCCTGGGGGTACCCTGCTTTGGACAGAGCCAGGCCAGCTGTTTCCACTCTTTATGCTAAGCTAAGCTGTGCAGCTGCTGGCTCCAGCTTCATACTAAACAGACAGATATGAGAGTGGTATCATCTTCTCATGTCACTCTCAGCAAAAAAAAAAGCAGCTAAGCTAATTTGTTTCCCAAGATGTCAAACTATTCCTTTAACTGTCCATAATGGTTGAGTTCCAACATTTAGGAGTCTGGTTTTTCTATTACTAAATCCAAATAATTAAACTGATTGAATATCTATTCATGACAAAGTAAATAAAATAATCATGTTGAATGTTAAGTAGTTTGAAGGTACAAAGCGGTAATCAACACGTCTCTAAATCCTTGACATTTAAGACCAGAGTCAGTAATTCGCTCACCAGGACCAACACAGGCTTTTGTGTCACATTTTCAAATGAGGGATCACAAAATCAAATATCAAAAAAACAATGTTGAGTGCTAACAGTGTCCTCAGGAGTGAGAGTTAGTGGTCTGGCCTAAAATAAAAAATAAACATTGCAAATCAAGCCCTTTGTTGATTGGCACTTAGACAAACTGGGCATTGCCCTGGCTAATTAGAGTATGGAGATGGAGAGCGTATCCCACTGGGCGCAGGAAGCCACAGGTGTACTTTTAATTAGCAGTGCGACATTTGCAGTCATTAAATAGGCAGCAGGCACAGGGGCTCTAAAGGTAAATAACCACATTAGTCAGACACACGTTCTAAACAGAAATGTGCTATGATCTACAAAACCACAATGGGTCTCACCCAGTGGTGGAAAGATTCACTCAAGTACTGAACTTTAGTACACTTTTGTACTTTAGACTTGAGTATTTACATGTTAAGCTACTTTACATTTCTACTCAACAACTTGTGAGAGGGGAAATATTGTGTTTTTTAATTCACTACAACATTTTTGACAACTATATTTACTAGTTGAATAATATACATATTTTATTGCATATTATAGATATATATTTTTACTAAGAAAATGTATAGACTAATACAAAAAATAATCCCTCTTAATTATAGTTAGGTCCGGAAATATTTGGACAGTGACACAATTTTCATAATTTTGGCACTGTGCACTAACAATGGATTTGAAATGAAATCATGGAACTGTAGTGCAGACTTTCAGCTTTATTTTGAGGATATTTACATCAAAATTGGAGGAAGGGTTTAGGAATTGCACACATTTTCATACATAGTCCCCTTATTTCAAGGGACCTAAAGTAATTGGTCAAATTAATATAATCATAAATAAAATGTCCATTCCTAATTCTTTGTTGAGAATCCTTTGCAGGCGATGACTGCCTGTAGTCTGGAACCCATAGACATAACCAAGCGTTGGGTTTCCTCCTTTGTGATGCCTTGCCAGGCCTTGACTGCAGCTGTCTTCAGATGGTGTTTGTTTGCAGGTCTTTGTGCCTTAAGTTTTGTCTTAAGCAAGTGGAATATATGCTCGATCGGATTGAGATCAGGTAATTGACTCGGCCATTGTAGAATATTCCACTTCTTTGCCTTGAAAAACGCCGGGGTGCTTTTCTATTCTTGAGGCTTATGAATGGTTTGCACCTTGTGGTGAACCCTCTGTTGTCTGTATTTGCTCTCGTGAAGTCTTCTCTTTATGGTAGACTTGGATAATGATATGCCTACTTCCTGGAGAGTCTTCTTCTCTTCACTAGATGTTGTGAAGGGGTTCTTCTTTACCATGGAAAGGATCCTGCGATCATCAACCACTGTTGTCTTCCGTTGATGTCCGGGCTTTTTTGTATTGCTGAGCTCACCGGTGCGTTCCTTTTTTCTCAGAATGTACCAAACTGTTGATTTGGCCACTCCTAATGTTTCTGCCATCTCTCTGATGGATTTTTCCTTATTCCGCAGCCTAAAGATGGCCTGCTTTACTTGCATTGAGAGCTCCTTTGACTGCATGTTGAGGACAGCTTCTAAATGAAAATGTCACACCGGAAATCAACTCCAGACCTTTGATCTGCCTAATTGATGTTGAAATAATGAGGGAATAGCCCATACCTGCTCATGAAACAGCTTTTGACTCAATTGTCCAATTAATTTAGGTCCCTTAAAATAAGGGGACTATGTATGAAAATGTTTGCAATTCCTAAACCCTCCAATTTTAATGTAAATACCCTCAAAATAAAGCTGAAAGTATGCACTACAATTTCATCTCAATGATTTAATTTCAAATCCATTGTGTTAGCGCACAGGGCCAAATATTTCCGGACCTAACTGTATCACCTATGAGCCACTAGACGAGTGTGGTAGTAGTGTCTGTGTCTGCAGAGACCCTGCTCTCTGCCTGTATGTTCTTATTGTTCTGACTTTGGGCCCCACGTGGGTGTGTAACCCTCCAGCCAATAATAGCGTGCAGGTTGTGCAGCCCGTTCTTATTCCCTGGCTTTGTCACGGCGCTCGGCGTCTCATACCGACACTCAACCAACACACACACACAGACCGGATGAAGTTCTGCATACGTGAAAAATCCTTGTGTTGTGTATGTGTGTTTATTTGTACAACCCCAAATCAGAAAAAGTTGGGACAGTATGAAAAACACAAATAAAAAAAGAAAGTAGTAATTTCTAAATGTACTTTGACTTGTATTTCATTGCAGACAATGTGAACACAAAATATTTCATGTTTTGTCTGGTCAACTTAATTTCATTTGTAAATATACATCCTTTCCTGTCATTCAGACCTGCAACACATTCCAAAAAAGGTTGGGACAGGAGCAATTTAGGGCTAGTAATCAGGTAAATTGGTTAAATAATGGTGTGATTTGAAACAGGTGATGTCATCAGGTGATTGTAATTATGATTTGGTACAAAAGCAGCAGACAAGAAAAGTCCTTTAGGAGCAAAGATGGGCCGAGGATCGCCAGTTTGCCAACAAATACGTGAGAAAATTATTGAAATGTTTAAAACAATGTTCCTCAAAGAAAGATAGGAAGATATTTGCTTATTTCACCTTAAACAGTGCACAACATAATTGAAAGATTCAAAGAATGTGGAGGAATTTCAGTGCATAAAGGACAAGGGCGCAAGCCTAAGCTGAACAACCGTGATCTCCGGTCCCTCAGGCGGCACTGCATCTAGAATCGTCATTCATCTATAAGCGATATCACCACATGGGCTCAGGACTACTTTGGCAAACCTTTGTCAAGTACCACAATACGTAGTTACAGCCACAAATGCCAGTTAAAACTGTACTGTGCCAAAAGGAAGCCCTATGTTAACAGTGTCCAGAAGCGCCATCGACTTCTCTGGGCTTGGAGGCATCTGGGATGAACCATCACACAGTGGAAACGTGTACTGTGGTCAGATGAATCAGTATTTCAGGTATTTTTTGGGAGAAATGGACGCCGTGTGCTCCGGACCAAAGAAGAAAAGGATCATCCAGACTGTTACCAGCAAAAAGTCCAAAAGCCAGGGTCTGTCATGGTATGGGGTTGTGTCAGTGCCCTTGGCAAAGGTAAGTTGCACTTCTGTGATGGCACCATTAATGCTGAAAAGTACATTGAGATTTTGGAGCACAATATGCTGCCTTCAAGAATACATCTTTTCCAGGGACGTCCATGCATATTTCAACAAGATAATGCAAAACCACATTCTGCACACATTACAAAGTCCTGGCTGCGGAGGAAGAGGATACGGGTACTTGACTGGCCTGCCTGCAGTCCCGACCTGTCTCCAATAGAGAATGTGTGGCGCATTTTGAAGCGCAAAATGTGACAATGAAGACCCCATACTGTTGCCCACCTTAAGACTTGTTTGCAGCAAGAATGGGACAAAATTACACCTGAAACACTTCATCACTTGGTGTCTTCAGTTCCTAAACATCTTTTAAGTGTTGTGAAAAGGAATGGCAACATTACAAAATGGTAAATGCTTTACTGTTCCAATTTTTTTGAAATGTGTTGCAAGAACCAAAATAGGAATTTTGTTTTTTTGAAAAGAAAACAATAAAAATCATGAGGAACACATTAAATTATGTGCTGTTGTATTGTCTGCAATGAAATACAAGTCAAAGTACATTTAGAAATCACTACTTTCTTTTTTTATTTGTGTTTTCCATACTGTCCCAACTTTTTCTGATTTGGGGTTGTACTTTAGAACGTAACCGCCATTAAACAATCAGTAAATAACTAAATACAAACTTATAATTGTATTGTTCTGATTCACCACTTTGTTCGGCACTCCCTCTTTTTATTCACTCTCCAGCTCGCTCTCTGTCTCTCTCTTTCTAGCTCATTTAGTCTGGGAGGAGGGGTCAACTTTGCATGCTGTGTGTTTACAAACAGTAATCAATACTCACTACATATATCTTTAAGATTTTATATTAAAAAAACATCATTGTGATAGGCTTATACTACATTGGCTTGTTTTGGCTTGAGACCCCTTACAAAAGAGTCATGGGTCTAGTTGAGGTCCCTTGTTGCGTTGTAGATGTCCATGAGTCGTTAGCAGTTCCACCAAAAAGACAAGGTAGACCTGACCCCTAGGTTGGAAACAACTGGGCTACTTAACTGTAGTAGTAGTTAAAAGCAACTCCACTTAGACCAGTTACAACAGTAAAATACTGCATATGCATTGATCGTATAATATATCAGCCACAGGGGACATTTTTCTACAGAGTACTTTAAGTATCTTGCTTCATCTTCTTCTGTACTTTTACTTAAGTATTTTAATATTGTTGTATTGGTACTTTTACTTAATGAAAGGATCTAAATAAAAAAGGGGGTACTCTGACATATTGCAGAAGATATTTCATCAGACTATATCAAAAGTTACTGATTTGAACGTTGTTGTATACAGAGAAGAGCTGCCATTAATGTTTCAGAATCCCAGCATATCCACACTCAAACTTAGTAGTAGTTCTGTCTTTTGGCTGCTCTGTGGGTATTTTTTTTTTTTAAAGAATGCAATAAAAAAAATCAATACAAGCTACAATCTTGTTGTCGAAAGTCTTTTGGATTTCTGGAGAGCCCTTAAAATACTATTGATCATTATAGCATTGTCCTATGGATTCTCAACGCAGCTTGCCCACAAGGATCAAGCTGTTTACCAGAGGAAACCACTCTAAAGCCGCCATACAACAATAATACAACCACCTGCTCAAGCTGTCTAACTCCATCTGCCTCAGTGTGTAACTGCAAGTAACAAAATGTTGTTAAAGTCGCTGTGGACACAGTAAGAGTTCCAGCTTTGTATCTGATGCTAAGCAACAGTTCATTCGTTAATTATTGATCACATACTTGCGATATCATGTGTTCGAGGTGGAGTCTGACTGTCTGCTGAGCTGTTGCTATCTTTGTTAAAAAATAAATTCCGCATGCATACTGGCTCTCAGTGTAATGGAATCAGATGAATAAATAGTGTGACAGAGAATGCGATACATATGCGCTGAATAAATAGCACAAATGTAGGCAGGTTTGTGGTGATAAACATGCGTGTGTGTGTGTGTGTGTGTGTGTGTGTGTGTGTGTGTGTGTGTGTGTGTGTGTGTGTGTGTGTGTGTGTGTGTGTGTGTGTGTGTGTGTGTGTGTGTGTGTGTGTGTGAGAGAGAGAGAGAGAGAGAGAGAGAGAGAGAGAGAGAGAGTCCTAGTAACATTTCTTTCTTTCATATATGGCTATGGAATCTGAATCCTGAGGTAAAAAAAACAGGCAGTTATCACCTTTGGTCTGATTCTGTTTATTGTTCTTATTGATTGTTCAAAATTAATTAAGTTCAAAATATAGGTACTTTAGTATTAGCATTTTGTACTACTTTATACTTCTACTCCACTACAACAAAACGGAAAATCTTGTTCAAATTAGCTTCACCTTGACCAGCTATTACGATTAATGCATCCGTAATAATAATCTAATAACATAATATATAATAGTATTATCTGGATTATGGAAACTTTTACTTTTGATAGTGTAACTACACGTTGCTGATACTGAATCATTTTACTTGTAATGGAGTATTTTTGCATCACCCCGTTCCTCCATGACCTCCACTTGGACCTGGTTAAACTGGATGAACTTCAAGATTCTACTCCATACCTACAAAGCCCTCTACAACCCAATGACTGCATTATTTTTTCTTTTACTAAAGAAAAGGATCTGAATACTTCCACCGCCACTGCTTAGATGTCACTTTCTATATCAGTGTTAGGAGAGAGTTGGAGAGACAGAGAGTTTCCCTTGTTCTTCAAATGTCTACATTTTTCTAAAGCTCGCAACCGAAAGACGCATGGCCTCAGGTTGCCTGCAGGCTGTCATCACTCAGCTCCTGCTCCTGACACAACCAAAGTTTCCAGGTCAGGGAGGAGCACAGACTCCGAATGCTGGGGTATTGTGTATCAAGACAGGAAATCGCTGTCGTTGTCCCTCAGATCCCCTGTCCATATTTTATGAACATGTGAACTCTAATTATGTCGCCGGTCTGCACAGTCTCACTGATTGCATTTAGCAGCCCACCACATCTCCATCGCCTCTCTGTGACTGTGCCTGTTGGAGCTTTGGAGATGTTCTTCCCTGGCTTGGCTCTTAACACATACAAGCCACGTACACTCAGTTAATCAAAAGTGAAAAGCCATTAGATGAGATATGGAATATGTTCCACTTAACAATAGCTCCGCAGATTGCATGGGCAGTTGTGGCACTGCAGGATTGGTGACACACTGCCCCCTGCAGACACATAGGAGGTACATCCTCTGCCCTTACAGCAGCTGAGACATCACAACAGTCTCAACCATCAGTTTTTAAAGAGCAAAATGGCAGCAGTTATAGGACCTTCCCTTAAAGAGATTTCAGGTCAGCTTGCTTTTAATTTTCCATTAAAGTCTAATTTATGAAAATGAAAGTTGACCATTAACACTGCTTCTGCTCAGATCCTGGATACTCTTTTTATGTGGTGCTTCCCTCTGCTGGTTTCATTTCACAACAGCCCTTCTAATTTACTGAAGGAATCCAGAAGAATGCCTTTTCATTACAATGTGAAAATTGCACATTATTAAACACATTGTTGAGCTACTCACTGAAGTTGTGTGCAATCTTCTGGTTGAGCATAATATGCTGCGTGTTGGTCGGCTCAGCCGCGCCAAACTTCCCCGGATCTTTAACGGAAAATTGCTCATATAAGCGCGACGTGTCGATTTCAATCCTCCTGGTGCTTTCTTGTTCCCAAAATGATTTTGCAATCTGCCAAGAAACAAATTAATTCAGGAGTGAGACAACTCCATTATATGAGGAAATCAATGTTAACGTTACAAAAGAGCAACACTGGGGGGAAGCAATAACTGACAGAGAAAACAAAGAATAATTCCCAGCAATGATGCAACGTGAGGAATAATGAAGTAAAACCAAGCTGAAACTGACCTTTCAGTGGCTTCCACAATAATACAACACTGCATTTAAACATGGATAATTCCCACTAATGAGACACAATGTAAAAATATGGGTCATTTTGTCTTCTGATGAATGACATTTAAACTGACAAGTGTTACCTTCTCTGAAGTAACTACGTCCCAGTGGAAAGCCTTGGTGCGTGGTTTTCCCAACTGCATCGGGAATTTGAAGGCTAAAGGTGGGGGGGGCGGGATGATCAGCGGTGGAGGCCCTTTCACAACTGGCGAGCCTGAGTCGTGGTTAGGAGTCTCTGGGACTTTGGAAGAGGATGTGAGGGCAGTGTTGGAGGGTGAGGGTTGAGGGGAGGTGGGAGAAGATAAGGCAAAGACACCGGGGGAGGTTGGTGATGGCATGGGAGGCAAAATATCAGGCTTGATAACAGCAGCGTTCTTGCTGCGGGGTTTAGGAACAGGCTTTATAAAACCGGCTGAGGGATGACTTTGACTCGTGTCACCGGTTGATAAATTGTCTCCACTGCCAGAAGTGGGATTTTCATAATCAACTGGAGGATAAGTCATATTTATACCACCCAATCCACCACTTGACTCAAGATCTGTGTCAGTGTCCTCTGTGTCTTCGGCTATGCTGAGATGTTGTGGAGCCTTTGTTTCCACAAACATGTATTCGCACTTTGACTTCCTCTTCCAGTCTGAGCACAGTTTGTCAATGGCCTGGACCCAAGCATCTCGCTCCCTCTGGACAGCCTCAGGGGGAGATGCTTGATCTGGTACAGGCACCCGGAACCTGCAATAAATCCACAATATTTAACTAAACTTCCCTCATTAGCTGACATAACTTTGGCAATTAACCTTCGGGGCCTACACTACCGGTCAAAAGTTTGTGGTCACTTAGAAATGTCCATTTCACTCCATTCCAGACAGAATACCAGCTGAGATCAGTTGCATTGCTTTTTTAACCAGGGCAGCAGTTTTCAGATTACATTATGTGCTTACATAATTGCAAAAGGGTTCTCCAATGTTTTCTCAGTTAGCCTTTTAAAATGATATCAGATTAGTAAACAGAATGTGCCTTTGGAACACTGGATGAATGGTTGCTGATAATGGGCAATGGAGATATTACATTAAAGATCAGCCACTTCTTTCTACAACAGTCGAGAATCCTTTTGCAATTATGTAAGCACGTAATCTGAAAACTGCTGCCCTGATTAAAAAAACAATGCAACTGATCTCAGCTGGTATTCTGTCTGCAATGGAGTGGAATGGAAATTTCGAAGTGACCCCAAACTTTTGACCGGTAGTGTATATTTATGACATTATTACTCAAACAAGGCTGCATCATAAGTGCAACAATATTATAATTTTGTTTTCAATGCATTGCAGAAGAGACTGAAATTACACACTATTACAAGGCTGTGAATTAATTTGAACAGAAACAGCTAATGTGATGGACAGAATCCATTAACCCCTTGCTCTCTGTTTCCCCATCTTAATAATCCTCACTCACTGGTACTCATTTTTGTGGGTGATCAGGGTGAAAGTGTCAGAGCTGTGATGTTTCTGTACACTGGTGGCGCCGTCTGACAGGTGAACCACGATGGATGTCACCTCGCCGTCGGCGGGGCCTCGGCCCCTGAAGGGGATCAGTGTTAGCTGCCCTAGGTGGAGCTGGACCTCATATCTGGAACAAAATGGAGAGGTTGATGTAAGCCACGACAACAGGACCTGATCTGTGTCCCAAGAACACACTACATACCAAGTGTATTCAGTTTGTACTGTATACTGACTGTCATATAGGCCTACTGTTTCTGCAGTTACTTGAAATCCATGTAGTTTACTATTTTGTACTACCAACACCAGATTTCTGAGGCCGAATATTTATTATTACTGAACCAATAGCTGGTGGACTAACAGTGTAATGCTGACACTGTTTATAAATGACCTTAAACCTTATTGGACATTTCTGTTCAATTTAATTATTGGTGAACTGATCTTGTTACCGTTGGACAGAGCCAGGCTAGCTGTTTTTTACATTAATCTGCTGAAGGGCGAATCTTTTCTCTCTGGCCACCTTACATCTCTAAAGTTGTGCTCCAGTATGCAATGTACACATGTGAAACACATGCAACACCGATAATTGACTTTTTCAGTGAAGTTTGAGACTTTTCACATAGGACTTTTCAATGAGGGGGAAGGAGAAGATGTCATTTTAAGACTTTTTAACTAGTTCATTGAAGTTTTTTGTGAATGAATATGTCAGATAGAGAGAGAGGTTTTGGTTCTTCACTTCTATAGTGTGAGAATAAAACAAACTCAAAACCTGCTAAGATTCACAGTCCTGATAAAAAGAAATGTATTTGTAACTGAGAATGTGGGTGTGAACATGTGGCCACAAATCATTTCTCATCACTAACTTTGCTGCACATTTGTTTTGTATCTGCTTTCTAACAGCTTTCTTTACAAATAACAAGAACAAACCCTTACTTCACCCATCTGAGTGATGCCAGGCCACCTCTGTGCAGTAACAAGACACCTTCCCGAAGATTTTGTGATGCTTGAGGCTGCTGAAATGTTTCTGCATCATCCTCTTCTGGATCATTGTATATGTTCCCATAAATGATCTGATTCACAAGCTGCATCATCTGCTCAAAAAGAGACGATCACCAGTATGAAAAAGTCCCAAGGAAAGCTTCAATAACGACTAGCCACAAAGTAATACATCGTAATACAAGTACATCTTTCCTCCTCTTAGCACAAATTGTTTTAGCGTAAATGACTCGCCTAACAGAGTTGTACTGAGTATAATAATTGAATCAAAGGAAAATTCCTTCTCTGTTTTTTTCTTTGTAACTCGAACGCAGTAACGCAACAAATGTACTGATTTAAACCCAAACCACGATCTTTTAACTCAATAGTTTTGTTGCCCAAACATAAACAAACCGCGACCGTTTCACAACGTTAGCTTGTTTGAAACCGAAAATGAGGTTGGTGGTTCGATCTCCGGCTCCGCCTGTCTGCTTGTGTTCTTGAGCAAGACACTGAACCCAAAGTTGCTCCCAAAAAGGCAGGACAGCACCTTGCATGGCAGCTCCACCAAAAGGAAATCCTTTTACCATTTAAATGAACTGTACATTTAAATGAACACTGTCAGTGTAAATTCACCTTGTGTTTGTCCTCCAGCGAAGTGGCCTCCAAATCATAATCATGATGTCCTTTAAAGGAAATGGAGAACCTGGAACCCACTCCATCATCACAACTCTTGACAATGGAAAAGGGAAGTTGTCGCTTTATGATTCCTTTACTGATGCTGCACAGCATTTTGGTCTTGAAATCAATCTGGGTTGGTCACAATGAGAGAGGTTATATTACGTCTACTGTAACACAGTGAAAATTATCATACTTGATCGTGTGATATAGTCTTTTCAGCCACGCTAGGGAGCTGATCCACGTTGAAATATATCAAAAACTGTTGGTAAACTGTTGTTACAGAAGTTCATGGTCCCTGGAGGACGAAGCCTATACTGACTTTGTTGGTCCTCTGACTTTACCTCTTAAAATCGGGTTCACACATTAATGCACCCCTCTGGATGAATTGTAGGGGTGTGCAAAAAAATCGATTCACATTGAAATCGCGATTCAAGCTCTACCATTTCAAAATCAATTCATAGAGTTCCAAAAATCAATTCATTTTTTTAAATTGTATGTCTACTGCAATCACATGGGAAAAGTAACTACATTTACATACTGTGAATTGTTTTTTGAGTCGAGAATCGTTTTTGAATTGAATCTTGAGCCTAAAAATCAATATTGAATCGTTACATTTTCTGAATCGTGCACCCCTAATGAATTGTAATCACTTTGGTCATCATTGGAATAATTTTTCATATACCATAGTACCTTATCAGGTCAATTTTAATGTGTCCAATGCTTTGGTTTCTGACCCCAAAACCTGCAAAACTAAAGACATTCCAATCAGCCTCAGATGTGCTTTGTGTTTAGTGCAAATTAGCAAATGTTGTAAACTAAGATGGTGAACATGGTACACATTATACCTGCTAAACATCATGTTAGCATTGTTGTCTTAGCACGCTGAACCGCAAAGCACCACTGTGCTTAAGTACAGCTTAGTCCTGTTTTTCTTGTTTGTTTTTTTAAACTCACCTGAAGAACTCGCTTCTGCCACCTGTAGTGGCTGTGCTTGTAAACACTGAAGTTGCACTGTGAGGGTTTAGGTTCCTGTAAAAACAGCCAAAAAAGCTCTAATGTTAGATATGAACACCTAATGGGAAAAACCCCTTTCAGTGAACAATGTAAAAAGGTATTTTTAAGGATAGTGTTTCCTGCTAAGGCGTAGGACAAGGGCAGCCACATTCCTTCTAGAGGCAAATCAAACTGGCCAAAGACATATTATTTTTAATCCAATCCAGCAGGCTGAGCAGCTCAATAATATGTTAACAAGACAGGTTTACAAGTAGGTCATTCGCAAAGCAATATAGGATGCAAATAATAACTTTAAACTGATTACATGTCAAAGTGGCAGAGAGTTAACAGAAAAGATTGATACCACTTTAATGTGTTTGTGTTGTGGAGATGGGGAAGGTTGTAAACTGAAGTGTCTTTCAGCTCACTGTTTTGGTTTCATGGCTCTCAACTGATTTGGTTTGTTCTGCGTGCTATTTTCCCACCATCAAACTGAAGAGTCGCTGAAGCCAACCTGTCGCGTGCCAATGTGACGTCAAAATGACGTAGATCTTGCTAGCGCGCCAGGATTTTGAGTGCGCGACCGGATGCCAGGACTCTCAGAATGACTGCAAGTCTCTCTTGTAAACTTACTGGGTTAAGATGAGTTCTTTTATGGTGAATAAAAGGCTTGATCCCACCAAGTAGCTCATCCAATCAAATTGAAACATTGACGTCAATGCTGATGCCAGTTCTGCTGTTGTTTACCTTTTTCTTCGTCTTCTAGTCCGTAGAAATAGCAAAGTCTGTAGTCTTTCCTCACTAGCGCCACCTCTGTTCAGGAGAAGACTGCAACTAGTGTCGTGACCACCACGCACAAGTATAAACAGTTACGGGGCTCCCATGACGTCACATTTGCGCACGACAGGTCGGCTGCAGCGAGTATACCGGACGCCTAAGTCCCCCATTTTCCTCAAAAATAGAGTAGAAAACTATGCCATACTCAAACTCAGTCCAACATGATAGCTTTGAGATCACAGCCCACAATTTATTGAGAAATCTTGGTTTAAAATCTTGGTACCTCTTCAGCCAGGTTCTTCTGTTTGACCAGCTGCTCCCCGCCCTTCCTGGCATGGTTCAGGGCATCCTCGATGGACAACTCTCCGTTCTTCACCTTGTTCATGATGCTCAGCTGCATGTCATTGCTCAACTGAAGGCACAGCAACACGGTAAATAGATAAATTGTATTATGTGGAAATGGTTAGGTCGATTTTCTTTTCATGTTTCATGAGGTTATCCCTATTGTGAACTAAGCATACTGTATGTGAACAATTTTGGTGAATATTTCCCAAAATATGCATGTTCGTGTGACTAAATCTAGCCCTTTAAAGTGTTGCATTTGGTAAACAAACAAATAACATATGGAGTACTACTACAAAGCCATTTTCAAACCTCCTTTAAGGCTGATTTATGCTTCTGTGTCGAATCGACGGCGTACCCCCGCAGACCCCTCTGCGTCGCCGCGAACCCCCCTCCAAGCCCTCCGCCGTAGCTCGACACACACCACCAACAATGTGTAACTTTGCGTCGAGGCGACGCAGACTGCAAGGACTGTGATTGGTCAACTCGTCCTGTGTGTTGATAGTCATTGTTTCCAGCAGCCTACTGTGGGGAGTAGCAACATGCTAGTTCACTGACATAAGCTTTGCAAATAAACTCAGACATATTTTGGTTACAATGACGTGGTTATCCGCAGTGTTGGTCATCTTACTTTAAAAAAGTAATTAGTTACAGTTACAAATTACTTCTCCCAGAAAGTAATTGAGTTAGTAACTCAGTTACCACATTGTAAAAGTAATTAGTTACTCAGCAAAGTAACTGTGACGTTATTTTTTATGTTCTGTAAGGCTATTATATATAACGCCTTGGTCACCTGTTGCTGACCCAAAAAATTGAGCGTTGCTTGTTTTAACAGAGTGGCTCCGTCTCCTTCGCTGGAGCTCACGCCAGCTGCATTTGGGCTTGGGGTTATTATGGGGTTGGGTTAACAGCAGCAACAAGTGTCATGTTAGCATGTGTTGATGTGAGGTGCTTCATAAGACTGGAGTTGCTTGAGACAGACGTGGATAAAGTCTTTTTTCCTGGGCGTAGCGTGCATGTTACATAAACATTCTTGTCTTTAATTGCAATGAGCGAGAAGTCGTGCCGGTACTTCCAGTTCCAGAACACTACCTTTGAATTTCCCTGGCTCGTCGCAGGTGTCGCTGTCCTGTGTTTAGTGGTAGTCAGAGCGTGCAGTGAGACAGCGTGAGCAGGGCATCCGCCCACCCAGCCAATCATCATCGCATTTGCAACGGTGTCATCATCTTCCCCCCCGCTCTCTCCAGGCAGCTGATGTGTAGCCAAAGCCTGACACCTCGCGCTTCATTCAACCAAATTGTAGTAGCACGCCATTTTACATTCTCAGTAACGATAACGGCGTTGCAACGATGGGAAAAGTAATTAATTTGATTATTCCGTTACTGAAAAAATAACACCGTTAGTAATGCCGTTATACTTAAACGCCATTACTCCCAACACTGGTTATCCGTTTGTAAAGTGTCTATATGTCAGTAACGTTTTGAAATTAGCACTTCGCCAGCAAGCAGTACTTTGTGGGAAATTGTGCTAAGGTTAACATAAACTGGCTGGCAGACACCTCGCAAATAACCTCAGACTTATCACCCCCTAGCAATATGGCGGTGAAATGCACCACGATGCAAAGCAACCCGAAAGGGTCATGATGCTGTAGGAGCGACGGCGTAGCTATGACGTGGAGTTGACGTAGAAGTATAAAACAGCCTTTAGGGCTTTCATGCTCTTCCATTTAGCTAACATGCGGTATTTTGCTTAAGCAATATTTCACTGCTTCACTGTTCTTTTAGATTATGCATGATGGGTGATAAGAGACACAAGATAAGTCAGACTCAGCTCACTGGAATTATAAAGAGGAACCACAGTATAATCAGCATTACAGGAACATATTGTCTTCCTTAAATCAGTCATTATCTTTCACATTTCTGAGTAAATAGGTGTTTCTTTGTGGGGAACTACTACTACAGCAGGGAAGTCAGGCTAAATTGAGGAAGTAGGACATGGCTGAGAGACTCCCATAAACCCAAACTCCTCTTGCTGCACAGAGGTGACGTTAATGAAAGCGAGAGGGCTGATCTGCAGAAGCATTGGTTTTACACTTACACTTCAGTCATGGTGAATTAGAACTTGACATTTGCTGTTAAAAGAATGTATTGCTTGATGCTTGCTTCCCTGTTTATGTATAGGCTACAAACTGGAATCTTACCTGTGGCAGGTCCTCAGTGTATCTGTCCATTCTGGATAGACTGTCTTTCTTCTTTGATCCTAAATTTGGCATCATAACGGTTCAGATTTCATGGGAAACGTCCATGCAACCGCTCAGTCCATGAAACCAATCCTCTTTTATAGCAAATACTTTGTTTTTCCGTCACGCAAGACCTAAACAGAGATCTGCTCCTCTGACTTCTGAAGGCGGGAGTGCTGTGATTTGTAACACTCTTACTACCACCGCCCTCTTTCAGTTCAGGTTACACTTCAGGTAGTGGCTGTTCGGCTACACCCACTGTAACACACAGGTTTTCTCTGCAAACATTTCCAGTCAGTTTAATCTGCTCCTCACCCTGTTTTACCCAGTAGAGAGAGCTAAGAAACCTGCAGCTCTTTCCCAATACCCATAATAATACACTAATGCAATTTATATCTCCCATGGATTCCTACTCAAAATGTGTTTTTCTATACTCATGAAATAAGGTAAACTGCTTCCTCTGTACACAGGACAGAATCTGACTGTAGAAATCACTAAAACTTTCATGTACAGTTTTTTATTTTATGTTATTGCAAGACAAAAGACAAAACACTAACAGAACAACACGAGGAAGACAAAATCAATGAATACATGACAATGAACAAAGGTTTTGTCAGGGAACAGGAGAACAAGGTGAGTTTATGGTGTTCCCGTGCGTGAGCCATAAAATGATGTCAACACGTATGTCGTTTTCGGCGCGAAGGCTCCGCAAGCTGTCGCGGCGCGTGATCGTGCACCTTTGAATTTTAGTTGTCTCACAGTGTGGGACAAAGTAAAAATATTGGGAAACTTGAAAGGAGGTAAAGCATCCATTCTTCTTTTTGGTATTTAATTAGGATCCACGCTTCCGATAATTAAAGTTAACTTATTCAGTATAGCAGAATATTTTCAAAATATTGCAACCAGTAGGAGTTTGTCTCCAGTTTGTGTAGTTTCTTTAGGCATACTTCGTGCGAGCAGTAAAAGCGAGTAAAAGTTTGTTGGTTTGTTTTAAGGCCGAGACACACTAACCAGACGGCCGACGGTTGGCAGAAAAGGCAGTTGGACACTACTCTGTATTGTTGCCCAAAAAATGAAAACCGGCAGCTGATTGGACAAGCGCGTCACGTGGGTCTGGTTTTTCCGGAAATTAATTAGTTGTGTTTTGATGTTTTTATTAGTAATATGGATAGCATTGATGTCCATATTTTCTACAATTCATATGAACAGTCTTGTATCAACTACTTACTACCGACATGCCCATACCAACAACAGTGTCGTTTGGCACTTTCATTAATGTATCCAACAGCAAACCTGTGCAGAGCGTTACAGTATGAGAAGTCTACTGACTGAAATTGGATTTTAACTTATCTAAATTTAAAAAAATAGTCAAGTATTTTTTTATGTAGGAAGAGAGAAGCACATCACTAGGAATACATTAGACTGAATATTTGTTCAAGAAAATTGGAAAATGTGTAGTAAAAACTTATTAAAAATTTACATTTTAGCCTTTCACCCACCCGGCCTCACTCAGTGTCCAGAATATTTTATTAATAGATGACAAGTTAAGCAAGTCTAATACAAGAAAATGCACACAAAATTATAGTCACATAAATGGCAGTACTAAAGAAGAAAAAAACATTAACATTTAGAGGAGGGGGGGGGGGGTGTCTCCAGGTCCCATTGCTACTGTATAATTAACAGTCCAGAATGCCCTGCATGCCTCTCACAGGGGGATCTTCTGTGACAGGAATGATAAGAGATCACACCACCAGGAATAGCATGAAGGTGAAGTCTGATTTCTACTGAAACAATTTACACCTAAGATCTGATATGAGGGGGAAGTACAAATTCACTGTCATTGTGTTAATATGCCATTAAAATTGGTTTATTTTCGATGTGTGCACAGGAAAGGACACTCTTATTAGGGAACCCGTGAGGGAAAAGGTTATGACAAATTAAGTGCGCATGCTTTTCGGCTGCACCCGGTACATGTCCCGTAATTGCAAGAATACGCGCAACAAAATCTGAGAGGCAGCTGGTTGGACTCGGTTCTACCAAATGGGGGCGTGGGGCTTACTTGATCGCGTTTTAAACACAGTAAATGGTCAGTACGCATGTCTGAACACAAGAGGCGAACCTTCGCCTTGGTGACCATATGGGAAACCCCCCATGAAAACTTTTTGGGGAATCCCTCAGTCTGGGGTAGTTTCAGGCTCTACAGTAGAGCAGCTGCGACCGAGAACTAATGACAACAATAAGGTTTTTTCTGTCATACAGTTACTAAGAAGCCATACAGCAATACACGTGATGACTTTATATTGTTTTCCCTGTGGGAAAACGCAAGTACTTACTTGAGTATTCCCATCTGTGCGACTCTATGGATCTACTTTCAGAGGGGAATATTGTGTTTTTTACTGCATTACATTTATTTGCAGCTATACAGTTACTGTTCTTTTTTTGTTTTGTTTTTGCAGATTGACATTTTAAATACAAAATATACAATGAGTGTATTAAATATAATGCGTTGCTGTAGACTAAATACAATTTAAAATTAGCTCCACCTCAGCCAACTGCAACCGTAAAAAGATAATAATATAATAACATAGCTATCATAACACAACACTGACAGGGAGCATTCTTAGTAGCAGTAGTTTTAAGTTATAGTTATTTTACTTAAGGAGCCTATACATTTAATATGTACAGGAGTATTTACACACTGTGATAAAAGAGTAGGCTACTTCTACTTCCACCACTGATGTACTGAACTTTAAATCAACCACAAGCTTTCATATCGTGGCTGGGTGTATGATATTTGCAGACATTCATGTTACTTCTGGACATTTTACAAACCACACTGACGGTAGGCTACGTCATAAATAATTTACAGGAAATGGTCAAGTGAAGAGGAAACCCCCCTCCCTTACGCAGCCCCTCCCTTCCCTTCATGCACAGTAGAAGTAGAAGAGGCAGGCGGTCTCCAGATCACTACAGACAGACAGACAGACAGACAGGCTGTGTGGAAGCGGAGAGCGACAACATGCTGTCAGCACACTTCAGTAAGATGCATGCATTGCTGCTGCTGCTTGGCTTTGTGGTAAGTAACTTTAAACCGATGAATGCATTTCGTTGTTAAAAAAAAAATGATTGTGACTCGTGATAACTGAAAGTAGCTGCAGTACACTTTATCGTCTAGTCGTGTGATCGTTTGCTATAAATTATGCTACTGTTAGTTCATTCTAGCCATCTTTTATTAAGAAATAGTTTAATCTTATATTCTGGTCGAAATTGCGCATTTTATTTCAAGGCTACAACCTATGACGCATCTTTTGTTAAAAGTTACTTTCACTTTCGTTTTCCTCGCAGCAGTGAGGAGGCTTAAGTTTGCGGTGAAATCACATGCCTTTTTTTCTGAATCTTTATACGCAAAGTATTGATATTGAAAAATGTAAAAGAAAGAACGAAAAGCACCTGGCTGTCAGTTTCAAAACCACCATCTTCTTGAATGTTTGGTACTTTCCACCACGCCCAGTAACAGTTTGCTGTTAGAGGAAGTGAACCAACAGTGATGCCAGGGAGACCCACCATCACTACAGAGGAAACTAGGCCTGACTCCTCTCTTATGTCTCGTTGTTTTGCAGGCGATGACCGCTGCTCAGCCCCAGTGTGACCCACTAACTGAACATGAGTTGGACGGCCAATGCTGCAAAATGTGTGGTCCAGGTACATACACACAACTTCTAAAACTTCATTTAGTCCCCGCGGGGCATACAATACATGAAAACAACAAAGACATACAACACAGCAGGGGATGGGGGGGGGGACCTGAATACCTATGGGCTAGAAGACCAGCAATAGTCTGGGGGGGGCAAAGACACAGACATCAGCTCTGCATCTTCTGTGCTGAGTCTGTCTCTGACTATTGCCTGATCATTCCTATGATCAGCTAATGAATTGAGGCACGGGGGGGGGATCAGATCCAGGGAAGGTTGACCGGCAGGGGGCGGGACCACTGCAACACATTTGTTTGCATAATCCAAAATAATCTCAGAACATGTTCTTTTTTTTATTATTCTATTGTTGCAGTCACATAGACACTCACTGGTGTCCCATTCACTCACTGTAAAAAAGGGGGATGTAGGGAAAAGGCTCTTAAAAGACAAAACATGAACAACTGGGAGCCACTGATATCTAAGCTGAGCTTAATAAACATTAACTGTATGTAGAAAACAAAGATGGCAAAAGGCAGCATGTTTCAAGATAACAGTCTTTTCTCAAAAAGCATTAATACTGATACTGAAAACATTTACTTTTGCTTTCTCTTAGCTTCTCTCTTCCACAGAACTTAACTTAGCCAAGACTTAGAGGAGAAGAATCGATACCACTGTCATACCCGTGTGTTAAATATAAAGCTGTGTCTAGGGAGCGGAGATGATTTGTTGATTTAATTAATTCATTTTGTATGTCTCTCAAATCAGAGGATAGTGCTGGGCGGTATGACCCAAAATTTGCATCACGGTATTTTTTAAGATTCTGGCGGTTTTACGGTATTTTCGTTCTTTTGCTTTACTGGGCTTTTATATAGGTTTATAATGTAAATGTACTGTATTTATATAGCGCTTTTTCCAGTGTTAACAACTACTCAAAGCGCTTTACAGGAACCATTCACCATTCACACACACATTCACACGCTGAGGCCGCGTCTGCCGTACAAGGCGCCACTAGCTCATCAGGCAACTCGGGGTTCAGTGTCTTGCCCGAGGACACTTCAACATGGGACTGCAGGGCTGGGGATCGAACCACCAACCTTCCGATTGGCAGGCGAACACTCTACCACTGAACCCCATAATAATAAAAATAATAATAATAAAAAAATAATGGCCTATTCTACTGTCAGGACTACATAGAATATCACAAAAACATTTTAATGTCATCATGTTTACTTAAAGCTTTGATTACTAAAGGGTTTGGCTCCACAACATTATACAATAAAGTTATATGAAGGAGAATGCATGAAACAGTTACAGAATCTAAATTATTTATCGTGCAGTAAAATAAACTTAAATCAAATTAATACACATACAAACAACTTTAACATTGTTTCCCTTTCAAAACAAAATAGTTGTAAGATAGTTGTACAAGCGCTACCTTGGCCACAGGTAAGTTAGGTTGTTGTAGAAAAGTGGGCGAGTGAACGTAGCTCCGCTGTCAGCCTCCTTCGTTGTTTGAATAATGTTAGTGGTTTGTCGGACGTATTTCAGCGAGGCAAGACATCTTAAATCCAGTGTTTTAATCGTTGCTCTGAACCGTCTTTCTCAACGGTCTGTAGCTTGAAGTGACATGTCTTTAACGTTAGTGCAACCAAGTAATGTTAGAGCGACGGGCAACAACAGTGGCTAAATTATGTACGATTTTTTAGAAACAAAAAACTTTGGAACAACAGACTCTCTTGAGCATATGTTGTTCTGGTGTATCTCCGGTCTTTCTTCATCCTCTAACTTTCTTCTCTGTTCTTGAATGTGCAGTAGAGACCGCAGCCTCTCCCAGCTTAACAGACTGCTACCTGGCTAGCTAGCAGCTATAATGTTACCCAACGTAAACTTATTAGTGTTAGAAATAGTTTAAGTCACAAATTGTTGTGTGCTATGGTGTTTTATCCTGTTAAAGAGAGTTAGTTGTAGGTTATTAATTGTTATTTTTAAAAGTGTTATAAAGTTACTGCCATGAGTGAGAAGGGTACGCAGTTAACACGGGTCCCGTTGTCAATTCACTCGCAGATTACTTCTGCCGTAGCGCTCTTTGTGGCAATGCACCGAAATTACGGTGTATATGAAAACTTCATATCATACGGGAAATGAATACAGGTATACGGTATAAACCGGTATACCGCCCAGCACTATCAGAGGATTTGTTTTATATCGTTGTGATCTTATAATCTTTGGGGGTTTGGACATTTTAAGATGTCCACGTGGAGTCTGGGAGTCAGAGCCAGACTTTACGTGAAGCTAAACTATCTGTATTCCGGCTGTAGCTTTGTATTTAACGGACAGATAAGACAGTGGTATCAATCTTTTCATCTAACTCTCAGCAAGCGTATTTCCCAAAATGTCAAACTATTCATTTAAGCCACTGGTCCCCATTTACTACATCTGCTTGAGACAAATACTATAATACTGCACAGTTCTACAGTTGTTATGAAGCAACACTATGTTTTTCAGGGACCAGAATGTCGTCGGCCTCCTCCGGCTCTTGTCAGGATCCTCAGTGCACAGAATGCGGGGATAATGAATATCAGGAGGAATACACAAAGGAAACCAAGTGTCAACGTCAGCCATACTGTGACCCACGTAAGACAAATGAAACCAAACTGTTCCTACACTATATACTGATAGACTTTAGTTTGATGTTGCACAGTGTACGACTCGTGTCCATTCTTCTTTCAGATAAAAACTTTGTTCAGGCTGTCCATAAGAGCAAGAAGAAACAAAGCCCCTGCATGTGTAAAGAGGGATTCCACTGCTCCAGTAAAGAATGCATAACCTGTGTGCCGCACACAACCTGTAAACCAGGATATGGGGCTGAACGCATAGGTATAACACATCTTTTTTCCTTTAAATACTGAACATAAAGAATGATCAGCTTTGTTTTTGCCAATGTGCTGAATCTATCGCAATCTGTTTTTTAGCCACCCATTTGGAGGACACCGTGTGTCAGCAATGCCGTGAAGGCACATTTTCCAACGACAACTCATGGCACAGTGCCTGTATGGAATGGACAGTGTAAGTAATGACGAATCATTGTGACTATGACACAAAAATCGCCTCCGGTTAGACAAATGGCGGTTTTTGAAGATATGTGCAATTGGCAAACCTGTTTATTTCTGTTGTTGTTTTCAGCTGTAACGTTTAAAGATATATATATATATATATATATATATATATATATATATATATATATATATATATATATTAGGGCTGTCAAATGATTAAAATTTTTAATCAAATTAATCACAATTTTCAGTGGATTAATCATGATTAATCACCATTTGCAATTACACCTGAATCCTAACCATTTTTTTCTGAAATGCATACCAAAAGATACTAGTGCTGTCAAGCAATTAAAATATTTAATCGCGATTAATCGCACATTTTTATCTATTCTAAATGTCCCTTGATTTCTTTTTGTCCCATTATATTTTCTCATTTTAATTCTCTTATCAGCATGGAAAGGTAGATTGGCTTGCTTTGTGACAATGTTTTTTTTATTGAAAACAACATTGTCATATACGTTATGTTCAATTTCACACTAACATTCACACTTGGAAATAATAATCTGTCACATAATGTAACGCTGTTACCTCGATGTTCCATTGCAAGTAGTACTGCAGATAGTCCTGCAGATAGTACTACAGGTAGTACTGCCTCATTTGTTTCTCTCACTGACTGTAGAGTCACTACTCGCTCGCTCTGAAGATAATCGCCGTCACGAGCCTACAAGCTACGCGGCTAGCAAGCTAAAACCGGCCGAGGCTTGTGTCTGTTTTGTTTGCGGTCTGCGAAATTACAAGACCCGCCCTTCAATCACTACTATTGGCCAGGCGTCGAAGGTAACGTAACTCCATTTGTTCAGGTCCTATCCCCTGACCAATCCACTATCCTCACCACTCGCGGTGAAATGCCTAAACCAAACCAATCAGCTGCTTCGTAGGGCGGGACATGGTGTGGCCATAGACAGTTAAAGAAGTGGACTAACAGATCCCGTTGCTCTCTCTATGCGTTACTCGTGCGTTAAAAAAATTATCGGCATTAAAATGGATTTGCGTTAACGCCGTTAATAACGCGTTAAACTGACAGCCCTAATATATATATATATATATATATATATATATATATATATATATATATATATATATATATATATATATATATATATATATATATATATAGTAAATCACAGAGGTCACAGACCTGTCTGTGGTCTCTGCTGTGTTTATTTTCTGAACTGTGTTTCTTGCTAGCGTCTTTGATAAACCAAATCTAGCTTCACGAAAAGCGACATCTCACCGCCGGTCCGACTGACTGCTGGTTTGGGTGGTGTCATTTTCTTTAGTCTGTGGCCCAACAGATAAACTAGCTCTCCAACCTAATGTTAGTGAAAGTGTTGACGTATGAAAGCATCAGACGTGCATTTTCTGTGAAGGAGATGAGAGAATATCCAGTTGTTCCTCAGTGCCAAATTGAAAATTTTATGTACGGGACGCAGGAGTTTTCTACCCGGAAGTTATTGTAAACAAACAAGTTGTGGTCTAAAGGAACTCCCAATACATGTACATATGAACTGTGAAAGCAGTGCTCCGAAAACACACAAAAAACTTCATTAGAGCACCGCAACTTTTCTTCAACATGGAAGTTGTTTTTCCGTATTTAAGTTTTGTCTTGTTACAGGCTCCATCGATCTTACCTTTTACTCTAAATATGGTCAAGTATCTAATTAAAGGGAATAATTTGGGAAATCCACTTTCACAGAAAGTTCAATGAAAAGATCAATACCACCCTCATATCTGTATGTTAAATATGAATCTTTGTCCAGCAGCCCACCAAGAAATAGTCCAGCACATAACCCCTCGTGAATCCACGTGTCATTTTTAAACAAATAAGATATGACGTATTAATCAGTGAGCTTTAGAGGCGCTGGTAGTGGAATTATGTTACCTTTGGTGTTTGGACAGACCCCCCCCCCCCCCCCCCCCCCCCCAATTCCAGTTTTTATGCTAAGCTATGCTAACCAGCTGGTCAGATATGAGAGTGGTATTTGTCTTTTTATCCAACTCTCTGTAAGAAAGCACATTTGCCAAAGTGTTGAAAGATTCTTGCAAGTAGGGCCTCAAACTGTATTTAGGTTGTAGAACTATGTAACTTTCTACAAGATATTGTGGTTTCTGAGTGGGATTTCATGTGTGTTTGTATCTCTGGTATATCATTAATGATTGTGGAAGGGATGATTGCTCATTCTCTATCAAAAGAGGAGGATACCACTCTGGTGCTGCTGTGATGAAGGCCTGTTGGCTGTAACGTATCAGCATAAGAAGATTCATTTGTAAACTGGGGCAATAATTATTGAGACTTTTTTGTTTTTGGAGTGCTGCTACTGCTGTTCATAAATTATTGTCCCTTTTCGCAGAGTACCCAATTGACTAAAGGTGTCAGTATGTTTTAAATAGGAGTGGAATGGGACACTTCAGGACAAACAGTCACCTAAATCTGAAGCCAGGGTGTATCCTTTAACACTGTGAAATTTATTTGCAGATGTGAGAGTGGATACCATATTCAACAAAGCGGAACGGACATATCTGACAACATCTGCGGTGAGTTCTGCGTAGGCTGATAAATCGTAAAGGTTTCTCACCTTAAGCTCTCTTGCCACCTGCAGCTGTGCGGTTACTGGTGTCTTGCTCAAAACGAAACTGTGGAGGCGCTGAGACAGTACATCACATAAATCTATGTCGGTCTGTGGTTTAGACTGTGGGATTAGAAGCTTTCACCTTCACACAGTTTACATTTGTGTGTAGACACCACTGTGTACCAATGGCAAAAGAATCACTGTTTAAGAATTTAAAACATGAGTATGGACTCCCTGAGAATCTTCTCCCCTTCTTATTCGTGCTTCCTCTACTAGAATGCAAATGTGTGGCAGATGTAGCGAAGTTTATTTATAGAGCACATTTAAACACATCTTAAAGTGCTCATATTGTGCTTTTTGGCTTGTCCCCTTTCCTTTATTGTGTTATATATCTTTTTGTGCACGTTATAGGTTTACAAAGTGAAAAAGCCCAAAGTCCCCCCCAAAGGGACTTACCATCTCCACCAGAAAACACTGTTCACAAACTGCCCCAAACAGCTCTGTTGTAGTCCAGCCTTTACTTCAGAGACAAACGTGGTCACTTTGGAACACACGTTATAATGCTCGCCTAGCTGCTAGCATGGCACGCCCTCATACTCTGCTTCTGACTGGCTAGTAGTCCTTACTGAGCATGTGCGACTCCCAACAAAGATGGTACAGAAGTGAGATGTCTCACTCTGTAACTAAAACAGAGAGCTCAACACACAGGGTGAAAAGAGGAGCTGCAGCAATGTGCAGTACAACAAATATATGGTGTTTTCTGAAAATTAAACCACATAAACCTATTCTGGTACAACCTCTAAATACAATTATGAACCTGAAAATTAGCATAATATGAGCACTTTAAGATGACCATAGCGCTATATAAAAAAGTAGAAAGAAAACACAAAAAGAACATCCCAACGACAACAACAGGCAGCAATTTACAATTATGGAATCATAGACGTGATAACAGATTGAGAGATTAGTGTGTGAAAAAGGCCTGTGAGTAAAAATGAGTCTTTAGCCTTCATTGTAAAACAGAAATGGAGGGAGCACATCTGATATCTAAAGGCAGCTAGTGTGGAGCAGCAACGGTCACCTTTCAGTTTGAGTCGAGGCCGAAAGAGATATAAAAAGCTTATTTTCAGTGACGTGTTATAAACCCATTTTCTGTCCTAATACAGAGTTCTGCATTATTCTAAATAAATACCCATAGTCTACTCAAATGTATTTTTGTATTTTTGCTGGATCAATAAATGGTTAATGGTAGGGCTGCTCGATTATGGGGGGGGGGAAAATCATAATTACAATTGTTTTAGTCAGTTTTGTAACCATGATTATTTAACACGATTACCTTATTGACTTTTGGAAAGATGTTGCATATTAAAGGTGCCCTGCTACACAAAACCATTTTAAATCTGTTAGGTCCTTATGTGTTTGTGTTATGTGGTGAATGTGAAAATGAACTGCTACCTCCTCTGTCAGCTCTAGCCACTGGAAAGAAATAAGGAGAAATCAGGCCAATTACAAAAGCTGGTCAGTCTGACATCATGTTGCCTGAGCTCATTACTATTCATGAGCTCGCCCAGCTGCGCTGGGTAAAGGATGCTGATAGACAGGCTCTCATTGGCTAGCTGTTAGCCAATCAGAGTCTAGCAGCGTAGCTCGTTGAATATTAATGAGAACTGGCACAACTCAAGCTGAGTCTTCCTGCAGGCTTTCTATACCACACTAGAATGGCTTGAAACAAGGTAGCCAAGGCCTTTTTCCACAAAAATTTTTAGTGAAAACACCTTAAACTGTGAAAGTTCACTTTAATACTTTGCCTGTTGAACTTTATTGAATTCCCCTTTTAAAAATAAGAGTTTACTTGCAAAATGTAATGTGTAAAGTTGATGACATTGTTTTTGTGAAATCAAAATCACAATCAAAATATGATTAATTGCACATTCCTGGTTAATGTTTTTTTTCTCTTTTTCTTGTATTGCAGAGGCAACCTCAAGGGGGCACATAGTTCTGATCGTTGTTCTGGCTCTGATTGGGGTTTCAGTCGTACTTGTAATTGTGTGGTGTCTATGCATAGGTATGCTGTGATCTAAATGCTCTGTCTTACACATGTATTGAGTTCAAGTTTCAGTAATGCACTTGATGTACTAATGCTCTGTGTTTTTCTGCCTTCTGTGTTAGGTAAACAAGAAGATGCACGTGGAAAGGTAAAGGTAAATTGATTTTTGTGTGCTTTGTTGACTGCAGTAAACTGACTAAAGTTACCAGTAATATTCTGTAAACAAAAAAGACAATATACTGTGAATGATTCTAATTCCGACATAGAATAGAATGCCTTCTATTGTCACTATACACATGTACAACGAGATTAAAAGCAACTCCTTTTCCAGTGCCAACATGAAAGAAATGTAACAACATGAAATAAAATAAAAAGTGCAAAAGGGGGAGGGGGGTGTACAGTTGTGAGACATATATATATATATATATATATATATATATATATATATATATATATATATATATATATATATATATATATATATATATATATATATATAAAAGATACATATGGTTGTATATACAGTGTGATATGCAGTGGGGAGTAATGATATTGCACAGTATACAGATATTGCACAGTATACAGATATTGCACAGTATACAGATATTGCACAGTAATGAAATTGCACAGTATTATCATGATGTTACTTTCCCACTCTAGTGTCTTTTTGATATGCACACTTTAGTATTGCTTATTCGCCTTCTTTCCGAGTAAGATTAGAAGATCAATACTACTTTTACATCTGCATGTTAAATATGAAGTTGCAGCCAGTGGGTGATTTGCTTATTTTAGCATAAAGGCTGGAAACAGGGGAAACAGCTAGCCTCACTAAACGCCGGTGTCATTTATTTAATCTGTGACTGAACTGAACTTTGAAAAAGTTGTGTTTTGTTTACCAGCCGGGCTAGCTGTTTTCCTATGTTTCTAGTCGTTATGCTAAGCTAACTAACTGCCTGCCAGCACTAGCTTCATATTAAGCATACAGGCATGAGAGTTGTACTGTATGGATCATCTCATCTAATTCTCGACAATAAAGCAAATAATCGTAGTTCCCAAAATGTCAAACCTTTATTAAAATGACATTTAATTTTTAGGGTCTACAGGGTCTATAGAACACATTTGCAGGCTTATTCTTAATCCCTTAACCTGAAAAAGGAAACCAGGTTTTGTGTTTATGTGGATGTTCCCAAGTGGAGTGATCTGAATAATACAGTGCACGTAAACACACGTTTCTATATTTCTAATATTTCTCCATTAAAATCCTATTTTACCCTTTAGGTCTGTGTCGGATCATGTTTCGGAGATGGAAGGCAGCCACTGAGAGAAACCAAAATACTGATAACAACCCCAACGGATGCTACTGAGGAGGAGGAGTCCATGAAGCTGCCTGAGCTGCAGTCCTCACAAGAGGAGGGTGGTGCGGGGCCACCGGAGGAAAACGAGGACCAGCCGAGCCAGGAGATGTCAGCAGGTCTAGTTCTCACTGAGAATGGAAAGTTGGTGACTGAGGAATATGGGAAATCGTCAGTCCTCTCCCGACAGGAATCTCAACCACATACATTCACAGACAGCTGCGGCCACTAATACCCCTTTCACACCAATGGCTTAATCAGGGTAATACGCAGGTCAACTGTGTGTTTGTATGGGGTAACCCTCCTCGATCTACTCGGCTTCGCGTCCCGGGTAGCGAGGTGGGTTTGATCAATGTAGACTAGGGTCAATTTCATTGTGAATTGCGCACAACCCTGAGTCACCACCACCTGGGGGGGGGCGAATTATGTGATTAGTCGGAAATTACAGAAGGGCAGTCGTCACAGACTGCCGCCGATTTGGAAAACAACGGCATACATTTTGTCTCACTGTGCTTATGCTGAGTTTTCATCATAGACTGTATTCTTGGTACCCCCACATTCCGCCTCTCCACCATGGGGGCCAGGGCCTTCACCAAGACTCTGGAGTGCCCTCCCCTCCCTTGTCTATTTTGTTAAATGTATTTCTATGAAGCTAAATGTATTCTATTGTATTTTCTTCTTTTATGCCCTCTTAAACATGTAAGATGTTCTTGTATATGTAGAAAGGCGTCCCCCAAATAAAATGTATTATTATTATTATTATTATAAAACTAGGATTTTCACAGGCAGCTTCAACAACAGCAGAGCAGAGCGGTTCAATTAATTTCTGAACAGTCCGCTGACAGCGAGGGCCTGGATGTTCACTTGTCTGCCTTTTGCACAGCGGTAGTGGAGTTTTACAGACAAAGCTGCCTTCAAAAACCCAGCATTAGAATGTATAAAAAATATATTTTTTTAAATGAGTCGTGAAGCCGACTGGAAAGCCCAACTTTACTTTTAACAAAATCAAACAGAGAAATGTTCTCCCCTCGTCTTACGATACTACAATACTAGACTATTCTACTTCCTTGTCCACCTGCTGCAGTAAATATGCAGAGGAGGAGAAATCACTGCACAAAATCAGATATTTATTTGTGCTTTAGAACATATTCACTGTGAAAACAATCAAAGTAAACTTTATTTATCTCTCCCTACTGTACAATGACAGATTGAAGTAGCTACAAAACATTAGTTCTGCTGGTGTACAGATGGACTGGAGTATGTGAATATGTTAGCTGTTCACTATATGACGTGAAAGCCCATTTCTAGCACTTCAGGTGACTGTTATGCATTGCAACCGGGTTGGGGACTTAGATCATTTCTGAATTGCCATGACCAGGGAGATACCCATGTAGACTGGCTTGGTTTGAATTTCCAAAAGAAGGGTTCAACACTGATCAGACAACCCTGGTGAAACCCTGGTCAGTGGTATGAAAGGTTTGAGATCATTGCCGACAGTACAGTATGTACTGTAATTATGAATGTAACCTTGTTGCCATGTTTCCGTTGTAGATAGTTCTCCCCCCCACCCCTGAAGATGTATATAGTAGTGTTGTGAATTTAAATAATGTGTTTAAAAGATGACCTTATGGTGTAAAGATATTAGAAGATAGTGTGACATACTACAGTGCATGGCTCGACTGCATTAGTTTTGAGGTTGGTAGCATGTTTTCTTTAATTGTAGGCTCATGTTTACTGTTTAAATTGTATTTGGATGTGATCCACTTTTATGTTCATTCTTTCACAAAAACACGTGTATATAATAAGTACAGGCTACTTGTACACATTTGCACAAGGTACCAAGGTGTGTTATGAAGATAATTGTGCATGGAAACAGTATGTCCTGTAAAAGCCTTTTTACTTGCATTAAAATGTATGCAACTCGAATGTTAAATCATGGGAGTGTTTATTTTTTCCTTGCTGGTGGATGCAACTGCAGGGGTTTTCAAAGTATTTGACATCGAAACTGTGTCAGAGACCCATAATGCTTTGGGGCATATTAAGAGGAAGTACAATTGTTTTCTTTAACTGTCTATAGTTTTCCCATGGATTCAGTTGAGATGCTGTGAGCTACAACTTGACCCCAATCATTTTTTCCCTGTTTGTTGCGATACTGGCAGCATTAAAAGTATGCCGAATTAGATACTAAACAGTCCCTGTTTGCATTGGACCCATGGGTGTACAACAACTATCGCTGGATTACTGGGATCCTGAAGAAAACATAAAAACGTGAAGATTGTCAGGCGAGTTCTGCAGTTCTAAGCAGCGTCAGTGATTTTCAAAGCGGATTTATGGATGTTTATTCGCGATGCACATCGGAGATTATGATGTCCTCGGAAACTGTAAGTGCTATAACTCTTAAAAAAAATATGTGTACAGTGTATGTGTAGGCCTACTCATTTAACTATTACGAGCGAACACCGGCATGCACCTGTCGCTTTCACCTCGCCCCATTGATTGAAACCACCTGGTCTAATGGAGTAAGTCGTGCTGTACTCCTGACTTCCTCACGGGGGTGCAAGAGGTCCACTGTAGACTGTTCAGTTCAGCTCATCAAATTGTATATTTCTACAGTGTCCCCTTGCTGTGTTATATTATGTAGGGCTGCACGATATGGGGAAAATATCTTATTGCGATTATTTTTGACTGATATTGCGATTGCGATATGATTCACGGGATGAGAGGGAATGATACTTTTTGTATCATTTTTTTTTTTGCAGGGATCTGTATCAAACAGATATGTTTTCTGTAGTCTGTAGGATAGGATTTGTAGGCCGTGACGTCTCTGCAGCACCACAATACTTCATTCAGAATGGTTTGACACAGATGTTGCCTTTGACAAATATTGCCCGCAAATATTGTGATTTGGATATTGCACTAGTCCACGTTGCGATTTCAATAAAATTGCGATTAATTTTGCAGCCCTATATTCTATGGTGTAGCCTAATAATATATCCATGATTCTATTCCTTGAGCCTGAAACAGGAAATGTAAACAGTAGAAAAGTAAGTTAAAAATTAAGTACCACTGTAAAAGTCCGAACTCAAAAGTAGAGTTTTACTTACCAGTAGCTCTAAAACATTTTTTTGAAGTTTCACGAAATGCTATTCTTTTGTATTCATCTGTTTGCTGTGAGAAAAGAGGCTCGGATCAGAGCTAATCTGCCCTCTGTGTGTTCCTGTTTGTAGGGATTTGCATGGAGAGGTGAGGCCACAAGGTGAGGCCACAGCGCTCCCAGGGACGTTCTCATTATCCCCGGATTAATGGAGGTAGGCTACAGCTCTTTGAATTTACATGGGAACCTGTGAGATTCGTAGTAAAGAATCCGTCTGCCAGGCCCTAAACGTTACTAGAACCTTAGCAGACCTGTGAGCCTGCAGATGCTGCCTAATGCGAAGTGAATTATATAGAGTAGGCTACATGGGGGGGGGGGGGGGGGGGGGGGGGGGGAAGGCTAGTAATATAAACTATATCAACTTTATATTAGAAATTTGAGGTCTGAATGGTTCAAGCAGGGATTATCCAGCAACACGCTGACCAAAAACAAGTATGGGGAGGTTTATTAGACTTGGGTTTGATATGCAAAGAGGCCATTACTCTCTTTGTACTCATCAAATTTACATGAATAAGCCGACTTCTTATTTTGGTTTTAGTGAGAATTAAGTGGATGTTAAAAAAAATATACCTTCTGTGCAAAACCCCTATTAACACAAACTATGTATGTTACATATTGCTTCATATTTGATAGTTTGGGCTTTCACGTCAAAGAAGGAAACAAATCTCTTTTATGGATTTCCATTTATGCAAAGTAAACCTAAAAGTAGCCTATCATTGCCTTTACATCAACCAAAGACCAGTAACACACATCATGATATCGCTAGAAGCTTATCTTTATTTAAGCAAAACTATTTCTTCATGAATAGACAGAGGACACATAATTTACATGTTGGTGATGGAGAAAAAAAATACATCTACATTTATTTACAATAACATGTTTTAATCTTTGGTCTCGAAACCGATTTGAATTTCACTGCAAACTTCAGGAATAGAAATCCCTGAGGTTTGAAAGTTTTTTTTAAAGTGCAAAGGATGTGGACAACGTCTCTTGATTTGTGTCTAAATGCCCGCTTAGACAATTCCATGGGCGGTGTAACATGACGGAACTAGCAGTCCGTTTCTTGAAGCCCACTCAGCCCACAGTTTCCCGGCCGGGTGGTAGATATTGTCCAGAGGTTTCTTCACCGTTTCTGAAGTGGCCGTCTCGGCCAGAGACCAGATTTTAGGTTTCTGACTGGCAATGTTTTCTTTACTCTCCAAAGCGGATAGCGTGTGATCAGAGTCACTCTTTTCAACTTTCTTGACAAGTGCAAGTTCTCTGTGTTCATGCTCGCTGCTTGGCTGCTTCGGCATCTCCAAGCGCGCGTCCACCGACGCCGAGCTGTCCAACGCGCTCTCGGCGTGCGCGTCGGTGTCCGCGCGGTCACTTTGACGCTCTTCCTCATCCCGCTCGTCCAGATGACAGGTGTGCGCGGAAGTGTCTGCATCTGCGTCGTCGCTCTCTCCCTCCTGCTCATCGTCCTCCTCGTCGGATTTCCCCTTACACGCCCAGCTCACCCGGTTCTCCTTCTTGAGGCGTCGCCGTGCGTTGGCGAACCAGGTGGAGACCTGCGTCAGGCTCATTTTAGTGATGATGGCGAGCATGATCTTCTCGCCCTTGGTCGGATACGGGTTCTTCAGGTGCTCGTTGAGCCAGGCTTTGAGCGCTCCGGTGCTCTCTCGGGTGGCCACTTTGGCGACCCGGCCGGGATCCTCGGCTGCTCCGGGGCGGTACGGGGGGTAGAAAGCCCCCCCGCGAGCCAGTAGCGCGTGATGGTAGGGAGAGGCGGCCTTCAAGTCGAAACCGTTGTTCTGGAAAGCAGAGAGAAGCAACGTAAGAGCGAGCAATGGAATCTCGATTGTGCGCAATTACGCACGGATTTGGCGACCCTTAAACCAGAGCGCTCAATTCAGTGAGTGATGCGTTTACAGACAGACATGTAATGCAAGGGAAATCCTACTGAACTCATGAGTTCAGGAACCTTTTCAGGCTTTGTAGGCTAACATAATTTCAGTACAACTGTGAGAATGACATATTCCTAGATGAGTTGTTGTTGTTCAGCATTTCAAAGTCCATTCTACACACGTTTTAGTTTAAAAAAGGTGGTAAGGATTCCACTGGAGGTTGTCATGTAGCGACTGAAGGACTTTGTGAATGATCAACTCACCATGTGTGTGATGTGCCTGTGGTGTGGGTAGGGGATGAAGTTGTATCCCTGGAGTCCCGAGTATGTTATGGGAATTCCAGCTGCCATCGCTGCCAGATGCTGAGCCTGCTGCTGCTGTTGCACACCCGGCGGGCATCCCAGCAGCGGGATCTGATGATATCCAGTCGGCATGCTGAGGTTCCGCTCCAAGAAAAAGCTGCCAATTCCAGTTTGCGATGCGGGCATCTTTCCTGCGTCCCAGCTTATTCGAGTTTGAGTGGCAATCCAGCCTCCTGGATCTATTTATACACACCCAGCTGCCAGCGTGTGTTCGCGGGGGGAGGTCCCACTGCTAGTGACTGACAGATACGTTCAAAAGATCCACATCTTTCACTGGCAACAAATCCGATCAAAGAAGCCCTCCGCTGTTCCTTTTAGCGTTTTCGTGGAGAGGCTAAACATGTGCTTCTTATCGCAACACAGAGATTTCTTTCTTCTTTGTAGAGCTGAACAACTCAGAATGAACCATCAGCTCCATCTAACAATGAAAGCATCTTATATTTTGTCAGAAATAGTCTATAGGTTTTGATTTTTCTACAGAAGACAAAGTTTTCAGTTTTTAAAAATAATGATAGCCTACTATACACATTAAATTGGCGACATGATTTCAGTTTCATTTTAACTTTGTTTTATTTAGTTCTGACGAGAAGGGAGCTTCCACCAGTTTGGTGTCATTTTTTTATGACGAATTTAACACCTCGCAGTCTCGCACTAATCGGCGGAGAGCTTAGAAAAGTGACCTGAATTCAGTTAACAACATCCCGCCAGCCTCTACACTCACCTCCGACACATCATCATCTGCACATCTGTAGTTTTGTGAATTGAATTAACCAAATCAATCGCATTAAATTACGAGAATAAACAAATTAAATAGCCTAGGTTTTAAGCACGTGTAAAAGTGTCGCATGCGAAAAAGTTGTTCCATACTCAAAAATAAACTTCTTGCAGTTCTTTCATAAATGAATTAAGAAAAATAAATACAACCACAACAGTTCAGCCCCATAACCCTCAGAGCCATACCTTTTTTTTAGGCTATTTGTGAATGTATTGACTGAACCATAACAAAGTGGCCTTTTACATGTCGGATGGCATTGTTTTGAGTGAGGCGCAGCGTTTCAATGGCCCTAATTAAACGAGGTTAAGTGAAACAGGTGTTGACTAATGTATATGATAATTGTGAGATAACAGATTGACTGGTGTGTGGGTGGGTGGGTGTGTGTAAGGGGGTTGTTGGAGATAAGAGGAGAAGATTACACTTCTTATTCTACTCCCCCCCCCCCCCCCCCCCCCCCCTCTTCATGCCCTTCAAAAGAGCCACAGTTAGGCTCAGTGTTTGGGTTCAAGGGACTCCCTTATCTCGCATCATTTGGAGTATTATATTAACAGTTTTAGTGCTGGTGGTGATAGCATCGGTGCTTTTGTATACTGAGAACAGTGCTAAAGAAGTGTGAAAAGGTGCAGGGATGATTCCTAGTAACCCATCCCATTTGCAGTCTTTTTGTTTTGAATTGATTCTTACTCAGCCTTATGTTTCAGTTTCCTTTTTTTTTTGTAGATGTCCAATTTCCCATTTCAAAAGCTGAGAGCTGAAATCCTGCGTTTGGATCACAAGTATACTGTTTTTATTAAGTTACTTTTTCTATCCTTTGCTTTTGATGAAACTCTTTTTAAAAAATCTGAGCATTTTTTGAAACTGAATGGAGTATCACAAGACATGCTTTCTTAACTATCATGTCATACATACGAAAAAAATGCATTGGCCCTCAGTGTTATAAATAACACCTGTATGTATAAAACTAATGGTCTCTATTTTCATAATTTCTTGAAACAGTTAAAAAAAAAATACATAAAAATAAGCTAGCAAATTTAATTGTGTGTAAAAAGTGAAATTATGTAATGTAATGCACCGTTTCCTGGTAGCAGCAAATGTATGCTTGCTAAGAATTTACACTTAGTATACACCTACTGTAGCTGAAACTGATGCAGTCTAATGCAGTAGTCCTGCTATAAACTTCTTAATGAAGGCTATGATGATGATGATGATGATGATGGAACTGGTTTTAGAGAGGCATTGGCTGTGGTTGAACTCTACCAGGTTATCCTGTATGAAATAGACACACACAAGTTGCAAAATGGCACAAATTGTAAATCTATCAACGTAGAAAATAGAGAAATGGCAATGCGAAATCTCCTAATAATGACCTGATTAAAAAGGAATTTGGTCTCTCTGGATACACTAATCTTACCCTTTGATGCTCACAGAAAGTTGTGCGGGTTGAAACCATTTCCACAATGAAACATGATTGAATTATCCAACAATGTGAAGAAATGAATGCATAGTAGTTATTTTGTCTTTGTCACCTGCAGATTCCAGTTCTCTCCTACAACAAAACCACTTTGACCTCTGAAACACGTTACGAGTGTTACAGGGGACTTGATCTCTTTGAGGCGTTTTTGGTTTATTTTGAATCTTTTGGACCATCCATCGCAGCCATGCAATGTAATAAAATGTGGTTTCTATTGGTGTCAATACTATCATGTTTTTGAAACGCGCCGTCCGAGACCTTCTCAGCCTTTATGGAAACCGAAAGGATGAATTGATTTGAAAAATAATCTGCAACTGTTTTAAAGATAGAATAATCAATTCAGATAATTAAAAAAAATGCATTAACAGTGAAAAACATTCGACACGTGATCAAGTTCCAGCTTCTCAAATGGAACGATTTGCTGCGTCTGTCATATATAGTAATAATAATAAACTAAATATCTTTTTTTTTTTTTTTTTTTTTTTTTTTTTTTTTTTACTTTAAGCTCAGACAAAACGAGATTTGAAAACGTGATTTGGGCATTTCTTCCACAATTGTGTGCCATTTTGTACATGAAACATTTAGTTGATTAATCAAACTGACAGTTGGCAGAATAATTGGATATTGAGAATCGTTCATACTGCTGACCGCTCCTGTTTTGTTTCTCCCACTTTGCTCTTATAGTATTGTTCTCCTAAGAGGTGTTTCTAATATTATGTCATATAATTGAGGGTATCCAGTCATCATCAATCATGGGCCCAAATGTGAAGAGAGAGAGATACTGGGGGTAACCACAGATAAAAACAAGTGGTAATGGTGGAGGGAAAGGAGGAATGTATTTGGGTGGGGTCCACAGAACCTTAAAGCAAATTTGAACAAGAGCAACAATGGGCCAGCAGAGTGCAAAGAGAAGGAGGCTTATGGCATCAGTAGTCGACATCTCCCAACACAAACAGCTCAGGGCAGCGGCCTTTGTCCCGTCCTGTAGAACTCCTTTTCATTCTCTTCCTCTTTTGGCAGCTCGGCCACAATGCAGGTGTTGGTCTTGCTCTGACAGGTCGAGTTTGTGCTGTTTGCCGTTAGGATGTCAGTCGTTTACAGGAGAGAGAAGTGACCAAATGGATAGACGAATGTCCTCAGTACCTAGAGAGATGCAATACGAGATAGCAAAGAGGAGGAAATAACCTTTTATCCCTGATGGCACCTCAGATTCTAGGGCTGGGACAATATGCTTTTGTCCCGATTGGATATGCTTTCCCGATGCATGTATTGCAATTTTGATTGATTGCGATTCTAGTATTGCAATTTGTATTGAGTATTGAGTATTGCGATTTTCTTTACCTTCTTTAACAAAACCTAAAGTTGAATAATCCACTTTAAGAGACAATACATCATGAGACATTTCTAAAAACGTATTGTTTTCTAAGAAGAATGCACATCAGTCAGTCAGTCTGACTTTTACTTCATTTGTAAAGAAGAACATAACATGGATTTTCTGCATTTTCTGCTTTCACTCTGTTTAGCTGGAAACTGATGAAGTCGCCGTCAGCGTTACCGTATAACCAGAAAATATTTAGGGGAATCATTGGTAAAACAAAAAATCTTGATTGTAGGGAAAATAATTGATTTAAAAAATCGTCGGGGGGTGGGGATCAAGATACATACGTGAAACGAACTTACAGCGGGGCGTCCCAGCATGATGGCCGGCTGGCGAGCAAGCGATCCCGGCCGCCACGAGCTGGCTGTCCTGTCACTTTATGGAGCTTCTCAACTCCGAAAACTTTGAAGCAAATTGTCAACTCGGCAACGATTTTCGGAAGACTGCCTATATTAAAAATCTGAACGGTTAATTTCTCGCCTAACACGTTGTCAGAAGTGAATTTAATGATGAATAAGATGGTGAAAATTGTTAAAAATGTCCCGCTGTTGCTCTGTCTGCAAGTTCCGGGTTGGCAGTGGGCGTGACTTATAAGTTCGACCAATCAAATAGACCTAGGAAAAGGGAAAAGACCCTGCTCTGAAGTAGGAGCTGAAAGAGTACAGTACTGCGGCCAGAACTTAAAAATCCCCAAATTTGTCCTGTCGGAACACGACAGAAAAAAGTTTTTTAGGAACTGCAAAAATTCCTCTGGTCGGAAAGCCCCTTTTGTATTGAAATAGTGCTGTATACTTTCCTTTATCTACAAATAATCTGCATGTTCCACATTAGAACTTACTACACAGTTAAGTGAAGTATGGCCCTGGTTTTGAATAAAGATGCAGGACTACGGCGCAAGGTGCTAATGAGCAGGTCAGGACAAAAGGTATGGGACCTCAGTTACAGGCAATCCCCTACCTGCGAGCCGACAAAGGGACTAAACCTGCAATTAGAATGGCTCATAGGTAGGTGTGAACAGGACAACAAAAGCCTAAAGAGAATCCACAGTCTTCAACACCTACTGCTTGTTAGTTTATTTTTTACACCCCCAGATACTGAAAGGGGAGAAAGTTGACAGAGAGGCTTATAGAAACTGATCCAGATGAGGGGGAAATAGTTATTCATTTTAAGTATATCCTGTGAAAAGTGCTTAGACATATAAAAGCTAAATGAAAGGATACAAATTGTCTATCTAAAATGTGTTTTCAGATATTTTGACAGAGCATTTGATATAGAGCTTACGGATCAAAAACCCAACCAAGAAAAACGTTTTAAAGCTAAAATGTACGTAGTGAGATGCACAGAGAAATGATTTGACAACACACGTATGATGGTCTCCAAGCAGAGCTCCCTAATGAGATTTTCCTGGGGGCCGCCAACACAAATTGACAGATGTAAGCAAAGTGTGAATGTTATCAAGCTCTCCCACCTCCTTACTATCTGACCCCCTCTTCCCCAGACCCCCTTCCACTCTTTGTCCTTTGTCATTACTCTTATCAGGACCACTCTATCATTCTTTCAAAATAGTAGTGGCGCTGAAAGCGCTTGCAAATGTAAGTATGTCTTTGTTTAGGGCCGGGCAGTGGCCCGCCTCCCAGCTCCCTCCTGGGTGCAGCGTGATTGACGGCCCTCCGCTGGGTGAGTGACAGCCGGCGTTGGTTAGGCCGTGATGGCCTGTGTGACAGCTGGTGCTGCTGCTGGTTTGTCTCCCTGTGTCGGGCCCTGCTGGGTGGGTTGGGTGGGTGCTGGGGCTCCCCAGGGTCGCTCGGCTATAGAGCCCTGGCCCAGTTGGCTGGAGCCCGGTCAGGGCGGCCTCCCCGGTGTGCTCGTTGTTGCAGATCAGCTTGTTAGCTCGCTGCACCCTTTTTCTACACATCAGCTGATGTCTAAGGTCTAAAGATTCATGAGCCTGGAGGGATAGCTCAGAGCTTGTTCCCTTTTCTATCCATACTAGTCTTGCATTGCCAGGTCTTCCTCCACAGCGCTGCAGAGGAGGGTCTGGTTAGTCCACACGGCATTCCGGGATAGGGTAAAAACGTGCTCTGGTTTATAAGCATTTCTTTAAACCAATCACAATTGCTAAGCACCGGACTCAATAACATAACAGTGCCTCTGCAAAATAGCCTCGGGAAGGAACTTGTTTTGGTGGAACGTGTACGTTTAAAAGTTGTTTTAGTCGTGCAACAGAAAACTCAGATTGGACAGATAGTCTAGCTAGCTGTCTGGATTTACCCTGCAGAGATCTGAGGAGCCGTTATGAATGGGGGACTTAAAGTAAAGTGTTGTTTTTTTACTCTATACAAGTTAATATAATGCTGCAGTTTCTCCTGCACATGTATCTAATTCCATTGTTATATTTCCATTGAAACAAATGGTTTTAAGTAGGGATGCACAATACGTCTGCAATCACATCGGTATCGGTAATGGTAACATTAACACCAACGTTGATATCGGTTATGGGTATTGGCCAAACATTTTCATATGGGTGCATCCCTAGTTTTAAGAGTATTAACGTCTCATTGTTACGCAGAATCTCCATACAGTTGAACAAACTGAAGTTCACGCATCTATTATTTTCTCTGTATAGCCTCACAGAGAGCAGCTAATGAGGTTATTGGGCATCTGTGACGTGACATCTACATTTTGGCCTATTTGTGAAACAATAGTAACAAGGAAACCCCGGACATTGGGCTCTGTGTTTTCCAACTCAAAATAACAAAGCCAAGCAGCCGCTGGTGGGAGGCTGTGCTCTCATGGAAATGAGCAACTGAACCAACAATGTAGCGCCTAATCTCTTCAGAGAGAGGAATCAGTTACACAGCAGTATGCACCCCTCAATGCTTTTCATTAGAGTCAGCGTGCTATTGAAACAGTCCCTCCACCCACCCCCCTGACTCTCACACACACACACACACACACACACACACACAACCATCGTGTGTAGCCACAGGCCTTACTCACACATGCACTAGATACAAGGTAGCCCCCCAACAACAGAAGGGTGGAAATAAGTGGGGCAGAGGGTGGTATGGGGGTGCGAGGCCTCAAAGCATCGGATTAGAGTTAATGTGCCCTCCCTGGGTTATAATCTCTTCAGAGGGGGACTTTGTTTGAGGGGCTTGAGGGCAGTAAGATAAGTATCTATTACAGAAACTCCCTCTTATCCCCCAAACATCCTCGCTTCAAAAATGAAGCACAAAAACACTCGCCTCTGTTCCCCTCTGTGTTGTCTGATATCCAAGACCCAAAAGCAAGTGCTGCCCTTTTCAGCTAATCAGGAATTAAGGTCTAAAGACGTATGGCGAGCTAGCAGGCCCCATATTTACTCCATCTGTAGCCCACAAAGTCAGGTAGTTAAAGTCAGATCAAAGGCAGCTTAAAATAGGGTTATTGTATTGAAAGGAAGAAAGAAAGAAAAAAAGCATTATCACAAGTTGTTCTTCTTCCCTGCTTTGTATAAGGAGAAACTCTGTGTGAGCAGCCGAGTCACTCAGAGCAGAGATTGGAGTTTGATGTAGTAGAAACACAATAACTTTCAACTGTGTTCACAGTGAACAATGCAGGTGCAAAGGAAACCATGTGAATGAGGAATAAAACACAGCTATATACAGTTTGATAAAAAATAGTTTAATACCAAAATATCTTCTTCATTTTATATATATACCGTAGTACATATTGTGCAACAGTAATGGAGGCAAGTTTTTCACTTTAGATTATACAATTAGCTTGAGCGTTAACTTTAACAAATGGGACTAAATTACAAACAAATGGTTACAAAGAACATCTTTCACAACAAATGAAAGTGATGTCTGAAGCAATACAAAAGCCCTTTTTAAACCGTTGGACAACATAAATGTAGTAGTGCAAATGTCTTTTTCAAAAGTTAACCTAGCACTTTAGAACCCAGGAGGGGGACAAATTTAAAGAACAAGCCGTTGACAATCGGCACTTTATATTATCTGTGCTCATGCTGCATCAGTCAAAAAGCACCTCAGTGGCAAACGTCGTGCCAACAATTGGCCAGCACAGACAAACTGCAGCATGACAGAAAATCAGCCACTATACGACAGCATCTAGAGTCTATACTGAAGGTGGCTGAGTGACAACACCCTCTAACTGGCATTGAAGCCAAACCGTGAACTGTATTAGCGTTAGAGATAGCGATGAAAAATCAAAACAAATGGAATGTCTCATTGGCTCAGATAAAGTAACACACTGATGGGTTTGAATGTTTTAAGCCAGTTAACTAGGCTACTCATTACTAACCCACTTTACACTACTGCCAAACATTTAGCAAAGTGTAGTGTAACTTTTTAGACTCATTTGCGTTTGTTTGAGAAATAACTTTCAACTGAATGTAGCTTGAAATAATTATGGTGACTGGTCCGTTGCTGTTTGTTGCTCCATCCATCTATCTGTCAGAGTTCTGTTGTCTCTTAGTCTCGCTCTGCCAGACCATCCACACGCTGCGGAGCGGAGGAGGGTCTGGCTAGTCCACACAGCATTCAAGGATGGGAGAAAAACGTGCTCTGGTTTATCGGCATTTCTTTAAACCAATCACAATAGTCTTGGGCTATAGTCATGCGAGAAAAAACTCAGATTGGACCGATAGTCTAGCTAGCTGTCTTGATTTACCCTGCAAAGATCTATCGACCCATTGGGAAACCACAGACCATATGACAGTGACAGTTCAGCTCACGTTGCACAACGTTCGTCGTTCAACTGGTCGCGACTGATTTCCCAAGATGGCAACCGCCTGTATACGTGAACGGTACAGTCTTTATAAACTATCTTTTAATAAAAGATGACAAAGTTCTCAATGCTTCGGTCTACATGTAGGGACCCTCATTATGTTACCGTGGAAGTGTGGTGCTATTTTGAGCCTTGTTAGTGGTGTAGAAATAGTGATTGCTTGTTACTTTACCCGTGCCCCGACTACTAGCTTTGTAAGCTAATTAGCGGTTTGCGATAAAACTGGTCACATTCGATTAGCATGAAAACAAATCCCAGAGAAAGGTTGGACGGTACACATGTGTTATTAACCCCTAGGTTCATTTTGCGCCGGATTTCTCCTTTAAAGTTAAATGGAAAGGTTGGGGTCCACCGTGTTAAATTCTTTGTTTTGTAATTTTTAGTTATTAATGGTGAATTGAGTTGTATCAATGATGTACTATTTTAAGATATTGCAGGGAAGGGGGCTGTGCAGGGTTTTTTTTCTAAATCCAAATAAGTTATTAAAAACACTAAACAGGAAGGTTCACCCCCCTCCCTACATTAATAACTTGCTTACAGTCCCTTAGTTGACAGAGTAATTGTGATTTTTAGAATAATGAATTCAGTACAACATTATTTTTCCCCTCATGGATTACTTACAGTTATAATGCCATACTGAAATAAATCTAAATCAACAGCTGTGTGAAAGGTAGAAAATCAGTCCAACAACTTGTGGTATGTTTTGGAAAATGTTCAGCATTAAGTACAAATTATACTGATTTTTAATAGGCCAAAACATACAAACCACCAGTGTGCTCCTTTTTTTAAAGGATAAGTCTGGTTCTTTTAAAGCAGAATATCTCAAACCGTATTCTTTACACTGAGACTCTGTGAAGTGAATCTGGATGCTTTTGCAGTTCAGTTGTTTCTCACTTTAACTCAAAGGGCCCTATCTTACACCCGGCGCAGCGCAAAGCCCGACGCAAGGGTCTTTGCTAGTTTAAGACCGACACAGTTGTCAATTTCCCGTCAAAATGCACCTGCGCCCATGGGCGTGCTGGTCTTACAGGGAGGTGTGTTCAGGTGCAATCTTGGCCTGTTGCTATCTTGAGGCTATCTAAAGTCAATAACGCAGCATTTCATTGTTATTTTAACAGCAATTTAGTAAAATGCGCCTAGGCTTGTGCACAGCACACACACACACACACACACACACACACACACACACACACACACACACACACACACACACACACACACACACACACACACACACACACACACACACACAGGGAAGCACAGCAGCACACAAACATGCAAAAGATTAAAAATATTACGGTGCAAATCCTCCATCATAATAGCAATGCGCCAAGGTCCAAACGCGCCTGGCTTTTAAAGGGAATGGGAGATGACACTCTGATTGGTGTATTGCATGTTACACCCAAAACACACCTATGAATTAATGAAGACACTAAGTACAACCCTTTTGAACTATGCGCCCGGCGCACAGACCCTTTTTTTCCGGTGTCAAACTAGCAAAAGTGGATTTGGACACGCCCTAAACACACTTGCGCCAGGCGCTTCACGCCGTGAGCTTAGATCAGTAAAATAGGGCCCAAAAGGCGATGACAAGCTTAAAGGATCCATGTGACCCGAGGTTATTAAGGCATTAGTGACATTTAGCAACATTCATTTCAAAATTGAAAGGCGCCAACAAATACTTTACGGTCAGTATAAATATTGATAATACACATATAAGCATCTGCAACACCTCCTATTCCCTTAAAGTTCCCGTTAAAGCATCTGTGTTCAGTACTGTACTGTACTGAGCTGTGTAGGTGCATCAGCAAATGGGCGGGGGGGGGGGATTGTGTCTGTAAGCGGTGTCAATGTTTGTGTACATAACAAGTATGCACATGAACGCTTCCATACATGTAGGTTTACATCATGTGTGTAAATATATATGCATGTAAGGATTAAGTGGATGTGTGAGAGCAGGAATCGTTCTCTTCGTTCGTCTTTTCTCAGCGGGAGAATTTTCTGGGTCTGAATGCAGGAAGGATGAGCTGATGTGACGCCGTCCTCTCCTCCTCTATCGGAGCCAGCTCCTCCGCTGAGCCCCACTTCTTCTTGGAGTGAAACAGCGATACCAACTTTCTGTTCCTGTTCCGTTCTCTGGCCTGAGTGACTTGAAAATCTGACATCCCAAGAAACAAAAGTGAAATAATTAGGCAGAGCCAGATGTTGGAAATATTCAGGGCTCACCCCAAACCTAGGGGGGTCCGGGGGCATGATACCCCGGGGAGGTTTTTTATCCATTTACGCCTATTGGCGTAAATGGATAAAAAATTTAAAAAATGGATAAATAACTATTGGCATCATTTTTCAATCCATTTGATAATAGAATGCTTAAAATTCTGTACATAATTTGGAAAAAACATGATAGTTGCCAAGAAAGAACTCTAAGAACTATTTTATATCTAGTTGTTCTCCAACTGTCTTCATCATTCTCAAACCAGAACATAACACATGTTTAGGATGACTTTCACTCCTGCCACCTAAAGAGAGACAAACGTGGACTATTTTTAAGTTAAAGGTGGGGTAGGAATCTGACGTAAACAGCATTACTAATCTTGAAACCTATTTTAGTTATATTATGCTGGAGGAGAGAGTTCACAGAATGAAGCAGTGAAATCGGCTACATTTGAATCCATCCCACAATAATCTGGGTCTGTATTATCAAGTAGTGGTAGTGTGCAAATCCCCACCGGTGAGGTGCAGGGCAAAAAGAGGCTGGATACAACTGAAAAGAATGAGATGCCCGCACTCTGCTAATTTTCCCGTACGTTTCGACCCTGCTGGTTCTTCCTCAGGCAAAAAAAAATAAATAAATAAAGGAAGACCCAGCAGGGTCGAAACGTTGCAGCACAATAAACATATGGGAGAATTAGCAGAGTGCGAGCATCTCATTCTTTTCAGTTGTAGCCGTATTTATCAAGCCTCTGAGAATTACTCACAAGAACACTGCTAAGAATTGACTTAAAGGAACACGCCGACTTATTGGGACATTAGCTTATTCACCGTAACCCCGACAGTTAGACAAGTCGATACATACCCTTCTCATCTCCGTGCGTGTCTTAACTCTGACGGCTCCACCAGTAGCTTAGCCTAGCACAGATCCTGGAGGTAACCGGCTCCAACTAGCCTACTGCTCCGAATAAGTGACAAAATAACGGCAACATGTTCCTATTTACATGTTGTGATTTGTATAGTCACAGCGTGTACAAATAACAACGTCACATGAGACACAGCCATCTTCTAACTGTATACAAACTGGGAACTATATTCTCAGAAAGGGAAGCAGTGCTACATATCATTTTAATCTCGAAATAAAATAATTAATAAAGGTAAGAGCTGGTTAGCTGATTTTGTTACCTTTTGGGCAGAACCGTGCTAGCTGTTTCCTCCTGTTGTCATGTCAAACTTTGTGTTCAAAACACAGGTATGACAGTGGTATCAATCTTTTCGGTGTTTGGTGTTGTAGGCGCTAGGATTAGGCAATGGTTAGGGTTAGGTGCCTTGAAGTCGACGGTCGCAGTGCTGCCTTGAAGTTGACGTTGGGGGCTTAAAACACCATCGAGCAATCTTTTCATTGTATTGCTTGCATACGTACGTGAGAGCGGTATCTATTTTCTCGTCTAACATTCAACATAGAAAAACAATAATCGTATTTCCCCAAATGCTGAACCTTTCCTTTCAATTTTTTACTGTTTTAGAAATGTATTTAGTCCTTCAGACAACTTCAGTCGTAACAAAGACATATCAATTCAAAGACTGTATCTAACTCATTGTACACAGTGCCTAAGTCATCATGACAAATGTGACCCCATGACTTGTTTTCCAAACAAAAAGCTTCACCGCCAGTACGTTGGTCAGCTCTTTTTTCTATCACGTGTTTTAATACCACAGTCAGTTACAAGGTGCTTCAGGGAATGGCTTAATGTAGAAAAATACAACAAAAATATAAAAAAGGACCAACATAAAACCACCAAAGTAATAAATTAAAACAAATTTATAAAACAGCAGCATTAATACGATTGACCACTAGTATCCATCAAATGAATTGCAATTCAGCAGCAAAAGTACGAGGCACTCACGCAGCTCGCAGTCTTCCTCTGGACCCTCTGGTTCTTTGATGTTCAGATAATGGCAGGCAAGATGGCCGCTGTAGTCCCTTAAATTTTCTTTGGCCCCTGATAAGAGACAAATCAAATCTCTGAAAACGGAGACGAGTCATGGAAGGCAGGTGAGCTACTTCACTCACACCTTCCACCTAGTGCTTTAAGAAACCATCCATAATCCAAAGGTAAACAAAACTACCCACTGCCTCTCTTAAACCGACTGACTGCACTTATATCGTAAACTCGTGTATTTTACATTAACTCAAGTTTTAAGGGTGCTCCGATTGATCGGTCACCGATCGGTATCTGCCGATAATGGCTTTAAATAGTTTGATCGGTGGTCTCCATAAATGCCGATCAGATAGGCCGATCAGATGACGCACTACCATGGATGTATTAAGAGCGCACTACTCCTGAGAACATTTTCAACATGGAGCTAAAATGGCGGCGTCCCTACATTCACTGGTCTGGCAGTTCTACAAGGTGTCTGAATGGCGGCAGAACAGCAGTTGGCCCGCGGGCCGGCCGCAGAACGAAGGCGGTAGGAAGACGGCTACTGCTTATAAAAAGCGTCTGCCACCGGTGGTGCTCCGGCAAACGTGTTTGTGATTACGCCATTCTGATGCTTCTACTGCCTCTGGAGTACCGCTGGTGGTCCGCCGACTTATTGCTATCTGGTTTCATTGCTATCTGGTTTCCCCGTGTGTGTTTGTGTTTGTGTGTGTGTGTGTGTGTGTGTGTGTGTGTGTGTGTGTGTGTGTGTGTGTGTCGGTGTGTTTGTGTGTGTGTGTGTGTCGGTGTGTTTGTGTGTGTGTGTGACGAAGAAATGTCTGCAGTGATTGAAACGACATTTTTTAGATTTTGAGCTAGGACAGAAAGCCAAACAGTTACTGATACATTCTCTAAACATGTGTGACTGTTATGTAATGGCGTAATTTTCAGTTCATAAAAGTGATCGTATCGGCCGATACGTCTTCCAGCAATCGGTGATCGGTGATCGGCCCCAAAAATCCTGATCGGAGCACCCTTATCAAGTTTAGTTACGATGCTTACATTTTGAATCATGTTGAGATGAGATACAAAATCAGGATTTTTCATATACAACTTAAATTCTTCAATTATGTATTTGATCTATAGCTCAAAGTACAGACGGGCCTGAACAACCTTGCTATTGTGCATTAAAGGCGGTGCTATGTAGTTTAAATGAAAGCCGTTTTTACCATATGTCACTATGAGCAGGTCTAGAATATGCTGATGACCGTGTAACGCTGCAATGTGTAAAGGTGTGTATCCCTGCAGAACAAAAACAAAGAGTGAAACAAAAGGAAAGGAGACATGTATTCTGACTGGTGATGTAACGTGACACGCAAACACACCCTCAACAGTCACGTCATTAACACATAAAAGGAGATTTAAAATTTCTATTTTTACTTTTTGTTAAGTTCAAAAGGGATAACTGTGGCAAAGTGCTGGAAGAGTTTAGTACCTACCCCCTAGAGTTTCCCAGGCCCAAAGGCAGCCAATGAAAACAGCGTGGAAAGAAAAAAAAATACACAAATTAGCAAAGGTTATGGAAACATAAGATAATGATAAAAACATAATTGCCTGGTAATTCGCTGAAAATTGCTTTGGTTTTAGAGTTGTGCATGCTAGGCACATAGACACACCGTTTTGGGAAACAATTAATGTGACATGACATGATTTATTAGCGAAGTACTTCTGCAGGCCCACAACACGTGCTGCTGTGATACATCTGCACAGCTGGATCATTGAGGGACATTACATCACTGAGGGGTGCAGAAGAAGAAACCAGCAGCCGTGTTGTTGTCCTGTTGTTCCAAGTTCAAATCAAACAACTTACTGTACATGCCTATTACCTCCTGATGAACACCTGGATACTCACATGCTGCAAGAAAGAAGAATACCATGAATAAATCAGTGAGCAGTGTGTCAAAGAACTAAAAGGGCACTACCCCGACACGTAAAGTTCAGTTTACTCATCGTGGAAAGTACTACAGTTCTCAAATATTTGACCTTAAGTCTGTGGTACAAACTGAGGGAATGGAAAATGAGAGCAATGTATCAGGCTAGCAAGGTTTAAAAAATAGTCACACTATAACTGGAACCTTGGGTTCTAAAAGTGAGAAAACCTCATTCAAAATCGCAATTTGTAATAATGCAAATAATTACAAATCCAGCCTTGGAACAGCACCTTTCTGACTCCATATGTATAGATAAAGACGATAAGTTAAAACAAAAACAATCTAATATTGTTTATTTTCAGCCGTTAATTAACTCTATTTCCCATAAACCCTACACCACACGTATCCGTCCCCTTTTTTTTAAGATTATTTTTTTGGGCTTTTCCACTTTTAATTTTTCACAGGACAGCTAGGTGAGAAAGGGGAGAGGGGGGGGGGCAGACATGCAGGAAATTTGTCACAGGTTGGATTCGAACCCTGGACCTCTGCGTCGAGGCATAAACCTCTCAGTATATGTGCAGCCGCTCTACCCACTGAACCACAGTGGGTAAAAAACAAATTTTTATCCTGCCCACATATCAATTTAGGTTCACAATAAATTTTGGCCCACCTAGTTGTGCGCCAAGCCAAAAAGACAGGAAACAGTTTTTCAAACTGCAATTACGCAACACTCAAAGCAGAATTTGGCAGATTAGCCGACTTTGAGACTCAGGAATTCCCACAGAACCAGAGCGTTTGCATATTCAGGCTGTGAAAGGCCTTATTTTGCTTGATTTGCTATCTCATCGAACTCTATGATGGCTAATAAACGTTTTTGCTAACTTTTGTAGGCCTTTATGTGGACCAAATTGTACTTGTACATGCAATAATACAGTCAATGATATTTGACATTCCATTAATAAAAGCATGTCAATAAACTATAAGTGTCTGGCCCTTGATGTGATTCTCATTTTCCAGTGTGAAATTGAGTTTGACACTGCTGCCCTAGATTATTGCAGAATAAACGTGTCAGCTCGACGAAAGAGACTAGTCGACGAGCGAGTCGATGGGTCGCAGTTAGATCAGACAGAGATGACTGAACGCTGGGAAAGTTTTTAGACAGCAGAGATTACAGTAGCTACAAAGTTGGAAAAATGACTTTAGCGGAGAGTGTTGTTGGTTATATGAAAGAAAACAAGTTACTATGATGCAAGTATGTGCTGCTGTGCTGGTGTATTCTCATGGGAGCTGTAGTTTTTGTTGTATACTAACAAGTAATCTAACAGCTGCTTTACTGAATATTAGAACTGCAAAGATTAATCAATTAGTTGTCAACTTTTAAATTAATCGGCAACTATTTTGATAGTTGATTAATTGGTTTGAGTTATTTTTTATGAAAGAAATATAAATATTCTCTGATTCCAGCTTCTTAAATGTGAATATTTTCAAAACGAGGCATTTGAGGACGTCATCTTGGGCTTTGGGAAACACTGATTTTTAAAATCATCGTAAAATTGAAAAACATAAAAATGCACTCACTGATTTGGTGTTGACATCAGCGCCTGCGTTAGCCACCAGAGAGGCCATGTCCTTGTTGCCATGTTTGGCAGCCCAGTGCAGAGCGGTCTGTGTACAATGAGAAAAGAAGAGTCATTTATAACAGGGCTGCTCAATTCTGGAAAAAAAAATCATAATCACAGTTATTTTGGTCAATATTGAAGTTGCGATTATTTAACACGATTACTCGTTGACTTTTGGAAAGATGTTGCATTTACTGAAGTTAAAAAAAAAAAAGTGAAACAGTTCAAGAAATCAACAGTGAAAACACCTTGAACTGTTGAAATACTTTTAAATATATAAAAATGAAACCGTCTAAAATAATAAACACAAAATAAGATCAACTGTTCACAACCCTTTGAAAACAAGTAAAATATAAATAAAAGAAACAAAAATAACTTGGAACAAAATAAATTTGTTATAAATCTGTCAATCCGAACACAAGAATAAATAAGTTTACTTGCAAAACGTTATGTTCAAAATTCTCGATTGCATTGTTTTTGTGATTGTTGAGTGCCAAAATCGCGATCAAAATTCGATTAATTACACAACCCTAAAATGCACTTCTTCCTTTGCAATGTACTGTACTATTGTCAGGTATGGTAACTGCTGTAGCGTCATTCCAAGTTGTCTAAGCTGAGTGGGGCAGCTTTTTATTGGCCGTGTGAGGGCCAAGGGGCCAGCTGCGCACGGAGGGGAGTGGACGGATGGAGGGATGGTGAGTAGGAGGGATGGAGAGATGGTTTCCTGCCATCTAACAGAGCCTAATTACAAAACAACACCGCACTGTGCCCACAGTTGGGGGGCCCGGCCGCCTGTCACCGGGGGGAAGATTGATGATGTTAGTGTGACCTGCAGAGTGGAGACCCACCCAGACATCAGCGCACTACTGTCAGCACACGTCAAGCAGGGAAACATGGGCCCCCGCGACACAACACTGAGACACACACACACACACACACACACACACACACACACACACACACACGCAAAGATACTCAAACGTGTGTGTAGATGTGAGAATAATAGACCGATGTATGTACAAGACACACTGAAAACGCATGCAAACCACATCCACCTGTCGCACTAGAACTGTGATCTCCACCGTTTTTTCCCTGCACTCTTTACGCTGCGTAATTATGGGCTATCAACAGGTGAAAGCAGAGCGTAGATGCAGATGTTGGCTAAGTTACCACATCCACTCCACTCCTTTTGAGTCTGACCCTGAACACAGTGAATCAAACGGTAACCATTTTACAATTACATATTAACTGCGGATAGATGAAAACCTAACTTCAAGCTTTGCTGCTTTCGCCGAGGAGGTTTATGTGTTGGGTTTGTACGGTTGGGTCACTTTGTTTGTCTGTTTGTCAGTCGGATTATGGAAAAAACTACTGGCCCCGTTTTCATAAAACTTGGTATGGGCAATGGGTGTGGCAGATAGACACATTTGTTAACATTGCGAGATAGGGCATGGCCTTGGCAGAGGTCTGCGCTCCCCTAGCCCTTCTAGTTATTTTATGTTTAACTTCTCTTGATTCAAAGATTTGGGGGCATTACGTTTTTTACAGTTGAAAACAGAATCACACCTTGTTCAAATAATGTCCTTAATAAAAATCTGTCTGTTGGTTTCTTAAACTTGTTCAAACCATCCCCTGCCTGTATTACCATTACATCTGAGTCACAGAACTAAGCATTCTGAAAAAAATAAGTAATTTTTGAAAAATACAGTCATTAACCCAAACTTAGCGATGTTTGTAGGTGTTTCCAAAATCCTCAAAGACTTCAAACCGTCTGACTGAAAAATGATTAAAGTGCTCATATTGTGCTTTCTGGCTTTTTCCCTTTACTTTATTGTGTTATATATCTTTTTTGTGCACGTTATAGGTTTACAAAGGTAAAAAGCCCAAAGTCCCCCCCAAAGGGACTTTCCATCTCCACCAGAAAACACTGTTCACAAACTGCTCCAAACAGCTCTGTTGTAGTCCAGCCTTTACTTCAGAGACAAACGTGGTCACTTTGGAACACACGTTATAATGCTCGCCTAGCTGCTAGCATGGCACGCCCTCATACTCTGCTTCTGACTGGCTAGTAGTCCTTACCTAGCTACTGAGCATGTGCAACTCCCAACAAAGATGGAACAGAAGTGAAATGTCTCACTCTGTAGCTAAAACGGAGAGCTCAACACACAGGGTGAAAAGAGGAGCTGCAGCAATGTGCAGTGCAACAAATATATGGTGTTTTCTGAATATTAAACCACATAAAGCTATTCTGGTACAACCTCTAAATACAATTATGAACCTGAACATGAGCATAATATGAGCACTTTAAATTGTGCCTCTTTCAGTTAATCCAAACAAAGATGGCATCTGGAAATAATGTCCTTGTTTTAATTTATTCAATATGTATAATGTAAACATTTTTACTATCAGTGATTTTTTTGTGTGTGTCTATATCGATGTTGTATTTTCTTACAAAATAATGGGTTCATATTTTTCATGTGTTGTACAAAATAAATGAGAGCATATGTTTTTTCCGGTTAGGAAATACAGTCGCACCTCAAGAAACGGGTTAAAATGTTTGTTTTTTTCTTATGACGGACAGAATAATGTTTTCATCCCCGAGGTTAGAAAAGTCTTTGAGGATTCTGGAAATACCCTCAAAACAGCTGTAAGTATTGTCAAACGACATCACCGGGCATCTCTTTTGCAGAGAAACAGACGTTTAGCTCTGTGATGTGAATGTGGTAATAATACACAAGAGGCGCAAACTGGGGCTCGCGCGCTGCTCGAACAACACGGGTCCTTTTTGTTTTTAGATGCTGTGACACTAATTGTGCTAATCGTGGCACTACGAGCCTGTCCAACAGCTGGCGAGAGAGAAAACTGTCCGCTTGTGTCCGCTGAAGGGACTGAGGGAGCGATAGGTAGCTACACCTCCTGTGTGTCGGGCGTCTGGGAGACAGATTGTGATAGATGCTGTCTGGTCGAGTATCTCCATCTCTTTTGTCTGTCCCCTGTCGCACCTTAAGACAGATTGGCCAAAGGGCGGTTTGACAGGCGGCTCGGCGGGTCTCCCGGTGTGCGGGAGTGATGGACGAGGCCGAACAGGATGCTGCGTCTTCCCTTCCTGCGCTTCTGTTCCTGCCCACTGGGGTGGCCACCCCCCCACCTGTCTAATCACTCAGGGATGTCCCTGTCCCTGCCACGCGCTCCCCAGTGAGGGAAGTGGTGGCCAAAGAGGGCTGCCCATCAACGGCCAACACAATGGCCAGTGTTCCTGACACTTGATGTGGAGGAAAGACAGAGGGGAGTGATGGGCTAATGATGTACTTACAAACTGTGTGGCAGAGGAAGTCCAAAGTCACAGCAGGAACAGAGGTCCACGTCCCGACGAGAAGCAGGAAGAGAGAAAAAAATAAAGCATGAGACTTTGGAGTGAGAGGTGTTTGCGTGAGGTGAGGTCTAGGAGTCCCGACCTGTCTTCACTTTCAAGCAACTTCACGTTTTAAATCGGCCATTTGAAGTGCATATCTATAAAAAACAAAAAACGCCTGATCCCAACAAACATTCGGTCAGAACAGGAAACACTTAAGTCCTCCCAGGATGAAGAGTAATCCCTTCAGTCCTGGTCAAACATGTGAATTAGAGCCTGGTATTTGGTACACTTAACATAACTTCTGTTGAGCACAGTGAGGACATGACACATGCAGATCAAATATGACACCTCCTGGTTTTAAAAGAGTGTTTCTCAGGAGGCTCGTGATTCTCCGTATCTCTGTACGTTATCTTTGGAAATGCATCCACCTTTGCGGAACGGGGAAAGGCTGAGGGCTAAAGGGAACATCAAAGAGGCCCGAGGGGGATTTAGCACCTTCCCAGAGACACAACCAGCATTGTTCTACAATTAATCCCAGCCTGCTCTATTACTTTCAGATTATCTTTAAGTGGGTGAAGTCTTTGGGGGGCATTAAGACTCTCCTTAATCCCCCCTCCCCAGCATCTCCCTACACTTCAATGGCGGCCGTGCTATCTTGTCCGGGTGGGGATGGCAGAGGCTTAGGGCTACTCTTAGAAGGTGGTCTGCACATGGCCACAGGACAGTGTGAGAACTGTGACACAGGGGAGGGACAACAAACATGAGCTCAAATCTCTTAAGCGCACAGGGAGACAAATAAAAGGATTTGGGTTGTCAGGGGGGCACAGGAGCTAAAAAGCTATCTTTCATAATCCTTTTGATAGTGGACCTTTGAAATGCATGATCTGGATGTTTTAACACAGGGTTCTCAGAATACTATGAAGGGAACGGTCTCGGCAGAATGAGCTTGTGAAAGTTATACAAGTCAAACACAGCGATGAGAGATCAAGAAACACAGAGCTGAAATATTTTTCATTTAGTCAGTTTCAATGCAAGTAGTTCCAACAGGCTACAGTAGGCGTTCAGAGTTATAATGACACAATGATGAAACTTACCCCCTGAGAAGGATGGTCATGGTCACAGGGTCGGGAGCCACATTGTGTCAAAATGAGAAAATAAGAAGCTTTAAGTCAGACAACAATCGTGTAACAAGAAGTGACATAACTGCACCACAACGAGCAACGTGTGTCATATCAAATACTCACTGAGGTGAAGTCCTGATTTGAAAAAAAAAGAGACATAAAAGCATATGTTAGTGAAACCATGTATCCAACCTATTAAAAAAGTGTTTTTTTAGTTTTGTTCAGTATATATTCTTGTTAAAATAAGAGATGGTTACGGTTTGTTACAACTTAGGTCAGTTTTGGGAACACTGCACCCACCAACGTGATCTGAGAACAGGGCATCATCACTATATCGAAGTCCAACCGAATGAACTAAACTAGGAACTTAGAAGTCCCTCTCAGTGCATTCCTGAAGATTAGGGAAATTAGACCGATGACAATTTTTTTAAATGACAAACTTAATTTTTCACACAGAAACAAAAACATGACTCCCACATGATGTTCTTTGTATGTACTGTTGCGTGACGCTGATGTTTGAATGGATGAAAGGAGACTGAAAGCTCCTCCCTCCCCAGTAGCAATACAATCTGTATTGATTTCATTAGACATTAGACTGTAATCAACATGAAATGTTGAGCAAATTAAGTTTTTTTCCTCTTGTTGACTCACTTTAACTTCTCATCGCCTCTCTCTCTCTCTCTCTCTCTCTCTCTCTCTCTCTCTCTCTCTCTCTCTCTCTCTCTCTCTCTCTCTCTCTCTCTCTCTCTCTCATTCACTGTCTTGCTCTTTTTTTAAACTCGGCGAGAAGGCTTTTGATTTAAATATCAATAAACATCACAGGAAATGCGATACTGACACTAGAGTTACTCAGTACTGCCTTCATTTGTGAATGAAGTTGAACTCGAGTTGTAAAAGTTGACCTATCAGCAGAGTTTAAACTCCAGCCTGCTAGTTCCTGAACCATTGGAAATACTAGTCCCAGACTGTTTTGGCAGCTAGTGATAGTGAAGCTATAGTAGAGGTACTTAATTAAGTTCAGCAGTTTTGCCAGATTATCTAAAACCAGAGTATTTTATAGATAAAAAAGATAAAAAATAACTAAGGGGCCCTACTAGTAAAAATAATAAAGAATTCACATTGCAAATAGTAAAAAATCGAATTCTTGATATCAAAAATGCATAAACTGTGAATGAATAAAAGCTAAAATGGCTTGCCATAGCATGTTAAAGTTTGTATTTATTTATTATTATGCATGTTGAAGCAATTCTTGATTTATGGTTATTATTTACTGAGGGATGTGCATCCATATTGACCAGTATGTCCAGCTAATCAACATTTTAAATTCAATATAGCCTATAAATCAATATCAAATTGTCAATACATTGCTTTCCATCTTGCATAATTAGTGCAGTTGTTTAAAGTTTTAACTACTCATTGTCTGAGACGTATTTAAAAGTATTTATAATGTGTACTTTGATGAGGAGTGCCATCATTCACGCCCATATATTGTAGCCTACAGTCTGTCTGGTCTTCACATATATTTCTGCTTGAAAAATGCGCGTTTCATTTCGTGCACGCGCCTAACGCACGATAACACACCCGACGCGGTTATCTTTTCCGAGCTGCAGTAAACAAACACCGTTGCACTTTGTCGTTTATCAAACGTAATAAATAATTGTATTTTACTCTCACGTTTGTCAGGCACAAAGTCACAAAACACAGCCCTGGAAGTGACTGGCGTTAGCAGCTACACACTGCCCAGCTAGGTTAGCAAGACCGAAAAAAACACAATAGAAATGCACATAAACATAACTTTACTTTGCTGACATCAAACTTTGAGAGGAGAGAACACAAGTTTACCTGATTGTTGTTCCCGCAATTCACTCTCATGGTGTTTTTTCCCCCTATTTTCCTGACCAGAAGGATAGTTTCGCTTCATTTTGTCATGGATGTTGTAAACATTAATTGATGCACTATGACATGAGGGGGAGGCGGGGCCTCGAGTAATTTGCGGGGCCCTACGCAGCTTGCGTAGTGAGCGTATAGGGCGGATCGGCTCTGCGGGAGACTCACGAGGAACCGCTACAGTGCAACCTGCGAGGTTAGGGTCACATGGCTGTACATGTGGGTTTAATAACGTTGTCTGAGTTGCAAAGGATTAGAGCTGGGAAATATATCAATATTATATCGATATCGTGATATGAGACTAGATTTCGTCTTAGATTTTGGATATCGTAATATGGCAAGTGGTGTCTTTTCCTGCTTTTAAAGGCTGCATTACCATAAAGTGATGTCATCTGAACTTACCAGACTGTTGTAACTGGTCTATTATTTGCCTTTACCCACCTATTCATTATAGCCACATTACTGGTGATTATTTATCAAAAATCTCATTGTGTAAATATTTTGTGAAAGCACCAATAGTCGATATCGTTTCGGTATCGATATCGAGGTATTTGGTCAAAAATGTGATATTTGATTTTTTTTTCTATATCACCCAGCCCTACAATGAATACACTTCAATAGAAATGATTAAAAAGGAAGTTTGTGAACTCAGTGCTTTATCACAACTAAATAATCCAAATTCTTGTCAAAACTAAATAGGAGATAATGAGCAAAAAAATGCAGCAGGTTGATTAACAAGCTTTACTAGCTTTTTCTCTTTTGCTGTAATTTTTCAAGGACAGGTCTATGTTTTTATCACTGACGACCTTCTTACAATACAAGTTGACAAGTTAGCAAGGCCACCGAGATTTAGCCTCGTGTCAGGCCACAGCTGTCCCTCGAGAGACACAGGACGACTTATTTACTGGTAATCATTTTACAGTTCGTCCTTGTTTTTCTTCTAAACAAGTTTGGCTAACCCTTGGTGTTTGTTTCAAACTGTCTGATCATTTTACCACTTTTGTTTCTCGCCCCCATCAGACTTTGTGATGTTGATATCGACACATTCCCAGATGTTATTATTACAGACAGATAGCCAAAAATATAACATCCCTTGGTAATTTAGGGCGACGCTACCTTCTTGTTTGCCAGCGAGGGGTCCTGTCTGAGCAGCTGAGAGAGGTCAGGGACTCGAGCACCTGCAGCCGAGTAGATCCACTCTTTCTCTATAGGATCCAGCTATACAGAGAGGGGAAAAGGGAGCTCAGATGTGTGCGCACACACACACACACACTCACACACACCCTACTGTCCACATCCTGTTGTGGGCTCTTTTGATAGTGCTTGAAGCTACAAAACCTCTAATCCATTTCCTATAAATGACTGAGTCACAGCCAACTCGCGCATAGTGGGAGACACCCATGATCACACAGTTTACACTTTTACTTCTGTTATTGGTTTAAAGGGAACAGGTAGCGACACCACAGGGAGAGTGTGAGAGTATGTCCAAGACCAAACCCTAACGGTCATTTATCATTAAGAGAACCGAGAAACTCACACTCTGGAGACTTTAGATGTTTTAACTATAGCCCCTCTAAGCCTTTTGTAATAAGAAAACCATAATAAAACCGTAGAAGAGGAAGTAAAAAAAATCACTTACAGCAACGGCAGCAGAGCCCATGCTGCCCGTAGACTCCTCGTCTTGCTCTGACTCGGACTGAAAGACAGAAAAAGCGCTGACTCAGTGGTGACCGAAAGTTAACTGTACTGTATCAGTCAACACACACACACACACACACACACACACACACACACACACACACACACACACACACACACACACACACATATCCACTTTCACACACTGGTCACACTGCTGTGATGTTTTCCAGCTGACGAGACGTGACCAAAGGGTGTCAGACAGAGAGGTAATGAGGCAGCGAGACAAAGGTGACGGTTTCACACATAAGGGGTAACGAATAACAATCCAATTAACAATTAAGCAAAAAAACAATGCCTACAGTCAGGCCATGTGTTTTTGTCACCATTTCCCTCTCAAAGGGTCAAGACAAAAACTCTAAAAGATAATGACCACAGCCGTCTGGCAGTGTATAAAAGTGTCACTGTGGCTGATTTATGTGAGAGATTTTTTTTTCTACTTTCTTGACTTTGATTGCAAATTGTTCTCAGATCAAACAGAGACATGATGTTAAAACACTCGGCTCTTTCAAGTCTCATGCACAAACTGCCACACGTCAGTGTGCCGAACATGAAAAGTGGAGGGATTGTATTTATCCAGCCTATTCCACTCTGGCACGTCCTTATTCTTTTTTTTTTTTTTTTTTTTTTGCACTTTTGGTGGTGACCAATAATAACAACCAGAAAAAAAAACATTGTTGGGCATGAAGGTAAAGACTGAGAGGGTACAACAACTGCAAGGGCTACAACTGTTATTTTCGTTATTGATTCATCTGTTAGCAATTTTTTTGTAATCATTCATCTTGTCTTTAAATTGTCTGAAACGTTGCACATCTCACAATGTCTTCAAGGTTTTGTCAGCCAACAGTCCAAAACCCATATTTTTGATTTACAATAATATAAAACAAAGAAACTAGAACAAACAAATGTTTGGCATTTATGCTTGATAAATGAAACCATGAATCAATTATCAAAGCAGTTGGGGATTACATTTCCGTTAATAGACTTATTGATTGATCGACTCATCGATCATGGGGCTGACAGAAATATCATCAGGTTTGCAAGTGTTTGGTCATAAGCTTTGAATCGTGTGAGTATTGGACAAATTGAAATGTTGACCTGATGATGGTGCTAGAAGAAAGGTTAAGGAATCGCCAACGCAATTACAATGTATCCTGAGGGGCCGAACTTCATGGTAATCGATCCAATAGTTATCAAGACGTTTCACTCAAAACCATAAATGTCAACCTTATGGTGGCGCCAAAGGAACATTCAGGGGGTCACCAGTAGGATTCATCCTCTGGGGATCATGAATGTCTGTACACATCAGTGCTTAATTTGTAAAGTGGGAGGTCCCGGAGCGCAGAGGGGGGGTGGATCCGGTGACTCAAAACGGGGGTTGGAGGTAATGGAATAAAAAAAAAAAAATGGCACTACAGCTTCTCTGACTAAAAAAACTACTACTAACTAACTAACTAACTAACTAACTAAAAACAACGCTGTGTGTACATCAGGGCAATGTTTATTATAATTTCAAAACATTCACTGCATCGGTGCGAAATGTAAAAAAAATAAATAAAAAAAACACAAGCAGCAATTATCCATCAGACTATTAAATTAACCAAAAAGCCCACGTGGTCTCCACATTCTTGATCAGCAGAAACGGTTTTTGCTTGTTTGGGATCCGACTGGCCAGCGTATTTGAAAGAGTTAAGCAAACTTTGTTGTCTTTTTGACATTTTTCCCCTGAGTGAAATGAGGCTATAACAGCAATCTCAACCAGCACAAGCGCTTGTGTCAACTGAAGTGCAGCGCGGCGCTGTTGAAGTGCCTCCCCTCCCTCCATCCCTCTCCCCCCTCCGTCTTACCCTGAAAATTCACCTCAAAATGCATCGAAAATGTAAACAACAAGATTTTTGTGGAACTTCAGTGGGGAATAAAGACTAACAAGACCGATAACCACATCGAACACTACACAAACAGTAATTTATTTTTTGCATTTAAGTGATTAATTTTTCAGGAGGTGCCGGATCCAATAAAAAAGGTTCCGGATCCACCGTCGGAGGTGCTGGAACATGTTCCGGCGTGTTCCGGCTCAAATTAAGCCCTGGTACACATGTTTATGGCACTCCATCCAATAGTTAAGATATTTCAGTCTGCGGACAACCAACCGACTGACACTTCCATTCCTATAGTCAAAGTGACAATAACTAAAAAAAAAATTTATTAATGTCAGATGCTAATCTCCCACAAGATGAAAGATAGCTGTTCAAAGCTGGTTGTCCTTAGCAGGAAACTGTAGCTGTAGCTTGAATTCATGTCCATTACATTAGCTCTCTATGGTAACAGGTTTTACAGCTGGAAGAAAAAAATGGCCAAAACATCCACAGAAGCTTCTCAAACCACTCTTGTAGCGTGATCTACCATCTGTACTCCTGTTTTTCCCATCTTGTTTAAAATGCAACATTTTAAACACATAACCTAAACAAACATTTGGTAAAGACCCCAAAAATGTTTTGTTTCTTTGTAAAGAACTGAGACAAAGCGATGCACTGAAACATGTTCTTTAGTCCAAGAATAAACTTCTGTTCTCTTTCTGGAGGACAAATATGTAATGGAGACAACCATTTCAAAATGCCCTATAAAATATCTTTGGCATTTACGTACTGCAGTTTATTTGTACTTACATGCCGATAGGGATATATTGCCGCTATCTTTTGATGTCTAATTGGAATCCATTGGAATTCAAGCTGACCACAGCTGACTCTTCTCTACGAAGGACCAAAATACACACTCAGATAACAGATGCTCTCCTCCTGATTTAAAACTAAACTTAAAGGAGCCCCAGAGAGCCATCCTGCATTTAAAAGCACAACATTATAAATGCCAGTTCCTATCAACAAAGCTTACGGCCTCAGGTGTTGTGATTTAAGAAAGCAGCCAGGTAGCTTCTGTAATGTGAAACAGCCGTCAACACTGGGTGTCCTAAATACAAAGTTCAATGGTGTGACTAATACCTTAAGCAAACACACTTAATCTGATTGCTGGTGCTATATTAACACACTTCAACATATTTCATCTGTCTATTGTGTAGGCCATCAAGGGAAGCCACATATCTTTCTCTGGGATTGATCTCAATCTCTTTAATGGGCACAAATGATTATTATCTTTCTAATGAGTTCCAACATGTTGCTGCTTAACATAACAACAGAGAGCTTAATTTAAATGTAGATTCTCCCCCCCAATGGGGTCCTCCTCCCACTCAAATTCAACATACTGTAGTTTGCAAATCTAGGTAATTAACTTAGCACCACCTGGTGGGTGAAGGAGGAACCACTAGAGTGACCTGGAAGTCAGTCTCAGTTTACCTCAAACCTAGGAGCTAATCTACTGTATTTCATTTAGTCTAAGTCCAAGTTATGCCCTTCCTCTGAGCACGTACAGTAGGGTGCATCAAAAAACACAATTCTTGAATTTTGATATGGCTGGGTACTAAAAGTGTTCCAACACATGCAAAATATTTTTCCAGTACATGATGATTTAGGGGTGCCACCGCACATCTGTTTTTGTTGGATAAAGTGGTTAACAGTGCTCAATGGTCGCCATGGAGATCTGAGGTAAACAATACTACAGCTCAAGAAAACTGAGGTGATCTTTCTGTTTTGGGTATGTATTATTACATATTACTATCATATCTGTAGTTGTGTATTTGTATACTTATTTATCATACGTCATTTAAGTCATATTTATAGGTATTTGGTGCTCAATACATCTAGCTAACTTTAGCTAGCAACAGTTTGCTAACCACAGTTAGCTATCTATGTTAGCTAAGCTATTAAGCTTAACATCTTTTTTGTTCTTTCTTTTATTTTTTTTCATCAACAGCATTCTAGAGTGGACAATGTCATATTCAGAGTATAGATGTCTCATGTTTACTGAGAGTAGCATTGTAGTTATAGTAAATTAACATTTTAAATACAAGTATATCTGCAAGCACAGCTAGCTACTCTGGTAGTGATGTAATGGTAAGTTATGATGAAGTTACACTATGTACAGCTAAAATTTGAGGCTTATGCAAGAATGGTTTATCATAATTGAGTGATATTAAGTATGGTAAGATATGATTTTAAACACTATCCTTGAGCTTGTATCCTTTTCATTCTCAGGCACTGCACAACACAACCCACCCCAGCTCTCCTAAGATGCTGCCCTCACCAACTGGTCCCTGCCAGACTAGCAGTCGCAGCCTGGTCTTTGGTCTGGGCCCCAGCATCACCAGTGAGGATGGCATCATCACCAACGCCAAACTGCCAACTAGTCGTCAGATCTTACGCTGCATGCTTGCCAAGAAACCTGGTGCAAATGGAGCATTGTCGCAGTTCGAGGCAGCCAAGGTTGTCCTGGAGCAGGTGCGGCCATTTTACAAGAAAGCCAACATCCCAATAGTGAGTGACAAGCGTGCGTGCCACAAGATGGTAGACTTAGTCAATGCTAACAACAAGCTGTGGAAAATCTCCCAGGCCAAGCGCTCCAGTGAGACTACAGCGAAACAATTGGAGAAAATGGAGTGCAGACTTGATGCCACATTTCAGCTGTGGCCTCCAAATGTTGAAAAGCTGATTGATAAGCCAGAAGACCTAGCTTTCTTGGCCAGCATGAAGACTGACAGAGTGGCCACATTTGGTGTATTGGACAAAAAGCTGCAGCTCAAGGTGAAACGGCGAGAGGAGCGTCAAGCTGCCGCAGCAACCAGGCGGTCCCGCTGTGAAAAGGAGCTGGAGGAGATGACCGCAATGTCCAGCTTGGAGTCAGAGAGTGATGAGGAGTTAGAGGAGGATACTAACACAGACTATCCACCATCTGAGGGCGAACCATCCCACAAGCATAAGAAGACTGGAACATGGAACACTTCATTCCACACGACATCCTTAGCCGTCCAAGTGTCGTGTCACTGGCTACAAGGTTGAAGATGTCACCAATGCAACAGGCTGCCTTCACGCGTGGCCTTGTTGCAGAGTCAGGCGGTGAATGTACACATCTCTCTGCATCTTACGCAACAGCTGCCCGAGCAAGACGCCAAGTGCTGGAGACAATCAGTGATAACAGCACAAGCAGTGGACACCACCTCCATTGTGCACCCTACACTGGGACAGCAAGTTAACACCGATGCTCAGCAATGTGCGCCAGTTGGAGGAGCATCGTACAGTGGTGGTTGGAGATGCAGACCGGCTGAAATTGCTTGGTGTCCCAGCGTATAAGAAGCAGACCAATGAGGCATGTGGAATGATCATTGCCCGGTTAACATGCAAGTTGCTGCAGGACTGGTGCTGCGCTAACCAGGTTGTCAACATGGCATTTGACACCACTGCGTCAAACACCGGCCATCTCACAGCAGCCTGCATTGCCATACAGCTCTCACTGGGCCGACCACTGCTTTGGTCTGGGTGCCGGCACCACATTGGTGAGGTCCTCCTGAACCAGGTTTTCACAGACCTGAAGGTGGAGTCATCACGCTCGCCAGAGGTTACCTTGTTCACACGTCTGAGAGAGAGAAATGGAACCTGTTACCACAAGAATCCAGCAGCCAATGGTCCCGCTACGTTCCTGGCAACACCGAGCAACCACTCCTGGGCAATTTACGTGCTGAACTTATCAGGTGCGCAAAAGAAGTTACTGACCACAAGCGAGGTGACTACCATGAGTTTGTGCAGCTGTGTCTTGTGTTTCTGGATGCAGATAGTTATTTTATAAATCATGTTTTAACGTTACACATACACGTGGCAGAGTGAATCCTTATTAACAGTATCTGTTAGTGACTACCTTACCTATAGGCCAGTAAGTAGTGGGGATTTATATTTGCTAATAATATGTTGGATTCATGTTAAGCACTTGGAGGTGTGTTAACGTTAAGTGTTTCTAATATTATGTCACCTTTGACCCCGAATCTTTGTCCAGCTCATCGTCCCTGTTGCTTTGTGTCGAGGGTCCCTGGGTTTGGATGACAGGAAGTTGCAGCAGAGTGGGCTGCGTGAAGGCTGTTCCTGTCTGCTGGTCCTACAGGAGTACAGACATTATGTGCTATAAATTTAAACTTTCTCTGATCCAATGTGTCATCTGAGGCCAAACATTTAGCTGTGTGAAGTGCTGGCTGAGGATAACGGACAGCGTTAGCACTTAGCTTTTTAGCAACATCTGGGTGTGGATAAATAATGTTTGTTTTTAGTGCCTGTTTAAGCAAATCATGTGTGAGGACATTAAACCAGCAGCATAAAATACATTTAATCTTTAAAATCTATGATTACATGCTCAAGTTTATTGCAGGAACAATATGTAAAAGTACGTCCAGAGGATTATTGTGCATTAAACCGGCACATTTTCAGTCAAATGCTTCTATGTATTAAACAACTCTGCCTTTTATGTAAAGACATAAGCCCTTTGACCTTCTCTTTCTTCTCATAACTTCCCCTAACTTGCTCCAGTAACAGAGCATTTTTCTGTTCCACTGTATTTCTCTGTGTAAACCGTGATTAAACACATGACACATGGCCATATAGTGAAAAGGCTGAGGACACAAAGACGGCCCTGTTTAAAAATAAATGCGTCAGTCACATAAAGAGTAAACACTGTGTGCATTTCAGCATCCAGAGTTGTTGCTAATTCATTGTAGCTTGCTTGGACCACAGTTTATTTGACAGACAGACAGAAGAGAATAGAATAGAATAGCAAGCTGATTTTTAAATTCACCTCTGCAGCACCGTCGGGCCCTCCACATGACATCTGCTCATCCTGTTGTGGATGAGAAGAAGCCGAGGTGTCCGTCGTGTCCCACTGTACGGTGGCCGGAGCTCTGGCCGGGCTCGAACCGCTCTGTCCATCACCATCGGTCGCGTGATGTTTGGTGTCTCGTTCATGCAGCATTTGTCTGTATTTCTTCTTCAGGACAAGATACTTCTCACCCTGCGACAAACGCAGACGGTTTGCACAATATGCATTTGAAAACATGAAAAATCCACAGTTAAAAACAGTCATGTAGGTTAGGCTATACTGTCTTTCTCACAATAACTTGTGTTTTTTTTTATGCGTACTCTTGTGTCTAGTAAAATAAAACCGTATTGGCATATATTATAGAAACTGTTTTTTGTAATGAGAGGGAAAGAATATAATTTTTGGGTAGGTCATTTCACTTTTTTAGTGTAGAAAACCATATCAGACACAACTTACTTTTTTATATAAAGATACTGCTGTATCTCTGATGCCCTTTGAATCCAATTATTCAGGGATCACAAGTCAGATTAGTGACTTTAAATATAAATTGTGGCAGGACCAGTTCTACTGTTCATTCATTTTGTCAATATGTGAAAATGCGTCGTAAAAATAGTTTCAAGGAAAATGAAAACTGCAGCTGCAGTCCCTTGGGGGAAACCAGTGGGTACAAAGAGTTATTTAAAACAAAAAGCAAAGATTAGACAACTCCTTAATACGTCATGATGCTGGAACATTTCATAACTCTGATCTATTTGCCTGTTTATGCCACAGCGGTGAGACATTAGTAAAAAATACACGGCAGCAGAGTTTTTCCCACAAAAGGTAAAAATATTTTACTCACATTCTCTGACTTCACCACAGCGATTCGGTCAATGATGACCTTGAATTCCTCTCTGTATTTAGCTGCAGGAAAAAAAATATTTGAAGTAAGAACTAAATAGAGCTTTTAATTTAAGTACATTAAGTATTTCCAGATACAGATGCAGCTAGAATGTAATGGTGTCTGTTTACGGTTGATGTTGGGTTGTAGGAGGATTTGCTGATTTGTTTTTCTGAGGCAGTAAGAGGAAGGAGTTCTGCTGCCATGTCTGTTTAGCTGACAAAGCTAGATGCAGCTTACGTAAAGAAAACGGTTGCTTCAATGAAATCGCAGCACACCAAGCTTTAGAGGAAAGATGTTCCCCTGCAACAAAGATCCAAACACATCACAGTGCATCCCCAAAGGCAAAATTAAGACCTAAATAAAGTCTTTCCTGTGGGAAGCAAACAAACTGCAGCTGACCAGCTGATCAGCTGATAGACCTCATGAGATAATGCTGTCCTCTTTAGTTTACAGCAGTGAGCACATATGTGCACACTGCGTGATTAAGAGCAGCCAGGTTGGCTAAACAAAAGAGGAATTTTCTAGGCGCAGGTATTCCATTCATGCATAGGTGTACATGGGCATGCAGCTCAGGACAATTGAAGTGTTTCCCTTTCCTGATGCGGACGGAAAGAACATTTGTAGTAAGATAGTTGCACCACTCGCGTTCAACAACAACAGGAAATCCAAAGGAAGCAGCCACTTACATCTGTCTCAACAACAGAATTCCTTGCTCACCAACGTGAGTAACACAGCATGCTAGTTATTTATTAGCCAAAGGTCTCCACAAACAAGGACCTCACACACACACACACACACACACACACACACACACACACACACACACACACGTGCACGTGACCCCCCCAACACCGCTATATTCCCACCATGCCCCAGTTTTCCAGTCTGATGAAAAAGCAACCCCATTAGAGGTCTACATCCAGTCATGCATGTGGACTTAATTATGATTAAAACACTATCATCACAATTACGACATTGAAATCTGCAACCACATGCTACGACAGACTTCAAATGTCTGGGAAGCACTTTTCTAATTGGACGGACATGTCAGATGGCAGAGAATCAAGGCAGCTCTCTAAACCTCTGTCAACAACTGCAGTGCTTACATAGCATCTGGACAGTACACGCTGGCAATGGCAATACAAGGTCACTTTGGATAATCATTTAGGGATGTTAAAATACATTTGCATACGTTTGCCAAAAGTAAAGGTACAGTTGAATCATTACAAGCTTGTTTGTATTCTGGGCCAAATATATTTTGCAGTTAAACTGTCATTAGCCAGTGAAGTGTGCGTTGTCTTTAAAGGGTTTCAATGGGACATTTCTATTTTAGGTACACCTATAGCTAAAACTAATGCAAGCTAATACAACAGCATTGCAATATATCTTGTCCATTCCATCAGACTGTTACTTTTGAAGGAATAAATGACACAATATTTGTGTCACAAATCAAAAAAGTTGACTTTATAAGCAATACAATGCAATATTGCTCAGCTAATGCATGTTGCTACAACCTTACTTGGTCTGGTGTGACCAATAGCTTCTGGTGGCTAACGCTGGCTAATATTAGCAGACTTTAGATACTCCTGGTGAGGTACAGTGTGTTTACTATTGGTTTTGCTTTTGTGACAAATCCTTGAAATGGTTATCTGTGCCATGTTGAGATGTAGTACGACAGTAACACAAATGGAGAAAAGTTAGCAAACTTCAGTGATGTCAGGTACAAAACAATATCTATCTAAAGTTAGCTAACTATAGCGCAACTAACAATTATTTTTTATAGATTTATCTAATGATTATTCTCTCAATTGATTAATTAAGTTTGGTGTATAAAACATCAGAGAACAGTCAAGAAAAATGTCCAAAAACTCAAATTTACTATAATGTAAGAACAAGAAAAGCATTTGAGAACCAGTAACCATTTAAATGATGGCTTTTTTGCCTTGAAAATGATTGGAAGTCATCGCTGCCAATTAATTTTCTTCCCATCAACTAATTGATTGACTATTTGTTGCAGCTCTAGTTAGCCGCCTGAAGTGATTGGGCATATACTGTATGTGTGCATGTGCACATACAAGGAATTTGACTCCAGGTTTTGGTTGCTGTCAAAAAATAGACAAACGGCTAAAAACAAGGACAACAAAGATCAAGTAAGTCTGTAGCCGCATTACTCCTGAGTGTAGCTGAGCTTTAATTCAACTTTTCATTTGAAACAGGAGGATTGTGGTGTTGTTTGTAAAAGTTACATAGTGTAGCTTTAAAGTCGGATGGGCAGGCTTTATTACAGGGCTTTTAGACTGCATTAGCTGGGTGTTAATAATGTTACACTCAAATATTTGTCTAAAGAAGCCAAACATGAGAGGAATTTTGGTGTAAGCAATGATTCAGAACAGTTGCATAAGCACGTGGGTGGAGAACAGCAGGGAGTCACACAAGCAAACATCTTTTCAGCAAATAGTGGAAAATAGTGAATTTATAGCACATAGTAATTATTCCTCATTTTGCTGAAAGACCACAGCTGTGTTTGAGGAGCCACTGGGCCTTCTTGCATGGTGGTGACCCATATTGTGGTGATGGGTTTGTGTTCAGGTCCTGTGTTCGGTTACCAGGCAGATACAGCTGGCCTGGGGGAGGAAATGACACAATTCCTGCTGAAACTGTAGCTAGAATGTATGGAGGGGCTTTTAATGCAAACCAGATGTCTGCTTTACAACAGCGGAAGACTGAAAGGATATTTAAAAAAGCCGTTTGTTAGAGCAGACCGATGAATGGTGCGTTTAAATAGGTCTAAATGAATCATGTTAGTCCAACTATATGTGAGAAGTGGGGTGAATTGATATTTGTGCAATCTCACAGTACCGAGCACTAACTGATGCCGCGCGAGCGTATCACATTTCGCCATTTTTCGGGTTAATATTTGCACCCATCTGAATCCACGAGACAACGACTCGCTACTTACCACGTAACTGCAAGTCAGTGTGGCCAATAAAGGGCTTAAATGTCTTCAGTAAATCTGCATTTTTGACTCTGCCTGAGCTGCCTCCCGTGGAGTAGAAATAATCCAGCAGCGACTCTTCGCTCACATCACCCATCTCTCCGCTCACTGTTATAACGTCGTTGTAGCGACCGGGATTCTGTTTTGAAGAGGTTTTCTATTCTCGTGGTATTTTTCACTCAGCCACAATGCAGTCCTCTTGGCTAATTTGTTGTATTAGTTTATATCTAAACTTCACTCCACCCAGACGAGCTGACCGCTGCTGCGCCTCCTCCTGTTAACCCTTTAAAGACACCAGCATCTTATTTTTACCCCTCAACCTCTCCGTTAGGATGTAGCTGCTACAATCAGGGTTGTTTTTGTAGCTCTCAATACACCACTTATTATCTTTGTTGAAATGCGCGGCATATCATTACTGGAGGTGATCGTGAACGTCTCACATTCATGTGGTAGCCTATAGGCTAACGTTAAGAGCAATTGTATGGTAGTATGCATATGCCTATCATCTATGTAGTTCTTATCAAAATGTATGGAACAAGTAATGTTACTACTTAAGTCATTCCGGTTATGCAGCAACATTTTGGACTTAAAACATTTAAGTAATATATGTATTGTTCACGTTTATTGCATTAGTTACACTATTCACTGTCAGGAAAACGCATTAGTCAATGCCAGGCACTCGTAATGACTGGTTTATAGTTTAATTATATAACAGGCTGGGAAAACGTGAGCTAAGTTAGCCTTAACATCATGAAACATGGAAAAAAGTGAAAGTTGTGCTCACCCTAAATTTTGAGTTCCCTCCAAAAAAGGATGTCACTTCCTGAAAATGGTCTCAATGGAATTGTAGTCTTCTTTTTTTGGAAGGCCAGAAACTACAAACTAACAGGGTGGGAAATGACTTCTGGGACAGTTCATTTTAAAAATGGTAAAACAATGAAATAAAACTCTAGTTATTTCTAGTATATAATCAGAGAGTTTAACATTGCCTAAAAAGTATTAAATAGTATTTTGAGTATTTTATAATGATATTGATATTATGGCTTATAGTTCTTAGGAGTGATTACTTTTCACTGGGGACATGGTCAAATCGAATTTGAAGTACTAAAAAAGTATTTTTAATGTGCATTATTCTGTTTATGTGATAAAGGTCATACATATTTGACACATTTGAAAGAAAATATGAGGAAGTCAATCATGAGGACAGAATTGTTGCTGCATTACAGGAATGGCCCAAGTAGAAGTAGTAATACCACAGTGTAGAAATACTCTGTAACAAGTAAAGGTCCTGCATTCAAACAAGTAAAAGCATCAAAGTATACTCAAGGTACCAAAAGTAAAAGTACTCATTATGCAGAATGGCCCATTTCAGAATAATGTAGCTATATCACTGGGTTATAACTAGTGATACATTAATGTGCAGAGATGGGAGTAAGTCACACATGGGCAAGTCACAAGCAAGTCTCAAGTCTTAACCTTCAAGTCTCAAGCAAGTCTAAGTAATTTTGTGTGACAATCAAGCAAGTCAAGTCATAGCTTTGGTCAAGTCAAGTCATAGTTTTGGTCAGGCAAGTCAAGTCATACAAAAGTTTCCATTTTAAACAAGCTAAAGACAGTGGTTATGAACTGCTGGAGTTTTATTTGCATTTTTCCTACTCAATATTCAAAAGACATTGCGTCCAAGCCACACATATCTGAACAGTTTAAATTTATAAAGATAAAAAAGCACAGCCTAAAACTGATATTAGGCCAACAAAAAAGCAACATACATATTTGTTCAATATGCCTTAAACATGACATCAAATCATGAAATTCATTCAAACAATTCAAGTATAATGGTTTCTAAGTCAAATTCTTCAAACATGCCTCACTTTTATGGGACAGAAACACATTTAACCTTTCCTTCTCTTAAAGAAAAAGGGAGGGAGGGAGAGAGAGAGCAGTTTGTGTTGTGTATATGTATACAGTGTGCCTAGCTGTATTCGCTCTTACTGCCACCTTGAACAAAGAGGGGAGGGTGTGCTTATTCATGGCCCAAACCTGAAGGGAGTTCTGTCCATCACAAGCGTCCAAATAGTGGTTCAGCTGAATATGGGGACTGGAACCTGAATCTTTCTGTCACGAACAGAAGAGGACCCAAGAGCGCAAGTTCAAATTCAGAGTTCTTTATTGGAGGTTACAGGCGGGAAGAGGAGTACCAGGGGTGTCAGGGGTACTTGGGACACTGGAGTTTTTCAGGGTCCTGTGGGTATCTGTGCTCCGGGGGTCACCAAATGTCCGGGGGTGTCCAGTCCAAGTGCTAGTGTGTGTGTTCCCCAGTGATGGAGCGGCGTATCGGGCTGAGGGTGGTGAAGCGTCTGGGCTCGCTCATCTGGTGGTCGGAGAACTGGGGGAACACACACACAACAGCAATATGAATGGCAGGCAGAAGTACAGATCAGGGCTGGGCAAATATCGTGGTGAGAGACAGAAGGCAGAATCGAGTTACCGGAAGGGCTGAAGATCGGAGAGTAGTCGAGGTCCAGAAGGCAGGTCGGAATAGACAGGGCAGTAGAACAAGGAGGCAGTCAAGAAAGGATAGGTATCACCAACAGGAGTCAGAGCGCAGACAGGCAGGTTACAGGTCCGGGTTTGAAGATGATCTGACAGGGTTTGGCTGAAAAACAGGGCTTGATATACTGGGAGAGGTTAGTGGGGAAATGCAGTTCAGCTGGCAGAGTAATTAGAACAGAGTGAGGCAAGGTGAGGATGGTGAGTGGGAAATGCAGTGCAGCTGGCCAGGTAACAAGAGCAGAGCAGGGCGGAGCCAGGTGGAACTCGTTAGGCAGAGTAGGGAGAGAGTGAGCAGAGTGGCAGAGAATTGAATGCAATTAATGTTGCTACCAGGGAGAGAGAGTGCTCATGACAGAACCCCCCCTCCAAGGGACGGCTCCAGAAGTCCCAAGAACAACATCATGCCGGGAGGGTGGAGGGGAGCAGGCGGCGGGTCAGAACTCCTCCGAGCGGTCCGAGTGAATATCCTCATCCTCAGAAAGAGCTGGAGGGTCACGGTCGGGAGACAGGACAGGCACTGAGACAGGAGCAGGGTCAGGCACAGGACAGGAAGCAGGGCGGGCAGGACGGCTAGGGACCCCTCTTGGACGGCCCCTACGGATTGCAGGCTGATCAGGATGTAGTCGGTGGAAGTCAGTGATAAGGGTCCGGTCCACTATGCTCCTGGCCGGGATCCAGGTCCTCTCCTCTGGACCATATCCCTCCCAGTCAACGAGGTACTGGAGACCCCTACCCCTTCGCCTAGAGCGGAGCAGCCGCCGGACGGTGAAGACAGGACCGCCATCTACGAGGCGCGGAGGAGGTGGCGCCGGAGCTGCAGGGACCAGGGGACTTTCATGGACCGGCTTGACCTTGGAGACGTGGAAGGTGGGATGGACCCGCATGGAAGCGGGCAACTGAAGTCGAACCGCCGTTGGACTGATGACTTTCTGCACAGGAAAAGGACCAATGAAGCGAGGGGCCAGCTTTCGTGATTCAACCCGCAGCGGCAGATCCCGGGCAGACAGCCAGACCTTCTGACCAACCCGGTAAGTAGGTGCTGGGGTCCTCCGTCGGTTGGCACCGACGGCGTAGCTGGTTCCAGACTTCAGGAGCACAGTGCGAGCCTGGGCCCAAGTGCGGCGGCAGCGGCGGGCATACGCAAGAGCAGATGGACAGGTGGCATCCGCCTCCTGGCTGGCAAACAGTGGAGGTTGATACCCGTAGACACACTGAAAGGGGGAGAGCCCGGTGGAGGAACTGGTGAGTGAATTATGGGCATATTCCACCCAGAGCAGGTGTTGAGCCCAGGCCCGGGGATTTTGGGAAGCCACACACCTCAGTGCCTTCTCCAGCTCCTGGTTCATGCGTTCAGTCTGGCCGTTTGACTGCGGGTGGAATCCAGACGATAGGCTGGCGGTGGCCCCAAGGAGATGACAGAACTCCTTCCAAAAGGTTGCTGAGAATTGCGGGCCCCGGTCTGACACTATATCCTGGGGTAGGCCATGGATACGAAACACATGTTCCAGGACCACCTGGGCGGTCTCCTTAGCAGAGGGTAGTTTGGGAAGGGGCACGAAGTGGGTCATCTTACTAAAGCGGTCAACAATGGTAAGGATGACTGTGTGTCCGTCAGAGGGCGGAAGGCCCGTAACAAAGTCCAGTGAAACGTGGGACCAGGGCCTCTTGGGTATGAGTAGGGGTTGCAGCAACCCAGCAGGAGGCTGGTTGGGGGTCTTGTTTCGGTTACAAGTGGGACAAGCTCGGATGAATTCTTGGACATCCCGTCTCATCCGCCGCCACCAGAACCGCTGGCGGACCAGATGAAGGGTGCGAGTGATGCCGGGATGACAGGCCAGACGGGATTCGTGCCCCCACTGAATCACAGGTGACCTGAGATTTGCTGGAACAAACAGACGGTTGGGGGCGCTGGTGCTTGGGCCTGGCTGGTCTCGAAGAGCCTCCATGACCTGCTTCTCGATCTCCCAGGTGAGGGCCGCTACGACAAAGTGGCTGGGAAGAATGGGGGCTGTCATGGCGGTGGTCTCGTCCTTCTGAAACATCCGGGAAAGAGCATCAGGTTTGATGTTGCGAGATCCCGGGCGGTAGGAGAGCGTGAAATTGAAGCGCGTAAAGAACAGAGACCACCGCTGTTGACGGGAGTTCAGCCTCCTGGCTGTTTGGATATACTCCAGGTTCTTGTGGTCTGTCCACACTACGAATGGTTCCTTTGACCCCTCTAACCAGTGTCGCCATTCTTCAAGGGCGAGCTTGACAGCCAACAGCTCGCGGTTCCCAATGTCGTAGTTGCATTCGGCAGGGGTTAGCCGGCGGGAGTAGAAGGCACAGGGGTGCATCTTGCCATCCTCAGCTGCTCTTTGAGAAAGCACTGCACCCACTCCCACGTCCGAAGCATCTACCTCCACCACAAACTGCCTTGCTGCATCTGGCATCTGGAGGATGGGAGCAGAAGTGAAACATGTCTTGAGGATATTGAAGGCCTTATCAGCAGCTGATGTCCATTGGTACGGTTGTTTAGTGCTGGTTAGCGCCGTGAGGGGTGCAGCCACTGTGCTATAGTTTCTGATGAATCTCCTATAAAAGTTGGCAAAGCCCAGGAACTGTTGCAACTTTTTCCGAGACTCAGGAACTGGCCAGGAAGTGACAGCCGACACCTTCGTGAGATCCATCTGAATGCTGCCCTCGGTCACCACATACCCCAGGAATGAAACGGTCTTGGCATGGAACTCGCACTTCTCTGCCTTCACGAAAAGAGAGTTCTCCAGCAGGCGGCGCAGGACCAACTGGACGTGGTGCATGTGTTCTGACAGAGTCTTTGAGAATATTAAAATATCGTCAAGGTACACAAATACGAACGTATTTAGCATGTCCCTGAGGATATCATTCACTAGGGCTTGAAAAACTGCTGGGGCATTGGTGAGGCCGAAGGGCATGACGAGATATTCATAGTGGCCGGTTGGTGTGTTGAACGCTGTCTTCCATTCGTCTCCCTCCCTCATCCGCACCAGATGGTAGGCATTGCGAAGGTCCAGCTTTGTGAATACAGTGGCTCCCTGCAGCAGTTCGAAGGCAGACGAAAGTAAGGGCAGTGGGTAGCGATTCTTAACCGTGATGTCGTTCAGACCCCGGTAATCTATGCATGGACGAAGAGAACCGTCCTTCTTGCCGACAAAGAAGAATCCCGCTCCTGCGGGGGAAGATGACGGTCTAATTATCCCGGCGGCAAGAGAGTCATTAATGTAGTCCTCCATGGCCTTTCTTTCCGGGGCTGACAGAGAATACAGACGACCCTTGGGAGGTGCTGTGCCAGGCAGGAGATCAATTGCGCAGTCATAGGGTCTGTGTGGGGGTAGAGATGTCGCCTTGGATTTGTTGAACACCTCTTTCAGGCTGTGGTAACAGGCCGGAACATTGGATATGTCGGGGGTAGCGCTAGATCTTTCCCGGAGAACGGGCAGGGTGGCCCCCTTTAAACAGGTCTGGTGACAACTCCTTCCCCACTCACGGACTGTTCCTGTCTCCCAGTCGATGTGGGGGTTGTGCTGACGGAGCCACGGGTATCCAAGAATGAGTGGTTGGCCAGGTGAGTGTAGGAGGTGAAACTGGATGGACTCCTGGTGGTTTCCTGACAGCAGGATTGTCACAGGGGCGGAGATATGAGTGACAGTGCCAAGATGATGCCCATCCAGGGCTCGTGCAGGAATGGGTTGTGTCAGTTGATGATGGTTCACACCCAGTTGCTGTGCAAGCTCAGGGTCCATGATGTTTGCTTCGGCTCCGGAATCCACAAGGGCGGCCAATGTATGAGTCTTGTCAGAAAGCTGAAGGCGGAGATGAAGCAGGGTTTTTCGGATGGAGGGAGACTGAAGGTCTGTTGAGCTCACCCGGATCTCCATGGGCTCAGGCTGATTGAGTTGGCTATGGGACTTGACAGGCAGGGGCTGGACAGAGGCGGTATCGACCCGAGTGCGGATGGCAGGTTGACTGAGACGGCCCTTCTCCCTCCTCCGGGTCTGTATACGGCGGTCAATGCGGACGGCAAGGTCAATGGCGGCATCAAGCGTTGAGGGCGGGTCATGGGAAACAAGCTCGTCTTTGATATAGTCCGCCAGGCTATGGAGGAAGGCTTGCACCAGTGCCTCTGGGTTAAACGAGCTTTGACTGGCCAGGGTACGAAAGTCAATGGAGAAGTCTGCCACTGTCCGATTGCCCTGACGGATGGTGAGCAGAGCTTGTGACGCTTCGGCTGTTGGCGAGCCTAGGTCAAAGACCTTTAACATCTCCTCCTCAAAGGCACTGAAGGAGGCACAGGCTGGGGTTTGCCGGTCGAATTCCGCCGTTCCCCACAACCGAGCTCGACCGGTGAGATGTGTGATGACATACCCCACCTTGGCTCCCTCTGTAGAGAAAGTCCTGGGCTGTAGTGCAAACTGGATTCGGCAGCTGCACAAGAATGGTCTTACTTGCTTCTGGTTGCCATCAAAACGTTCCGGGTTCCCAATCTTTGGTTCAGGAGCGTGGGGATCTGGTGGCAGCACTGCCGGGCCTGCAGCATTGGGACCTCCAGCGGAGGGATGAAGGAGTGTCGGTGGTACAGGAACAGAAGGACCAGGGGGGGATGCAGGTGGAGTAGCCGGGTTTGAGAGTAGTTGCAGGGCTTGGGCTAGCTGTTGTTGCTGCAGTTGGAACTGTTGTTGCTGCTGGATGAATAGCTGGAGAAGAGAAGCGATGTCGCCAGCCATCCGATTTATGTCTCCCTCAGAGCGTTCCAGTCGCTGTAGGGCAGTCATCTCTGGCTCTTCTTCCATCGTGGTCAGGGAGTGCGCTGGGTCCATGATGGTCAGATCATTCTGTCACGAACAGAAGAGGACCCAAGAGCGCAAGTTCAAATTCAGAGTTCTTTATTGGAGGTTACAGGCGGGAAGAGGAGTACCAGGGGTGTCAGGGGTACTTGGGACACTGGAGTTTTTCAGGGTCCTGTGGGTATCTGTGCTCCGGGGGTCACCAAATGTCCGGGGGTGTCCAGTCCAAGTGCTAGTGTGTGTGTTCCCCAGTGATGGAGCGGCGTATCGGGCTGAGGGTGGTGAAGCGTCTGGGCTCGCTCATCTGGTGGTCGGAGAACTGGGGGAACACACACACAACAGCAATATGAATGGCAGGCAGAAGTACAGATCAGGGCTGGGCAAATATCGTGGTGAGAGACAGAAGGCAGAATCGAGTTACCGGAGGGGCTGAAGATCGGAGAGTAGTCGAGGTCCAGAAGGCAGGTCGGAATAGACGGGGCAGTAGAACAAGGAGGCAGTCAAGAAAGGATAGGTATCACCAACAGGAGTCAGAGCGCAGACAGGCAGGTTACAGGTCCGGGTTTGAAGATGATCTGACAGGGTTTGGCTGAAAAACAGGGCTTGATATACTGGGAGAGGTTAGTGGGGAAATGCAGTTCAGCTGGCAGAGTAATTAGAACAGAGTGAGGCAAGGTGAGGATGGTGAGTGGGAAATGCAGTGCAGCTGGCCAGGTAACAAGAGCAGAGCAGGGCGGAGCCAGGTGGAACTCGTTAGGCAGAGTAGGGAGAGAGTGAGCAGAGTGGCAGAGAATTGAATGCAATTAATGTTGCTACCAGGGAGAGAGAGTGCTCATGACACTTTCCCGATTTTAAAGTGTCTGATGAACTTCAATGTGGTGGTTGACATTGGAATTTCTTGTACTGCAGACCTTAAACTGCCGTCCGTTTCTTCTTTGCCCTGGTCAGATGTGTAATCCTTTTAGCCAAACTTTATTATTTTCGGTGCAGAGGAATCCATGATGTTAACAGCCGTAGCCAGTCTCGTTTACTGCAGGTCTGCCGCCGCGTGGCGCGTCGTCATATCAACAGGTTCATGCGCATGCAACAGCACTAAAATCATAAAGTTAACTCCTCCTCAATATCAGAGAGTAAAAAATATATATTACACAGAAAGTCAAGTCATTTCAAGTAATTTGACTCAAGTCTAAGTCAAGTCTCAAGTCATGAATATCAAGTCAAAGTCAAGTCGAGTCTTTTATGAATGTTTATCAAGCAAGTCTCAAGTCCTAAAATTTGCGACTCGAGTCTAACTCGAGTCAAGTCATGTGAGTCCCCCATGTCTGTTAATGGGAACATTACTTTAATGTCGCAGCTGGTGAAGGTGGAGAACGTGGAGGTGGTAGAAGACTTCTGTGTAGCTCACAGTCATAAAGACAGAGCATTAAAGTATTGTCATCATCATAATAACGTTCATCATGTAAAACAGTGGCATCTGATTTAAAGGGGAACTATGCTTAATTTACCTTAACTGAACTGCTTCGGAGTCATTGGAATGGTTATGTGACTTTTTTTGGGTTGAATGGTCATCAAAATGCTACAACCCCAAATCAGAAAAAGTTGGGACAGTATGAAAAACACAAATAAAAAAAGAAAGTAGTGATTTCTAAATGTACTTTGACTTGTATTTCATTGCAGACAATGTGAACACAAAATATTTCATGTTTTGTGTTCACTGTTCAACTTAATTTCTTTTGTAAATATACATCCTTTCTTGTCATTCAGACCTGCAACACATTCCAAAAAAGGTTGGGACAGGAGCAATTGAGGGCTAGTAATCAGGTAAATTGGTTAAATAATGATGTGATTTGAAACAGGTGATGTCAACAGGTGATTGTAATTATGATTTGGTACAAAAGCAGCATCCAAGAAAGGTCTAGTCCTTTAGGAGCAAAGATGGGCCGAGGATCGCCAGTTTGCCAACAAATACGTGAGAAAATTATTGAAATGTTTAAAAACAATGTTCCTCAAAGAAAGATAGGAAGACATTTGCTTATTTCACCTTTAACAGTGCATAACATAATTAAAAGATTCAAGGAATGTGGAGGAATTTCAGTGCGTAAAGGACAAGGGCGCAAGCCTAAGCTGAACAACCGTGATCTCCGATCCCTCAGGCGGCACTGCATCAAGAATCGTCATTCATCTATAAGCGATATCACCACACGGGCTCAGGACTACTTTGGCAAACCTTTGTCAAGTACCACAATTAAAACTGTACTGTGCCAAAAGGAAGCCCTATGTTAACAGTGTCCAGAAGCGCCGTTGACTTCTCTGGGCTTGGAGGCATCTGGGATGGACCATCACACAGTGGAAACGTGTACTGTGGTCAGATGAATCAGTATTTTAGGTATTTTTTGGGAGAAATGGACGCCGTGTGCTCCGGACCAAAGAAGAAAAGGATCATCCAGACTGTTACCAGCAACAAGTCCAAAAGCCAGGGTCTGTCATGGTATGGGGTTGTGTCAGTGACCTTGGCAAAGGTAACTTGCACTTCTGTGATGGCACCATTAATGCTGAAAAGTACATAGAGATTTTGGAGCACAATATGCTTCCTTCAAGAAGACATCTTTTCCAGGGACGTCCATGCATATTTCAACAAGATGATGCAATACCGGGAACCATCACCTTATCGTGGTGGAGAGGTTTGGGTGTCCCTATGAACCTGAGGGCTGTGTTGTCTGGAGCTTTGTGCTCCTGGTAGGGTCTCCCATGGCAAAGTGGTCTCAGGTGAGGGGCCAGACAAAGAATGGTTCAAAAAACCCTATGAAAAAACGAGGAAGGGATAGAGAGACCCTGCCCGGAGGAAGCCCGGGGCCCCCGTCTGGAGCCAGGCCCAGAGGGAGGGCTCGTCAGCGAGCGTCTGGTGGCCGGGTTTGCCACGGAGCCCGGCCGGGCACAGCCCGAAAAAGCTACGTGGCATCTATCTCTCCAGCCCATGGGCCCACCACCTGTGGGAGGAACCGCTGGGGTCGGGTGCGCTGCCACATGGGTGGCGGTGAAGGTCAGGGTCCTCGACGGACCAGACCCGGGCAGCAGAGGCTGGCTCTGGGGACATGGAATGTCACCTCGCTGTGGGGGAAGGAGCCGGAACTTGTGCGTGAGGTGGAGCGCTACCAGTTGGATCTGGTGGGGCTTACCTCTACGCATAGTCTCGGTTCTGGAACCGTACTCCTGGAGAGGGGTTGGACTCTTTTCTTCTCCGGAGTTGCCCACGGTGTGAGGCGCCAGGCGGGTGTGGGGATACTCACAAGTCCCCGGCTGAGCGCCGCAACGTTGGAGTTTACCCCGGTGGACGAGAGGGTCGCCTCCCTACGCCTGCGGGTTGTTGGGGGGAAAACTCTGACTGTTGTTTGTGCATATGCACCAAACAAGAGTTCAGAGTATTCGGCCTTCTTGGAGACCTTGAATGGAGTCCTGTATGGGGCTCCGGAGGGGGACTCCATAGTTCTTCTCGGGGACTTCAACGCACATGTGGGCAATGACGGAGACACATGGAGAGGCGTGATTGGGAGGAACGGCCTCCCTGATCTAAACCAGAGTGGTTGTCTGTTATTGGACTTCTGTGCTAGTCATGGATTGTCTGTAACAAACACCATGTTTGAACATAAGGATGCTCATAAGTGTACTTGGTACCAGAGCACCCTAGGCCGAAGGTCAATGATCGATTTTATAATCGTTTCATCTGATCTGAGGCCGTATGTTTTGGACACTCGGGTGAAGAAAGGGGCGGAGCTGTCAACTGATCACCATCTGGTGGTGAGTTGGGTCAGGGGGTGGGGGAAGACTCTGGACAGACCTGGTAAACCCAAACGGGTGGTGCGGGTAAATTGGGAACGTCTGGAGGAAGCTCCTGTCCGACAGACCTTCAACTCACACTTCCGGCGGAGCTTTTCATGCATCCCTGTGGAGGCTGGGGGCATTGAACCTGAGTGGACAATGTTAAAAGTTTCCATTGCTGAAGCTGCGGCAGGGAGCTGTGGTCTTAGGGTCTTAGGTGCCTCAAGGGGCGGTAACCCTCGAACACCGTGGTGGACACCGGTGGTCAGGGAAGCCGTCCGACTGAAGAAGGAGTCTTTCCGGGATATGTTATCCCAGAGGACTCCGGAGGCAGTTGCAAGGTACCGAAGGGCCCGAAGGACTGCAGCCTCTGCCGTGAAAGAGGCAAAGCAGCGGGTGTGGGAGAAGTTCGGAGAAGACATGGAGAAGGACTTTCGGTCGGCACCAAGGCGCTTCTGGAAAACTGTCCGCCACCTCAGAAGGGGGAAGCGGGGAACCATCCAAGCTGTGTACAGTAAGGGTGGAACGTTGTTGACCTTAACTGAGGAGGTAATAGGGCGGTGGAAGGAGCACTTTGAGGAACTCCTAAATCCAGCTGATGCGCCCTCTTTGTTAGAGGCAGAGCTGGAGGATGACGGGGGATTGTCGTCAATTTCACTGGTGGAGGTCACTGAGGTAGTCAAACAACTCCACAGTGGCAAAGCCCCAGGGATTGATGAGATCCGTCCAGAAATGCTGAAAGCTCTGGGTGTGGAGGGGCTGTCTTGGTTGACACGCCTACTCAACATTGCGTGGAAGTCTGGGACAGTGCCAAAGGAGTGGCAGACCGGGGTGGTGGTTCCCCTGTTCAAAAAGGGGGACCAGAGGGTGTGTACCAATTACAGGGGTATCACACTTCTCAGCCTCCCTGGTAAAGTCTACTCCAAGGTGCTGGAAAGGAGGGTTCGGCCGATAGTCGAACCTCAGGATGAAGAGGAACAATGCAGATTCCGTCCTGGTCATGGAACAACGGATCAGCTCTTTACTCTAGCAAGGATCCTGGAGGGAGCCTGGGAGTATGCCCATCCAGTCTACATGTGTTTTGTGGATCTGGAGAAGGCATATGACCGGGTCCCCCGGGAGACTTTGTGGGAGGTGCTGCAGGAGTATGGGGTGAGGGGGTCCCTTCTCAGGGCCATCCAATCTCTGTATGACCAAAGCGAGAGCTGTGTCCGGGTTCTCGGCAGTAAGTCGGACACGTTCCAGGTGAGGGTTGGCCTTCGTCAGGGCTGCGCTTTGTCACCAATCCTGTTCATAGTATTTATGGACAGGATATCGAGGCGTAGTCGTGGTAGGGAGGGGTTGCAGTTCGGTGGGCTAGGGATCTCATTGCTGCTCTTTGCAGATGATGTGGTCCTGATGGCATCATCGGCCTGTGACCTTCAGCACTCACTGGATCGGTTTGCAGCCGAGTGTGAAGCGGCTGGGATGAGGATCAGCACCTCTAAATCTGAGGCCATGGTTCTCAGCAGGAAACCGATGGAGTGCCTTATCCAGGTAGGGAATGAGTCCTTACCCCAAGTGAAGGAGTTTAAGTACCTTGGGGTCTTGTTCGCGAGTGAGGGGACAATGGAGCGGGAGATTGGCCAGAGAATCGGCGCAGCAGGGGCGGTATTACATTCAGTTTATCGCACCGTTGTGACGAAAAGAGAGCTGAGCCAGAAGGCAAAGCTCTCGATCTACCGGTCAGTTTTTGCTCCTACCCTCACCTATGGTCATGAAGGTTGGGTCATGACCGAAAGAACGAGATCCAGGGTACAAGCGGCCGAAATGGGTTTCCTCAGGAGGGTGGCTGGCGTCTCCCTTAGAGATAGGGTGAGAAGCTCAGTCATCTGTGAGGAGCTCGGAGTAGAGCCGCTGCTCCTTCACGTCGAAAGGAGCCAGTTGAGGTGGTTCGGGCATCTGGTAAGGATGCCCCCTGGGCGCCTCCCTAGGGAGGTGTTCCAGGCACGTCCAGCTGGGAGGAGGCCTCGGGGAAGACCCAGGACTAGGTGGAGGGATTACATCTCCAACCTGGCCTGGGAACGCCTCGGGATCCCCCAGTCAGAACTGTTTAATGTGGCTCGGGAAAGGGAAGTTTGGGGTCCCCTGCTGGAGCTGCTCCCCCCGCGACCCGACCACGGATAAGCGGACGACGATGGATGGATGGATGGATGGATGCAATACCACATTCTGCACACATTACAAAGTCCTGGCTGCGGAGGAAGAGGATACGGGTACTTGACTGGCCTGCCTGCGGTCAAAATTACACCTGAAACACTTCATCACTTGGTGTCTTCAGTCCCTAAACGTCTTTTAAGTGTTGTGAAAAGGAATGGCAACATTACAAAGTGGTAAATGCTTTACTGTTCCAACTTTTTTTGAAATGTGTTGCAAGAACCAAAAGAGGAATTTTGTGTTCATGAGGAACACATTAAATTATGTGCTGTTGTATTGTCTGCAATGAAATACAAGTCAAAGTACATTTAGAAATCACTACTTTCTTTTTTTATTTGTGTTTTCCATACTGTCCCAACTTTTTCTGATTTGGGGTTGTAGTTGGCTAAATTGCAAACATTTAGGGCATTTATATCTATAAACTGCAGTTACCACAATGTGAATCAAACTTTCAAAAGTGAAAACAGGGGCATCTGTTTTAAGTGCAGATATTGGACTTTGCAGGGTGGGTGAATGGGTTGCATTTGGATCACACTTGTAAACAGCCCCCACCGAGCCCCCGCTCCTGCTTCTCCCACCCCCTGTGCACACCAGTGATAATGGTGGAGGCCCAGTCAGTTCAGGTATTAGATACAGAACACAATGTCAGATTAATTGTGTGATTGTGCTGTAAATATTAAATGTGCTGGACTTACACATTAATCCCTTCTTGCCTCCTCTAGTATAGCTTCTCTTTAAACGAGTTTGCATTTAATTTAGAAATGGGCGATTTGTATTCATGTTGTCGGCTGCTGCTCTAAGACGACAATATTGTAATTACAGTAAGCTTCTTATAAGCTGAAACAATTATTGAGGTGAGGAGTTTAAATTGTCGCGTGGAAGTGGGACCTTATGCTCTTTCAATTTAGAAAACAGCAACTTTTACCAGGATAAAGACATTTGATCCTTGAGCATATGCCACGTCTTTGTGGAATGAATTTATGTCAGAGAGAGGCCAGCAATACATTATCACCTTGCTACTACTGTTAGGGGAGGGGGGGGGGGGTGGCATAGAGGAAGAGGAAACATCAGCCGTGATTCATTTTGTCAAGGTGTCCATACAGGCTTATGGTGGAAGAAGTACTCAGATTATTTTACTTGAGTAAAAGTACCAATATAAAAATGTACACATCCAGTTCTGCATGTTAAATGAAAGTACTGAACTATTAGAAAAGTGAAAGTATTCATTTTGCAGGAAATTGGAGATTCAGACTGAGATACTACACTATTAAATTTAATTTACAAAATGTTATTTAACCTTTTATTTAACCAGGAAAAGTCCCTAGATGTTAAATACTGATTCATAAATAGCATTTTATCATTGCAGCTGGTCAAGGTGGCGCTAGTTTGTTGATTTTAGATACAGTTAAGTAATTTCAGTGGTTCCCAACTTCAGGATTGGGCAACAGGGTCACACGAAAAAACAAAGTTCTGATACGCATGTCTTTTACTTTTCTTATTTACTTTTCTGTAATCTTTGCTTTTTTTTGTGAAACATTGGACACTTTGACCTCTTTAGGCCTCAAACAGCTGTTGACATGAAACCATGTGAGACGCTTAGAGGAGATATCTTTCTCTTTGGTGGACGTGCTGTAACTCATTGACAGACCCAGGCCAAAAAGGTTCTGAACCATACGTGTTGTATTTTGAAAGATTATCATGTTGTTGTTTTTTATATAAGGGTTAGGGTTAGGGTTACCCTAACCCTAACCCTAACCCTAACCCTTAATATTTGTTTGCTGCTTTTATAAATGTTCTGAATATTGAGTACAGAACCTTTTTAAACGGTCAGTTCAGTATGAGCAACGCTGACTATTTTGGCCAGGCAAATATTAGCTTATTGCAGTTTAAACCGAAATGCCAAACTAAGTTTGAGGTCATTTGGGAAAAGGATGTCTCCATCACGTAGCTCGTCCACCAGAGAGCTCTTAAAACAAAACAAAACTTACATCAGGTCATATAAACTCTCAAATATACGTATATCAATATCAGTATTAGCTGCAAAGATTTTTGGTATTTTGTGTTTAATTTCTCAATTATTAATGCAATTAATAATAATAAATAAATAATTAGATAACTGACTTTATTTAGATAGCACATTTCAAAACAAAGTTGCAAAGTGCTTTACAATAATAGCCTACCAAATAATAATAATAGATAAATCCCAAAAATAATAATTACAACAATACCATATTGTAAGAAAGGGGGAAAAAGCCATATAATAAAAGTGAGGTTTAAGTAGAGATTTAAAGAGGACTCAGTTAAAAAAAAGATGTGAATTGCTTGAATCTCAAGAGAAGGCATTTAGTTTGAAGAAGAGGAATTTGTAAAATATGTCCGCTAATCAGAAACCTGGTGGTTAACTCTGAACTCTCCATCATCGCTGTGTGTTTCACATCCCAGATGGGTTTCACTGTCGCTGCTTGTCTGCTAAATGCTGTTTTCAGGGGTCCACAAGAGCAGAAAGGGCCAGATGTTCTTGTGCACCATGTGAAGGTCAAAGCCACCAGTGTAATGGCAGTGCGTGGTACTGATCGGGGACAGATGTTCACAGGGTTATCTATTCCATATGGCTGTCACTCGTCCATGGGCCTTTTCACAGCACAGCTCTTGTAAACACGCTTTAGTTTGCTGTTGTTTTTTTTTCTGCCCCTGTAAAACATGTCCTAAATCCAATCACCTAGGCCCTCTAAAGGGGATGATGTTGATGAATGGGAATGTGTAGTGGTTGTAGTGACCTATAAGCCCCTACTGAGATTACAGGGAGGCAACCAGCCAGCCAGCCAGCCAGCCAGCCAGCCAGCCAGGCCTGGCCAGGGCACCAGGAAACAGCTAGAGCTTAAAGAGGGATTGTTTAGATAGACAATGGTGTCTACCTGGTTTTAATCCCTGCTTAAAAAAAGAGTACAGGGGATTGCCAGAGTTTAATAAATGAAAGTGCTCCTATAATCAGGATTTGCCAAAGTGCCCCTTTTGTGTTAATCGGACATTTTTTACAGCATGGTTTTTGACATCTGCCACAGCAGGTGGTGTTAACCCCATCCCTGCCCCATCTGGATGCAGTGTACATTTCTACCAGACGCCATGCAGAGGAGTGCACGTGACACATACGTGAACAAAAAGGGAGAGTATATATGCAATGTGTGAAAATGTTGCATTTATACAAGCACAAGTATCCAGAGTCTCTGTTTCTCCAAAATGAAAATCAGCAGAACTCTTTTTTTTTAAACCAAGTTTTACGACTTGAAAAAGCCTGGTTTAAATGTATCTGGGAAGGTTCTCAGTCATCCAGGTCGTAGTTATCCAAGGAAGGGTTCAAATCAAGGGAAAATGGACTTGGTTAAAGGTGCTCCAAAGACGTTTCGCTGCTCATCCAACAGACTTCTTCTTGAAGAACTAGATTTAGTTAAAGGCTCCCCGAAGACGTTTTGTCGCCTGTTTTTGTAGAAGTCTCTCGGATGAGTGACGAAACGTCTTCGGAGCATCTTCGGAGCACAAAACATCTTCGGAGCACAACTTTAACCAAGTCCAGTTATCCTTTATTTTAACCCTTCATTGGATGGTTTAAATGTACCAGATAGACACCAGATCGCAATAACATCACATACCTGAAAATAATCTATGGCATGCAGCCGGCCTCATTACTTAGTGAAGGCTAATAGAACAAGGATGTGTAATGAATAATTACTTCATTACGGAAATAGAAAGCTGCATTTTAATAATTAAAGTCCAGCGTATCAGCGATAAAGCGTAATAAAATTGTTTTAAAATCGAGGATTACAAGAGTAAATCCCGACGGGCCAGATGTGAGCGCGGGAGGGGCCGCTGTATTCTGGGACCGGATTAAACATAAAATCCCACAGGACCGCACCGTCTTTTTCCGCAAGCTTAGGAGCTTGTGTGGACTCAACATGCTGTAATCCACCGATTAGCTGATATAATCACCTGTAAATACACCTTGGCTATGATGTTACTGTCGGCCATCAGGCTCTGCCCTGCGTCACGTCACATCCGACGTATCGGTACACTTTGTTACAGAGACGGGCCAGATTTGAACTTTCTGATAACGCTCTGACCAGACATATGGCTCAACAAAAAAGGTGATTTCAGTATTTCTAGACTGTGGTATTGATTGGTACTTTTACTTTACTTTCATAGGGACATACACACATATGTACATACACGAAATATATATATATATGAATATGACTTTTTATTAAATACTATACACAATACTTTGACTTTGTATTACTTTTTTTACACTATAATTTGATTATGACTTTTTTATGACTTTATGGCATAAAATATTAGAGATGTACCAATACCGGTATCGGAAAAGCCTCTGATACTGCCTAAAATGCTGGTATTGGCAAGTACTGTACTTATTACTGCCCTTTTTCAACATAGTATACTATGACTTATTTATGACTTTTTTTACTTTTTCTTTGACAAAGTATACTATGACTTTTTATCACTTTTTCCAACAAAATACACTGACTTTTTTTCAACATGACTTTTTATACCAAACTATGACGTTTTTAGAACCCTATATGCAGCTTACTCTTCCAGTTTATGCTGTAGGAAATGATATAGTGGTTATTGTTATTGTGATGCCACTGGTCTTATTATACCACAATCAGCCAGCAAATTGTGTGGAATAGACTTTAGTTCGTACCATGTGAACGTAACTGAGGGTTGACCTATTTATACTTGAAAGGCATTTACTTAGACATATGTAGAAGAGTATACAACTAAGTTTTTCCCTCATTTGTTTAATAAAGTTTTTGTAAAAGAATGTCACCACAGGAGCCTTACTACTTAATTGAAAAATGACAAAATGAAAGCACTTTATTCATATGAAATGGACAATGAAATGTAGATCATATAACGCACAAAGTAGCAACTTGTCCAGATAACGTCCCCCATTCGAGTGACGTGTTTCTTGTATACTGAAGTTGTGTCAGCTCCCAGATCACTGTGATTATCCCGATGTATCTTCCTGATGCTGCTGGCCCCTTTGTTGAATGGAAGACACCTGTCCATCAATACTTTCCTCTCTCGTCTTAGTATAGTAAGTTGAAAAAAAAAAGAAATCATAGTATAGTATGTTGAAAAAAGTGAAAAAGTCATAGTATAGTATGTAAAATAAAGTCATAGTACGGTATAGAGTTGAAAAAATGTCATAGTGTAGTATGTCAAAAAAACTGACAAAAAAGTCATAGTAGGCTCTGTTGAAAGTGATAGTCATAATGTAGTATGTCAGTGATAAAAAAAAAGCCATAGTATAGTACGTCAAAGTAATACATGTCATAGTTAAGTAGTTCAAAAGTGATACAAAATAATATAGTAGGTCGCAAAAAGTTCATCACTTTTTTCTACATATGACTGTCTATGTCGAAAGAGTGAAAAAGTCATAGTATATAGTATGTCGAAAAAAGTCATACTATGGTATAGTATGTAGAAAAGTCATACTATAGTATGTTGAAAAAACTGATAAAAAGTCATAGTATAGTATGTCAATAAAGTGATAAAACAGTCATAGTACAGTATGTCTAAAAAAAGTCATACTATGGTATAGTACGTAGAAAAATCATAGTATAGTATGTGGGGAGGGGGGGGGGGGGGGGGGGAGTCATAGTATAGTATGTCAGAATCAGAAAAGGCTTTACCACTAGAAAGGGGCCATTTACTGCTCAATGCAACGAATCACTGGTCACGACCTGTCTGCTGTCAGTGTTCTTGACCTCCCTTAAACACAGTAGTTTGCCACCTGCCTTCTGCGTTAAAAACACGATAGATGAGAGCACGACGACCAGTTCATGTAGCTTTAGTGCTTAATACCATTCAGATTCAGCCTTTCCCCTCAAATCACACAATCCATTACAATGGATTAAACCATTAAAAGAGGGATAAAGTATTTTAGCATTTTTATTCCGTAAGACACTTTTAACATCATTCCTGAAAGAGGAAACGCATGATTTTGGTTCATAGCACATTCATGCCTGGCAAGGAAAACAAATATTAAGACTACATTAACATAAACATGTACAAATCATTGAAGCAAATAATATAAATATCTTATATATAAAACATAGCAGGCATAATAAATATTACACATTAACAAAAAAAACAAAGTAAACAGTTAACCTATTTGGTTTGGGCGATTGGAATAAGGTTATAAATCACTGATCTGAAAAGCTGAACATCAGTGTGAATGTTAAGTAAATCTCCTGGAAAAAAACAAACAGTTAACCGATTAACTCATTACAGAATATCCAACCCAACCATTGTTGTTCAATCTGTTATTAGTGTACACTAATGAAATACACAGACATTACTCAAGCGTAGACTTCTTTTCATTTTCCTACGACCACGTTAATGCTCGCGTGTGTAGTCTTGATACATTGAGGCCCCGAGAGTCGAGTGTACACTCAAGCCGTTATATACATATAGACAGTGCAGGACATTCCTCAAAACAACTTAAATCACCCATATTCAGTCATTGTTTTATTTTAGGAAATCAACTCTCATTAGTGTAACATACCAATTGGCGTTAGTTAAACCAAGATTAACAGTGAAGGAGGAAGTCATGTGTGTTGAAACACGATTGGCTGTATTGGACCTCTTTTTGGGTGCATTTAAAAAAAAATTGGGAATCTACTTCCATCTTTGGGTGTGTTAGCGTATTCACAGGACATGGGAAGTAGTTTTGGTTCAGTCAGGAATTGAGGACCATGTTATCATTTAAACAAGACATTCATCCACACATTCTCTCTCTCTCACACGCACGCACACACACACCTGTACACGAGCAGACACAAACAGCAAACCATAAATTCTAATTTGTTGTGTGACTGTAAATGTATATTCACTCCTTTAGTGATTATTCTACTTAACATAGATAACTGTGCAATTTTCTTTTGTTTCTTTTGTTAAAGCAAACCAGGAGTGGTATAAATATTAGGAGGACGTAGCGTTCCTTCTCTGACTCTGGTAACTGAGCCGAAGAAGATGCAGGATTCAGCTCCACCTCCACTCGGGCGCACACTCAGAGTCCACCTTAAGGTCCCAGCCCCTATAATGCTACTTCCATTGCCAAGTGCAAGCAGTTAACGTCTCTCAGCCTCTCCCTTCCACGTGATTAATTGGGAAACCAATGCAAGAGCAAAGAAAAAAAAATGTCGAAATGCAAAAATTGGTATGATCGGTGTCCAAAAAGCAACCAGAAGGGAGAGGGCAACACGAGAGAGAGTGCATTTGCATGTCAAGAAATTCAGTCCATCGAAGCACGACAAGAGTCATTCCTTATTATGCCCGCGTGCCACTGGTCAGCTGTTTGGAAGAGTGGTTATACCTCCCTGGGAACAAGAAAAGACAAAAAAAAAACAACAACATTAATACAAAGTAAGAAAATGCTAAAACGACAACCAAATTAAATGTTATTTAAAATCAGGGGAATAATTCAACATTTTGGGACATGCACTTCTTTGCTTTCTTGCCAAATGTTAAAGTGGCCATATTATGAAAAAAAATCACTTTCTGGGATTTGGGGTGTAATTTTGTAACCTGACTCCACCAGATGGATTGCTTCGCATTTACTCAGCATATCCATCTGGGAACTTTCCGTTGGAGAACGTTTGGGAAGGGGCGAAAATACTGGTTAGGTGATTGGATAAACCATCCGTCTATCACCAGCTATGTTGGTGATAGACCAAATCAACCAATCAGATCAACGAAGTGTATGACGTACCAACAGAGCAACGACGAAGCCAGGCTACCCCTGCTGCTGCCAAAGACAGTATATAAACGGCTGCTGCAGGCAAAGCATAGCTCGTTAGTTCAGCAAGCAAGCAACATATCGGTAAAGGATATTTGCCGTTTGTCTAACGAGAATTTAGGAATAAAAGGCCCCATTTCAGGTTCCCGGTCCATATTCCAAAAGAAGGATCCAAGAGAAAACAGCATTAGCGAGCGGCTAACAGAATCAGGGCTACCGCTGTCTGAAAATGTGTCTAGATCAGGTCGGACTTGCATGCGTTGCTTCCGCTTGCTGAGCCTCGTGAGACCATCCTGATCTTGCAAGCTCCTCGTCGCATCACACCTAAACCCGCCTCAAAACCAACGCTGATTGGCCCGGTCGTTTGGCAAACGGCTCCAAATTGTCTCTGCCTCAAGATGCCAGACTAATTTGCGAGCAGAAAATTGGAGCTCGCGAGATCAGGATGGTCTCACGAGGCTAGTTATTTTGTGTCTCTGGTGCTTCCACACGCAAACAAACTTGGAAAAAAAACATCCATGTTGTTATGAGTGAGATACAGGTTTCTGAATGTGTCCTGCCTTCAGTCTCCAGGTGAGCTGTTCAAAATCTGCACGGCTTTTTACTAGCCGAAACAACAGGCTAACCGTAGCATGCTAGCTCGTTCTAAATGGCAAAACACTGCTACAACACACACTAGTTCACCATAATCTACAATCGTGGAAGTGCTTCTCATTTAGAAGAAGTTTCCCTACTAATCCTGCCTTGTAACTGACTGAAGTTAGAGAAACAAACAGCTATCTGGTGTGAGCCTTATCTAACGACTGAGCATGTGCGACTCACTACATAGATGGTAAAGAAGTACGATGTCTCACTCTGTTGCTAAAACAGAAAGCTGAACACAGGCGGAAAAGAGGGTGAAAAGAGGAGCTGCAGCAATGCGCAGTACAACACAAATATAGTGTTTTTTAAAAATGAAACCATGTAAACCTGTTCTGGTACAACATCAAAATACAATTATGAACCTGAAAATGAGCATAATATGGGCACTTTAAGAGGAGATTGATTCCACTCATGTCTGTACCTCTAAATATGAGGCTATAGGTTAGCTTAGCACAAAAGCCAAAGTGTTAAAATGACAAGTTGTAGATTGATGCAGTTTCTTCCCGGAGCCTTGCGTTACACAAACAAGATACAGCGTGTTGTAGGGACGTTTCCCCGGTAGGCAGATTGTGTGACCTTAGAGCAGAGCCAGGCTAAACTGCAAAGCTAAGCTAACTACAGCTGGCGGTTGCTTCATATTTACCGTACAGACATCTAACTCGGCAAGAAAACGAATAAGTCCATTCTCAAACTATTGACCGATTTCAATCCCAGAAGTAATGATTGACTTACGATGCAGTAAGCGTGGAGTTGAGGACCAGAGTGGTGCGTATCCTATACAGCTGAGCCAGCGTCAGCTTCTTGTGCTGCTGTGCTGGGGATTTCCTCTTTTTAGGCGACATTTCCCCCGAGTCGCTGGCGGCCGTCGACTCGTTTTTCCTTTCTACGCAGGCAGACGGAGCCACTTCCCCGTCTGAGCCGTTGCCTCGGGACCGACCGTCACCCTCTCGCGGTCCCGCATGCGCTGCATGCCCACGCGTGGCCTCCGCCCTCCTCAGGGCGTCGCACAGTTTGTCGGAGGGCAGGCTCGCGCTCAAGCAGTCGTCAGACCGGTCCAGGTCACTGGAAAACAGCCCGTTTTGGCCCAATTCTGTCAGGCTCTTACTGTGCGCCAGCGGCGACGTCTTCGCGTCCCTACGTCGCGATCGGTCCTGCGCCTCAGAGCCGAGGGAGCGCGCGTGGGAGATGGCGCTTTTAGCGTGGAGGCGCTGCAGCAGATTGTCCTCGGAGCGGGATAACGCCAGAGCGGACAGATTCTGGAGGCAGTGGAGTCGCGGCTGAACATGAGGCCGCCGGCGGGGTTTAGAGGACTGGACTACCGACAGTTGGGACCCCAGTGAGACGGCATCCTCCTCCTCCTCCTCCTCCTCCTCCTCCTCCTCCTCTTCTTCCTCTTCCTCCTCTTCTTCTTCTTCATCCTCTGCCATTTCTGTCTCTTCCTGCTCCGCCTCCTCGCCCTCCCCATCTCCCTCCTCACCTTCGCTTTGGCCCGGCTGAGGCTGGAGTTCTCTCAGTAGGGACTCGGGGGAGAGGGTGCCATAGGCGCTGTCCATGGAAAGAGAGCGACACTGGGGCTCCATCTCCTCCTCGCCCTCAGGCCCCGCCTCCTGATCGCGCTCAGGGTAGAGACCGGAGCGAACTCTGTGGGGGCTCGTGCGCCGAGACCGCTGGACCTCACACCTCTCAGACAGCGGAGCCACGTCCGAGTCTTTGTTACAGGTTCCCTCGAGGTTCGCGTCGGGGGAAGGATGCTGGTGTTGGCCCGGTTCCTCGACGTCCATCACTGACAGGGTCTCGGTGGAACCGTCCGATTGGCTAAAAGGAGAGGTTTGGTTAGTTGACTGGATCGTTGGGCTTAAAAACTACCACTATCTAAAGTAAACTACCACTATCTAAAGTAAAGAAAACTACCACTATCTAAAGTAAAGAAAACTACCACTATCTAAAGTAAACTACCACTATCTAAAGTAAACTACCACTATCTAAAGTAAAGAAAACTACCACTATCTAAAGTAAACTACCACTATCTAAAGTAAACTACCACTATCTAAAGTAAAGAAAATTACCACTATCTAAAGTAAACTACCACTATCTAAAGTAAACTACCACTATCTAAAGTAAAGAAAACTACCACTATCTAAAGTAAACTACCACTATCTAAAGTAAACTACCACTATCTAAAGTAAAGAAAACTACCACTATCTAAAGTAAACTACCACTATCTAAAGTAAACTACCACTATCTAAAGTAAAGAAAATTACCACTATCTAAAGTAAACTACCACTATCTAAAGTAAACTACCACTATCTAAAGTAAAGAAAATTACCACTATCTAAAGTAAACTACCACTATCTAAAGTAAAGAAAACTACCACTATCTAAAGTAAAGGAAACAAGTAAGTGGGTGTAATTTGCTATTTTTGAGTGATGCAGTTTAGGGCTGGGCAATACTACTATTATAATCAAAATGAGACACGATATAGTCTTAGATTTTGGATATTGTAATATTGTTATACGGTAAGGGTAGTTTTTTCCCTGGTTTTAAAGGCTTCGTTACAGTATTATCTAAAATGTAATTGTGAAAATATTTTGCGAAAGCACCAATAGTCAACCATACGATATCTTGTAATATTGACATCAAAGGTATTTGGTCAATAATATTGTGATATCTGATTTTCTCCATATCGCCCAGCCCTAATGTATTGTGCATTCACAATAGCAGGCATTAGTCATTTGTTACAGGTGAGTTGTACATTGTAGTACCTCGAGTTCTGCTGGTCTTTGTGTCTCAGGCACGGGGAACTTGCGGTGGAGTTGCTGCTCTCCTCTTCCTCCACCTCGTCTTCCTCGCCCGGCGTGCAAGTCTTCAGACTGTTCTGCTGGCGGAGGACCTCCTCGGTGCGAAGCTTCTGGAGCTGGTTCTGCAGGGTCATAACAGCCACGTTAAGTATGTAAGCCACGCAGCGTTCTGTCTCTGAATCTTATTTCCCTCCCAGCTCCACCAATCAAACATGTAATGAGATAACTGAACCGGCTCTCCAACCTGGACGTTGCAGATGGCATCGACCCAGCTCCGCCCCTGGGTGGCGCTGTTGGCTTGGAAAGTGTAGGCTGCCACTGCACTCTTAAACTCATTGAGGTAGATGAGGACGAAGGAGCCTACAGAGACAAAGTACACCAAAAAAGTCAGCATTAAGTGGAAAGAAGTCATGTTTCACGCCATTCAGTCGAATGACGTAGCCGTTAATAATCATAGTCATGGGTGGCAGTCCTATATCATTTAAGCTTCAGTTAGTAACTGCAGCCCATTTAAAAAAGCTTAACATTCACACTGAAACAAATGTAATAAGGTAAGCAATCAATGTATCAAGTTAAATCTTTCACGCCTGCTGGTTAAAGCTTCTCAAATGTTTCATATTAGCATAAAAAAAACTTGTTTTTTTCAACTTTGCCCCAAAATAAGACATTTGAAGATTTTCTCGATTAACGGATTAGTAGTTTGGTTTAAAAAAATGTCAGAAAATGGCGAAACATGTCGAAAGGCGTTTTTCCAAAAGCCCAAGACGACGTCCTCAAACGTCTTGTTTTGTCCACAACTCAAAGACATTCAGTTTACTGTCACAGAGGAGAGAAGACACTAGAACATACTGACATTTAAGAAGCTGGAATCAGAGAAACGTTTCCTTGTTTTTTATCCAAAATGACTTGAGCTCCATAAATATCAATAATACGTCTCAATTAGGAAAAGGATCATCAGTTGCATCCCGACGTTCACGCGAGCACTCACCGGGGTCTTTGAGCTCCTTGCAGACGATGTTGTGAATGAGGAGAGGCTGGCGGATGATTTTGACCTTCTCCACTCGTTTCACGGGCTTGGTAATCAGCAGCAGGTCGGTGAACAGGACGCAATAGACATCCATCTGAGGAAGAGAAAGTCACGTCAGATGTGACCGAACCATTTCTTTTCGCTCTATTTGATGGGAAATGCGAGGCGACCGTGAAGCAAGCGTAAAAGAACCAGATATAGACTATAAAAGATAAGAAGGGCTCGTCACGTGTTTACAAGCGGCGGTGCGAGTCACTCTTACCCTGCTGTCTTTGCCCTCTTTCATTCTCAGCGCTCCCTCGAGATGCAGCTGTCGCGTCTCCTCCGAGGAGATTCCTCTCATGGGAGCCATGAGGTCGAAGCGGTTGTACTCCTTGAGGATCTGACAGGAAAAAGACAAAAGAGCATGAAGCCGAAATAAGATAAGATACGCCTTTCATTGAAGAAACTTGTCTCACAGAAGAAAGAGAAGCTACTACACCTCCTCCTCCTCATATTGCACACTTCCCATTAAAGCACGTTATGATCAATAACTGACACACAATGCCGTACCAGGTGTTGCACATCCTTCACCAGCCATAATGTCACATGAAATCACTTTTTTCCTATTGACAATATCTGTTACTGAAAGGCAGGAAGAGGATATTTAATATAGGAAATTGTTCCTTACCTTCTCCACTTCTTCACTGCTGCCCTCCACCGCCTCGTAGGAATCTATACGGGCAGAAACGGCGGTCAGCTTCTGTCGTTCCTGACGCTGTCGCATCCGGGACTCCACGCTGTCAATGAAGCCCTCTACCGCGGCCACCTCAAGGAGGAAAAACACAGAAGCACACGGTCAGACATTATTCTGCGGACGATTAGAGAAACATCATATGTCATTCATTTTTCTTCATCCTACACAAAGTGTTCCGATTCAATACCACACTAAGAATACTGTGTTGCAAGTAAAAGTCGTGCTTTGGAAATGTTACTCAAGTATAATCAGGAAAATGTACTTGTAAGTATTAGAGGTCAAGGTAGTCAATACAGACAAAGTCCTCTGTGATTGTTGTTGACATAGGACATAAGCCAGCTGAAATCAGACCAGGACTCGGAGTGCATTTGACTTGTGAGGAAACTTACTACTAGACAGCTAGATGTTAAGAGAAGTACTGACTTTATGAGGATTGTGCTGCTTCTTGTACTTTTTATACTTTGTGCTGTGTGTTTTAGCTGTGGTTTTGTCAAGATAGCAGTGGTTTCACTGAAAGTGACTGAAAGTGCTTGAGGTAAATCAGACTAGTGTGAGGAGTGGAGTTGGGGAGCGGAGCTTAACGACTGGCCAGGTGCCATGTCGATTGAGCGGCTAGTGTGTTTCCTCCTCACCTGTAGCCAATACAATCGTCACCGTCCTGTATTTAATACGGGCACGTACGTGAAGCGGTAGCCTCAGCGACAGACTCATCGGACAAAGACTCCGGAGGACAAAGACAGAGGAGTCTCCGCAGGCGTCTACGCGGGAAGCCGCGGGGAAGACAAGTTGGCATGACATCTTACTATTACTCTCTGACATCTCACCTGCACTGCTCGTGTCTTGATCTGGACATGTCCTGCTCACAACCTGATATCGTACGTGCACTGCTCACTGTCTAGATCTAGAAATGTGCTGCTTCTCCATTCCTACTATCTGATATCTTACTCACACTGCTTGGTGGGAAATTACACTGTGTCTTGATTGCTTTGACCTGCTCAAACAAACTGGGTTCTGCTCAGTTTTCATCATCACTGTCTCAGAACACACCTCTTGCAAACGTTTTAACCCTTTCTCATTGGATTGACACATTTTCCCACTCTTTTGCACAACAGTTAACACAGATGGCATTGGAGCAGTCCAAACTCCATTGTTTGAGCTATGGTAACCAAACACAAACCATCTGTCCCTAACTATTACAAACTACCTACATCAACACTCCATCGCACTAACCTTCAATTAGCAACCAGTCTGCAGGGTTAGGCCATGTGGCCCCATTGTCAAGACACAAGACACTGAGTATCAACAGTGGCTATTTCTTACACTCTACAGTAATATATGTTTAAACTGTACTGTAATAGATTTAGTTTAATTTCTTATACCCTAACAGATTTTATTTTGGTTTACATGTATTTTGTGTAATATCTACAGTACATTTTCAAAACAGTTTCAACACGTAGCTCTGTTTGTGGGCTCCGTCAAATATTATGTTAGATCACATTATAAACGCAGTCCTCACTTTCCTAATTATGTGTATTTTTGCAACCTGTTATTATGTTAATTAAATCACGTCAAAAACAGTGTCCGTAGCTTCCTGCGCAGGAAGCGAGGACGAGCTGTCGCAGGCCGTGGTAAAGTTGGTTTTATATTGGGAGGTCAAGCTGCATAATAGATTTTTCGAACAGCCAACGTCCAATATAAAACCAACTTTACCACGGTCTGTCACAGCGAATCTGCATCGCGGCAAAGACTGGAGCGACTGAGCTGTCCCCCCGAGCCTCTGAAAGTGAAATCATTTTGCCCAGGTCAAGTTTAAACACACGTGTAATTTAAAGTTAAATTTATAATGTATGCTAAAGGGGAGTCAGCATCAACAACAACGCGTCTGTTACGTTAGCCAAAAGTCAAATCGCGTGATTTGTAAGAGTTTTCAGCCCTTTGATTAGTTTTCATATTAGTAAAGACGGGAACAGCATAATACAAAATATTACAAACTGGCATGTTTGAATTCATAACGTTTACAGAGGGTAACGGTGGCGTTAGGTTATAACACACTACACAGTGCTTGCTGACACCGATCATTTGTATTCAAATTCAGAAGTGCACAGGAGGACGAGAAGGAGAGAAATGAAGGAGGAGAAGGCAGTTAACTGGAGAGACCAGGCGGGTCAGAGCAGGAGAAGACCACAGGAGGAGATGCAGAAATAAGTGAAAGAGAAGAGGGAAAGGAAGAATTGACTGTGAGGGAAGAAGAGGCTGCTGCAGATTCAGAGAGGGACAGAGGCAGAGAGATCAGGAGGAGGAAGATGACCATTTGTTAAAATTAAAATAATAATATTTATATAGTGCATCGACATAAAATGTTGAAGTAGTTGATTGTGAAACAAACACATTCTTGACTTTAAACTACTTGCAATGGTTTACTTTTACTCCATACATACACACTAATTGCCTGCTTCATGATGATGATGTGATAATTTCACATTTTAGCATTTTAGAAATAGGCGCTGGTTTTAAGTTAAGACTGCCCTAGCTGTCTGCTTTATTTCACTGTTGCAGTCAAAAAATAATTAATTGGCTACATATTGAAACATTTAATAATTATAATAATAATAACTCTGTAGCCACCAAGTTCTGTGAAAGATTCATTTTAAAAAGTGATGTTAAACATTTGTGCATCTGTTCTGTCTCTTGAATGCACTTTATGCTGAGTGCCAGTGAGCCATGCAGAAGCCTGATTTGTTATTATGGAAGAATAGGCTATATGCTCTTGATGATAGCGGCTTTGCGAAAATAATTACATACGAGTAGGCTACTTGAATTAAATAAAACATTTTATTTAAACGATCGGTCATATTTAATACAATTTATTGTATCGCAATATAATCCAACAAAATAAGATATATTACACTGTATAATGACCACTTTTACTTTTGGTACTTTAACAATATTTTGATATTACTTTCGTACTATTACTTAATAATAGAGGTCCTGGGTAAGATTTTTATGCGCTTTATTTAGCAGACAATATCTCAACTGTTGACAACGTGGGATGTGTGCCAAAATCTCTACCCGGACCAACAGGTGACACTATTATCGCACTACAGGTGAATGGGAATGTTTCTTCCCTTTATAGATATTCTCATACATTTCTACCAGAATAATCTTCATATTAAGAGAAATACTTTTTGTATTACACTTTGTCTAAAAAAGAAAATATGCAAATGAGGCAATATCTCATTAAATATGCGTAAATATAAACCTTTGAAGCTACAGATTTTCTGAGGTGATCACAATGTTCACGACGACCATGATTATAAGGTCATAGAAGAGTGTAAGCATTCCGATTTGATATAAAGAAAATGGCTAAAAAAAAAACAGACGGCATCAAACACGGAGAGAGAGAGAGAGAGAGAGAAGAGGAAAATCAAAAGACGTGGTTGGATAAGGATGTTGAGACGGATCACAGTGGCGAGGACACAGTGAAGGACTTCAAGACAATTTTCCACATCAAACCAAAATGTTCCAGTGGTATTAGACAACATTTGGTCATCTTCCATTAGGAAAACTGCTTTTCGGGCATTCTACGTCAGCTGCGAGTGCTACTCCATTCCCTCGGCTCAACTGCACACACGAGGAAGCTGATGAGGGATGATGGGGGATGGGATGATGTTCCGTGTGCGGGACATTTTAAGTCACCGTACAGGATCTACATCGCTGACGCTGTCATTAGGTGACACAGATGTCTTTGTGTGCCTATTATACCACATTAAGTCCATTGGAGAAATCTTGGCCTCCGAGAGCTCTGGCTCATCCGCAACTCTGGAGTAAAAAGATCAATATTAGGCTACCACTTCGATATCTGCATAGCGCTGGGAGACGAGCTTACGTAGTGTCTCCCAGCACTACGTGCGCCGACTGGGTGCGGTGCAACCAGCCAAATATCAACCAAACTTGCAGCTCTGAACACTGTCTGCAAAGCAGACAACTCTTCTCTGATTCTAAAAATGTCAACTGTCCACAGCTAACAGAGAGCGCAATACAAATGGCGGAAACATTCTTGGTCAAACGTCTCAAACCATCAACGGACGTGGAGACGTTTGACGACCCGCGCGTTGCTGCGTTCGATAGTAATGCCCTTAAGATGGACTTTGAGAGGACCACTGTACCTCAACTAATGCAAGAAAACATATACAAAGAGCCTATTGTCAACAGCAGCTTTGGGTCCGAGGACCACTTGCAGACGCCACCTTGATCTTAAACACAGATGCTTGCGTTTTTGTAAGAAAGGGCCGTTTATTAGTCCCTGAGATTGTAATCTCAAAACCTGAAGGTTTGCCAGATCCCTGCTAGTGTGCACACAAGAATGGGTGTCCCTGTCAGGTAGCTGGTATCCGTTGTAAGTACCGCAAATGCAAGGGAGACAATAGTTGTTAAAATCCTATCACTGAATGAGCTCTCATCATCATCATCCTCCCCATACCTGGACTCTGTTGTGAAAGTTTTCCCTTGCAACACAGGGAATAATAATAATAATAATAATAATAATAATAAGTTAATGTTCCAATGATAATAGCAAGGTTGGATATAAAATGTCTGTATATTAATCAAATGCTTTCTTTCTTTTAAAAAAGTCCGTTGTTCCTACAATTGTATTTGTAATTTTCCATTCAATACAGCACAAAACAGGACATCTTTTGAGGTGGAGCTCATTTTGAAATCCCAACTGATGAATAATTTTCTCCATTTATTGACTGTTTGGTTTGTAAAAAATCTATATATTAAAAAAAGCCATCTCAATTACCCAGAGCTCAAAGTGACACCTTCACATTGTTTGTTTTGTCCAACCAACAGTCATAAATTCAAATAATTCAAGAAAAAGCCAATGTTTTGTGTGCAAAACTCTTACCTTGTTAAGTAACCAGTAACTAAAGCTGTCCAATGAATGCATTTAATTCAAGTTTTAATATTTCCTTCCTCCTGAAGTACGAAACAGAAATCCTCCAGTACAACACTGAGGTCCTTGTTAAGTTGCACCGCTGTCCTTACCATGCTGTTGACGATGTCGCGGGCCGACGGCTCGTCTGTCTTCTTGAGAACGCTCTTGAGTAGGAGTGGATATTTGGTCAGTCTCTGGTGAGGCTTGGCCAACATGTCGGGCAGCTTTAGACGGTTACACTGCTTATGGGTCTCTGCCCACTGAATTCAGACAAAGACAGAAAATCAAACATTTAGTGAGCCAAAAGATATGAATATATATGAAGACGACTAACGAGGAGAGTGCTTTATGCATCTGGGATCAGTTTTAAGACGAGAGAGCAGAGAGGACTGACCGTGACGTAGGTCCTGAAGAGCTCATTGTCCCTGAGAAGTGTGCGCATGTTCTCCATCAAGCCCTCCTCCTCCATGCAGTAAAGGATGTAGGGCTGGAACCTGGAGCCAAACTGAACACACACAATAAACGGAGACGTGCGTCAGAGATATTACTAACATCGACGTGAGGAAAAAACAAATTTACTTAGGACTCAGTCTAAAGCCAACTTTGTATTGCGCCAAAAGCTATTTTATTGTGTCTAAAAAGAAGAGAAAGACACGTGCATGTGCAGGGTATCCCGAGTACTGGCTCATGTTAAGGTTCTGTTTCAGATAAGGTTCATTTTTCATGTTGTATTCACACAAAACTGCAATAGAAAACTGTGATAAACAGTTAGGTTCATGCATCTCAAACATGTTGCAAGGTTCTCCTAAAACACAAGGTTATCAAAGTCAAAAATTTAACTGAATAATACAGCTGTGTAGGAAGTATTCAGATCCTTGAAGTAAATGTACTCCAATCTCTAAAAAAAGGTCCTGCATTCAAAATGTGACTCAAGTAAAGGAGCAGAAGTATTATCAGTAAAATAAACTGTTATCAACTAAACTATTTTTTTTTTTTGAAGGTTAGGAATAAGTTTCTTTTTTACACTCCATCTCACTAACCATATTATTTATGGATGCCTCAGGTTATATTTTTGACTTGTCTGTTAACCTTTTACCACCTTCTATTGGTTCCATATTATTGAGCATTTTATCCAAGATGCAGCTTATGAGCAAAACTTTAACCGCGCAGAAGATTTTGGTCGAGGTCGGTGGGTTTGACTGAGACCTCGGGTACAGGAATAGATCATTAAATGACTCATTAGCCTGGTTAAAGCCCCATGCTGACCAGCGCTGTGTAGTAAAGTCCACAGGGCCGTGGCTCCTTGATAACCCTTTCTTTGTGGTACATGTGGAGACACTGGTATATATTTTACAATGCGTTTACAACTGACCGTCCGGAAGCCGTGGTAAAGGTCCGTGGGGTCGAGCAGGGTGCGGCTCTGCCTGGCCTTCTCCAGGACGGGCAGCATGACCTGGTTCCACAGGGCTGTGTGGAGGTGGACTATCTCCTGGATGTTACTGAACAGCTTGGCGGGCTCCACCTCCGTCAGCAGACCGCTCTCCTGCAGGTTCAGCAGCCCGCACAGGAACAGCTGTAGAGGGCCAAATGAAACAATAGGAGTTTAAACATTTTCTTCAAGATACTAAGCTGACATAAAGCCCTTAAAGCCAAAGGTTATCACTTTACAAATCACAGGTTACAACTATTTTTTTCTCGGGCTTCAGCCGCCTACCATGATTAAAGATTTGCTCTTTGCGCTCCGCTAGGTAGGGGCGCAGAGGCAAAGCGCAGCGCAGGTATACGTCAATCAAAGAATGCGCAAGAAAGCCTGTTTATATTTTTTATTTAACCTTTATTTAACCAGTTAGGCCATTGAGAACAGGTTCTCATTTACAACGGCGACCTGGCCAAGAAAAGCGGAAATGTACAAAACATATAGTTTCACATTCAACATAGTGCAAGAAAACAAAATACAATAGGCTACAAAGTTACAGATTAAGTAGGCAGTCTAAGCCGGCACAAATTGAGGTATAAGTGGGTCGATGGATATGCGAAAGCAGTATGGTGATAACAGTGCAGTCAGACTATTTTGTGTGAAATAAACCCATAGACTGTTTATTTTATTAATGTTTATTTTAAAGATATATTTAACAGTGTTTCGCCCCAGAAAAGTTGTTTAGCCAGGTGGCTCGGACCAGTCACAGACTGATGGCAGCACTAATGTAGAGCCCAATAGTATCGGTGATAACAGAATCATGGACAGAATCGTGAAATTGAGAATTTAAAAAAAACTATAGGACAGATTCCATATAGGCTACACATAAGTCAATGCTAAAAGCTAATATTTGATGAGATTTGAAAATATGACTACATCCAAGTTTCCAACCGAGCCGCCCCGCTGTAACTGTAGTTAAAAACGCGTCTTCAAAATAGATTAAAAAAAAACTTTTCCCAGTGGCTTAGGCCTGGTGGGGGGGCAACTTAGGCCTGGTGGGCCACAAGGCTTGCAATACACTGGGGGAAACCCCTGTTATTTTATACAGTATATGGTTTAATTGTACAATGTATATGAGTTTAATTCTAATGATGAATGCCGTTGAATTCAGGCGGATTCAGATAACTTGGTCAGAGAGCCGAGGTGCCACGACGAGAGGTTCCACTCATTTTTTAGGCTGAACAAGAATCAGTTTGACGTCCTCCTAAAATCTCAATGGTTGTGCTTTGAAAGATCAGCGGCATCCAAGGTCAAAGTTGAAAAAATATGAACTTTGAGCGGTGCGCCTAGTTGGGCTCTGCCCATAGGAATACAATGGCACAGCCAGTACAGGGCGCTTTTACCGCGGATCGTGTGTGGGCGGCTTTACCGAGTAAAGTGTCTATTCTTAGAACATCAAAACAGGTTAATTGTGTTTCTATCTATCTATCTATCTATCTATCTATCTATCTCGGCACAGATGCCAGTCTTACACAACAGCCATACTTGTATCAGTACTTGATCTTTACGGTAGTTTGCACTCACATCAGTGATGACTCTGAGTTTCTTTATGTAGGTAGCCTCCGTCTGCAGCAGCTCCCATATCGCCTCCTGCTGGTGGAACTGGCGCCTTGTCAATGTCTGCACACACAAATGCACATATATTAATAAATATAACAAATACATTCACAGAGTTTTCTTATGACAGAATGTCACAAATGTCCATAGCTGTGAAATAAAGTAGTGCACCGACTGTGACATTTCACCTGTTAATATCAGGTCAAGATTTAAGCGCACCAAATCCCATCTAGCAAAATTCATGACCCTACCTACAGTGAATACTATAGAGGCTGAGTAATTTATAACAGCTATCAGAATCAAGTATGTAATAAAGAGCCCTCTGTGTCTGCAGCCCGCTGTGCAAACACAGTGAGTGTCGGAACATCCGCTTATCGTGCAAAAGCCAAAGTGCAGAAGTTATTCTTTGTTTAAGAATGTGAAAAAGTAGAAGGTAAGAGATCCCTCTGTGCACAGATAAGATGATGTACATAGCCACTACATTTTGAGACTGGAAGATAAAGAGAGGTGGATAAAAAATGAAAGAATCTGTGAATATTGTGAACTTTATTATAATCATTTATTCACTCCACTGCCCTTTATGTCATGATGGTTTGTGACAAACATTGTTTCAGATTGGACTGGAATGGAGGATGGATTTAATTGAATACTTCTTTGATAATGATAACTTATGATAGATAGATATTCACAGATAGATAGATATTCACAGATATATATATATCACACACACACAGATATATATATATCACACACACACACATATATATCAATGGATATACATATATATATACACACATATATATATATATATATATATATACATATATATATACATACATACATACATACATACATACATACATACATACATACATATATATATACATATATATATATATATATATATACATATATATATATATATATAATAATTTCCATTGTTTATATGTAGGCTATTCATATTTGCACGAGGTCAACATATTGTGCTTGTAGACGCTGTTGTTGTCGAGTCATGAGGGATGTGTCATGTAAAGAAAACCTTTCATTCATGCTCTCAAACACAAGAATAACTTGTTCTGATGATTTCCACTTACTCACATTACCAACTGTATTACTGTACAGCATCAGTTTAAGCCATCAAGTCGGTAATATGGCTTATGTTACTAACTGTCGGGGGTGAAAGCACATCCAGTACGCGGGACTGTACAGCAGCTGAGCGATGATATCGCTGTCCTGATTATTCATGTACACATTAACAGGTGGTAGTCACGGACGGCGTGTGACGGCTGTTATGATTTATGTGCTGGTATGGACAGCAGTGCAATAGTAAACCACGTTATAAGCATAATTCTGGGAAAGCAGGCATCAGGGCAGGGCAGGCATGACAAAAACACATGATAAGGAAGTAGGAGACAGGCGCATACCGAGAAGCAGGATGCCAGTACGCCTGTAGTAATCAGCTGCCAGTGAATTTTTGTTTAAGTGAACATTCATAAGGGATTGCATGAAAATGATTAGGTAGGGCTGGAAGGGGTAATGTACTTTTTCTTTATGCTGAAGGGGGGTTAGTCCGACTTTTTAGGGAGAGTAGGAGAGGATCCTATCATTTTATATCAATTCTCTCTTGCAGAAAATAATTGTAAAAAGAGGATCAAATGTATAAATAATGAAAATGGTTATTGAATTGTTAGGTTTCACAATTAGGGTAGACCATTTTCTTATACCATTCTTTTTGCTTGGTCTCTTTTCAGCTATAAATGGTGTGTAGAAAAGGCCCCAAAGTTATGTTAGTGTTGCTTTTATTTAGTACAGTTGACCATATTGTGTTTCATGTTTCACGTTTACTCCTGGTTTACGCTAGTTGGTCAGTTAGATTCTATATACTGTCTATGGCTGGATTGTAGTTGTGAGTGGCACCTCTAAATGAGAAGAGTAGCTAAGTATATCTGCTGCATCACTCGTGATATTGTGTTTCTTTGTTGAACCAGCTGTTGTTTCTGCTGTTCTATGTGGATGAGAGTTGGGAGTTTGGGGGGTGGTCTCTGCGCTACGCGACCATTGTTTTAATTATAGCCACGTTCATATTAGCTAGTTTATCGCCTTCGGCTCACCCGACTCAGTACGTCAGGTCAAATATGTAACATCGTGTTTAAACATGTTTATACTTTTACTACTTGTTGTTAGGATTGTTCAGTACTTTGTGGTTGAGTGAAATAACAAGTAAGTGGTATTAAATATTCAATTCAATTTTATTTATAGTATCAAATCATAACAATAGTTAGCTCAAGACACTTTACAGATAGAGTAGGTCTAGACCACACTCTATAATTTACAAAAATTACATAAAATATTGTTTTCTGTACCGCTATCGAGGCTTCTCTAGCTAGGCTTTGCTAGTTCGAACGGAACATAACATCCGTTCTGGGGCTTTCACAATAAAAGCATCCAGCCGTTTAGTTAGTTGGAGGCTTTAAAAGAGTATCATAGATAACAGGAAGTGTTGTTTACATTAGCGGTAACTTAACGCATGGGAGAAAATCTCTGAGAATCCCATATGATCAGCGTTTGAATCCCTTTTCCCTGCTTACATTATTGGAGTTTAAGAGATATATAGCCATATTCTGACTATTGTTTATATTATGGTTTGTAATGTATATTACTGCTTAAGAAGGAACGAGTGTACACGTTTCCTTTATTTTTATATTTCTTCCTCTCTTTTATAGAAACCACACTCACACTCAAACACCAGAAAAGGGAAGGAATAAACAGAATAAGAACCATATCTCAGCTCTTCATTTCTTACTCTGGAATATTTGGCCTTAAGTGGTGTTCTGGCCGACACACCTGCGTGAACCTGATGATACACCCAGAACTAGCACCTAGACTGAGCGTCTACCCATCATCTTCAGTACAGGTGAATCACGCTGGAGTATGTTATATTAGATAGATAGATAGATAGATAGATAGATAGATAGATAGATAGATAGATAGATAGATAGATAGATAGATAGATAGATAGATAGATAGATAGATAGATAGATAGATAGATAGATAGATAGATAGATAGATAGATAGATAGATAGATAGATAGATAGATAGATAGATAGATAGATAGATAGATAGATAGATAAGGAAAGGTGCAAATAAAATATTAATAATGCTGTGAGGGCTCTTGCTTTTTTACTTCCCACACCAATCATTTTCTTACAGTCCCTTAGATGTTTTGTTTTTTTAGATTTCTTTATTTAAAAAGGAACAATGCACATGAGCACAGAGTCCAACATGTACATGTGCCAGATTTAGCCTAAAGGCTAATTTTCATCTGCAGTCCCTAGCAGGATAGTTTTATTAGTTGAATGTTTTCTTTTATTTTTAACTTGAAATGTGTCCAGTATTGAAATAAGGCACAATACCTCAGATGTTTCACACATCAAAGAACATAATTCTTCATTTTTGCTTATAATCTTAGCTCAATGAATTGCTTTCCCCACACGTTTTTTTATTTGATTTTAGCTTCCAGTCTGTGTATACACTACCCCCCCCCCTCGGCCCGTGTGTGCTGTACCTCGGGGTTGTCCAGCAGCTTCTGCCAACTGTCCTCCAGGGCCAGGTCTGTCTCCTCCTCCTCCTCCCACGAGTCATGGTGGAAGGAGAGCTGCCGCGGCACTTTGGGCAGCCCGAACATCATGTAGGAGTGGAGCTTGCTATGGAGCTGCTCCAGACGGTCCGCCTCCTGCCATGACACACAAACCATTAAAAGAAAAAAACCTAATGAGTTTAAACGAGGTTAACGGCATGACAGCGAGAAGGGATGCTAAACTAACTGTGCATGTCTGTCCTTTGTGTGTCGATTTTATCGTCACGCTCAAACTGTAAGTAAAGATGAGTCCAAGCATTAGCATATAAATCCTGCTCTTACTGGCGCCGTAATTCTTAAATCCAATAGGAGCTGCCATTCAGGCCTTTGTTCAGTCTGGCGGCCCTTATGTAGTTATGAAAATGAGCTCTGTGCATTGAGACCACTTTAACAATAGAGGACTGGGGAGCGGGGGCAGAAGCTACAGCGTGGAGGGGGAAGATGCACCAGTGGTTTATGGGTCAGGAAACCTTTTGAAAACATACTGTTCCACGTCCCTTAATAGGTGAGAAGTTGTACGACCGATTTAGGAGTAAAGAGATCAGAGATTAGCACTTCTTTTCAAAGTTTTGTGAATTTGTGAAAGGATGGACCGACAGTGGTTCATCCGAGGGTGCTAGAGGTCCAGGTCCTGGTGAAGGATCTCTGGTCCTGGAGGGGTTAAGGGGGACGTTTAGGGTGAATAGAGACGAGACAGGCGGTGACAGGTGACTGACAGATACTGTCTCCATCTGACATCTGCTACTGTGCAGGATGTGACCTCAGGAGGGGAAATACAATGGGAGTGAGTGTGTGTGTGTGTGTGTGTGTGTGTGTGCGCTTTATTAGAATAAACAATGATTATTATTGTTGAAAACCTCTGATACAGAAATTAAAGGAAAGGTTTGAAATGTTGTGATTTCGCTTTCTTGGTAAATAGTGAGCTTTAGGAGGTGCTGGAAGGCAGATTTGGTTACCTTTAGACAGAGCCAGGCTAGCTGTTTTCCCCTGCTTCCAGTCTTTATGCTAAGCTAAGTTAGCCGACTATTGGCCAGACGAGAGAAGAAGTAGTTCTCATATAACTCAGCAAAAATAAAATAGAATAGCAATTAAGAGGTTTTCCTAAATCGTAAACTATTCCTTTAAGCTTTTGTGTGAGTAAGCAGAGTTTTGAAAATCAAGATAACGTTAGATATAATTGAGGGAGGCTTTTCCTCCACCTACTCATTTCCAGAGAAAAGTATGTGAGCCAACAACACGAGACTTTGAAGGGAAATTACCTCACCAGAATCCTGGGGGGGTGATATAGCCTCCCGAGCCCCTCCCACTGTTTTCTTTGCTTTTAATGTTTGTTTTGAAAAAAAATCGGAGACGTGTCTGGGGAAACAAACTTGCTCCCGACAGCTTTTACAATTTCTGTTTAACAGCCAAGAGAAAGTGCACCGCTTTGCTTTAAAACAGCTCTCTTATATTTCATGTGATCTTTGTCTGATCACCGTTACCTTGCCAAAGGGCCCCGCAGCATTGGAGCTGAAGAAGCCACTGAAGCGACTGGCGGCGCGGTTCTTCCAGCTGTCAGGACCGCCCCCGATGCCGGGCAGAGAGCCGCCGATCTGTCCCAGAGATTCCGGGGTAGGAATGTTCGTCTCTCCCAGGAACTCGGTCATGTTCTTCCTCCGTCGAGCCTGACCCTGCAAGTAGGAGAGGAGGACAGGCAGAAACAGTTACAACGTGTAAAAAGGAACAATTTAAATAACAGAAAATGAAAGAAGACGTGGGGCAGAGAAGGCATGAGGGGTTTTGCCACCTCAAGAGGAAGGACAGAAGTTTCCAGTCAGACGGATGGAAAGAGACAATGAAGGAAAGAGAGAAACATACAAGGACAGGATAAACAGGAAACCAGAGGGGAATTCTGTGCGAGGGATGACATCAGCGGGACCCTAATGATCAGACACAAACAGGAGAGGGAAGGACTGCCACTTCCTTGCGGTGAATGCTCATTACATCACAAGGAGCAGGCGGGAGGTTGTTCCATAAGAACAGACAGCCAGAGTCTGGCCATTGTTCCCCCCCCCCCCCCCCCCCTCCATTGTTACCCTGTCAGCAGGCCCTGCCGCGCAGACTCGCTCATGAAATCTCTGTCCACTTTACAAGCAGCGGCAAAGCAAACAAACAGGGGCCACCTCAGTATCTGAGGAAGCAGTTGTTTTTGCCGTTAGAGTGAGGAATCTGCTGCTGGGGAGTCAGGCCACTGACCCCCCCCCTTCAAACACAGTGACAAGGAACTTACATTCCAGGACACTGACACTGTTGCTGAAACTGACTGGCCATTCCAACCAAATTCCTTCACTGATCGACCCCTTCCTCCACACACACAAAAAACGCAACCAAAACACGTATGCCCAAAGCTGCTATGCTGTCGGGAATCACAGACGCAAGGGTGTAGTTTTAGTTTCAAAGGAGGTCCTTAAATACCCCCCCCCCCATATCAAATTATATCAATACAGTAAATAACACATCACGAGACTGGTTAAAAGGCTTTCCAAGAGCACTCTACATTAGGGCTGGGTGATATATTGATATCAATATATGAGGCTGGAAATCATCTTACATTTTGAATATCGTAATATGGCATAAGTGTCTTTTACTGGTTTTACAAGCTGCATTACAGTAAGTAACCTACCAGACTCTTCCAGCTGTTCTATTATTTGCCTTCACCCACTTAGTCCTTAGATCCACATTACTGGTGATTATTATCAAAAAAAAACTCTTGTGCAAATATTTTGTTAAAGCACCAATAGTCAACCCGACAATATCGATTGCAATATCGATACCGAGTGTTGCGGCTGTAAGCAGTCCAACAAAGTGCTGCCGCGAGGGACTAAACACAGAGATGCATAAACACACTGACGCGCTCGAGATTGTGTTGCAATGATTTATTCCTACACACGTAAAATACATCTAGCACTGCAGTTACCAAATGTAAAGTTACTTTGTGAGTCGAAATAAGTGCGTTAGTGCGGCGGTCAAAAGGAAGTGTTGGCTCCCAGGCTCACCCCCTCTCTGTCAAAACCCAAAAGAACAGGTGAAGCAAACAAATAGGTTATCACTTCCGCTCAAACCGCCATGAAAACGCCCACCACCTACAATATAAGTGCCCAATATAATAATCAATAAATAATATAAACGAGACCATAAACAACATACAATATGTGGCTCCTACACCAAGGTACTTGAACAATAATATCGTGAGGTCTTATTTTCTCCATATCGCCCTGCCCTACTCTACACTGTTTAGCATTGCACTCGGATAACATTGTTGGACTCGTGTGAGTTTGAAACAAAAAAGTCAAGTCATTAAAATTTATGCAGCAGAAACAGAGATCTTCTTCACGTCTTTTTCATTCCACGCATTCTTCGTCCTCGTCAAAATGCCACTCTGCCACAGAAAGTCTGCAAAGCACTCGCCGCTGCTGGCGAAGCTTAATGCAATATTATTGCACGTGGTACTAACTAAAAGATGAGCATTTCAATATTTTTAACTGACCCCTCTCTCTTCAATCATCTGAATTGAGGATGAGAGAACACATAGAAGATCAAACTGGAACAACGAGGGGGACGATAACAGGACAGCCGAGCTTTGAATAAATGGAGACAAACTGTACAGACAAGCAGATGGAAAAGGCTTCTGAGGTTGTGTATCACAGCTACTACAGGTAAACACCTTCCATTGCACTTCAGATAAAGACTCATTAAAGTATCATCAGTTAAATATTATGAATAGCTCTGGTCAAATTCTCCTGCATTGCACAGATTCCCATTTTAGGAAGGAAATGCCCAGACCTTTGTGAAACCACTTCACTAGAGTAAAGGCACACAAGAGTTGCATAACAAGATAGTAAATCTGAGTGGTGGTGGTGGTGGTGGGGGGTTCCTACATATTTTCAAAAGCTTTTAGTCCTTTTATCTTTTTCTAAACTGTGTAATGGCTGAAGAGGAAAGTGACTTAAAGCTTGATGCGTTGGCTTTAAAACCCAAACTAGAGTGAAAGGGGAAATGGGACAAATTGAAAGTTGCTGAGGTGAAAGGGAAACAAGCCTGGATACATTTACGGATTTTTTTTTTCTTTTTAGGGGGGAAATCTGGGCCAAGTGGCCAAGTGGCCAAGGACACAGGTGTCAGGAAGTGTTCAGTCTCCATGGACAAACGGGGGAAAGTCTGGACTCTGTGCTACTGACAGCCTGCCGACGGGCAAACTGGAACCTGGTTAGTTTAGTCTGTGTTCGCGGTACCTGACAGCACTCTGCAAAGAGCTGGCTCATACCTCTAAAAGATTTAAAACAGATGTGATAAAGACAGAAAAATGCTTTTCTGATACAGTGTTTCGTGAATAAAAATCTGACAAACTTCAAAATAAATGCACAGCAGTCAGATCGAGAAAGCAAGAAACTACTTTCCCAAAGAATCAGAGAAAGGCCAGGAAGGGGTAATTAAAAAAAGGACACAGGGATAGAAGCGACCAACAGTTTCCCACCACGTTAACAGTGCTCACCATTGAAGCCAGAGGCATGTCAAAAGTAACAAAAACCATCCTAATCCTTCAATTGGATTCATGGATCGCAGCCCATTCTGGAACCAGCTGCTGCTCTCTCTCAGCTTCTTGCCTCCTCTGTCTGTCTCTGTCTCTCTTTCCACATCCACTGGGATAAACACACGCGTCCACGGCTTGCCGACTTATGACGCCGAATCAGTCCGAGTAGCTGAGTGACGACTGTAACACCGCCACGTTATTATTATTTCCCCTTCGTCAAGAGACTTGCGCTGAACTTCATTCGGTCTTGAGGCGTCCCCCGTTCCAGCTGACAGGGTTGGGGTCGTGGTGTCTGGCGGCCACGTCCTGCCGTGCCCGACAGCAGCTTCTCTTTGAACGGGGATGTGTCTCTGTCCTGTCCTGCTGTCCAAACAGTCAGTGGTTGCATTTCATACAGACACTGGCCCGAAGTCATAGCAACCAGGAGGATCCTGCCTCATTGTGTCGGGCAGGAAAGAGGAGGCAGGGCTGGGGCGAAAAGAAAAAAAAGGGTGGCTGATCTGAATATTTGGAGGTGGAGTCGGGGTGCCAGCTTGTAGGGAGCTCCCTGATTCAAACACACATCCTGGTTCTCTTTAGGTCAGTCTCAACAACTAACCACTCACTACTTATGCAAAATTAGCTTTCAGTCCAAGCAATTACCTAAATAAAAAAACCAAAGACAATTACAGGGCGACAGACGGAACGCTTCATTCTTAACTCTTATTTGAAGTTGCTCCACTATTCTTTGTGCTATCTCAAACCACTGTTTTGCCTGGAGACCTTTAACAATGCCACGCTAGCTGGCCAAAACAAGGAACAAGAAAGAAATGCCCTGATAATGACCAAACGGGAAATTCCCTTTGCTTACTTGCACGTTTCAGCACATTTAATAAGCTGCTTATCCCCCAGTAGATAAGCACAAGCACATTGCCTCCTTCAGGAGCAGCAGAAAATAGAGGGAAACTTTGCAGGAGGTGAAGCTACTTAGTTGATCGATGGAAAATTAATCTGTTACTATTACGATAATCCATCGATCGTGTGAATTGTTTAATCTCCGGTTCCAGCTTTCCAAATGTGCCGTTTTAAAAAAAAATATCTTTGTGAACTAAATATCTTTGGGTTGTTTTTTTTAACTGTTGGTCAGACAAAACAAGCAATGTGAAGACGTCTCCTTGTGCTCTCAGAACCTGCAACGGGCATTTTTTTCACAATGTATTTGACATTTGATAGACTAAACGATTCTCCCGAAAAAAGAAAATGTTGAACCCCTAAAATGTGTAAAAACTAGTCATTTTAATAATGTTGATTACATTTCTGCGGGTAATAACACTAAAACAATTTACACCAGCCCTACCGAATACACCCTTATAGTAAACTCTAAGCCGCTCTAAGTGGTGTCTGTCTAATTATGTTTACAAGGTTTCCCTTGTTCCTCCTGTGTAAGCGTGTCACTCAGGACAGAGGTTAGTTAGAGCCGGAGCTCTGTTCTGTTACTCGTTGTGGAGACTGCGACCAGTGCAGTGGGTCTGGTTGGGGGGGGGGGGGGGGGGGGGGCAGTCATGCTAACGATATCAAGCCTTGTGTCCCCTCACAGTCTTATCTTATCACCGGGGTTTGTGGCATTAACCTTGGCCTGGAAAGGAGAAAATCTTTAAATGGGGAGGGATTGTATTAAAATAAGTGGTGACAGAAAAAGAGCAAAGCCCCCCCCCCCCCCCCCCCCCCCCCCCCCGCACACACACTTCTCTTTCTGCTCCCCCCCCATGCCTTTCTGTTAGTCAACTGATAACAACTTGCCTTGATCAGGTGGGTTGATTAACGATGGGAAAGCAGTGTGACACTGTCCTTCCTGAAAGCGTGGACACACACACACACACACAAAATGGAAACTAAAATAAACCCCCCTCGGTGGTCAATACATGTAAGGTAGTAAGTAGGTAAATATTTATTTATATATCACTTTTCACAGATAAAACCACAAAGTGCTTCACAATAAAATGAAATACAAAAAATAAAAGACATAAGAACACAATGGGAGAACATAGGTACATGAAATCAAACAGCAATACAAAAAAAAATGTAAATAAAGTTTTCAACTGCTTTTTAAAAGAATCAACCGAGTTTGAACAACGTAAAGAGACACGCTGCACAATTCAATTCCAATAACCAAGACCTGATGAAGAGCCAGGGGCACAAAAAGCCCACGAGCTTTCAGCCTGAGGGGAGAGATGAGACTTTGCTCCTTTAACTTGACCCCCATCGTCATAGCAGCTAACATTATGAGATCTCAGCCACCATCACACTTCAGCCAATACACAAACATGATGCTCCAGCAGAGCAGATTAGATTGATGAAAACACAACAAAAAGGATAATGGTTGATTTTTTTTTTGTATGTGACCTTAAATTAGGTCAAAGATTAATCAAGTTCAAATAAGTAAGGGCTACAACCTAACAATTATTTTCATTACAGATCAATTGCTTAATCGTTTGGCATGTTAAATGTCAGACAGCACCTCCCGTTTTAATTTAATTTCTTCAAAAGCCCAAATATATTCAGTTTACGGTATGTATGACAAGGGAAATCTTAATATTTGAGAAGCTAGAACCAACAATTTTTTTTTCTTCCTCTAAAAAAAAACTTAAAAATTATGAATCAAAATAAGAAAAAAAAACTTGCAGATTCATTTTCTTCTCCAGCTCCAAAACATGATTGCTACTACCAACAGAAGCAGCAAAGAACTGCTACTTTATCAAAACTACACCATCAGCCCTAGCGCTGCACGCAGACGTGTCTGCAAACGTCTCACCTGACAGTCATTCGCCATCGGTTTGGTTTCAGCAGGAGGTGACTCAGGAATCTCCGAGTCCACATGCAGCAGGTCCCAGCTGCGCCACGATGACAGACGAGCAAAACGAACCATGTTTCCACAGAACAAAACAAAAAAAAAATCCCCAAATAAAAAAAAGGAGGTCTGAGTAAAAAAAAAAGCAAAAGCTCAGAGGTAATGACAAATGTTAAGAAGAATCCATTTCCAGGAAATCACAATGCAGACACAAGCATCGCAGCTACTTCACTGCAGATACTGTGTGTACTGCAGGCCAACGGTCACACAAATAAGAAGTAGAAAAGGTGTGTGTGTTCACCCTGCAGTAATCTCCACCTTCACAGGCATCAGGGGAAGCTCTTTGTCTTTACACACACAACCACACACACCGTTTCCAGCACACACACACACCTCAGCCTTCTCAGCATGTAGCTCCTCCCACACCATGTGGGGAATAAATAATAGCTTCCCAGCACCTCATTAATAATTAGTTTAATAACAGTGTATGCTTACAAAATGAGTCATCTTAATTCTTCACACACAAAGAGAAACTGGACAAGCTGGATTCACTCATTAGAAAATGTGGGTTACACTTTCCTTGAAGGTATCTAGATAAGAGTGAGATGACACTGTCATGAACGTGTCATAAACATTATAAACAAGTCATAAACGTTTATGACATAATGCTTCTTTTAGTAAGTGTCATTCGGTTTTTGTCATGACAAGTTAGGGTTAGAGTTAGGGTTAGTGTTATGGCCGCTATATGCTTGATGCGTTGGAGGTGGCGCGCGCCGTCGTGACGTCAAAATGATGTCATTTCCTGCCGGCGCGTCCGATTTTCAGCGCGCGAGCAGAGGGCGCGCACCAGTTTATTTTTTTCAGCGCGCAACAAACCGGAAACAGGAAGCATGAACGAGCTCCTGAGCAACCGGATGCCAGGACTCGCAGAATGACTTCAAGTCTCTCTTGTAAACTTACCGGGTTAAGATGAGTTCTTTTATGGTGAATGAAAGGCTTGATCCCACCAAGTAGCTCATCCAATCAAATCAAAGCATTGACGGCACTGCTGCCGCCAGTTCTGCCATTGTTTATCTTTTTCTTCTTCTTCTTTTTCTAGTCCTTAGAAAGAAAAACATCGGTAGCCTTTGCTCCTTAGCGCCACCGCTGTAGGAGAAGACTGCAACTAGTGTCGCGACCACCACGCGCCGGTATAAATACTCACGGCAGTCCCGGGACGTCACATTTGGATGCACCAGCTTGGCTGCGGCTACTGTAAAACGGCCTATAGAGGGTCATGTGTATTGACAGTGTCATGTCACTCTTATGTAGATACCTTCAAGTAAAGTGTTACCGAAATACAGTAACAGTAGCACAAGCGGGAGCGAGTTTCATTTTTAATAATTACCAGCTATTATATTAATTATTTTAAGTTATTAAATCTCGCGCAAAAAGTGAAAAAACGTCAATCACAGTTTCCCAGAGTCTGAAAATGTCTGTAAATGTCTCCAAACGTCATGTTTGGTCCGACCAACAATCCAGAGCTCTTAGATGTTCAGTTTACAATAATATCAATCTGAGAAATGCAGCAAATCCTCAGATTGGAGAAGCTGGAATCGGGAGAATATTTTGTTTTTTTTGCTTGAAAAATGACGACACGTTGACTGAAAACAGTCGCAGTTTCATGTTCTGATTAACTGATTAATCGACAAATCGTTGCAGCTCTGATATACTAATATGAATCTAGTTTATATACAAACATTTGTATATTGTATTACGGTATAACTCACATGTAAACATCTGGTTATTTTACAATTTTCTCATTGAACTAAATAAGGTTTTCTGTCAGTTCTGACTTTACATAACTAGCACTGATCCGGGATAAGATTAAACTGCATGCACATTTGAAAGCAAACTCTTCGTCTAACATTTATGTCAAAGACCTTATCAACTCAATCCCCGATACTTCTCACTCTATTAACAAACTATACTAACTGTTGTGTGGAACACCTCATGTTTCAGTTCAAAGAAAGCCTGTGTGACTGCCGCTGATTCAACCATTGTCATTCAAAGTGGCTCTGTGTTCGTTGACAATTGTCCAAATGTGAGCTATCAGAGAGGCCAAATAGTAGAGAAAAGAAGAGGCTGTTGTTGGTTGCGATAGCCCAGCTTTGGAACAATGTCTGTGCATTACCATCCACAGTTGTGTAATGCAGATGGGGGGGATAAACATTCTGTATGACCCAGTTTGAAAAAAAGGAAATAAATAATGACAATTGCCTCTGCCAAACGTCTTCCGTCTTCCCAAACAAAGCACACTGAGAGCACTCTCAGCCAAATTTTACTACATGAATACAATCTAATTCAAAGCACAGACTCAGTGCCTCAGCTGTGAAGAAAACGCATGTGTCACTCTGGTTCGGGTTCAGTGCATTTCTCAGTAAGAAGACGAGACACTTGCCACTCCTTTCACTGTCTCGCCAGCTGAAATGTTGTCTGTCTTCATCATCAGTGTCTTTATCTTCGAGGGCTTTTTTTGGAGCATTTGTCATCGACGGAATTTCACTGAGTCCTTCCCTATTATAAAAACAACAACAATCTCTTCTGTGTATTACATGACAAACTCGAGCCCGAGGCAAAACCAGCAGGCTCTGCAAATATTCTGCCGTGTGAAAACATCTCACAGTACGGCCGAAACTAAGGATTCAGATCATTGTTGTGATTCATCAATTCATCGTTTGATCTACAAGTTGTCAGGAAGATAGTGTGTGAGTGTGTGTGTGTGTGTGTGTGGGGGGGGGATTCCCTAAAAACCAAAGGTGACATCTCAAAATATCTTGCAATGGAGAATGGTGGGTATTTTTGTTTTGAAAAAGAGGACAATAAATCGACAATTCTCTGATGATCAACTAATCAATTGATAACTTCAGCTCTAATAAAGCAAAAATAACAAATAGTTATTAAGTCATTTAACAAGTCATTGAGGATATAACATCCCAGTTTCAGGAACAACACCAAAGTAGTGTTTTGTATGTGTAAATACAGCTTTATTTAAAAAAAGAAACCACATTAAATGTCAATCGCCAATACAGTATCTAATATAATATATATCTTAAAGAAAATTGGCAAAATCTTGATCGATAGGTTGGTAGATAGGAACTATCTAATCAGAATATAAGTAAAACAGATTACAAATCTGACTAGAAATTCAATGGCTTCTTTATGGTGCATAAAAACATTTCAGTTGGTACCACACAAGTATTGAGGTCTGTTCTCTAGAATTTAGTTTATAAGGCAATTCCCTTTCTGTGATGGAGGAGTGCATTATGGGACACCTGATGAAACACATGGAGGATCCATTACCTGACATTAACTCCCTGGGAAAGCCAAAAGCATCCATCTGCAAACTGTAATGTGATCCTGGCCAATCTCTGGATCAAATCATCTTACTGTAAGTGTACCCTGTTGCATGGGTTTTATGTATTTAACTGGATTCAGAGACAGAGCGCCAGAGTTGGCCCGCCACTTTATTTGTTGTATTTAGCGTGCTATGGCAACTGATAGCCATGCGTTATATATTTAAAGCGGTCAGAGAGCGAGGGTCAATAAACTGTACATGCCTACTGAAAATCACAAGGTCCCAGACGGTTGAGTTATCTTTATGACGACTGTAAAACCTGCAGTTTCTGTTCTCAGGAAAAAGGAAACACAAGCGAGTGCCTGAACAGTGTGTGTTTCCAAAAGCTGCTGTAATACTGTAACAGCAATGCAGATATTAGATATAAGTCCCCTGTGTATAAAGTTTTATTTTTTGCTCCAACCTGACGTCATATTGCTCTGCACATGGACCTAAAACATCCTGAGCCCTGACCCCGGGGATAAATGACTTCAACAGTTAAAATGAGTCACAGCTACTATAGTGTACACAGAAGGGGGATTCCAACTTACCAATTTTAGTTTTACTTTGGTTAAAATGAACGCTGTAGCAAAACATGATTCCTGGGTGAATGTGGATCTCATCGACTCAACAATGTCAAATACAGGATGTTGAGTTTATTTTATTTGCACACTGAGCCATGCAGGTTAAAGTTGATCAATTGATAGACTGCTGGTATTGTAAGGGAAAGCAGTGCATTGTGGGAACTATCAGCAAGGTTGGAATGAGTCTTCGACTAATCACAAAGCTTGGCTGAGGCTCCCTGTTGTGAAATAATCAATTTGGATCATCAAAGCTCTCTGCAGCCTATCACAATGCCGCCAGAGTCTATAAAATGTAACATGCACGCAATAAAAAAACTTGAAATACCCCACTGAAACAAAAGAGTAACTCTATACAGAAAAGGACAGGACTTGGCTGCGTTTCCTCTAAAGCCTGGCACAAGCCGCTGCCATGCCAGGCCATGAATCCGGTCACTAGGCAAATATCTGAACTTCTTTGAGCAAAGCCCTTGATTCCATAAAAAGCAGGCACGCATGCGTTTAATGGCGAGTGCCAAAGCTGCTGCCATAGAAACTCAAAGACCGCACTCAGTGCCCGCATGTCCAAGTAGAGCTTTCATAAAATATGGGCTGGCACCCAACACGGATCACAGGGGCTCTGCTCTCGAGTCTGTTAAAGACAAAAGTATCCAATAGACTTTAGTGAGCATGAGCTCTATGGCAGCAGGAGACTCTGACAGTGTAATAATGTACAAGTCATTCTCAAATACTTTCACAAAGACAGAAAAATGTGGGGCAGCAACTCACGATTCTTTGCATTTCCGATAACTCTGCCGAGTACTTTCTCGATTAACCAATGTTGGCCTACAAAATATCAGAAAATGGTGACAAATGCCTGTCACAATTTCCAAGAGTCCAATATGACATATTCATATTGATTGTTTTGCCTAACCTGCAGTCAAACATCCAAATATCTTAGTAGTTTACTATAATAATACAAGATAAAAAAAATATATTATAAAAGAAAGGGTAAATGTTGACATTTGAGAAGTTCAAACCAGGGATTTTTTTTTGCTTGTTTTAAGACATAAAAAAATACGCTGCTTTGAAAAAAATTATTTATGTATAGTTTGACAAATATAATACCTCGACAAAAAAATCTTAAAAAAATTGCATCTTCTCTCTCATTGTTGAATCCAGACTCAATGAATATGCAAAACTTGTTAATTGCAAACGTTTAAGTGCCGAACATCTCCTACTTCACTAAGAAGTTCATTCTTAGTGTATGAGCACTTCAGGATTCCACATCATACATGTGTAAGTTGTATACAGGACCATGACTGGCTGTCACCAAATCCTGCACGTACATCTTCGTCTTCAGCTTTAGATTGAAGGTGAGCGCCATAGACAGTATGGTGAGTGCACAGAAACTTTCCCCCTTCAGCAGATAAAAACAGCCTTCTGGCATCAAACTGCACAGCCACCATTCTGCACAGTGAAGCTCAAACATCCAAGTGAAGTCCCAATAAGCTAAACCCATTTTTGAGTAGTTTAAAAGTTTGAAAAATTATGAATTTTCTGTCAACTAATCGATAAATCAACTGATTGTTTTAGCTCCACAGTTACATCTTTTGTAACTCCGTACAGCTACAGCGCAGAGTGCAACAGTGCAGACAACACTAACAATCAGAAGCTCAATGTATGTTCACAGATATCCAACAGATGCAGCAGCTTCCTATCAGAGCATCAGACGCAGCACACCACTGCCCCCCTGAGGACTGCACTTACCACTGACATCACTCTCTCCATATTCAGTCAATAAACCTGACAAGTCATTAGCATACTGCCGTGTGGCTACATTGTCATTCTTTGGCAAAATCCCTTGATCGGTAGCTTTAAGGCACAAATAAAATAAAATACGACAAATTCCACCCAGCAGCAGGAGGTCACATACTGTATGACTAAAACTCTGCTTTCCTCAGCAACCTCCAGTGTTTATGTTTCGCTTGATGAGTAACCTTAGTGACTTCCCGCCACAGATAGCAGTAAAATGCTTTGACCGAGCCTATACCTGTTTTCTTGCCCAAAGCAACGATGACATCAACAAGTCCGTTTACAGTGTTTGCACATACACACACGCACACACACACACACACACACACACACACACACACACACACACACACACACACACACACACACACACACACACACACACACACACACACACACACACACACACACACACACAATTAAACTCACCTGGAAGTGGGTCCAGACTTGTTTCGTAACAGTAACAAGCTCATAAGCTCAAAGCCTAAACCAACGCCAAAAATGAGAAGACACTTCCCTAACCAAAACTACAGTTTGGGGCAGTTTATCACAAAGAGATTGGCATTGCTACTTTAGGTTAAGGCAGTGGTTCTCAAAAAAATTAGAAAGTTTTAATGGTAAATAACAAATGTTAATCAAGTGTAAACTAAAGGGGTGATCACCGCGTGCATGCACACAGCAGCAGCAGAGATGCAAACATCGCAGCACAAAGAAGAGTGTTCATGTGTCCAGGATGTGATCCAATATGGAATGGATCCAGTTTCTTTCAAGACTTTACATCTGTAGTATGCTACCAGAGGGCCCGTGGATGACGGCATTATGGTGATTCAAGTTTGAGCAGCTGTTTCAACATCTGGCAATAATACACGATGGTGAAAACACAACTGTTCACGTAAATATCGTGCTGGACACAAATCGCTGTTCCTACGGGACTGGGTGTTGCTAAGCCACCACTTTGCTCAGCTCCTCTTCAGTGACAGCACTGTCGTGCAGAGGAAGCAATGTCAATTGTTTATCTATAATATTTATTATAAAATATCAACTGTTGAATTGTGTTACCGTTGTAGAGCAAGCCATCCCAGTGAGCCCATAAGCCTGTAGCTGTACTGAAGCTGTTGGAAATAAAGCTGCTATTCTCTCTGTAAATGGAACATCTTTGGGTTTTAGACCGACGAAACAAGCTATTGTTCTGTTCAGTACTCCTCTCCCCTAAACAGCGATTGTCCAATCATAGCTTAGCAACCATAAGTCGAAGAAGACACAATTTGCACATCCAACAATTCTTCTGTGTAGGTGCGTTGGAAAATATCACAGACTTGGAAAAATAGAGCTTATCAGTTAGGTAATAATAATAACTTTTATTTATATAGCGCCTTTCATGAAACCCAAGGACACTTTACAGAATAACTGTGGCTACGCTAAGGGAGGAGGTAGGCTGTGGTGAACAGCTGGTGTTTCAGGAGTTTTTTTTAAAAAATGTCCAGGGATGTAGCATTTCGGATTTCTGCAGGGAGGGTGTTCCAGAGGGATGGGGCTGCAACACTAAAGCCCACTACAGACCAAGCCGAAAATCGTACAGTCTGGCGAGGTCAGTGACTCAAGTCTGTGCAGTGTGTTCCGTGCCGTCGTCCATTAGAGGGGCCAACTGCCTTAATTTTCGCCGATTTGTAGGGCATAGTTGGGAGGGCGGGCACTGCCGACAATCGGGCTCAAATGACCAATCTGATTGGTGGAGTGCTAACCCGGAAACAGGGAGCCGAAATGGCCGTGACTAGAGTCTCTCAAAATCTGACGAAAATCTTTTAAACTGACCTTTGTTGATCTGAAATGAAGACAGATTCGGCAACTGCATGGCCTATTTCTCCTTAAAATCTTTTCAGAAACACGTTTCGGTGAACTATTTTAGTGCAATATGAGATCGTATTCTGAACAAGCCGCCATGACAGTCTGGCTTTGAATTTCCGGAGAAACCAGGATTTGTAGGTGAGAAGGAGGATTTTATATGTGATACGGGACTTAATTGGGAGCCAGTGAAGGTGGATGAGGGTTCGGGTGATGTGTTGCCAGGTCTTTGTGTGGGTGAGGAACCTCGCGGCAGAGTTTTGGACATACTGGAGCCTGTCTAGGGTTTTGCTGGGGACCCCAGACAGGACTCCATTGCAGTAGTCCAGACGGGAGGTTATGAAAGCATGAATTTGGGTTTCTGCCTGCACTACAGTACAGCAAAAGTAACTAAGGTGGGCGGGGCATTGCAAACACTCAATGTGTCACTTCAGGCTCTGGGAACGGGTGAAGGGCATTTTTTTCGCTAATCAAAATAAATAATCAAGAGATAACAAAATAAATAATCAAGAGATAAAGCAATAATCTAAAATAATTGTTGGTTGCAGCTGTAGGGATAAAGAATGGCCAACGTGTCTTCTTGCTAAAACTAATCCATAGAGGAAAAGACAGCTTCATCACCTTTAAGAGCTTAACAACTGCCCGTGTCCCAGAGTTATTATGTGCCACAACATGAACCCGATGACTGTCTGCCCCGTTTCCATGCTCCATGTTTCGCAGCCGAGTGGATCCGGATCCTGCAGGCCTGAGCCAGCCTCTCAGCGTCCCTCATCAGTAACAAAACAACCACTTCCTGTAGCTGCAGGAAGTGCTGAAGTGGCACAGAGTGTTGCTGAGTGAACGCATCGCCAGCATATCTCGAGGGTTTCATTTGGCAGCACCTCGCAGGCTGGCATGCACGTGCACGAGTGTGCACACAAAGACACGCACACAGAGCTGGCAGAAGACTGAAGCGGAAATCCCAAAAATACATTCCCAGGGTTGTGCTGGGCAGATAAAGGTAATGCAATACGATGAGGTCATGGTGGGATTACCGTGAGATACTACTCTGGCCCAAAGCATCATGGGAGCGAAGAAAGAGGAGGTGAAGTTATGGAAAAAAAAGGGTGTAGCAAAACAGTGCGAGTCACTGGGTGTGTCTGTGTTTGTGTGCGGTTTAAAGGGGTGGTGCATTCTGGTTTGATGAGTCTGAGAGACAGTTGGTATAATAAATATAATGCTTTTTGGTCTATAAAAATCAAGATGTTTTCATATTTCTGATATAACAATATGTATGTTGGTTTATAATTGTTTGTCTTGTGTTGAACCCCAGGAAGAATAGTCTTCACTATGCTGATGACTAATAGGGATCCTTAATAAACAATGAACAATAATATATCCACCGTCATGTGATACTACCGTCCTGTTCGGCCACATGAAACTCACCAGCAGATCCACGCTTTCTCTGCGTCCCAGAGATCCATGCTCCGCCCTCTCGCTGCCTGGGGTGAGGATGTAGGGGCTCGGACCGCCGGAGGGCTTCATGTTGGGCAGACTGAGTGACCGCAGGTCCTTCACACCCTGCTCCACCTTCAGCTCATCACCTACCCGCGCTGAATGAAATAAACACAGAGAGGTTGATCTGTCTGGGGAAAAAGGGAATCTTGTAAAACTTGCACAGCCCTCAAACCATTATTTATTTATGTGTATGATTTATCACTATGGTCAACATGTCCAGTTTTTTCTCTTGAAGGTTTATTCCTTTAATAGGCTCCAATAAGTAACAAGAGGGAATAATACCAACCAAAACTAGACAAATGTGTAACTTGTAATCAAATATTTGTTTGGCCACATAGGGGGCAGCAGAAACAAGTTATTGACACAAAACTGACATCAAACCGTTGTCTGTTTACACATCCAGCCGATGCAGAGCAACATATATATATAATTCATCCTGAGCCGTGTTTCTGTCTTTGGTCTCCAATAACTCCAGAGGGAAATATCTGTCTCTTTAGCTGCTAAATGCTCCACTGTGTGCATCACCCTAGTCGCTAACTTTGTCGGTCTGATATTTGCTGCTGAGCAGGTAGCGTTCAGCTTTTTCCATGAAAACAACGCTAACCAACAAGCTGTGTGACTGAGCAAAAAACATTCAAGTTGCGGGCCATAAAAACCAAACCAATGAGCTGAAACAAGATAACCCGCTTCATGTAGCTGAGGGGAACTACAGAGAGTGTGTGTGTGTGTGTGTGTGTGTGTGTGTGTGTGTGTGTGTGTGTGTGTGTGTGTGTGTGTGTGTGTGTGTGTGTGTGTGTGTGTGTGTCTGTGGCATTAAGTCCACACACCTTCAATTTATCTATATTCTTTTTATTTATTTCATGCCTTTGTTTTCACAAAGGCATTTTTTCATGTATTTCAGGACTTTTAGACATATATATATATACACATATATATATATATATATATATATATACATATATACATACATACATACATACATACATACATACATACATACATACATATATATATATATATATATTAGGGGTTTTCTTAATCTCACCTGCTTGTTGTTTGTGTTGCCTTGATTTTATTGTGCAAATAATTAAATAAATGAAAATGACTAAGAGCGACAACTTTCACATACAAGTAGTTATTAGTTATGTGATCCATTGTGAATACAAAAACACTGATTCTAGCTGCTTTAATATCTGATAAAGCTTAGGGGAAACAAAACAAAGATTTGATTGAAAGTGTTAACAATATAGAAACAAAATAGAAAACAATATAAATTCTCAGTCGTCGTCTTCATGAAAACCTCTTAACCTGTCCGACCGTGTGCCTGAACAGCTGTGGACTTCTGCCTTTCCTATAACCTCAGACTGCGGTCAAGAGGTACTCGTTGGGAAGGGGGACAATTTCAAAAGAATAGCATTTAGTCATGGCATTGGATCTCTTTTATGGAAGGCTTAAACGGGCCTTTGATCAACAAAACTGCAGCAAGTGGAACTGCAGCGATCTCAGAGCAGAGGCACCACCCCCCAGTTTCCGCTGAGGCATCATGGGAAAGAAAGCTAGCAAGGTAATCCGGCTGCTACTGCGTTATTAAGATTGGGAATATTAAAGGCAGGGTTGGGAACTATTTCCAATGTACACTTTTTTTAATATATATTGTTCAAAATGGTCTTTACACCTCGACAGCATTAAATAACTTCAGGGCTCTGAAAATGATCCGTCATCTGCAAGGCCGGATTTACCACCGGGCCGATTGGGCCGGTGCCCAGGGGCCTCCGACCTCTAGGGGGCCTCCAAGACCCCACAAACTGTGTGGTTTTTTTTTTTCTTTTTTTTTTTTTTTGCTTATTAAATTAAAATAAAATTCATTAATGAGTGTGTGTGTTGTGTGTATGTGTGTTAGCAATGATTTATTTACACACAAAAAGTATCATGATCAGTTTTTGTCTGTCGGCTGTGTCTGATGATGACGATGAGTCAGGTTACCGCGGAGACCGTTGATAGCGGCAAGAGTCAAGACAGACGGTAGAAGATAGTGTGGGAAAAAAGAGAGTTGAGGACATCGAAAAAACAAACATGGATTAAAAAACGGTGGAGCAGTGGAGCCACAAAACGAAAAGCCAAAAGGGAGAAGGATGGCAGAGAGGATGTAATGAGAAGAAATATGCCGACCATCTCCACTTTTTTAAAAGTCGGCTCGACACAAATAAAGCGCCTGGCGGCGCCTGCTGTGATGCTAGCGAAGAGGAGTTCAGCATCACAGCCTTGCTAATATTTCAGATGAACCTGTCTTACCTGAGCATCAGCACCAGCACGAGTCGCACGACAATTCAGAAAACCACAGCCCGGCTGGAGTGACAGACACCTGTCCAAGTGCCCCCCCCACCACCACAGTCCCTGACTCCCCTTGAGACCGAAACCGCTGAAGGCGGCAGAGACCCGGCGGTGACGGGTAGGTTAACGTAGGCTACATTACCAGTTTGACAGCCTCAAAACGTAGGCGAATCTGTTAGCCTACTTTTCCCCTTATTAAAAACCTTGATAGGCTAATTATAGATGCCTGGATCGGCCCCGAAGCCTTCCGAACCTGCGTCCACCAACCCACCTAAATAAATATGATTTTCTGATTAGCTAGAGCCCAGCTCCTCTGACCTGTCCTGTATGATATGTTGCCTTTTAAATCATGTAACGTTGTTGTATTAATGTTGACTGTTCATTTTTATTATCAGATACGTGGTCTAGGCTTATCAATACATAATAGGCCTATGTGGGACTCATTCTCTAGTTGAGTGTACTTTCACGTAATAGGCCTATTTCACATAATATTTTAAAGGTTCGTCTTTTGCCGTCAGTTCACTGCGGAGAAGTAGGCCTGTCGCCAGTTGCGGTTTTTGGCTCGGGCGAAGCGGACACACGGGGTTCGGCACGAGGTGTGTGTGTGTGTGTGTGTGTGTGTGTGTGTGTGTGTGTGTGTGTGTGTGTGTGTGAGCCCGTCCTACCAAAGCAGAGAATTATCTACACACATTGTTCATTATAGGTTAACTCTTAAATATATTTGGAATATGCATTGAAATATTCCCATTTTACATGAAAAAAGTTAGTCTCAGTTTGCTACATTGCATAGCATTACTGTATGTGTTGGGGTACATTTTCATATAATTTATATACAAGTGGACACCTGAGTATTACCCCCATATTGATATAAATATACCCAAAACAAGCTTTTAGGGATATCGTAGTCAAATATAGTGATTGTAATGTCATAATGTAGCAACAAAATAATCTGTATTTTCTGTCTATAAAAACTACTAATCAATTAAAGGTTAAGGCTGGTGATAGTCTGTATTCTTTTATTTTTTTATTTTAATGTTATGTTGTCATTACATTTCAGGAAATTATGACATAGAATAAAATAGTTGCCACAAGTACAGCTTTCCTGTAAGTCAGGGGTGTCAAACTCAAATACACAGTGGGCCGAGATTAAAAAATTGCTACAAGTCAGGGGCCAGACTGGTTCAACGTTTATTGAAAACGTATTGCACATATTGAACCCTAAGGGGACATGAGCAAAAAAAAAAAAAGTTTAGTTTCATGTGCTCACACTTTCATGTGCTCACGTGAAACTTTCATGTGAGCTCACATGAGCTCACATGTGCTCACATGTGCTCACGTGAAACAAAGTTTCAGGTGAGCACATGAAAGTTTCGTGTGAGCACATGAGAGTTTGACACCCTACAGCCGGCCAGTGTTCTAGTAGCCAGTTTTCAATAGTAAATAAAAACTGTGATCATTTTGGTCACTATAACCGCAAGGTCATACTGTTGCATCCCCATGACTCTAGTTATTGTTAGTTATGTTATTAGGCTGTATCTTCATAGATTTTAATCTGCTTTATTGCAATAAATTCTGTTAATTTTGTTCTGTGATAATTTCCATTTTGTCTTTTGTTTTATAGATATTTATAGATCTCCATTGCTGTTACAGTTAACATCACAAGAAATGGAGTTGGAGAAAGTGGTTTTGTTTTAAACTAAAGAAAAACCCACAGCTTCCATTTACTGTTTCTAAAATTTAAGATACTGTGTGAGTTTGGGCCACGAGTTCTGGGAGGGGGGCCTCCAAGAGTTTGTGCCCAGGGGCCTCTGCTTTCTAAATCCGTGCCTGGTCATCTGTAGCTGCTGTACTCTGTAAAAACGCCCACCAATCACAGCCTCGCGGTCCGCTTGGAAAGAACCAATGAAATGTCTCCTTGCCCCGCTGGGCGTACTCTACCCCTCCCGTGTACGAGCCTGAGCTCAGTGCGCGTCGGCGCCGCATTGCTTACAGTAGTCATGTTTGTTTTAAACATTCAGTGTGATAATATTAGCTGTTTGCTTACAAGTGAATGAGACATCTTCATGCTGAAAACTGCGCTCCTTGCTCCGCTCTGCTCTGAAGCGGTACTCATGCACGTCTGTGTGTGGGCGGAGCCCCGAGGGCAGGGGGAGGGGTTAGACGGAGCCCCGAGGAGATGCTACTTTCATATCTTGTTAGCTTTTCAACATTATCAACCCTGCCGCGATATTACAAATCCCACTATGGCCACGCCAAGACCCGCCCTTCAATAGCATTTATTGGCCAGGCGTCCTCCAAAGGTAACGTAACCCCATTTGTTCAGGTCCTGTCCCCTGACCAATCGGCTATCCTAACCATAACCACTCGAGGTCAAACGCCTAAGCCCAACCAATCGAGCTGCTTCGTAGGGCGGGTCTCATAGTGGGATTCATAATTTCCCAACCCTGCCTTTAATGACACTTGTGGAAAAAGATTGAGCCTGGCCAGTGACAGTTTGTTCCCTTGTAGTTGCGATCACCTCTAAAGGATACAGTCCACTCCTTTTCCCTCCTGGTCAGAAACACGGCCAGGAGAGGAAACTGGCCTCCGCCATCTGTGCTGCTCAGTCATTGTTAAAAGGCACACAGATAAGAATGTTGTGACTAAAATACAAGTACAGGACTGAAAGGCTACCTACTTTCTATGAACAGCGTAAAACATCAACACGTTCTATTGCTGCGATTTTAATTTATTTCGCCAGTTCATGGTGTGATTGTTTTTATTAAAATACGTTAGACTCAATGACTCAAATGCTGACCAGCAGGTGTTGTCATTTACAGAATCGGTTTGCCAGCACACACTGAAAAATAAAACAATAGTGCAAAAGTATTAATCCTTTTTTTCTTGGGAAAATCCTCTCCATTTCAATCCCCCAACCCAGAACACTTTTTGGGAAGTGGAAGTGAGAGGAAGGCTATACGCGAGGAAATAGTTGAACAGCCAGATGTAACCTCAACAAAAAGATCAGTGACTAAACTGAGACTTAAAATGGCCACTTAATAATATTCTACTGGCTGCTTCAAACTTCTCGCACTGCACTGGACCTGCTGTGATCCATTAACCCTCCTGCTGTCCTTGGGTCAAATTTGACCCGTTTTCTTTTTTCTTAAGATTATTTTTTTGGGGCTTTTCCCTTTATTGGACAGTGGATAGACATGAAACGGGGAGAGATGGGGGACGACACGCAGCAAAGGGCAGCAGGTCACTGCAGGACTCAGCCTACATGGGGTGAACGCTGTTACTGGGTGAGCTAGAGGTCGCCCCAAAATTAGGGTTTCATTAAACCAAATTGCCCCCAAATTAACATGGATGGTTCCATAAGACGCTCTTCACAAAGGAAATTATGGATCAGATCTCTATTTTCATAGAATTGTGGGTGTTGTATTCAATTTTATAGCATTATTCTGACTAAACTTTGACAGATCTGTGTTTATCCATTACCTTCATTGCTCTGATTCTTTTGTCAAAATCATTCAGAATTTTCTTACAGAAAAATTTGAAAATTTCATATAAATGAGGTTTACTGACCATAAATTCCAAAATATAAGTGTAAAACTAGTGCAAATAAATAGGTCTAGTGGTGAATACACTGGTGTTAATGGAAAAAAACAACAACGTTGAAATAAGCGACAAAAACGTAAAAAAAAAAATAAGAATAATTAAGCAAGCATAACATGAGGAAAGAGCAACATAAACGTAAAAACAGTGTCTAAAAGAGTGTTCATTTTAACACAAGGGTTAGAAGGAGAGAAAAAAATACATTGAGGAACAGAGAACAGAATGGTATAATGATGTGTGTGTGTGTGTGTCTCTCCACCCCACACACACACACACACACACACACACACACATACACACACACAGTTTCTCTCTCTTTTATCTTTGAATAAAGAGCTAATGTGAAGTAAGTTTATAACAAATCTCCTAATGTGTTACAATAATCTGTACTGCCAGTGCTGAAGAGTTTTTTTATGTCTGCCATTTTCTGACCGTTTCGATCTGGATTGTCTCTCTCCCTCAATGTGTGTCCAATAAAACCACATGTCACACCTGCGTTTCTCAGAAGTTACAGTCTGAATCTGCAGTGATAAATCCGGTGCGACGGCTGTATTATTTGCAATTTTTTTTTACCTTTGACTTTCAGGTAGTGTCCTCCAAAACGGTAGGCCTCGAAGTTGAGGGACAGCGGCGTGTTGGACTGATCCAGGAACAGGTCGACCCGGGACAGCTCGATTCCGTTCCTCTCAAACACTGGACCTAGAACCTCTCTGGTAACACAGAGAAAGAAAAGATCATTATGGTTCACAAGGGTGGTTAAAAAACAAATCGATTCACGTATGTACAAATCGGCAACTACATCATATCAGTTTCTAGCAAAACAGAGCGAAAGCAGAAAATGCAGAAACTTATGTTATGTTATGTTCTTCTTCACAAATGAAATAAAAGTCAGACTGACGTGATGAAGAATTCGTTTTTAGAAATGTCTCATGATATATTGTCTCCAGAAGTGTATTATTCAACGTTTTGTTTTTGTTAAAAGAAGGAAAAGGAAATCGCAATACTCAATATTATCAAATCGCAATACTTCTAGAATCGCAACAAATGAAAATCGCAATACAAAGCCAATCGCCACCCATGTATCATGAAAGCAGATCGTCCCAGCCCTAAGGGTTCATATCAAACTCTTGCAAAACATTTTATGTGTCCTCCTCTCTTACCTCAAGGTTTTCTTTTTCATCGCAGGTACAATTTCTGTGTTTATGTCCACGCTGAGATCAAACTTAAGGCTGAAGCACTCCTTGCTGGGGTCCTGCAGGGGGAACAGACGCACTGTTAGTTTACACAGGTGGGGACCGCCCCGGGCTTGTGCTGTATGCGTGCTCTCAGCTGATCCACGGGGGTGGGGGTGACTGACTCAGACACACAGCAGCCTGGGAGATACCATTCTGTTATGTCAGTGTTGCAGGGAAGAATGATGGCTGCTTTTGTGTTGCACAACTCTTTGCTTGCATCGTGTACCGTCTGTGAAAACGTATGGTTCCACAAATAACTCGAAGTGACAAAACAAGGGACAAATACTGCCAACCCATATGATATAGAAAAGTACACGCACACACAGGGTTGATTTGAAGAAGGCCTTAGGGACAAAACGTTGTCAGAGTAAATAGAGATCCGCATATGGAGCCAGAGTGTGCAACACTTTTTTCTCATTTTAAAATACTGTTACACAACAACAAATACACAAACATTTCCGTCAAAAAAGCTGTAGACTCCTTCCAGGAAGTGTGTGTGTGTGTGTGGGGGGGGTGGGGGGGGGTGGGGGGGTGAGTGGGTGGGGGGGGGGGTTATGTTGCACCCTGTATCTGTATGATTACTTACATCAGTATGTCGTCTCCGTGGCTTCTTCTTCACCAACTTCATCCCCCCGGTTTTATGCTCCCTGCAAAAACAGTTACACACATACACACATTATCATACCTTTTAACATATCCAACATATGAGGAAGCGCTTAATGTGACCATGGAGACTTAAAAAAGAAGTGATCAAACTGTCAGGAGACACACACACACACACACACATTTCATGGCTGTAATTTATCCTCCAGTGTTAAAAAGACAAGAGCTCTACTGACAAGGCAGAAATACATGCACACTATAACGGAAGGGTTACCGACCCGCGGTCATTGCTCCCCTCGTCCTCTTCCTCCAGGTCGGAGGGGGGGCTGGTGCGCGGGGGACAGGAGCGCGTGGACACGTTCCGAGCCAGGATGGAGGCTAAAAGTCAAGAAAACACAGCAGTCAACCCTTCTGCTGGATCACAACTACGGCAAACGTTGATATCAATCTTCAATCTCTGGAGCAGGGGTGTCAAACTTAATTTCACTAAGGGCCACACTGGAAAGTGAGAATCACATCCAGGGCCAGATGTATAGTTTATTGACATGCTTTTATTTCATCGAAAAAAGTCAAATAGTTTTGACTGCATTAGTGAAAGTCTCATTTAGCCTTCTCGCTTACGGTTTGGTCCACATAAAGCCCTACAAAACTCTGCATTCTGGCATTCTGATTACATTTTAAGAGTAGGCCACCACACAGCTGATTGACAGCAACCTGTTTCACAGCCTGAATATGCAAACTCTCTGGTTCTGTGGGAATTTCCGAGTCTGAGTGTTGCATAATTGCAGTTTGAAAACAGTTTCCTCTCTTTTTGGTTTGTCACACAACTGGAGGGGCAAAATTTAATATGAATGTAAATTGATAAATGCAGGCCCGGAACTGGCTATGTCCTGAATGTATGCAATACTCTAAGAAAAAAGAATATAATAAAAATTCAACAGTTCCACACTTCCAGAATCAGTATCCGTGTTGTCCTTGTATTGCGATCACTATCTCTGATATATGTCCATAAAGCCGTTCCTTGGAACTCCACAACTTGCCTGAGAAGCCTCATGTTTTTCTTGAGTATCAAAGTAAAAATATAGGCTAAAAGATAGGGCTCAACGTGTAGCCTGGGGCCCACAGTGTCAGACTTTGAAACCACCTGCATCTGGATAGTTTTAACTTCACAGTAGAATGTAGTTCCAATGAAAAATGTTCACAATGAGGTCTATAGATTATTCAGAGTAACCAGATTTTTTTTTTTATTCTGTGAGCACCACTATCAAAATTCAATTTACCTCCGTTGTATTTGGGAGGAGGCATAAATCTCAGGAACATAGTCTGAATTGTTTCAGACCTCTGAATCACTATCTATCATCTATCTAACAGCAATTTGAAAGGTCTGGCACTGTGCCCACTGAGGGCAGTTGGGGGAAAAAAAACTGTTGACCAATCAGAGCTTTGTAGGCAGGATTAAGAATGACAACGTCATCTCCCTGCTGTATCCATGAGAAATAGTGACAGAAATGGCCACAAGTGTGGGTGAGATCGACACAGCTACACAGGTTGTAAGCAGAAACAACTCCTAAACTGTAAAATGTCTTTGTGCTGAAAAAGCGCTACTTCAGCCTCCAAGTCGACTAAAAATGACGTCAACAGGATGGATATGTCACCTGCTACTGACACAAGAAAACATGAACACAAAGTTAGGTTGAATGAATGAGGTGAAACTAAATAGTACCTGATTGATTTTCTGGCTTAGTTAAGACTCAAGGTAAGTGAAAAATAAGTTAATTGTTATTATTTGGATGAACCAACCGTTTAACTAGGACTCCACGATATGAGGAAGGTGTCTTATTGCGATTATTTTTGACTGATATTGCAATTGCGATATGATTCACGGTATTGGAGGGAAAGATCATTTTTGTATCGTTAATCTACCAAAATAAAGAAACAAAGTGAGTTTACCTTGAGGTTGTAAGTCAAATCGGGGGTGCCGGTCAAAGTGCATGTTGTCTGTGTTCTCCGAGTGGCTGCGCGAGTCACATGACTCGCACAGGTGAAGGGGGCTTTTGTTATTCAGGTCTTGGCAGTCTGGGTGGTGGCAAACCTAAACGTAGACACAGAGGAGAAAAAGAGGACAAGAGAAAGTCAGATCACAACTGCCAAGTACACAAAGTCCCTGCCTTAAAATACAACAACGTTTCAGAAAGACTGGGCCAAAGTGAAAATGGTAAAACAGTCATACACATTTAGAATCCACAGCTCCCTGGCTGACTATTGTTTCTGCCACAATTAAATATCCACAGAGGCTGCCAGGGGCATTCCTGAGGTTTGGTGACTCCCACCTTCCCGCCATCTGTCCCCCTCTGTGGGATGACAACTAATTGACTTAAAGTTAGTTTTTCACCTTGTGTGCTGATCTGGGACCAGCTTACCCTCCCGTAATCCAGAATCGTATCGTGAAACAATGAAACTGACCACAGGCCAGTTAACTGGGAGACTTCCAGGCCGCATAGCTCCAAAAGCTCCAGAGCCGAGGCGACAGGCAGCAGAAGGCTACAGGATTAAGGATTTCTCTGTCTCGGCCCAGACAGATCCGAACCTCCCCCCCCCGGCTCTTTCCCTCACCTCAGGAGTGTCCCCTCTCCACCCTGTGTCCCCCTGCACCATCACCCACACCCAGCTCAGGAAGCGAGGATGTATGGGGAGATACAATGGAGGTCCGGCTAATGTACTTCCTGTCATTGTTCCCATGTACTCAGGAGGAGCAGCATGTCTGTGTGTGCGTGCGTGCATGCGTGCGTGCGTGCGTGCGTGCGTGTGTTTGTAAATGGGTGCACAACAGGGGTTTGAGTCCAGCTTTTATGTAAACACAACAACTATAGATATGCAAAAGATAAAACACCATCCCCTCAACAAAAACACTGTTCTATAGGCCTGTCTGAAGTAAATTGTACTGCCACATGCTCTAGCTATACATAACAGAGTTTAAGTACAATCCAGTAACTCAGATTTCAATACAAATGACGCTCTCCATCTCCACTCCTGGTACTCTACCGTCATATTCTGATTGGAGCACGAGTCTCCCCTACTCCTGCAATCCGGCTCCATATCCATGCCAGCAGGCACCCAGGAACCCAATAAGCATCCAATTTGCCACTGTGCTGGCCTGCTTATTCACTCTGCACTGTCCCCCATGTCAAGCCACACTGACAAGCTGCCTTATTAATCCACTCCTCTCAATGTCTAGCCAGGTATAATCGCAGACTTTAAGGAGCAGGTTGCAGGGCTGGAAGAGGACAGAAGGAGGGAGGGACGGAAGGAGGGATAAGGTTATGGGAGGGCGAGTAGTCCCAGTAAAGATATAAACCCAAGGCAGGAAGGAAGAAGAAGAAAAAAAAAAGATCCAGAAGCTATTCAGAAGTAAAAAGCCCCCCTAATCTTGCAGCCTAATTGGTGCCTGTGCTCTGTCAAAGCTATCCAATTGTCCTGCTGAGATTAAACAGCCTGGCTATGAGGGCCACAAGCCAGGGTCTTCTCTTTTTCCCCTCTCCTGTGCCACCACCAGCACTGACTCCTCCCTTTCTCTCATGCACCCAGGGTTATTATATCCAGACAGAGCCACCAACCAACCAGAGAGAGGTTTTAAATAGAAAGAGACTGAGAGAATGGCCTTGTTTACCGTGGCTGTGACAGGCTCTCCTCCAGTACGCACAACTGCATTCTAGGATAATTCCAGTGTATTACAACCTGTGTCCCAATTCTCATTGTTGTAGCTCATTTTTATCAGTCACAATAGCGTCAAGAATTCAGTGAGAAACATATTCTTTTAAATACTCCCCAAAGTCAGTGCACAACAGTGTAAAAATAGTAAGGTAGTTGCTGAGATCTCGGAACAAGGTGGTGATATGGCAAGAAATGTATACGGCAGTCAGACCATTCAAATGTTATTATTACTTATAGGAATAATGGCCAAATCTATCAAAATAAGATCTACAGCCATGCCAGTGGCTCCATGGCTCTGGACTGTACACAGACTGTACTTCGGCACCTAAATGCTAGTGTCACGTGCTTGCATGCACACAATGACAATGCTAACATGCTAATGTTTGTCTGGTACAACGTTTACCATGTTCACCATCTCAGATTACGGTTTGTAGCATTTTTTGTGACATTTGCTAATAAGCACATTTGCTAATAAGCAAAAAGTACAGATGAGACCGATTGGAATACCATTGGCTCTGCAGATGGATTCATCTTCAGCAGGCCATAAATGTCTGTATAAAACATTGTGCCAACAGATGTTGAGATATCTCTGTCTGGAATAGGGCATTAACAAATAGTGTAGTTTAGTAGTCATCAGCTACTCCCCAAAAGTTGATAGTTGAATATTTGCGGATATACAGTATATGCAATCTTGCAAAAAAAAAAAAACATTTTCCTCTGATGGCAAGTGTAAACAGAAAATCTCCAACTGCGTGTCCCTGATAAACTGACAGTTACTCGCTGTCACTACAGTCTTCATTTATCCTCATTTGGCACTTATTTGTGCCGCTCCATGCCAACTTAAAGGTGCTGTAGGTAGGATTGCGAAGATCCAGGACTTAGCCACAACATTTGAACATCAACAACTTCTCAGTCCCTCCCCCCTTTCAGCTAAAGCCAAAAACACCATGTTAATTATTCGAATAGTCGACTATTCTGTGAAACCCCTAGTCTGGAACAAGTGGTGTGTTCTACTGTTTTTTTTAAGAGGTCCTGTTCAGTCTTGTGCTCACTGAGTAATGACTACAGCAAAGGAGGATAATGGAAACGTGTGAAAGCTCAGGTAATTTCTCAATCGTTGCAGTTGATGACATATGACAAGTTGCAGGTACGGAGAAGTAAAGTGTCTCACCCCCGACTGAGTCACTGAGCTTGATTTACCACCGGAGGACCATGCTGCCAAAGGACAGCTCCAGGGCAGAAGCAAACAAGTCACAGAAATCTGTTACAACATTGCCTACATATGCCTCTCTGAAGTCGGCGTCAATGCACGTGGGTGCACATTTTGGTGTTTAGAGTCAAACGTCCCATTGCACAGAGGTGCTATGTTCTCCATGAAGTGTGGAGACACAGCCGGGCCAGAGAAATATGAGCAAATCAGATGCCATATTTAGACAATAGCTAGGATAGGTAGGCCTTCCTCACTGTCAAGTTGGGGCATTCACATTCCAGCTGAAAATATCTGACGCTTTAACCAAGACAAACGAGTGCATCACAGGATGAAGAAAAGGCTCAAAAAGCACCAAACGGAAAAAACTCAAACAAAGCGTGTAATCTTACATCAAAGATACCTGAAAATATTACCCTAAAATAACTTCAGCTCAGGATATGCGCAACAGGGATTTTTGCAATACTCAACATTCCTATCAATGAGAGGGATGATGGATACTTGGGTATGAGGACGACCAGACTCAGCCTGTTTCTGGATCAGTTTTCCTTGAACGAAGAGGAGTGCGAGAGTGAAACTGACTGTAAGGGAACGTGAGCGTGCAGGACAGCTGACAGGAGGCCATGCGTGCCTCGTACTGAGTGCATGATTGCTGTGATACAACATGTGTCATGTGAGCGTGTGTCTGGCCGGATTAGCGGAGAGGTTCGGGAAGGGGGGGCACAAATGACTGCAGATGAACACACACACACACACACACACACACACACACACACACACACACACACACACACACACACACACAAAGCCCCACCTTCACCCCCTCCCCAACAGCTGAGAACACACACCGACCCCACGGCGGCCCTTTGTCTTGGCTTAGCACATCCAATGCCACGTGGCACCTGCTTATGCACCCTTGTTTCCACACACGCATGCACGCCCGCCCACCCACCCACCCACCCACCCACACACACACCCACACACAGGCTTTATTTAAAGCTCAAGCTGGAGCGTATTTCCATTCTTGGCTAGCTCTTTGTGTCATCCATGAGTAGCACACGAGTCGCTCAGCTGTAATAAAGGTATTCTTGTGCGGAAGTAGATAAGTGAAGTCTTCTTTTCTTTCTTTTTTTTTTTTAAAGATCTTTTTTTTGGGGCTTTCATGGCCTTTTAATTGACAGGACTGCTTGAAGACAGGAAAGGGGGGGGGGGAGAGAGAGCAAGAGAGAGAGAGAGAGAGAGAGAGAGAGAGAGAGAGAGAGAGAGAGAGAGAGAGAGAGAGAGAGAGAGAGAGAGAGAGAGAGAGAGAGAGAGACATGCGGCAAAGGGCCACAGGCCGGATTCGAACCCGGGCCACTGCTAAGGACTCAGCCTATTACAACTGAAGTCTTCTGGGGTGAATCTATTACCTTTACCCCTCAACATATGAAGGCAACACACTTTAAAGCATTACTGCAGCCACTGGCACTGACTAACGTCACACAGCTGATGCTAAAGACATTCAACTGGGGAACCATTATTAACTTCAGAGTCAAATGTCTTCAACATGATGTATAATTAAGGATGGGACGTTGTGGCTTTTGGAGCAACAGCCTGGCAGTTCCATTTGGCTGCGACATCCTCACCACTGTCACAACAAGGACAATTTTTAATACGTTTGGACTGCCTGATGCATCCTCCTCTGGAAACAGAAAAATCTGTGGGCAATCAGTCTTGGTGTGTTAAATCATAGGACGCATTGAGGAAAAGGCTGCAGATACATTCAAACCCAGATTACAGATCTGATTCAATGGGATACAATGTCCATTGATCACACGGCTGCTTTGAAGAGCAGGCAAAGAATCTACTCAGCAATGATCTCTCGATCTCCAAAACTACGCTGGATCAGACCATCTATCTATTTCCAAATTTACTGCATTCTACCCCTAAAACCACACTCAGCCCTCCTCCGGAACAGCTTGTCCTGCCAGAGCACACCTAGCAATTGTGTAATAGCATGCATCACCGCGTGCATGCGTGTGTGTTTGAAGAGTGAAGAGTGAAGAAGGGGGGGGGGGGGGGGGGTTATGTGAACCATAGGCTGCAGTTTCTCTCACAACCCAGTGCCATGGTGTATCTTCACAGAGATAACAGACTTTCCTTGTTCTATTGTGTAAAGCTCGATAGAGTTGGAGTTCAGTAGCATTTTATCAAAATCTCAATCACTTATCAAATCTAATCAGGTTTAGTTTTCAACATCTGTAAGCAACTCAAATTCAAAGAGTCAATTTTGATCCGTACCGCAGTTTGTTGGCAGGTTTTTAGTGATTTTGGCAAAAAGCTGGAAAAAAAAAGCTGAGATGAGCGGAACAAAATATGGAATACTGATTAAATGCATTAGGACACATTGAAATAACAGCTGAATCCTACTGACTCTTACACTTTGTCTCTAGTTTGATGAAGAACTGTTTTGATATGATTCCCCTGATGCTGACATAACGCAGTCAGCTAGATTATTTCTGTAGAGAAGAGGAACCACTCTGTTTTACTGAACTACAAAACGTACCGTTGCAGTTCACTTTGGTAACTCTTTACTTGAAGGTATCTACATAAGAGTGACATGACACTGTCATGTCACAGTCATGACACAGGACCCCTAACTCTAACTCCATTAGAGTGGAGCCCCATTGGTCCCGGATGGTTCCCACAGAAAGCTCACAAGGTGAGATTTATGCTTTTATTGGAGAGAGAAAAAATTGTGTATTGTGTTTTTTTTTAAAGTTTAAAAATCAATTATTTTCCCTAGAATCAATATTTTTTTATACCAATGATTCACCTAAATATTTTCTGTATATACGGTACCGCTGACGTCGACTACATCATATCTGTTTTCTGACTGAAAGCAGAAAATGCAGAAAATCCATGTTATGTACCTCTTTACAAAATAAATGTCAGACTGACATGTGATGTGCATTCTTCTTAGAAAAACAATTACTCATGATACGTTGTCTCTATAACACTCTATAAGTGTATTATTCAACTTTTGTTAAAAGAAGGAAAAAAAAATCGCAATCGTCAATACTATCGAATCACAATACTTCTAGAATCGCAATAAATGAAAATCTCAACAATCGGCAGCCATGTATTGTGAAAGAATCAAATCGGGACAAAAGCATATTGTACCATCCCTACTCTCTTAGGTAGATAAATGAATGTCAACACAAGACAATGACTAGCCAACCAAATGATAGGTGAGAATTAAGAGGGAGAGCTGGCCAAGAATGGAAATATGCTCCAGCTTGAGCTTTTAATAAAGCCTTTATCTGTTGGTGTGTGTGTGTGTGTGTGTGTGTGTGTGTGTGTGTGTGTGTGTGTGTGTGTGTGTGTGTCAGACTGTAAGTATGAGTGTGTGGAGGGGTGGGGCCGGATTTAGAAGGTTGGAGTTGTTAATGTACAACACGCAAATCTACTGCATCTTATAAAAACATTCTGCAAAAGAATAAAAAACAAAAACAAATCTGCAAAAGAATAAATAAATCTTATCTTTTATTGACATATTGTGAAAACAGGAGTTCCCACACATGTATTGCTCCATAACACTCTCTCACACACACACAGCTGTTTGTCATAGTGGTGCCCACACCCACAGAGCAAGCTCCATTCACTCACACACACACACACACACACACACACACACACACACACACACACACACACACACACACACACACACACACACACACACACACACACACACACAATAGAAAACATGAAATCAAAGCAAACCTGAATCAACACAAAACACAACAGTGTAATTAATGCATCATAATGGGGACAATGGAGAACACTGTTTGGTTAAGTTGAGCTCAAACAGTATTGCTTGGGCCAACAAACTGTCCGACGCAGAAAGGTCTCAGTCTTTGTTGAGACTGCGGGTGACATCCAGCTACACTGTGTTTAATTAGCCGGGCCAACTTTAACGCTTACCATTAATCCACTCTGTCCTAACACGAAAGTCATCACTGATTTGGCAACTGGGGGAGATTCTCCTAAGCAGTAAGTTATGTTAGCGTCAACGCCACTCCTCATCAGTCACGACTGACTGGGCTGGAGGAGTCGGCAAAAATTACAAATATGAGACAACAGCCAGTTTAAACACGTGAGTCTTCAGCTGCTTTTTAAAAGCATCAACAGAGACCACAGAACGTAAGACAAAAAAAAAACACACCAAAAATGCATCCTGATGAACACACCTACGCACAAAATTGATTGGTTAGCAACCAGACGAGGCAGAGTCATGCACAGTCTTGTTCAAATAGTCAAAGTGCAGTGAAGTCAGTCAAACATCCAGACATACTTTGGTAAGAGCAACTCATACCAGTCAATAACATCTAACTAATCACCCAAAACTCAAGCCACAAGTACACGTCATCAGTCTACGGCTAATAGGAAGACAACCACTGTCTCATTTCCACATACTAATACACTAATGTGCTGACCTTTGACCTGTGCATATACCAATACAGTACAGACCAGAGTGCATAGACTATACAAACACAGTTGTACCAAACCATGTCTTTAAAGCAATCAGAATCGTCATGGGCAGTGCTAAGTGCCGAACGGAGCCATGGTGCCTCTGCAAAATAGCCTCCGGAAGGAACTTGTTTTGGAGTTTTAGTCATGCAACAGAAAACTCAGATTGAACAGATAGTCTAGCTAGCTGTCTGGATTTACCCTGCAGAGATCTGAGGAGCAGTTAACCAGAGTCCTCAGAAACCCACCGGAGTTTAGAACGTCAACACAATCACGGAAGGTAACGGACAGCCGGCCTAAAAGAGTGACATGCGGCGGAATTTCCGGCGGCACTGGAGCAATCCCGGAAGTGGCACATCGTGGATATAGACCAATTTTACTGTAAACCCGAGCACCTTTACATGTCATTTTTCTTTGTAAAAAATAGATCAGAACCTAATCAAACTGAAATCCTGAGGGACTGGTCTAATTTGTTTTGAATGCCAAACCATTTTATCTAATAAATATCGATATTAGGGTTGGGCAATGCTGAGAAATACTGACAAAATCAAAATGTCACAACTTGTTTTTAACTGATCCCTCTATATCCATAATATAATAGTATTTTGAAGATGTACTGGGTGTTTCCAGAAGATATTTAGATACACAAAATGTAGAAGAAACATCATTATTATTCCATTATTATTCAATTAGTCATCAAATTATTTATCTATAAATATCAGAAAATAAGGAGAAAATCCACACAACAAACCTCATCTTCAAATCCCTTTTTTTAATAATTCATTCTATCTTATTATAGTTTTGAACACCACACATGACAAAAAGATTTATTGTATACTATACAAAATAAAGAAGAAAAGTTGTCCATCCTAACATCAGATAAGCTAGAATCTTCAAATGTTTGGCTTTTTTCATTTTCTTAATCAATTAAAACAATCAGTTATTTAAGTTGTTGCAAAATTATAGTATTAATGCTGATATGTTAGAGGTTGCAAGAGGTTATTAAACTGCCTTTAAGAAGGGGAAGAAGCGTTTTTCCAGATTATATCAATATCTTTTAACGACACATCTTCTCACCCCACTAATCAGACGCGGTCAGTTACTTTCTCTCCAGCCACTCACCTTCTTGCATACAACTGTGCTGTCAAGACATTGGTTAGTTCTTGACTGCAACAAACAATATCTGCTTCTGCATCACGCAGGGCTGCACAATATATCAACTGCCACAATAAACACATCGTGAAAGGCTGCGACATATTGCGAAAAACACTTTTTTGACAGATTTTTTTGTGTCAGTTGAAAGAAAATATCAGCAGAAAACTGCACATTAACATGTAGCCGTCTTTCTTTGGTGTCTTTTATGTTAAATTCAATGCTCAGTTTGTTCAATAAAAGAATGTCGGGAATGATTTACTTCCATTTGTTTAAAATTCAACAAGCAATTTGTTGCATTTTAGCAGAATACTAAAAGCAGCAGAACTGAGTACACTTCAAGATCTGTTTAATCCCAAGTAATATTGTTAGCGCAATATTCAACAACGTTTTTGCATATTTTCCTCGTATCGTGCAGCCCTAGCATTAAGCAGGATTGATTGTCAAAGAGCTAAATGCCTGCAGAGCGAGCGTGCTTTTCATCAAGCCGAGCTGACAAACTGACACCAGGTCAAACTCTGCTACATGTTGCTTTTTTTTTTGCTACCTTTTTCTTAAAAGCCAATTTTGGTTTTTCCTCCTGGGAGCAGAGCCCACGGCCCCATAGGGCCTCCCTGTGAGTGCTGGAGAGGGCCTGCTTTCCTAAACATTACTCAGGGTTGCCATTAGCTGAGGCCCAGCAGGTGGGATTAAAATCAGCGCCCAGTGAGGCTGCAGCAGATCAAAGGGGGAGCCTGGGCAGGCCTGGCCCCGAGTCTGATTTATTTTTCAATAAATAAGCAGTGCATCTGTTGAGGAGTGGCACGGGAGAGAGCCGCCGCTCGCTTTCTTCTGCCGCCATCTGTCCTCTGGAGAGGAGGAGAGCCAGGGCATCGTTTTTTACTGCGGCTGTTATGCAACAAAACTGCCTGCCTCACCGCATGCCTGTTCCCTATTAACCGACGCTCCCTTGTTCTGGTACCATACAGTCCTGACGCCTTCGCACACATGTGGATGTACTCTTACAGAGGCACTTGTTGTTTTTCATCCTCCCAGGTGTGTGTATGTGTGTGTGTGTGTGTGTGTGTGTGTGTGTGTGTGTGTGTGTGTGTGTGTGTGTGTGTGTGTGTGTGTGTGTTCTCACTCCCTACTCATCAAAAAGCTACACTTGGTACCTTTGTTACCGACGCAAAAACTCCTTTAGTGTCTAGTCCTTTGGCGTCATATTTAGACGTGCTTGGGTGGGACTCTTGGGGTCACTTTTGACTGGGTCGGGACGTACATTTAACTGACATGCGGCACAAGAACGGGACAGTTACGTAGGTTTAGGAAAAGATTACCAAATGTACGTTTCAGTGGCACGCGGGACAACAATGGGACACCCTGGTTAGGGCTGGGCGATATGGCTGAAAACTGTATCACGATATAAGTAATTCATATCAGTCGATATCGATAATTATTGATATTTTTTATGACCTATTTAAAATAAGGACCAGGAGAAAAAAATGTATTCAATTTAAACGTTTTTATTTTAAGCTTAACCTTCCTCCGATTATAATCCCCTCAGTTATAAAAGCAGAAATGTCAACACAACCATGGAAAACACTCAAATAATTCAAATGTAAACATAAGTCTAAAATCACAATGAACACTTCTGGTGAATGAAGTGTTTTAAAATATGTGCAGTGTTTTGTAAACGTAGGAGAAATTAAAATAAAACTGAGGTAGACTTTACATCTGTAACATAAAAAACAAACCTGGTACAGCACAGTAACAGTTATTATTTTTCTCCGTCTAACAGTCACGCTACAGCCTAAACCGTACATGGTGGGGGGGTGGTAACCTGGCTTCTCAACAGTGCTCAGCGGAAGCAAGTCTTTGCCTATATGATATGCCACTGCCTCCGTTATTTATTTGTACCGTTTAGCTTTTACCGTCATAAGACACTGAGAGTACCTCTCCGTGGTGCTCTGCTGCTTGTGCGGGGTTCCAGCTGCAGATGTTGTTGGACGTTGCTGGCGAATACGGCTGTGCTCCAAAGGGTGAGCGCGGCTAAGGTGGTAAAATAGGTTCGCGGTGGGGACGATGGTCTTGCATAATTTGCAGATTACATTGGTCTGACTACGGTCAGATTTATAAAATCCAAAAAACTGCCATATTGGGGGGTTGACGTTTCCCGTTTCATCAAGAACTTCCGCGCTCGCTGCAGCACTCATTTTCCACTTATCATTCCACGGCGGTTCTGTTGAAGGCATCGAACGCATTTTTTATTGATATTGATTACATGTCTATCGCGATACATATCGTTATCGTTTTATCGCCCAGCCCTAACCCTGGTCGCTTGGGTAAAAAGTCCTGTGTTGTTTGACCCATCCACCACTCAAACCTTCCTCCTTACGTGGATTTTCGGTCTTTCATACTACTCGCTAGTGTTATCGCTCTAAATACTATGTCATCTGACAGCGCCGCGGTCAGGCTGTTGCGTTCCAAGGGTGATTTTTGCGGCGTTATTATATTATATATATATATATATATATATATATATATATATATATATATATATATATATATATATATATATATATATATATATATATATATATATATATATACACACACACACACACACACACACACACACACACTTGAAGGCTACATACTATAATGCTAAAAGGGCGAGGCTAAGGCTACACATCTCAGGCAAAAAGTAAGCATCTCAACTGGCTGATGATCCATGTAGAAGCCATAATAATACAGTAGAGTATTGTAAATAAAAATGTAATTAATCCTTACGTTCTAACATAACCTTGTTTGGATGCTTTTAGATACACATACAAATAGGGCCAAAATAATCACTGAAGCAATCGGAATTTACAATTGCCTTCTGCATTTTTGTTTTGCTTTGCCCTCCATTGTACCGAACCGTGATGTCTGATCCGAGGTAAGAACCGAACCGTGACTTCTGTGTACCGTTCCACCCCTAGTAAACTGAAGTATGTTTTGTTTTATCTTCAAAACAAGTGTGTATGATCATGCTTTTCATCCTTTCAGACTTGTTTTTACATCACAGCTTTCCTTTAACTTGGCACGTCCAACAATACTATTAGCAACAGCAAAAGTGGCGACAAAAAAAGTTGTGATAAATCGGAAATATGTTTGGAATTACCCCCCACCCCCTCAAAAAAAACATATCAGTATATCAGACTCATTCAAGACTCCGGTCCATCAGTTTGTGTGACTAATCTGCTTGTTTCATGGTGTTTATACACCAGATAGACCATAGACTGTTACTGTACACAACATTTCATAATGTCCTCCTCTGCACAGTGACACATGATGGATGGGGACGGTTTTTCCCAGATTACACATGATAAACATTTAGGAGAAATGGACTCATTTTGTATTATTAACACACTGACATCATTTTCATATTCATGCTGCAACACAGCAGAAGCAATTTCTTTCATTTGCATTTCCTCTTCAGCTAATGAATATGCAAATTACAGTTGTGTTGACTCCCAAAATCTCCAGTGAATCACAGTCCTGATGGGGCATCAACACCACCTCTGTTATCTTTTTGTCCCTTGCTGCCACTATCACAAACAGCAGAGTACTACGGAAACAAGGTGAAATCAGACACCATCAATCGACAACACATACAGGCACTCCACGTTTGAGCAACTACCACAAAAAAACAAATAAACTCAGGAACAAACATGCTCGCAGGGAATACGGTAACTAATGTTATTGTGAAGCAGACTATGCATTCCAGTGAAAGGTATGTTTCAACATGCAAGCCAGTGTTTGCCCACGCAAAATATTACCTCCTCATCTTCCACAACTCATTTTCCTATTGGACAACTGGATATGGTCGCTTTTATTTTTTTTGAAATCCAAGCATAAATGGAAACTGCAACAATTACAGGCAACAGGAATGTATTCATTTGTCTTAAAACCTGTACTATCATTGAATTTCTACCTGTATATTACCAATAAAAAAATGATCACAAAAAAGCAATGCATTCATTTATTTCTTAAAATAAATTGTATTTGGAATATTTTTTAAAGCAAAAGATCTACTTACTGACCCCAACCTCCCTGCAGCAGTCAAATATTTACATGACACCCAAATGACACTAGCCACTGTCACAGTGTCATCACTGAGAAACACCGTCACCTCTAACCCTAATAACCATATCCCTAACCCATTTACCGCTCAGTCGTTGGACGAAGTGGGGGAAGTCATCGAGATAACTTTTCTTACACCTAACCCTTGAGCTAACTCTTCAGATGAGAAACACCACTAAATCCTCTTAGCGCTGAAAAACTAAACACAGTTCGGGGTGATCAATACGACTACAGAAGAAAAGCACCACTCACCAGCAGCTGGTCTCTCTCTGCTCTAACAGAGAAGTCAAGTGCACTGACTGCTGTCTCAGGCAACTTTGGCTGGACTGTGACGCAACCAGTCTTCTTATCCATAGCTTCAGGGCAGGATGAGATAGGAGGGTGGTGAACAAGACCAAAAAAGGAGGAAGTGAAAGGGGGGGGGGGGTTAGATTAGAATTGATATTAGAAACCACTTCCTATTTGGGATAAAGAATATTGAAAGGAGGTAACTCCTGTTGGTGCCAGGGGGTACCAGCTGGTCTGTTCATATAAGAAATAGATATGAAATATGCAGACGAAAGGAAGAAAAACAGAAAGTGCTGGTCGGCCCAGATGTGAATGTTCACAGCCTCAGACAGACAGAAGAAGTTGATCAACAGAAAATGAATCGGCAACTGTTTCGATAATCAATTAATTCCCCCCCGTTTTACAATATAATCAATTCAATGTCTTTGTGTTCTGTTGGTTGAACAAAAATCGGCATTTGATGAAGTTGCCTTGTCGTTTCTCGCGGTACTCTGATGTTTTGCATTCATTTATTGAGATTAATCAATGATGAAAACAAGTCCTACTTTAGTCCTGCTATCCTTTGCTTTTACACAGAATGAACGGAAACCGCAAGGAAGACATGACATAGTGTTTCTCCAGCAACATACTCTTAGCACTTCACTTCAACATATATTCTTTAATAAAAAAGTGCCGTCACACTACTGTAGAATAAAAGAAAAAAAGACTGTTTTTTTATATTATATTTACCTACCATAGAAAACTCCACTTCCCAGGAAAGGCAACTTGTTTGAATTTCAGTGGAAGAACCAATCAATATCTCCAATAGACAGCAGGTGGTGAAAGTTTTAGTCCCAACCCAGATCGAACTTGCTCTGTAGTCTCTCAGATGAGTGTGTGTGTTTCAAAATAAAACCGATCTTCGGGGTGAAAACAGCAGATGGAGTTAATCTAATAAGAGGTGAAAGAACATGACAGACCTGAGAGGCTCTCCTTGTTTACTACAGCAGTCTACTGGGAAGCGCACATAAACAGACACAAAAACACTGAAAACCATCAACCACGCCTACCTGCTCAATCACACTCCCACAAGCTCACACACATCCTGGCTGACTCATGTAAACTCCCACTGACACTTTTCTCCTGAGAATCTGAGTTTTTTTCCATCTGACGTACAGTTCTGTGATATTTAGGCTGATCCAGATGTAAACCAATGTCATGTGCTAAACTCTCCTGACTCTGGGGTGACATCAGGGTTAAACCAGGGAGTTTAGTTTGGGTTTCTTCAAAAGTGCTAACCAGCCAGAGTGGGAAGTCAATGTGTTCAAACACAACCAACACATGAACAGTACAACACACATATGTATATAACCACACTCAGTTTACTTTCTGTTCTGTCCGGATCAGTTTTGAAATTAAAAAACAGATAAAAGACAAAACTTTTCATTTCATAGTTTCAGCAACAAAATACCTGACGTTCCATTATAAAAAAATACATGCCTTTGGTGGGGTGTAGTGGTGAAATGATGCGTCGCTTAAACCATTAGTCAACCAAAAATGAATTTATCTATTAATCCTTTGAGTACTTTTCCATAGGGGAAATCCACAAGTGTTATTACTTCTTACGGGGTGGCTACATTGCACGCGTAAAGTATGCGGAGCGGATGTTCCAAAACCACGCTTCCACTATGATCAATGAAACTGGCTACACCAGACACGAGAGCAGCGTGTAGTGGTGCGTATTCTCTGCGGAGATCCGCTCTACAAGTGTAAAAATAGACAGGTCTTCTATTTATATTTTTGACAGGATCATAAAGAGTCTACATTTCTTAATGTAGACATTAGTAGTTTAATGTGTACATTAAACTACGGATATACAGAAAATTACTTAATGACTGTCGGTGAGCATATGGCAGTTTGGTTTTGAGAGTTTCTGTTTTTTTATTTCTTCTTTGCCTCACCTGCGTCCTCTGATAAGAGCTGACTAGACTATTTATCACTCTGTTACCTCCAACTATGCAATATTTCATTTCTATTCATCTGTATATCTGTGTTTATATACTGTCTGTTTATATAAGGCTGTTTATTGTATTGTGTTTATTTTATTACTACTATTATAACTAATTCTATTTTTTCTATTTCTTATACTTTATGTATATTTTTTTCCCCTATGTCTACTCAATGTGTATTTGTGTTATTCTGATGTGTGCAATTTTGTTCTTCTTCTTTTGAGCACAGGACAGCACAGGAATCTCCCCAGTGTGGGATTAATAAAGTCTTATCTTAATGCACCTATGAAAACAGTTGTGCAATGTCTTCTCGAGGAGCTTTGTCACATTTGGGAAAACAATAACCTTGATGATGTCACAGTGACGTCATCAAGGTTATCTCATTGGACTTAGCATTGGTGACGTCACCCATTAGTTTAAATAAAATTGAATTGAATTGGTTTGTGGACTGACATTTTGAAGCCAGGAGTTGGAATTTTTTGCCATTGCCATCTTGGTATTTTGGAACCAGAAGTATATTTGGACAAAAGGGCAAAGCTGGGGAGAATGACACATCAAAGCCAGTGCTGTGTATGGTTTCAATGATGCAACGCCAAGCTAAACGCTAAAAGGGAGAAATTTGCAGATTGTCAACCCTTCTAACACGAGTCATCTAGCAGAGGGTTTTTTTGGGCGGGTAAACACGGACCCCCCGGGTACTGGTACTGTTCGTCAGTATGTACAGCAGTAGTGGAGTAGTGGTGGAGTTGCCCCTGTTGGAAAGTGGAGAGAATACAGGTTTAAGGCACTTCTGCATTGGCTTTACTTCTCAGGCCCAGTAGCTGCCGCTTGTAAATAACCCTGGGGCTTTTGCTTGAAGACTACACATTTACAACAGAAAGCCTCAATTTAGAGCTGCTAGATCAAGAGATAATCAATGAATGGTGTAACGAAAAGATGCCAAAAATATACAAAAGATGGCTCTCAAATATGAGGACTTGCTGCACGCTTTTATCATATATGATAAAAAAATGTAACATTATTTTGGTTTCGGACTGCTGGTTGGCTAAAACAAGCAATTTAAGGACACTACTTGGAGCCTTGACGTTTTACATGGCTATTCGATTCATTGAGAACATAATTTAATCAATAATGAAAATAATAGTTGCCCTACTTGCGTTACAAAACTGAAGGTGTGGAGTTTGAAAGACGTTGACCTTTGCCAAGCAGGGAGGGTCTAATAAAGAGACCCACAAGTGTTTTTTAAGCTTGGGACTAAAAGTCAAGATATCTCAGCCTCTGATGATTCTTTTTTTAATCTGTCTCTCAGGAGTCTACCAATTTTACAGAGATGTAATACTCAATCACTGAAATACCCCTTTAAACAAACCATTCTCTAATTCCAGATTCTAAAATGTCAAGATTTGCCGTTTTTCTGTAATCAGCACATAAATCAGAATATGAAAATAATCATTACTTGCAGCTCTTGTGTGGGAGAGTACAGTGTTGTGTGGTTGTGTGATGTAAGAGCAAGTATGATTTATAGCCGAACGTCCTGTTACAGTCTGTTGCGTTGACCACAAACACTCAGCCCACTACCTCTGTTCTTTTGTCATTCAGGTTAATCCGAGATCAACCATGTTTAAATCCCCCACAATTAACTAGCTCGCAAAAACAATTCAAGCCCCTGAGGCTGGGGGCCTCGTGCGTGGAGTAAGAGAAGGGAGGGGGAGGTGAGGTGGGGGAGTTTTAATGCCCAAACCCCTCCTCTCCATGTCTTCAAAACAAGGCGACCTGTTGAATCCATGTCTGCCCTGCCGCCCCCCACTGTCAGCCTTGATTAGGGAAGGCTATATTTAAAGGAATGGACAGCAGCGATGCAATTATCTTCAAGGATTAGACCCCACTGGCACTGCCATTGTTGGAGGGCTGAACACGAGTGCCCTTCCCTTGATGCCTGACCGTGGCATTAACCCCTCAATAACCATAAGCTCGGAATTTTTTCAAGTCTTCAAGGGAGCGATCAGACAAGGGGGGAAATCAAAGGGAAATGTGAGCGTGACGATAACGAGGACGAGCAAGTTGATGTGAGAAAAAGAAGAGCCGAAAATGAGAAAGGATTAAAGCCAAATATTTTTGCCCGTGATGATGCTGCTCCTGCAAGTTCCACGGTTTCGTGGCTGGCTTCAGTTAAGAGTGATTTAGAGAGCACGCTTCCACAGCCATAATAACACGTTCGGAATTGGAGAACTTTCAAAGCTTATTATCGCCTCTGTAACTAAGCACTACAGACTGCAGTTCTCACAGCATTTCATTAAGCAGCAGTTGTTTAGGTTCTCAAAACACTTGGAGCAAACCAACAATTAGTGGGGTTTGCCATGGGAAGACTCTTCGCATGCGAGGGATTAAGGAGGGTTGTTTTCTCAATCCATCTCCTCACTGGGGGCCTTCTCTTAAGTCTTTGAACCCTGGCTATATTGGTCGGCTCATACAAGGCCGTTTCCATTGGAGCGTCAGTCAGGTACCCTCTTCCTGTTATTCCCCCTGTCTGCCGGGATGCTGCTTCCTGACTGGGATGCTCCTGGGGGGGTTGAACTGGCGTCACAGGTACAACTCCCTTACTAGCGTTTCTACTTTCCTGACGAGACACTGTATATATGGACACGCATAAGTCAATGTCCAGCTTTTTTGTTATTGCAGGATGCTGGTCAAATGGACTTCCTTTCCACTAACCCTTATGGACAAATATGCCCTTTTCCCACATTTTAGTGCCTTTTACATCATTATTTGGGGTCAGTATTTGATCAGGAAACTCATCGGGGCATCTTACAACTAAGAAAAATAATAATAACGTTTTCATGTAAATAATGAATAGACTTCGAAGAAAACACTGTGCCAAACTGAATTAGTCAGAATCAAAAACTGAAAACAAAAATATATGCACGAAATACTCTGCATGCTCCGTTATGTATTTTCACTGGAATCAACTATATATCATATATCCACCTCTCTGTTTAGGTTAGGTGATAGCAATCTGACAGAAAATGAGTCACTGTCTGAGAGTCATCAGCCTCTGTTTCTGGACCATCACATTCCATAGGACTGGAAAAGTACAGCTTCTGTGATTGGTTCACAGCTGATGATGTCTGTGTGGTGTTTGTACAAGAGTGAGCTGCTTAGCCTGTTGTAGCCTGCTGGGATCCAATATATAACAGTGTTCCTCCACTGGAGAGACATGTCCATAAAACATGGAAACTATCAATGACTGAACACAGGGAAGATGTGTTTTTTTCTGTTTACAGGATATGTGTGAGGTATAGTTCTACATACACTTAAGAAGAAAAACTTATTATCAGCTGACGTGGGTACAACGAGGCCAGCTGGCACTCAAAACAAAAGCTCATTCTTACGCAAACCTGATGACAAATTCAGTCTTTCACATGTGGTACAATTATTTGCATGTTGTCTCATGAATGGGTGGTGACAAGTCAACCTACTGCAAACTCACAAAGCTGATTACTGCATCTGTCAGAGTGCATTTTTCTTCCGAATGAAACACTCATAGAAGCCGCTGCCTACGATCACTTTTCCTGGGTGCACAGAATAACAATTTGTAATGATTTCTGAATGCAATTCAGCTTTACTGGATAGTTTATGTCTAATTAAAGCCTGGTGCATTGCATGGCCCCTCAGCCAACTGAGCCACAACAAAGAGCCTGAATCTGGCATGTGCATCCAAAATCCATTTTAGGCTCTCTGGGTTACAATGTTGCTATGTCAGTTGGTCTGTCGCAAGGCTGAACAATATATCAATATTATCATCGATATTGTGATATGAGACTAGATATTGTCTTAGTTTTTTGGATATTGTGATATCGTTATATGATAAGTGTTGTTTGCCTGGTTTTACAGGCTGCATCTAATCTAAAGTGATGTCATTTTCTGCTCTCTTACCAGACTGTTGTAGCTGACTTTACCAACTCACTCGTTATGAACACATTGCTGATGAGTATTTATCAAAAAGCTCATTGTGTTATTATTTTGTGAACGCACCAATAATCAACCCTACAAAATAGTCGCAATATCGATATCGCGGTATTTGGTCAAAAATATTGTAATATTTGATTTTCTCCATATCGCCCAGCCTTAGCCTGTCGTTTGGTCCACCACTTTTGTCCAGACTGAAATATCTCATTAACTATTTTATAGACATTCACAACTTCCAGGTGACGCATCCTACTGACTTTGGTGAACCCCTGACTTTTCCTGTAGATCCACCATGAGGTTGACATGTGGGGCTTTGAGTGTCTCAACAACTATTAAATGGATCGCGCAGGACATTTGGTATCCATGCTCCCCTAAAGATGCATTGTAATAATTTTGGTGATCATTTAGCATCATTATCAGCTTTCAACATTTCAATGTGTATTTGGTACTAAAACGGTGAACATGGTGAACATCACACCTGGTAAACACTAGTGTTAGAATTGTCACTGTGAGCATATCAGCATGCTAACTTTACCATTTAGCCCAAAGCACCACTGTGCCTAAGTACAGCCACACAGAGCTGCTACAGTAGCATGTCTGTTTTTCAAATCATGGTGTGTTATACATTACACAATGTGATTAGGGTTTGGTACCGAACCGGTACTTTTTGGGTACCGACCGAATTACGTTGCTACTACCGAAGAAACAGTGCCAAATTTTGGTACCTGAGAGCGTGTAAGCATGAGCATTTCTATCCTTTCTGCATGTTTGACAGAGCGGGGCTCAGCTACGATACACACACGCAGAGGTGCGGACGGAGCGAAGCCTCTGCAGTTTATTTAAGTCACAGTGAGTCACAGCAATGCCAGTAAAGCGGTTGCAAGTGTGGTTTCAAGTGGTTACAAACTCCATGCGGACAGCGTTCGCTGCAATATAATATAATTCCTCAGAGACAGGAAAGGCAGTGTTCTCTATGCCCTGGTGAATGACTGACAGGCTGGAGGTTGTAAGACAAGGCAACTGTATTTCTATAGCACATTTCAGCAACATGCAATTCAAAGTGGTTTACATAAAACATTAAAGAGCAGTTAAAAAGAGATTGAATAAAACCGCTAAATAAAATAAATAAAAACAGGCTAAAATAGAAGATACAAATGCAAGAATAAAAGTTACAGTGCAGTGTAAGAATTTAATAGTTATTTGATTTAATAGGTTGTAGGGACGGGTTTGGGAGGGGTTTTATTTTGTGTGGAGTGTTAAAATGTTCTAAATAAATACCAAAATGGTAAAAGTAAATAGGATAAATAGGTTCGGAATTAATTTTACAACTTTTTTTGTTAATACAGTAAATAATCAAAAATCTACAAATAAATATATTTAGATGTTGAACTATGTAATAAGAAATGAAACGGAGACAATTATCAACACTGACATGCACTGCAAGTAGTCTAACTATGACCAAACTGTAGCAGTAAAGGCTCTGACGCACCAACCCGATGGCCGACCGTCGGCAGAAAAGGCAGTCAAACTGATCAGTCGGCTCCCCGAGGTCCAAAAAGTGCCGTTGAGCGTACGTTCTGCGCGTGCGGTAGACGTAATACGTCTCCATAACAGGAGGCGGTGCTAATCTGTATTGTCACCCCAAAAACATTACACAGAGACACAGAGCACGCTGTCGTCGGTCATTGTTTTTATCAGAGAGTGTTGATAGTAGTCAAGAAGGATTGTTGTTGAACGGAAGAAAATACGATGGCTAGTAATAAGAAGATACTGGCGTTGTCAGCTCCGGTTTTCTCGTACACTGATTCACTAGTCAAGGGTTAGCAGTCCACCAATCAGATTGGTCATTGAGTCCAACTGCCCACTGGCCGATTCAACAAGTCAAATCGGCCAAAATGAATGCCGACGGCATGGAACACACCGAACAGACTCGAGTCACCGACCTCGCCAGACTGTCCGACGGCCGATAATCGGTTGGTGTGTCAGCACCTTAAGGTTCACCGAGCTCAGGTAGGCAGCCAGTAATAACAGAATGATGTTATTACCACATCGTAGCATGTAGCTGCTTCCTTTAAAAAAGAACCCTGTATGATGTCTTTTCAGTAATAACTACGTAGATAATTAAGCCTGAACTTCTCGTCAGTCTAGCAGCAGAAAATCTGTCTAGTAAGATGCTGCTGTGTTTGAAGGAGTGTGTCTGCAAACGTGAAAGAGAGGAATGAAATGGAAAAGAGCATGCACGCTCACCCTTCCCTTAATAGACAAATTAACACCCGAGTATCCCGACAGTCAGCATTATGTTGAAAAGTGATTAGGTAACTTTTCCTCAGCTCCACTGATGTCCAAATGACTGATGATGAAATCATGATGATGAAATCAGAGCATTTCAGACCACCGTTTCCATTAGTTGGCTTGCATTACTTCATAAAGTATAAACTTTCTAAGACCTTTACAGTTATAGCTGAGGTCACATCCTGTTACTTTTCTTTCCCAGAAAATGAATTTAAAAGACTCTGTAGTCTGCAGTCACTGATGTTACTCAAGTAGAATACAAGCTGGGAGAAATACATGTGGGTAGAAATCAAGCAAAACGGTTGAACGTACTGTATTTTCCTGTTCTGAAACAAATCAACTGTGACAGCTTACTTTTAAAAGATGATGGAAACATTTGCACAAAGAGGAAAAGGGCAAGAAACAGTGTTTTCCCTAGGTTTGTGGAAGACTTAGGGGAACGTATTTGTGTTTTGGGGTTTTAGGGGTCCTCCCTCAAGAAAACGTTACATTTTCAATTTAAAAATAAATACAATTTCACATCATTTTGGATATTTGTGTCTAAAACGTTGGAAAAGCTTAAGCAGATAATAAATAGAACTCCTAAAAGCTTAAAGACAGGGGCGACCCAGTAGAGTGTGTGCCCCTTGGCAGCGGTCGCAGGTTCAAATCCAACCCGCGGCCCTTTGCTGCATGTCGTAACCCCTCTCTCTCCCCTTCCCTGTCTTCAAGCTATCCTGTCAATAAAGGCCATAAAAGCAGTCCACTGGGGACCAACTGCAATCATTAGAACTGACAAAAGTCATTTACTTTAAGTTTCAATGCTCACTATGTCAGATGGTGCCCTAAACAGCTTGGGGGCGGCACCTACGCCTTACTATGGTAGGGAAAACTCTGACAAAAAAAACATAGCATATTCCTCAAAACAACCACAAAAAGAATGAGGAGAGGCAGGTAAACTTAAAGGTCCCATGGCATGAAAATTTCACTTTATGAGGTTTTTTTTAACATTAATATGAGTTCCCCCAGCCTGCCTATGGTCCCCAATTGGCTTGAAATGGTGATAGGTGTAAACTGAGCCCTGGGTATCTGCTCTGCCTTTGAGAAAAAGTAAGCTCAGATGAGCCGTTCTGGAATCTCCTCTTTATGAGGTCATAAGGAGCGAGGTTACCTCCCCTTTTTCTGCTTTGCCCGCCCAGAGAATTTGGCCAACCCATGAGAGAGAGACATCATGGCTTTCAAACGAGCAAAGTGGCAGTTGGTCAAGGCCACACCCCCACCCTCCACCTTGCCCCCCCCCCCCCTCTCTCCTCCTCAATAGCTACAGACAAAGAAATGGCACGTTCTGAATAAAGCTCATTGTAGGACTGGCTCTAGTGGCTGGAATTCTGCACCAAGGCTGAATTTTGGGAAAGAGACATCAGATATAGTATTAGGGGACCACTAAGGTCTATATAAAAGCATCCAAAGAGCACCATGTCATGGGACCTTTAAGAGGATGCATGCAGTGGTTTTAAACAGTGCTACAGTCCAAACACGCTGAGTGACTGACCACTGCAGGCTGAAGGATGGACTACAATCAGACATACAGTCCCCTCCAAAAGTATTGGAACGGCAAGGCAAATCCCTTTGTTTTTGACATTTGGGTTTAAGACCAAAAGATGAGTATGAGACAAGAGTTCAGAATGTTTACATTTAGATGTGTTAAACAACTTAGGACATACCACCGTTTGTATAAGACCATAGCATTTTTAGGTGAGCAAAAGTATTGGAACAAATAATCTTAAAGTAAATAACATTTAGTATTTGGTGGAATAACCCTTGCTTGCAATAACTGCCTCAAGCCTGCGACCCATCGACATCACCAAACTGTTGCATTCTTCATTCGTGATGCTATTCCAGGCTTTTACCGCAGCTTCTTTCAGTTCTTGTTTGTTTCGGGGGGTTTCTCCCTTCAGTCTCCTCTTCAGGAGATGAAATGCCTGCTCTATGGGTTAAGGTCAGGTTCACTGACTTGGCCAGTCTAAAACCTTCCACTTTTTTCCCCTGATGAAGTCCTTTGTTTTGTTGGCAGTGTGCTTTGGGTCATTGTCCTCCATGATAAACTTCCTCCCACTTAGTTTCAATGCATTTCTCCGTAAATTGGCAGACAAAATGTTTCTGTACACTTCTGAATGCATTCTGCTGCTACCATCATCAGTTACATAATCAATAAATATGAATGAGTCTGACCCAGAAGCAGCCATACCACCATGCTTTACAGATGAGCTTATATGCTTCGGATCATAAGCAGTTCCTTTCTTTCTCCACACTTTGGCCTTTCCATCACTTTGGTAGAGATTAATCTTGGTCTCATCAGTCCATAAGATTGTGTTCCAGAACTTTTGCGGCTCATCTCTGTACTTCTTTGCATCTTGTGGTATGACCTCTATATTTCTACTCTCGGAGTCTTCTTCGAACTGTGGATTGTGATACCTTCACCCCTGCACTGTGGAGGTCGTTGGTGATGTCACTAACTGATGTTTTTGGGGTTTTCTTCACAGCTCTCACAATATTTCTGTCATCAACTACTGTTGTTTTCCTTGGCCGACCTGTTCGACGTCTGTTGCTCTGTACACCAGTAGTTTCTTTCTTCTTCAGGACATTGCCCAATGTGTGTCCAATGGCTCTGGTCGATTTTCCTTCTTTTCTCAGCTTGAAAATGGCTTGCTTTTCTCCCGTAGACAGCTCTCTGGTCTTCATGTTGGTTTATCCTCTTTAACAAGAAATGCAGTCTTTATAGGTTTGAACCAAGGATAAAAACTTAGAAGACTAGTCATGCAGAGCTATTTAATGTTTGAACAATCAACCTAAAAAGCAACACATGGGCAACAAGAAACATCTGTCAGTCACATGTTCCAATACTTTTGCTCACTTGAAAAATGGGCGGGTTCAAACAAAGGGTGGTATGTCCTAGTTGTTTAACACATCTAGATGTAAATACCAGGAAATTAAAGCTGACATTCTGAACTATTGATCTTAAACCCATAAATGTCTTCAGTGAACAACAAAAACAAAAGAATTTGCCTTGCCGTTCCAATACTTTTGGAGGGGACTGTATAGGAAGGTGTCAGTGTAACTGCAAGACACCCAGGGCCACATCTTACACCCGGCGCAGCGCAAAGCCCGACGCAAGGGTCTTTGCTAGTTTAAGACCGACGCAGTTGTCAATTTCCGGTCCAGCGCCCGCGTCGTTTAAATAGCAAATGCACCTGCGCCCATCTGTGCACCCATAGGCGTGCTGGTCTTACAGGGAGGTGCGTTCAGGTGCATTCTTGGCGTATTGCTATCTTGAGGCAGTGGGAAGTGATTACGCCATTGACCAACAAAAACCTGGTCTAAAGTCAATAACGCAGCATTTCATTGTTATTTTAACAGCGCATTAGTCAAATGCGCCTAGGCTCGTGCACCGCACGTGCACACACTGTTACACAGCAGCACACAAACATGCAGAAGATTAAAAATAAAAATATTACAATGTGAAATAGTATTATATGATCTGCTTGCTGCTTTTTTCCACCGTTAAGCTAGCAAATGTAGATTCGTACATGCCCTAAACGCACCTGGCAGTTTATAGGGCCCCCAGAATTGAATCCATCTCTACCAGGAAATGCCACGTAGACCTTGCAGTCTTCAGCACCTTGACACAGACATAAAGTGGGCATCCAGCCCACTGTGAGTGTTTACTTAGCAGCGTTAGCAGGTCCCTGTCAGTGTCAGTAAGGTGAGATTTTCAGCCAAGGAGGTCAGTGGAAAGGAAAGCAAGGTTAAGTGAGCAAAGCCAGTTTGTCTGTATTTGTAAAATAGCAACAACAACAAAACTGGCATGAAAAAAAAATGCAATTGGATGACTATAAAATAGGGAGCATAGCTACAGTAAAGGTTGAATGATTCAGCCACTAGTAATAAGGTGATTCTGTGCCAGGTATATCATACGGTTGCGTCTGTGCTTGTCTGACTAATATGACATTATTCCCCTAAAACATCAGCAAAGGATTACTCATAATATGCGAGGGAGAAAAGGAGAGAATAAAAGCCAACCAACACCAAAAACACAATAGGGATGAGGAGCAAGTGACAGCATCAGATTTTACTGAAAATCTGCGAAAGAACATTTAAACGAGATGACGTAGTTAAAAGGAGTGCCAGTCAAATCTTTGCTTCATGTATTCATTTGAGGATGGTTACAATTGAGAGTAAGCTTGAGTAACAGTGTTTCTACAGGTTTCACTTTTTAAGACCTTTTTAAGACCATTATGAATGAAATCCAAGACCTATATCACAAGACCAAAAAAACAAAGTCAGATGTCAGAGTCCAGAAACGTTGGGTGAAACAATTCCCCAATTTCCTCATTGGCATTATAGGACTGGTGTCTAGATTGGCTGCAATATAAGTTGCATGTTGGTCTCATTTGTAGTCATAATACAGTGAATTATATTTGGACTAGAGACAAAAAAAACACAAAATAAAAATAAAACATTCTAAAGCGCTGCAGCAACATTTCAATGAGCATTAGAGGTAGCGTTACATGGATATAGTAAAATTAAGACCTGTTCAAAATTATTTGAGACCTAGAACAATACTTGAGCGATATTGTAGTCTTTTAAAGACCCCGCGGAAACCCTGGAGTGACTGATAAGTCTCATGACATAGTCAAGTCTTTTTTGCAATGTTGTACGTGTATTTTGTCTTTGAATTTGTGTTGTTAAAGCCAGCTGACCGGCTGAAACTTCTCCTTATCCTTTCTGTTTCTGTCTAACCCTGACTCTCTTCACATTATTCCTCTGCCTCCAGCTATTTGGGCAGGGAGGGGCCCGTTGCCAAGGCGACCCACACCTTACGGTTTGTCTTGTCTGGTCCTGTCTTATCAAAGCTGAGGGAGGGAAATGAAGAAGACAGGGATAGAAGCAAAGAGGAGGGAGGGAGAAGGGTATAATAAGCCCTTCTCTGGAAGCTTAGATCCAGGGAGCAAGCTCAGACTAGCATTGAGCGCTAACCAGCGTAATCTGAATCAATCCCACAAACTCAGCCAAGAACCACGTCTGGTTTTCGCCGTCATCTTCCACTTGGACACCTGCCGGCTCATTTGAAATCCCAGTGACTTGCAGAAACCCACAGCAAAGTTTCCAAACACGCCAGTAAGCCCTCTTGGAAACCCATGTGTCGGGGGCATCCAAAAGCCTTCTAAGTAACCTGTTTGAGAGCTGCTGTGTAATGTGGTGACAGTGCTGAGCTACAACATGCACAGAGGGTGACACCTGGTGTGATTTCTGTAAGCTATGGTGCAGGTGAACCCATTCAGTTCCAGGCCAGTCATGCTGTGACTAGAAGAGATGCAGAGCTGCCAAGAGATGATCTATGGCAGTGAAAGACCAAAGGCAGGCCTGTCTGGGAATACAAAGGTGTAACCCTCATGTTGTCTTCCTGTTGACCATGCACTTGTCCTCCTCCCTGGTCGTGGTCTGGTTTGCTGGTTTATAAAAGCACAGAAAAGTATAATTTATACGCTTTAATTCTGTGTTACACCTTTATAGCCAACTTCATTCCAACTCATTTCAACTAGTTTTACACTTGTTTTTGTTTTACATGTATGGTCAATAGTCATTTACATTTAATTCGACCTAATTTCTGAGTAAAATGAGGAGCAATTATTAATGGTTTTGGATTATAAAATACTGGTATATGTGAAATATTAGCCAGGATATCCCCAGGTCAAAATTAACTGATGCAATTTTATTCACAAACAACAGAGAGCAAAACTATTTTACAAAGAATCGTTTTAAAAACAGGTTAAATTTGACCCGAGGACTACATGAGGTTTAAATGCAGTGCAGGACTGGCCTAAGATTACCTGTGTGTCAGACAGACAGACAGACAGACAAGCCCTTTGAACCTGTAATTGTTTGTCCTCTGTCACTAACGGACAAGTTCGCAAACTAACTTGAAGCACTAAAATTGATTTTAAAAAATTAAAAATAGGGGGGCTGAGATGGCTTGAGCCCCCCAAAAATGGTGCCCATGATCACGACCATTTCACTGTTTCATGTCTGTGTCGTCGGTAAGCAGAGTCAAAGGAAAGACCTTCATGGAAAATATTAAGTTTTTAGATTTATTAGTTGGCTTTTAGAACTCTAAGTATTGCATTTTGATGCATCAGTGTTTTTTTTCCACACTTACTCTTCATTGCCTGACCCCACAGTGATCTGTTCTATCCTAGTAAAGGAGGGGTTATCCTGAGATGTCACAATTCTTAATATTTCTGGTGATTTTAGTTTCGTCTGTGTCTGTGTGTGTGTTTGTGTCTGTCTGTGTCTGTATTACAGCTGTCACTCTTCCTCTATAATACCATTCAAATTTAATATAGTTATAGTTATTTATTTTCATATTCAAATAATATTAGAATATTTAATGCTCAAATGCAGCCTATTATTAATATGTACTACACTTCTCAGGCTTATGCATTGTCAATGCCATTACAAGCATGTGGTTGTTGTTACACGTTGTGTCCACTAGAGGGACTTCCAACATCAGCCTGGCCTTGAAGGGGATCTACGTCATAGCGCATTGCATTTCTGGCTCGCCGCTCTCGGTTTACGTTGTCTTCCACCACGAGCACACAGCGACAAACACAAATCAACAGAGAACTCTGTAATGAAACATTATCTAACAAGTGTAGTAAAGAGGCTCTGTTGTAAAGGCTAGCTAACATTGCTCGGTTAGCACAATGACATCATGTTAGAAAGCACAGCCAAAACGATTTGTCATAAACTAGCTAACAAACAATAGTGTTAGCCACGATGCTAACGGCATTGATAAGTAAGCCAAACGGTGCTGGTAATATATGAAGTCAAAGCTAACTGACAGCTGTAGGGCAGCTAACATAATCTTTAGCTGTCTCCATCAAGCTCCCAGCTAAGCTCCAAAACTCGCGACGCAGTTAGGAAACCAGAACAAGCTAACTATTGATAACATAAGCATTTTTGGCTCAGTGGACGTCGATTTTAAAGTCATGTTAAAACCATTTCCCACCCTCCTTCCGATTTCCAGCCGCAGCCTGTCACTCCCCCTGTAATGCCTCGTGTTTCTCACTCCCGTAACTTATTGTTCATCAGATGTGACATGAGAAGAGGGAGATTACCTCATGTTAGCCAACCTTTTTATAAAAAAACTAATAATAATCACATTTGAATAGTAATTTCAGCATTCAAACAGTATTGATTTCTTTTACTATTCGAATTATTCGACTTTCGGATTTCGTTACAACAGCCCTAGTCTGTCTGTCTGTCTGTCTGTGTGTGTGTGTGGGTGTCTGTGCACGTGCGTGTGTATGTGTGTGTGTGTGCGTGCGTCTGTCTACTCTGTGTCCTGTTGCCAAGCTTATCGGCATATCAAAGAGACTATTAGTAAAAAAAAACAACCTCTTAAAGTGAAATATAAAAGTTTAATGTTTTTTTGTTTTTCAATTTACGGTATGAGGAAAAATGCCTTCTAAATCTGTTTGGTGGGTGGAGTGGGCAAAAGTTATATTTATGTTCCCATTCTTCCTAGAAATGTGCCTCACTTGTGCAGCCAAGGCAGAGTGAGCGAGCTCTGGAGGGGAATGAGCAACAGAGCGAGCCCTGTACTGTACTGCAGGTAAGGTTTAAAATGACATTGCCCCCTGCTGTTTAAAGCTTGTTACATGCAATGCATGTACAACTCTTAAGCAATAGCCCAATAGGATTAAGCTAAATGAGAAATGCGTCAGAAATTATTACATTGCACAATATATTTTATTTTATTATAGTCTGGAAAAGCCCAAACTTTCATGACTCATCTTCTCACTGTTCTTACTTCACACCTCAAGTACTAAAATCACAATCACAATATTAAGAATTGTGACCTCTCAGGATAACCCCTCCTTTACTAGGATAGAACAGATCACTGTGGGGTCAGGCAATGAAGAGTAAGTGTGGAAAAAAAACACTGATGCATCACAATGCAATACTTTGAGATCTAAAAACCGACTAATAAATCTAAAAACATAAAATTTTCCTTGAAGGTCTTTCCTTTGACTCTACTTGCCGACAGCACAGACAAGAAACAGTGAAATGATCATGAACGTGGGCGATTTTAGACCCTTTTTAGGGGGGCTCAAGCCATCTCAGCCCCCCTACATTTAAAAAACAAAATTAATTTTAGTACTTCAAGTTAGTTTGCAAACTTGTCTGTTAGTGACAGAGGACAAACAATTACAGGTTCAAAGGGCTTGAAACAGGTTTAATATCCTGTGTGTCTGCCGCCGATGTTATGCACCTGTAACCCCGTCAAGGAAAGGGTTAACAGAAACGTAGTGTTGGCCAATCGGAGGTTATGGTGCCAGACTCCCACCTTTGGCTGAGTCTCTATCTGATCTGTCAGAGGGAGAGCAGGAGTGTGGTTGTAAAGTTTAACGTTGGTAGTCCCCAGAGAAAGAGAAGAAGTCGGTCATTTCATGGCGCAGATATTGCTGAATGTTAGAACACTGTTCGAAATTGATTGTTATCACTGTGACTTATAAAGTGTCAGGTTTAGTTCCATCACAGTGTGTTCCAGTCCACACTTGGCTACAAGTCTTTCCCTAATCCCCTTACATAATAACATCAACCCTGACCCGGACCAAGGAGACAGGTGGCGTCAGACATGATTTGTGCCCCCCACGAAACCCCCCCAGAGGCCACACAGCAGTTCATATAAACACTATTGCATACTTTCAAATGACATAGCTCATGAATTCACCTTCTGCCTCATTCACTACTAAAAAAGGAGGGACCCTGTCATGTGAGAGAAGCCTCATAGGCTCAAGTGTCTTTCAGGAAAAGTGGGTTTGGGAGACTCAATGTGAGGAGCAGGGAGAGGATAGTTCACATTAAGCTCTGTGGCTCTCTCTTCTTCCCCCACTTTATTATTCACAGTTGCCATGGAGAAAAACTATATTTAACCGCCTGTCTCTTCACTGCTGACTAAATGCACTTTTCTCTCTGTCGTTTTCCCTTTCCATTGTTTCCACTAAGAGGACAGAAGGGGACAACATCTTGATTTAAATGGGGGAAATCTGTCTAATGCTTTGCTCTAGTGGCGGTAGGGAGTCGACAAAACCAAAACAGACCAGACCAGACACTATGTCAGTTTCTCTTCTGGCCAGACTCCCGTTTTCAGAAACCAGTGGCTTCAAAGGAATAATTCATTTCACAGTCTAGCGGGCAGGCATAGAGTCCGGACACTCGCCCCCCCCTTTTAACACCTAAAAGAAGAAATGGCAGCTTTGCCGCTCTGCTTCACCTTCACTGTGTTGTAGGGCTGAAACGATTCATCGAGTTACTCGAATACCTCGATTACAAAAATTCCTCAAGGCAAAAACTCTGCCTCGAAGCCTCGTTAAATTCCTATGACGCGCACTATACGCGCAGGGATCTGATTGTTCCACACGGACCGTTGTTCAGGAAGCACACCACTAGCGCACGATACATTTTGAATTTAGTTGGCACGATGGCGGAGAGTAAAGATGTCCAGAAACGGCAGAGAATGTCTAAAGTTTGGGATCATTACATACTAAAAAGGAAGAGAATAAGGTGCAATGTGTCTACTGACCTGGTATACCACAGCAGTACGACTTCAATGATTCAGCATCTGAACCGAAAACATCCGCTCCACGCTGTTTCACCAAGCGTCGCTGAAACAAGGTAATGTAGCCTAAGCAGCCGCTGATTTTAATCGCATACTGTATTTGTAGCGATGTTGTGATGCGGGTTGACTAGATATGATGTTTAGCTTTGATGTTTTTAAGTAGTAAACTTATTCACGTTCAATTGCAAGAGAGGATAGCCTAAAAAAGAACCCCTTCACACACACACGCGCACCCTCGTCTCTTACTCTTCCTCACGCACGGCACGCATGCACGCATGCACACAAACACACACACACACACACACACACACACACACACAGGTTGCTAGGTTACCATAGCAAATAGGCTCACCCCGGAAAGTATATGTTATTTGTTAGTAGCCTAATGGTAAATGCTGCAGGTGTAGAAATCTACATAAAACAGATATTTACTTTGATGTCAGGGCTAAATTACAGCATGAAATTTAATTAAATTAAATTGCCAAATGTTGGAGTTGGAATAAATACCTCTGTTCTTTTGAGAAATAAAAGCCAAACGTTTGATCATTTTACAGCCACATCATTTTCGTTATTCATTATTTGTTTTGGTTGTTTAAAAACGCAAAAAAATTTTTTTATCCGATTAATTGATCGATAAAGTGCTAGATTAATCGATTACAAAAAGAATCAATAACTGCAGCCCTACTGTGTTGCAATACAACATTCAGTAAGAGAGATGCAATAAGTTCTGGGTACATCCGACGAGGGACAGGTTATGGTCACGGTGCGTGCATCTTCATTCGCTTCATTTTCAGTTCCTGTTTAAATGAAAACACTTTTTTATGGTGATCTGGTGACTTATTGGTTTAGGGCTCAGGCGGGGGGGGGGGGGGGGGGGCAAACCTATGGAGGGTTGGTGGTATGTACCACTTGTCCATAATGTATTTGGGACCCCTAAAATGGCATGTGGCATGTGAAATGGTCCATGTAATAGCACAACAAGTCTTGCAAATCACTACGATGACTGTAATTGTCCTCTGATGTCTCTATAGGCAGGACAACATCATTTGTCACCGCCTACCAAAACCATCACAAATCACTGTTGCAGAAAAAGCACTTTAGGTTGCAGTTTGGTTAGTTTTAGGCCCAAAACGACTAGGTCAGGGCAAGGATAGATCATGGTTTGGGTTAAAATAACTACTTGGTTAAGGTCTAGGGCGTTTGTCATCATGGTTATAATAATAACACTTGGTTAAGGTCAGGGAACAATTAAAGGCATGGTTAAAAGAAACCAACGTTGCCTGTCGGTAGGAAACAGGAAATGGATGGCTAGTGTCCCGTGGCAAAGTCTGACGTTTCTGTTAACCCATTCGACCACGCCGACCTCCTCTCTCTGCAGACCTTGTGACTCTTTAACAACGTCACACCATTTCCCCCTTTTCTCCCAGCGGATAAGACTCTATGGCCGCTAGAGGCGTTCGTAATTTTAACATAAATGTGTGCAAAGTGTGTGTGTCTCTCTCTCTCTTTATAAAATGTCCAACGATAGCTACAAACACACCCTTTTTTTTTACTGCCACCTAAACAGATGAAAACCACTCTACCACAACTGTCTTAATTATATACATACTGCATAGTGGGTCTATGTGACTGGGTTGATTTATCACAAGACAAAAAAAAAAAAAAGCTCTTAAAGGAATAGTTCAACATTTTAGGAAATACACTTCATCATTTTCTGGTGCAGTGTTAGATGACAAGATCAAGCTCTCATGTCTGCCAGCAGTTGGTTAACTTAGCTTAGCATAAACACTGGACAAGGTTGGCAAACAGCTAGCCTGGCTCTGTCGAAAAATAACTAAACTCGCTGAATCCAGGTTAAACAAACAAGATTTAAACTATTGCTTTAAGTGAACTTTGATTCCCCAGGATATGAAGAGACTCAGGACTGAAATCGCAGTCCTCCTTGTAGTTGACCTGGCAGGTTTATTAACGGTTTATGGTCTTACCTTAGAGGCCCTCCGGCGCTCCGGACACTGAGGATGCTGGCAACCCACCCAGTCCTCCTCCTGGACGGGCTTCTCGTCTGAAACAGAACACACGAGTCAATGAAACACCTCTATTTATCACTAAAACACTAGAGCAGCTACCCAGCCAGCTACACATCCATTAACACACCTGTCTTGGTGAAGCTGTAAAAACATATTGTAGACACAAAGACGTTAAGCCACTGCCTGTGTTTATATAAGGACGGAGTGAGAGAGTGACTGTATGAGACACAAGAATCACTCTCACGCAGTAATAGAGACCAAGGAGCCATAATGTCATAAAATGAAAAAGGAGAAGTCTGGTTAACGAGATTTCTTGAAGAAAAGGTAAACATGGTGCGCTGTTGGGAGGAGATCAGAGAGAAATGAATAACGACCAAAGAGACAGCAAGAAAATGGAAGCGAATGAGAGGAAGCCCCATTCGGCTTTCTGTACCAAAGTGCACTCGTCGTGGGTAAGCTCGCTGTTCTCCACAATAACAAATCACCATTGTCAAATAAACCTTACAAAATCTACTTGACTAGTTGGCCAACGCTGCATTGAGGGTATGATAAAAGGCAGTGTTTACATCTACATCTTCTACATGTACACACACGATAAAGATATCATAACAGAGCACCAATATTTATCTGTCTGCCTAATGAGAAAAACAGAGAATACACGTGCAGGAAGGAGAAAGTAAGAACAAGCTATGGACAGACGGTAAAGGTGCTTGTTGCAAAAAGTCTCCCGTTTCTGAGCATGACAGGACTTTGTAGCAAAACCCTTTCCAGCCGGTTCAGATAACCTGTTCGTTGTAATGTTCCCTGTCCCTATTTTCGCCAAGCCACAAATGATATATCATTACAACAGCATCAGTAATAGAGAAGGGCTGCTGCGAACAAAATTAAGTCACTTAGCGGCGGAACTTTAAGGCAAACTGCAAACAACAATTTGTCACCATGAAAGAAATGGTGAAAGAGCCTCTGGCTTTCTCTGGGCCTCTGGCTGGCGCATGGAAACAAGTCACCTTGAGTCATCCACTTGGCTACAGCTACACTCACAGGTCAAGGGTGCTCGCAGGGAAGAAGGGAAAAACACTGTAATTGGTGCATACCACAGAGGCCAAGGCTTCCCCACCGGGAAGGGAAGGGTCAACCTGTCTGCAGTGGACTTGCTCAATGGGAGTAAAAACAAGAGTAGTACCATGTCTCAAATCGCTCACTTGTACTTACACTTGCTATTTTGAGCGCATAGGGCATTCACACTGACGTATGGCACAAGTATAAGCATATAAGTATGGCAAAATGCAGTGCACTACAAGTACCCGGATGCTGCACTCAAAACGTTGAGTGTGGAACACTGGACACCACTCGCCCTCAACAATCGGCATCTTTGCTATGGAGCCGAAACTATGGGATCGGCAACTTCATTTCAAACTTGTTGCAATTGAAATATCAAAAAACTGAACTATACAAATGTCTTGTTTTTTTTAATAAAAAAATAGTTGGATAGTGAGAAAACAAGCTGTTATATATTCTGTTTGGTTGACACAATAGGTGGCAGTAACGCTCCATCCCGCTGCGATTTACCATTAAAAAAAGGTTGTGCACGATTTGAGACAACACTACCCTGTCGAGATGTACGCACTACACAAGGGAGTACATAGCGTACACAGTGTACTACATGTAAGTGCTCTCGGAAGTATCCAAATTGAGACCTTAAGAGTCTACTGGCACGCTAGCAGCTGTACTTCGGTACATTGGTGCTATGAGCTAAATGCTAACATGCTCACGGCTGATGTGGTGTGTTGTTTTTGATTCTCGGCATGTGGCTGTTGCCACAGCCAGAAGACAAATTTTGTTTTAAAAGAAGCTCGAAGCTGCAAAAAAAAAAAAAAAAAACACCGCTGGCTAAACTATTTAAAAATGGCGGGTTTGTTCAGGACACCCCCCATCAGTCGCTAGCATTGATGACGCAGTGATTAGCGACGATTCTCTCCGACCAATCAGTAGTCTGCAGGTTTTTTATGTCACCTTTTGGTATCGCCTCAGCTCGCTTGGAACCTTGACGGAGGTGATACATCGAGGTGATAGTAAAAAAAAGCACCTGTTGGCAGGTACCAGGGACTTTTTTTCATTATGGAAAATCAAAAAAGGCGAGTAGAGTCGAGGCGAGTCGAGCAGGTACCATGTAATGGAAAAACGACTTAGGTAAGAGACTCATTGCCTTTACTGTACGCAGACTGATCATGCTTACTGTCGCGCATAGTCAGCTGTATGAACAGTTAAGAAATCGTCAAAGATTATAGTTGTCTAGATATTTCACTAAGAGCCCAAAACGTCAACCTGCTGGTGGCGCTAAAGGAAAAGTCAGAAGAATTCATCATCCGGGAACCATGGAAGTCTGTACAGACTTAAGATACGTCACAGAATTGAAGGCTTTGACTTGCTGGTGGTGCTCGAAAAATTCAGGAAATCACCAAAGTCAGTCGGATTCATTCTCTGTGGACAAATTTCAGGCCAATCCTTTAACTAGTTGTCGAGATATTTCAGTCTCCAAAGTGGTGGACTGTCACCAGCGTGGCTAAGAAGCCTTTTTAAACACCTTTCCACCGAGGCAGAGCGCATTATGTCAAACTTTCACCAGCTTCCGGGAAAAGAAAGTGTCTCCTGTGTCTGTGCTGTGTGGGGAACAGGCCAAGGCTGTGGCTAGCGGGCCTCAAGCTAACAGCTCCCCCAGGGTTTAAAGCAGCAGCTGCACAAGAAGCCTCCAGCTTTTTTAGAGCGTTTCCCAAAGAGGAAGAACTTCTTTACCACAGTGAGACGTCACAGATTACTTACATTCAGCGGGTGGACGGGAACAAAAAAATGCTAATGCATCATCTACTAAATGTGTCAATAAGCAGCTGTTTGCTAACAAGTTAGCTTTATTCACTTAAAAGGTGATAACGTGTCAATGTTATGTATGTACAGTGTGTTTCCTCTGCACCCAAGAGGCCACAAAATAAAGAGCAAAAACTCACCCAACTAACCCTAACTCTTCAGAAGAGGTAATTATCTTCCCTCAAGCTTCTGCGCGCAAAAGTCGCCGGATGACACAATCTTCTGAACATAGCCATACTGAGAAATACAGAGAGTTTTGTGGAGCCTATAGTCTTAATTAACATTGCATCAACTCGTTTGGCAATGGCTTGAATGTAACTGACGTTCATTAATATCAAAAAGTTACACACTAAAGTTTGCCATGTCAAATAAACAGCGGAGGCAACACAAAGGAACATGGCTGCATGGGTTACGTTACGTGTTACTCGTCCTTCATTCGGACTTGATTTAAATAAACTCTCACTGAGCCATAACCTCAAATCCACTGCATGTCCCGCTGTCCTAAACTCAAGCCTCTCCTTAGACTCTTAGCCCTCGCTTCACTATTAGACCATCACGTATATTGTTAAATCATTGTATTATCTGCTTATCTTCTCTCCTACTTGCTCATATCTTGCTGACTCTCCATCTTTCTCTCTCTCTGTCCCTGATGAACTGGAATTCCTGAAGTCAGCAGTGCTGATTAAGCCAAAAGCAAACACAAGCGCGCGCGCGCACGCACACACGCACACACACACACACACACACACACACACACACACACACACACACACACACACACACACACACACACACACACACACACAAAATACAGGAACACACGTGACAGCAGACAATGAGCTTGCACACTAAAGAGACAGTGGAGTATCCCATCTACGCAGCTCTCTGCTGGCTTGCTTGCTTGCTCGCCACAGAGAGACACCGCCTGGGGCAAAGACCCATTAGACACTCATAAATAAGCCAGAGCAGCGAGCCAAGTTCCAAATGAACTCACTCCAACACACAAGACGTACTAAGTATTCCAACTTGTCAATCTCCACTTCCTCATTTTGTAACCATAATGCAATTAGGAATGGGGTTTTAAAGTGGAAATGAGTCAGGGTTCTTGTTCTTGCATTGGCTTAGCTGTCAAACCTTCCATGTGTGCTAGCTACAACAGGGATGTAAAAGCACTCTAGCACAGAGACAATTTGTCTATTGATCACGTAGTCGATCGTAAAACGAATTAACAACAATTCTAAAGTCATTTATCAAGCAAAAAAAACGGTGGCCTTCAGCTTCTCACATGTGATGATTTGTGTTTTATTATTATTATTTATTATATTGTTTTATTACCTTGTCTCACAACACCGATTTAGCTTTGATAACATGTATGTATGGCCATCAAATACATAGTCCAGACCCGTTTGCAGGGCTCTGATTAGTTAGCTGGAATCAAGCCTACATGATGTGCTAGAATAATAAATATACAGGGGAAAGAGTTTCAACACACCCATTGAGCTTCATTAGCTCGCCAGCTACAACTAATCAAATCTGCCAGTAGCACTCGTGATTTCAGCCAACAAAAATCGACTGTCGCTGACTAACAATGAGAGGCCCGCTGTTGTCTGAAGTCAAGGAACAATTGTTTCAGATATTACTTTGATTTCTGAGTGGTAAATCAGTAGCTGGCATCATTGTAAACTGCATACGTACAGTGTACTAGCTTAGTGAGCGGTGGATTGCACCTGTACGTTTGAATAAAGGCTAAAGATCGGCACACTTTTGGTCCGAGAAGCGATCCAGTATCAAACCGTGGAGTTCAACCAGGTCTATTATCACCACATTGCGCCCATCATACTCTTCATCTCGTCTCACACCTCCGCCTCCCTCTAAGCCTCGCCAGAACGCCATATTTAGGTGGGGAAAGGCTGAGGCAAACGCGCGTTGCTCTTATGAGGAATGTTAAGAATGCTTCACTCTGCCATCTATTTGGTGAAATCCTACATCCACGGTGAGATCTCATCATGGCACATGAAGGGAAGGGGTTGAGCTTATTCTGTTGTTTGCTCAGGCTTCAACTCCTCTCCTTGTTTTTACATCATGTTTTTCAGAGTACCTTCACCCACTCCCTCCCTCCCTCTACATACTAGAAACATGCACCTCCTCGCCAGGAGATCATTATGAAACGACTCCTGGGAGACGCACACAGATGGCAGGCAGGCGGGATACACAATACATAAATATGGAATGAGCAGACAGGAAGGTGAGAAGGGAAGAAAGGCAGGTAGGAATGCAGAGTCTTGTTAATAGATGGACCGATCAATAGGCCTGAGAAAGAAGGGAGGGAACAAATACCTCCGTGTAACTTCCAAAATTTCCTTGATGTGTGAAAAATGTTCCATGCACAAGCCATTGTTAAATAAGTTCAAAACTAAGATGAATGTATGCAATATACCACAAGTCCTCTACCACATAACCTCTGTCTCTACAAAGATTATGTAACTGTATATTAAAAAAAATATATAGATATCGATATCATTATACTGTATATTATAGTGTCTAGTTCTCAAGATTATTTTTGATGGAATTCAAAACGTTTTAATGAAGTGGGAAACAATTAATTAATAATAATCGATTAGACTAATTTCAAAGAGAAATTAGACACCACTCTGCGGTATCAATCTTCTCATCTGACACTAGGAGAGCAGGGCCGTCAGCAGCTAATATGCTCAGCTTTGCGTCAACACTTTGTTCAGTCCATTGTGACAAACTGAAGGAAGTCTTACTTACAAAATGTTTATGATAGAAGAAAAAAAAAGCTTTGTGGAATGTTTTTATTGTATGTGTCACACAAAAACCTACAGTATTTGTATCTAACAAATCAAACTTGGTGAATATTGACACCTGAAAAGGCTTTGTTAAATAAAAAAACAACCCAGACCTTTAAGCTTGATTTATGCTTCTGCGTTAAATCTAGCTCTTTAGCTATAGCAGTACATCTTTAATCAGGATGTACTGTTTTGAAACCATTTCAGTCTTTTTTTTCCAAAATGTTATATCAAGTTGAAAACACCCAAAATTGAATATAAAGTAATCATTAATTTTACCTGCGAAGAGCATTGTATGGAACCATCCATGTTATTTTTGGGTAATTTTGGTTAAAAGAAACCCATATATTTTTTGACCCGAGGACAACAGGAGGGTTAACTCCTGAACCCCCACAGTAATCCTCTCCAGGTGAATGAGTCTGGGCCCAGTGAGCAGACGTTAAAACACCAGCAGGTTGCAGCTGTTTCTAATGCTGAGGGTTCAGTGGCAGCGGGGGCACGACACAGCCCTCCTGCTTAATGTTGTTTTACCCCCATAGTGGTTAAATGGCACACATGTGCATCACACACTCTCCTACCCCCTCCCTGCATCTGTCTCCCTCCCCCGCCACATCTGAGCGAACCCAAGGTCCCCATGTAGAAAACTGAGAAACCACAGAACAACAAGTGTAAACTGTTCCAGAGAGGAGTGGTGGAGCAGTCGAAAATGTTCAATTCATAAGATGGAGGAACTCAAGTAATATCTGATTTTGGAATTATTTAGTGTCAAGGAAAGAAAATACAGCTTTCTCAAGTCTCTCCATGCACATCTGGTGTTTTGGGCACCACCTAAGCCGAATGAATGTAAAATCAATGTGAGCAAAAAAATAACTCAAGGATGTTTGTGTAGTGATTGTAGTTGGTCCCCAGTGGACTTCATTAACAAGTTTTGCCCTTTATTTATTTATTTATTATCTGCTCCAGCATTTCCCAATGATTCAGGCACAGCTAGGGTAATAATAATGGTCCAAAAGGATGTGAAATTACATTTTTATTTATTGAAAAATGTACAATTTTCTTGATGGAGGACCTCTAAACCCCCGGGCAAATATTTGCACCTCAGTTTTCCACAAACCTAGGAAATAGCCTACACTGCTGTCTACTTGACTTTTAGCTACATTAAGGTAGAACTCAATCCCCTGTCACCATATTTAAGAGAGGTCAGCAAGGGATTACTGCATATCTTGAATTTCTTAGGGCATTAATGCCAAACAGTACAGTAATTGGTCTCACGTACACGCCGATTTATTATATAAGAGCGTGGCCTTTTGTGTCAGACCACTCTTTTTATGGACTTTATTGGTGCTAACTTCCAAGAAAAACAGAAGCATGTTCTGCTGTTACTGGAACCCGTGGCTGAGTATGACCTGAGGAATGCCACTGTGTGCTTGTATACAGGGGATATTTTGGACTGGCCAAATTAGGTCTCACCAAACAACCTTATTTTGTTCATGACAGACAATTCAACAAAAGCTTTCCTCGTGTGCTTTTAAGAGCGGCCAGCTAAAAAAAGAATCCCAACAAGCAGTCGACATGCAGCCTCCTGCTTTAATTGGACGTCTTCATTAAGAACAAAGCAGCATGCAATATGCAGACATATAGTTGTTGGTGGGCCCTTATGGTAGAAAACAATATCACTAATGCATTTTCTCATTATCAGTATTAATACAGTATGCAGCATTTCCCCCAGAATTAGATTCTATTTGCGGTGAGATCTGACCCGGGGGTGGGGGTCCATGCACGGAAAGAGGTGCAGAATTCTTATATTAATTGTACTACAAATATTTTTGCCAACTTTGTATAACAGCTTAAATAGCCAATCTGCCCACAGTCCCATCCTCAAGTGAGAGAGAGAGAGAGAGAGAGAGAGAGAGAGAGAGAGAGAGAGAGAGAGAGAGAGAGAGAATACAGCAGTATGTGGCGGTCAACAGTGATTGTGTGGCCAGCCGCCACAAATACAGTATATCAATGTATGGGAAACACTGGTATGTAAAATCATGGTATTGATATTTGATGATGTCGCCTGGCCTAAATGGCGACATCATACGTGGTAGAATAAGAAATCAACTTCTCATATTCATACTTATCCAAATAAAAATAGGGTAATATGAATTGCCAGTGAAATGACCTTTTATTTGATTAGTCTATAGGGTGTCCACGTTATTCCTAGCCCCAAGATACCTGGTGTGAATTATTGCTGCGACTTTCGGTTATTCCTTTCACTAATCTAGCGTCTGCGACAGTTAGAGAAGAGATTTTTTAGGAAAATAATGATGTGGGAACACACCTTAATTGGGCCAATGTGATCACACCCACATCACTGCCTACAACCAAGGGATGAGAGGACGGCCTGAACTGACTGGGAAAAGAAGTTGACTCTTATAATAAAATATAAACAAGAGACATGAGTTTTGGGGCCGATTCTGAGGATTGATTCTTGGGACTGAATCTGTTGTGTTGGCGAAAGGAAAAGTATCTTTCAGCTGAGGAGCTCCAAGGCTGTGAGCTCCAACAGAGTTGGGAAATGTTTTCAGTAGAAGCTCAGGGCTTAATTACAGAGATGGTGAAAAGGTAAGGATCAAAGCCTCACTGTTCCCTCTGTGGCATTCCTCTTTTCGGTCTCTGCCAAACAGGTCTGCCTCAGCAGGCACCCTACTTAAGCTGACCAGAAAGTAGCCGGATTTCCAAGAGGCTGGCTGGCAGAGAGGAGAGGATGAAGAACATTCCTCCCAAGCCCGGTGTTATCACTTCCCCTTCACTAATGGCATAAATCGGGCGGCACAGCGGAAAGCAAGTGCCCCTGTGCCACGTCAAAAAAAAGCCCTGAGCGGAGACAGGGAGGCATTTCAGTTCAGCTATGCACTTCTTCAGTGGTAAATATTTCATCTGTGGAGCTGGTCTCATCCGCTCTTTCCCTCTCGTCTCTCTCATGTAAGGCTGTCTTCATGCCAAGTCACTGAGTGCTTTCCACGGACGAACAGAGCAATGGAAAACAAAAGAAACCTTTCCATGATGGTGCTTAAATCCTTAGCTCCAAAGTGCAAGTCAACCAGATCATCTGCTCGCAAAAACGTTACAGGTCTGAACTACACACAAGGTTTTGGTTTCTTTTGACATTATGCTTAATAACGGAATAACATTGAGAGATTTTCAACATGATATCAAAAAGATAAAACTTTAGGTATCGCCTTTTGCAGAGGCACGGTCGCTGCGCCTGGTGCTTGAATTGTGATTGGTTTAAAGCAGGAGTCTTCAACTTTTTTTAAGCCAAGGACCCCTTAACTGAAAGAGAGACGGAGCAGGGACCCCCTACTACATATATTGTCTAAAATGAAGTTGCATATTAAACTGGGCCTACAATAACGTGTAGTGGGCATAGTTTGCATAGAATACTAAATTGTTGGCATTATTTTATAAATCATGTTTTAACGTTACACATACACGTGGCAGAGTGAATCCTTATTAACAGTATCTGTGGGTGGCTACCTTAGTGACTACCTTACCTATAGGCCAGTAAGTAGTGGGGATTTGTATTTGCTAATAATATGTTGGATTCATGTAAAGCCTGGTTCACACGGCAGGATAATTAGGCCGATTTTCGCCCCGATTCACCCCTTCCGACAATCTTAAGGATGCTCCGATTATCGTAAAATAATCGGATCAGATATTCCTGCCGTGTGTGGTGTGTTAAGACTGCTCTCGTCTGCTCGGAAGGACGTCGGGACCGCTCTGATCTCAAATCGTGGATATCCAACATGTTGGATTGTTTTGGCCCGATTTATCCTCGTGTGTGGTGTCCCCCGGGGACAAACGAGCATGCAACCTGTGGACTGTGGCGTGTAGCCAATCAGAAAGCGAGGTGACGAGGAAGCACCGGGAAACAAACTCAAAACAGCCGGCGGCATGGCACACCAGAAAGTCCGGTGGACGTCAGAGCGTTGCCTCCACTTCTCTGACTATCGCCTTTTCTTTTGATAACGTTTTTTTTTCCGGTTATAAACAAACTATTGCCAATGCATCCTCTTCGTCCGCCATGATTGTTTACTCTGAAGTCACGTTTGATCTCGAGGGATTTTGCGAGATTGTAAAACAACAATTAGGAGGAGGCGCCCCTGACTTGACTCTGAGGACCCCCTAGGGGTCCCGGACCCCCTGTTGAAGATCCCTGGTTTAAAGAAATGCCAATAAACCATAGGATGTTTTTTCTCCCATCCCAGACTGTTGTGTGGACTAGACAGACCTTCCTCCGCAGCGCTGTGGAGGAAGGACTGGCAATGCGAGACCACTCCTGAGGTGAGCATGAATTTCTGTACCAAATTCATGCCAATCCATCCAATCTAATAGTTAACCCATTTCACTAAAAGTCAAAAATGACAACCACGTGGTGGCACTAGTGGAAGGCAGGCGATCACCAACGTTAGTAGGCTTCATCCTCTGGGATCCATAAAAATCCAATTTACAGAATGTACAAAATTTTATGACAATTCACCTAATATTTCTTTTTTCAGTCTGGACCAAAGTGGTGGTTAAGTCAAAGAACTATTTATCTACTAATCTTAATGTCCAATTTCATGCAGTACCATAGATCCAAACACCATTGAGTTATACTTACAAGCGAGGAGCAATAACTGCATATGAGTACTTTAAATATATAGTATGTTCTGCTCTAAAGAGAAACAAACTATTTTTTAATAATAGAAAAAAAATTTAATGTGGGGATTCCAGCCTGACATACCTTTGATGGTCTGTAGGCTGATCTAAAGAGTTAGCACACAATTATATATCAATAGAACTATCCTACATTTTATTTACCTGTAGTAGGCAAATAATCTCAAATAAAATGGATGGACAAACGCAAACCATCCCACTGCCCAGCCTCCTGTTTCATCTCACACACACACACACACACACTTACCACAAAGATCATGGATGGCGTCCAGCGATGAGGACCACGAGTAGCGCTCTATTCCCACTTGAGTGAGAGAGGGTGGCAGTGCCTCCAGCTCATACACTCCACGCTTCTTCCAGTACAGGAACATTATGAGTTCTTCAACCAGCTATATATGGTAATTAATATATAATCTAACTATTCAAATCATAACCCTAAAAATTAACTCATACAAAATGGTCTAACCAGCCCTTGAAAGCCCCCACAAAACATAATCTGAACTTCTGCAGACAGTTAATACACCCTTTCTCACCAACCATCTTTAGAATATCAAAACCTTCCAGACCAACTCAACTTTAAACTCCACCGACTGCCAATATCTTCACGTTCATCCTACACCTGCACAATTACCTCATCCTGCTGTAAGCCACAAAACACTTTGCTTTGAACCTTCTGTCCAAGTCTGATTCCATTTTAAGGCCGGTCCAAGTGAGCAAACTGGCTCACCTCAAGTCCAATCCGTTACATCTCCAGGGGACCATATTATGGATTCTAAACCTGGGGTAAGCTTCACCGCTGCCATCGAGGTTTTAACGGGCACGTTTTAAAATAGGCGACAGGTGATATAACTGGCCGCACTTCTTTTCTAACACGTCTTTCCACATTAGCACCAAATGCCTCTTCCGGTTGATTGTGTAAATTTTTAAGTTCCCCACTAATTGTCCACTGAAAGCCACGCACCAAATGCTGCCTAGCACCAAATGCTGCCTTTTTCTAATCCATTTAAGAGAGCTATTCCTGACTAAATTACAGACGCCCCACTGCTAAAAAGGTGTTGGAAACTTATCTCCACCAGCAAGTATTATGTCCTCTGCCTTCCCTGAGCCTCGACTTTATCCATGGCAAAGTTTCTCAAACTGTACAAAACTTTGAGTGTGAGGCGAGCTGCCCATGTTAAAGCCCTGTGTAGGATCTCCTGGCGATAGGGGGGCTTTCTGCCCACTCCATCAGACAAGTGTTGTATTCATGCAGAGGTGAGTTGCATGCTGGGACGGGCACTCTGGGTGACACAAAGATCTCTTTTAAAACCTCCTCCTACATCCAGAGACTTTCTTTATGTTTTGCGCAAACCATAAGAGGCTGACATTTTTCCGCATTAATTTGTGCCCGCGCTCTTTATGTCTCCTGAAAGATTTATTCCTTTTTATGAATGTGCCAGCTCTGTGATGACTGAGCTCAGCTATTTCTGCGGAGGTACAATGCACACATTGGCCTCTCGGAGATGAGAAACACCATTGACCGAACGCAGTCCTGTCATAAGATTCTTATCTGAGACAAAGCACTTCCACTTCCCAAATATCTGAAAAAGAGTTAAAACAACATGCAGTTAGATACCTCTAGTTGAGGCATAATATTTTCCCCAGGGTTGCTGAAAGGCTGACGCACTGCTATTATGCGTCTAAAATGGGAGAAGAAATACTGTGAGAATATGCGGCACCGGCCGGGGGAAGGGAGGGACGTTGTCACACACAGCGACCCACATGTCCAATTTTGGGATGAGAAATTAGAGGGTAGGATGGGAGCCGGTTTGCTGCTCAGCTCTGGGCTTTGCAGACATATGGTAATAATCTGAAGCAGCTTTGAGCACGCGGCTTCCCTTTTAATGAAGAGAGCAGTCGTGCAGCATGAGAACTGGGCTGCAAATACAAGGGCCAATTTCCACCTAGTGCAGAAACAGAGGCTTCACTTTCATCATCTTCCATCAGATCACCTTTTATTAAAAAAAGAAAGGCCAGAAAGTACCTGCCTCTATTATGGCACTGACATTCAAATGCACTTTGATCTGATCTCAGACTTAATATATTTAGCTCATAAAAACAAAAAATCTTATTACATTCATTTAGGAATGGACTCTTTACAATGAAAACACCAACTCGTATCTGGCAGCTGTGTGCTGGCCCAGGGTGCACTTTCTGACATGGTTTAGGTCCAGTCTTCCATTAGAGAGCGAAGGTATAATAATCACAACTAGGGCTGCACAAAATATCGGTTTGTTTATCGTCATCGCGATATCAACTGGGGCAATAAACACATATGCGACATATCGCGATAGACAAGAAAGAAAATATCAGCTGAAAACTACACTTTAAAATGTCAATTCAATGTTCAATTTGTTCAATAAAAGAATGTTGGAAATGATTTCCTTTCATTTGTTATGAATCTAACAAGCAATTTGTTGTATTTTAGCAGAATACTGAAAGCAGCAGGATGCAGAACTAAGTACACTTTAAGATCTGTTTATTTATTGCAAGTAATATCTTTATCACGATATTCAACAGCGTTATCGCAGATTGCATATTTTCCTCATATCGTGCAGCCCTAATCACAACCAGGATGTAGGTAAAATGACTTTTTCCACCACCAGACTACATATATTCCAAAGTTCTGAATACCTGTCAACTTTGAATGTTTTCTCCCATCTTAAAGCTATAGTGCGCGACTATTTTGTATTAATCAACGCCTGTTACATTCAAGCCATTGCTGACTGAGTCGATACAAAGCCAATTAAGACCATCAGCTCCACACAACTCTCCCTGTATTTGTCAATATGGCTATGTTTAGAACATAGCGATCTCAAGCGACCTCCGAAGGCTTGCATCATGTCGATGCAACGACAGTGATGTCATTAGTTAGAATTCCTCGTGTGGGCGACAGAAACTACACTCTTTAGATTTAAAGGGGTTCTCCAGAAATTCAGTATTGTGCTTTCAAGTCAGGGGCCTTGTAGAAGAATGGTCTAAATCAAAAACAGCCGAGGCAGAAGATATTCTGACTTTTACTCCCTAGTATGGGTCAAGCTCCAAAAACACTGGATGCTACATTTCCCATAATGCAACTTGATCATTTAATTTGACCCTGCCTGCCTCCTAAATAAACAGCCTCATCTTTTAAACCCCCACACTGCCCGGGTATAATGCAGGCCTCCTGAGATGACATCACTATTACATCATTAGGGTTATTTATTATAACTTTTGAAAGCTCAACCAGAACCACTCTAGACATAAGGAAGTAGTACTCCTCATGAAGACCAAAACTTAGGCTGTGTCTCAAACCGCCTACTTCGGTCAGTACACTGCTAATGTACACTGACCACTTACTGCCGTAGTGCCCACTGTCGATGGTTAGTATTGTCCCAAACGGAACACTTATGATAAAGCACTTACCGGAAATGACGAGCGGTCGGCTCGGCTCGCCGCCTCTCAAAATCTGATGAAAATCTTCTAAACTGACCTTAGTTGATCTGAAATGAAGACAGATTCAGCAACTGCATGGCCTATTTCTCGCTTAAAATGTCTTCAGAAACACGTTTCGGTGAACTATTTTCGTAAAATTCGAGATCGTATTCCAAACGAGCCGCCATCTGGCCGCCATTAAGCTCGGATGTAAAATCTGCGAGAGCTAATATGCACGTGACGCGTTCGTCCAATCAGCTGCCGGTCGACGTCCCTGGTCCCTCCCCTTTCCGCTTTGTAGTCAAGATGGCGCAGGTTTAGTGTGCGTAGTGTCCATCGTTCTACACTGAACTTTTTGACTTTTTTTAGGGGGTCATCCGGGTACTTTCAGTGCACTGACTTTTTCGTTATCTACACTATATACTTAAAACTAAGTGTGTGAAGTGTGCAAGTAGGCGGTTTGAGACACAGCCTTAATGTACAATCACACCTGTACGAGACATTTTTATTCCCCTTAAAACTCAATCTGTACACGCCTGTACAAATAACTTAGATCACTGGATCAGATAAGAGTGTAAACTTATTCCAAATGTGGCATCCAGCAGCTTAGGGCAAACATTATACCAGAGTCAAAGCATGCATGTCTACAGTACAATCCTGAACACAAGCACTTAACCTCATTTCTACTGGCATTGGGTAATGGTTCACTAAGGCCACATCCACACATACCAAGACAAAAAAGAAAATGTGCGTCCAAACGGATCCATTTGTAAATGACTCAACACGCTACTTCATATTCCAGGCCTATAGGTGGCGCTGTGTCTGCTACAGAAATTCACCAAAAACGCATGTGCATAAAGCTTGCATGCTGCATATAAACAGATAGTAGAAGAAGAATCCAAACACAAGAAGAAGGCGATGAAAATGGCTAGTGCAAGGAAACCAGAATCGTTTGTGTGGACCGATAGTGAATTGTTGGATAAGAGGTCGAAGGCTAGAGGTCGAGGGGTGTGGCGATGACATCATCGATAGGCAAGTATGCGGCTTCGCCGTCCAAATGAAGCCGAAAGGGCGGCGTTTTTAAATTTTTTCACCCTGTGACCAGGTTTAAAAAAAGTGCGTCTTCAGGTAGTGCGTTTACAGGATTTGTTTGGATTGGACCAAACAATGCAAACGATGCTCAGTATGTTGTTAGCATTATTATCCTACAGAAAAGCTCCAGGACATTTTGGGAAGTACACATATTCACAGATTATGAGTTTGATGAGAAGATTGATACCGCTCTCATTTCTGTCCGTTAAATATGAAGCTACAGCCAGGAGATGGTTAGCTTAGCTTAGCATAAAGACTAGAAGTGATGGAAGCATCGGCAGCAGTATGAACCTTGTCATCTAACTCTTAGCAAGAAGGTGGATGAACATATTTCCCAAAATGTCAAAGGATCGTTTAATATAGCATAGGTTTGCTAGTAAACACACCTAAAATATTTGAAATAAAAACTGGAGTTCTTTATTACAAGTGTTTTTCCTGCACTGAGCATTCACCATAACAAAAAAGTTGGCTAAACTACCTGTGATTTGCTTTGGTGTGAGACAGAAATAACCTCCAAGTGTGCCGAGCTTGAATGAACTGGCTTCTCAACAGAATCACACTCACTAAAGTATTAATGGTGTGTTGAGAAATGAGCGCGTGTTAGTGGGTGCAGTACGACAAGACTGTAAATGAGCCTGTCGGTGTGTGTGCGCCGTGGGGGGAGAAAAGTGTGTGAGCCAGAGTGTTGACAGAGGGAGTGCAGTTATAGGCTTGTGCGTGCCCATGTGGAGGAGGTTTGGGGTTATATTTAGCAAGGTGGCCCATCAAACGGGCCGAGGTTAACCCTTCACCGGCAAAGCGAAGACGAGGAGCGGTTTAAGACTTCTATGCGTGAAGGAGAAAATGTAAAAGATTAATTTCAGTTTCATCTCTAAAAAACTTCTTCCAAGTGGCTGGGTTAGCTCAGTTGGTAGAGCAGGCGCACATATATAGAGGTTTACTCCTCGATGCAGCCACCGCAGGTTCAACTCCGATCTGCAGCCCTTGCTGCATGTCATTCCCCTTCTTTGCCCCCTTTCATGTCTTCATCTGTCCTGTGGAATTAAAGGCCTAAAATGGCCCAAAAAAATTATCTTGAAAAAACTTCTTCCAGCCAGACTGTCTGTGTCTCTATCTCAGATGCAGAGAGTAATGAGTACAGCCTGTGCTTGGTGATTTATTCATCAGCATAATAACTACCAAATTGCTGCTAACAAGACGAAGAGTCTGCAGCCATGCAGACACAGTGCTGCTTGGTTAAAGGTGCTCTAAGCGATATTGGGTGACGTTACTTCTTGTTGACATTCAAAGTATTGTCAAACAAAACGGAGGCTAGCTCGCCCCTCCCCCTCCCTTCCGTGCTTCCTAAAACAGTCATGAACGCGCATTGTGGAAGTAGCTTACGTGCTAACGCTACTGCGGTGATGGCTCAACCAACTCATTCTTGTCGGTTATTGGCTGGAACGCTGTTTGTTATGTTTTGTGGTGCAGGTTGGCGCACTTTGTTTTTGTTGCCGTTTGTGGAGCCTGGGCTGTCTACAGAGACTGTGTTTTTTTTACAGTGTTCAGGGGACAGGCAGCTAGCAGATGGTGAGAAGATGTTTGCTGTACGTGACAAAAAATGTTGTAGCCTAAAAAACGTGACATCGCTTAGAGCACCTTTAATGTCAGCATGCTAACATGCTCACGATGACAATGCCAACATCTTTAGCAGGTATAGTGGAGAGCTGAAACAATTAATTGATTGACAGAAGATTAATCTGGCATTACCAGACCTTCCTCGTCTGGCTAGTCCACACAGCATTCCGGGATGGGAGAAAAAACAGTGCTCTGGTTTATTGCCATTTCTTTAAACCAATCACAGTCGTCTTGGCCGGCGCTTAATGCCGGAAAGAGCAACGGCGCTGCTGCAAAATAGCCTCGGGAAGGAACTTGTTTTGGTGGAACTTGTCTACGTTCAAAAGTAGTTTTAGTCGTGCAACAGAAAACTCAGATTGGACAGATAGTCTAGCTAGCTGTCTGGATTTACCCTGCAGAGATCTGAGGAGCAGTTAACCAGAGTCCTCAGAAATCCACCGGAGTTTAGAACGCCAACACAAAGAAAGAGGAAGGTGGCGGACTTCCGGCCGAAATGAAAGACATCCGGCGTAATATTCGGCGGCACCTGAACAATCCCAGGAAAGGAAACGTTAGAGCTGGGCAATATATCGATATTCTATCGATATTGTGATATGCGACTAGATATCTTCTTAGATTTTGGATATCGTAATATGGCATAAGTGTTCTTTTCCTGTGTCATTTTCTGAACCAGACTGTTCTAACTGTTCTATTATTTGCCTTTACCCACTTAGTCAATATATTCACATTACTGATTATTATTTATCAAAAATCTCATTGTGTAAATATTTTGTGAAAGCACCAATAGTCAACACTACAATATCGTTGCGGTATCGATATCGTGGTATTTGGTCGCCTCCAAAAAGTAGTTTCAGTCTGGACCAAAGTGGTGGACCGACCAAATCTGTAATCAGCTTAATGGCATCCCACAATCAGCAAGATTTACTACATCTAAATCCAAAATGGGATTGGGTACCTAAATGTGGTTTGTACCATATTATCAACAGATTATATTCTAATATTTTCTTCTAATGATAACATTAACACTGCTACATCAACCATCAGAAACTTGGCTGCAAGAATAGGGTGTGCGGGACCACCCCCCCAGCAAGTGAATTACTATGAGGCATCATGTAATTTAACTGTCCATCCTTAAACCAGCAGGGACAAACAACCCCTCTTCAACTTGTTGATATGAATAATCCCATAATTGAAACAATCTGGATAAAATTGCAGTGGGGGCTGCCGTTGAGAAGCCAATAACAGAGTGAACAGGAATCAAAAACACTTATTTCCTTAAAAGTACAGTTATTGTCATGTGGAGGGTTGCAATACGTATAAACAGCTATTTAGCCAGGGTGGAGGTTAGGAGTGTGGAAGGACACATTCAGAGATAAACTTTTGCCGTTATGTTTCTTAAGTTAAAGGCGCATGTGACCTTAACATAGCCCCTTTAATTATTTGCTGCACAGTATGATGAGGAGCAGCAGCAGCGCACTGTTGGTCTATTTACAACATGGGACCTAAAGGGGGGCAAACAATGGGTTTTATTGGATCATATTGGTTAAACTTTACACTCTATTTTATTTATTTGCAAAGCACCAAGAGGAATGCCATCCAATTTCGTTTTATCCTGTACAATGACAATAAAGAATTATATTCTATTCTAGACCAAATGTAAAGATAACACTGACCAATGACCACACATACACGCCTGTACAAGGTTGATTCCAACTACTACTACTGTTCTCGGCCTGATGATGCAGAACAGCAGAGTAGGAAGAGGACAGAGAATAATACCACTCAGGGCAACGAAAAAAGGCAGTATGCCATCTGAAATCTGAACCCAGAAAACATGTCTACTTTTGTGAAGCAATGTCCTACAAAACAGGGAATAACAGTTATACAAAGTGCTGTGAATGAGGGTAATAAGAGCTGAAAAGTCAGGAGTATTACAACAGTATCAGCTTCTGTTAACTATCAGCCATTTCAAAGTGTTCTGGGAGTCCTTTGTAAGAGAGAAAGGGATGATCGGAAAAGATATGTGGGGGAAACTGGCCTCCAGCTGTGAGCATGTTTATAATGACTTCATCTGTGACTAAAAACTGCAAAATAAAGGCAAACTGACGTCTTATATTCTTATATTCTATTTCTAAAGAAGCTGTATTCTGTTTACTATTTTAGAGAACAAAGGAAAGCAGCAAATCTTCACATTTGTTAGGTTGGATTTAGGCTCGCATTTTCAGCTCTATCTTCACAGCGCTGTGAAGTAAAGGCTGATTTATGCTTCCGCGTCGAATCGACAGCGTACCCCAGCAGACCGCAAGGACTGTGATTGGTCAACTCGTCAAGTGTGTTGATAGTCGGTGTTTCAAGCAGCCTACTGTGGGGAGTAGCAACATGCTAGTTCACTGACATAAGCTTTGCAAATGAACTCGATAGACTTGGTTACAATGACGGGGTTATCGTTTGTAAAGTGTCTATATTGTCAGTAACATTTTGAAATTAGCACTTCGCCAGCAAGCAGTACTTTGTGTGCACTTGTGCTAAAGTTTGCTTGCTAACATAACATAAACTGGCTGGCAGAGACCTCGCAAATAACCTCAGACTTATTTTCTGGTTACAGTAACTATCTATTATAGTCTATTTCTTGATACGTTTTTAAAAAATCTAAGCAAGAAAAGGCCAAACAAATAAGATTAATATTTTAGCACGACAGTCTATGGGGTTTAACATTCTGAGTACCGTTTCGGCGACAGCCCTTAGCGTTATGGCCGTGAAATGCAACGTGATGCAAAGCAACCCCGACGCAAAGGTACTCCGAAAGGGTAACTACACCGTAGCAGCGGCAAACATTGTCACAGCTTACAATACGGGACAGCATCCTGTCTCAGTTTTCACAAAGAGCAATTTAAAAACAACTATATAAGAAAGTACATTGAGGACTAAAATATAATGGACGAGAGGTAAAACGGAAGTAGCACTAGAACAGCAGCATTCAAATAACAAGGGCTCAATATTCTTCTTTTCCGTTCACGGCCTTCATTAAACGAGTCAAAGTTGTTGTGCAAAAGAAAAAAATATTAAAATCAGGTGCAACGTTGCATATGAAGCTGGGATATTAATTCCTGAGCAGTTGAAAGAGAGAGTGAAAAACTGTGACCCGGAGCACCATCAGGAAAAGGCAGAAATGCAAAGAGTGGAAAAGAGAAAGGAAATTAGTGTCGGGGAAAAAGTGGAACAATGGAGAGACAGTCTGAAAAAGGAAGTTTGAACTGTAACAAGCCACGAGCCAGGCGACACACACACACACACACACACACACACACACACACACACACACACACACACACACACGGCTTGAGCGTTGCAGCAGGAAGACTAAACACTCCAAATGTTCCTCAGAGCTCGCCAGCCTTTTCATAGTAAAACCTCCACAATTCTGCTTAAAAAAAAACCATCCCATTACTACAAGTTCATTTTAGTAACTCTTTTGGAGCTTTCGATCACAAACTCATGTGATCAGACCCTTTTCTCAGATGATGTACCAAAATGAACCTCATCTTTAATGCCAACATGGACCAGAAGTCCTACAACAAAAAATGTGATTGATGAAATTTGAACACTGATAACACCACGCAAACTCCGTCTGCTGATGATCATGTACTATGACTGAAAGCTCTAAACTAAAAGCTACTAAACGGACCATGTGGTAAGACTGTTTTCTCAAATGCTACTCAAAAATTTACTGTGAACCGCATCTTAAAAAAGCCAACATGGATGAAAAGTCCTTGGTTAGTGCTAAGAAAAAGTGAAAATTTTAACTCCCACAATCATGTGATATGCTCAAAAGCTCCAGAACAGCTACCAAACGGACCTTGATCAAGTCAACTTGTTTTGTCAAGTGAAGTAACGGCAGGACTGAACAAGTTCAACATCTGAGAAAATGAGTTTGTATTTTGAACGTCTTTCAGCAGTAATTCTCAGTAGCCTAAATGCTGCTTGATTTTCTTAAATCTGAAAAAAAATTTGGCAAACTATCTTCTAAATGGGCCTTGTGGTGTGGAGACTTTTTTTCCCCTCAACTGCCATTTCCAAGGTCAAAAATAAACTTTGAACCTCAGCTGAAAAGCCCAACATGGACAAGAAATTCTTCATGTGCTAAGAAGCATCTAATTCCACTCCTGCAGGGAAAACTCTGTGTGAAGCTCACGTGACATGATCGAAATCTCCAGAACAGCTACTAAATGGACCTGGTGGTGAGACTGACAACTTGAAAGTGGCATTAACCTGCAAACATACCAATAATATTCCAACATGAACATATCTGAGCATCAACTGACTAAAATAAAAGTGTTGGACTATAAACTACGCTAACCAAACCCCATTGATGAAATCATTCATTTAAGCCAGAACTTCATGAAGCCTATATCTACAGATGTTCTCTTTTATGATGATGACCGACACTTTTACATCCTAATAGTTCATCAAAAGAAAGTAAGAGCTGAGGTTTCTAGTCTGTGTTTTGGTTTTTTTTCGGTGGTGGACAGAGACCAGACAAGACATCTGGTCCCAGATTAGACCAGTGTGTTTAAGACAGGCTTAAGACTCTGGTGGCCTGGAACATTGAAGGGTTCCAGACTCAACCAATTAAGGCTGCTAAACTTTAACTCCATGCTTACTGTATGAACCCATGAGCTGCCCGCAATGCATACATCACACATGTAAAGCCTGCCAGAGAGAGAGAGAGAGAGAGAGAGAGAGAGAGAGAGAGAGAGAGAGAGAGAGAGAGAGAGAGAGAGAGAGAGAGAGAGAGAGAGAGAGAGACTTGCTGGGTCTGAAGATAAAACAATAAGTGGAGTAGTGAATTAGATGACTAACAGAATATTAATCTGCAAATATTTTTATCTTTAATCATTTGTCATTTTTTAAAAGAGAAATGTCCACACAAAAAATGATATATTTATATATATAATTTATTATTGTAAACTCATTCTCTTTAGGTTTTAGGACAAACAAACCATTGGGAAATCAGTTGCTAGTATCAGCCCTAGGAAAGTCTACATATTAAAATGTTTTACTTTGATGTGAATTATGAGCTGGGAAAGAAAGAGGAGAGCACAGATGGCAGGCCAGGGAGGAAAAACACAGTAAATAATGTTGGTTAGAGATTTACAAGAGCTAATAATCTATCATCTGAGTGTACATGCTGCTGAGCCTTCATCATGGGGGGAACTTCAGTACTGTCTTCCTCTGCATGTATTAGAAAATAAAATACCCCTGCCTCCAGCTGGGATAATTGCTCAGGTCACTCGCCAAATCCAGATATTAACTTCGATGATAGAAAGGGGGGGGCATTAAACACAGATCAGGAGCCTTCTAAGGATCAAAGACTTCTTTAAGAGAAACTCAATGCGCAGGGTGAATTACACAAGGTGTTTCAGTACAGAACAAAGCGTTCAGGTGACTCATGTTAAGATGATGCTGTCTTATGCAACAGCTTGGCATTGATATGGAAAAGAGATACCATATCAGTGAAGTTACTTCATGAATGTTTACTTACTGAGACGTAATCGCAGACCAAGCCAGCTCCTTGGTGGCGATTTGTGCAGAACTGAATTCATGGTCCACTTGTTTGGCACCATCTACGAACGTAGTCCTTCTCGGGAGAGAAAATAACCCCTGCACCAACAACAGCTCCTCACGGGTCCGTCTGTCGGTGTGTGGCAGCAGGCTCAATGCTAATCACCCAGCGATGTTTAATGAAGCAGTCCTCTCTATGGCATTCTCACTTGCTTCCCATTTATGCGGTCGCTCTCTCTTTAAAACGCCTCTCTCAGTTGGAGATCGGTGGTCGGCGGCGAGCACAAAGCTGCAACTCACATCGCGGTGAATGCACGGGAAAAGAGTGGCAAAAATGCATCCGCGAAAAAAAATGAACACCGGTCTATCAAACAGTGAGGTACAGCTGCAAGTTGGAGTCCATGCTAAGCTGTAAGTAACCTGTTGCTGGCTGCACACATGTATGCGATAAAGAAATCTCCTCGACGTCCAAACGGTGAAGCTCGGTCGGTGCAGGAATGAGATTACGAGAAGAACAACACATTAGTCGACCGTGTCATTTTTAAAGAAGCAAATCCATGGCTGGACTTCGTGCTATCAACTTTACAAAACGTGCTGCTGAAGTTGAACCCATTTAGCTGTGCGTCGTCTCGCCGCCCTCTCTGACCAACCGTCCGTCGGCTCTCCATTCATTCAGACAACTTGGCTGGATCGGGATCCACAAAAGACTCGATGCAGTTTCTCTCTCAAGTTGTGCAGTGTGGCAGCTAGAGGCGCCAGAGACACACTCAACAGCACACAAACCAGATCCATTCAGTTTCTGACGGATTTTATCCAAATTACATCCGGATGCCTGTCAACCAAGTTAAATCTATAACAATAGTCAAAAAGAGGACATATTAAAATTACCATCTTTCTTCAGTGGTGGAAAGTAACTAAGTATATTTACCCAAGAACTATTTTTAACTAGCTAGCGTTATACTTCTAACGTTAACGTTAGTCCAACATTACAATTCATTTTGCATTAGTTTAATAACTTTACTTTTCAGATTAATGAAACAAAATATAATTAACAGATACATTATTAAGATAAAAGTTACATTTACCAGGGCAACATTATAATTATAATCCAATAAATTGAGCTAGCTAGCTACATTTCTAAACGACACCTGACGGAGATGACCGGTGTTGCTAACAGATTTAGCTGTAGTTAGCTAGTGTTAGCTAATGCTAAAGACATACAACTTTGTGAGTTGGTTGAAAACTGTCTCCAGGTAATGCTGGAGTTGCTGGAGTGTAAACTTTCCCAAATAAAAGAAAGGATAAAGTGCCTGTCATTATTCTAAACTCTGATATACTCTTGACTCCCATATTCCAGCCCAAAACAGATATATTTCTAATGTAAACTGGTACCGTGAATAATACTGTACCTTTTTTCACGGCAGACATGTTGACATGTCATAGTAGGAAAAGCACAGGTGTATTCAAAACCATTAATTATGGTTACATTCCACTTAGGAGAGACCCTGGTATTGTGCATGCTGACTCACTGAAATAGCTTACTGGGACACTTGATGGAATTGAGCCATCATTATCAATTTCAGCTGTGCATTTCATACTATGACAAGTCAAAATGTCTGCTGTGAAAAAGGTCTACAATAAGCTAATGATATTGATATGATATAGCCTTTGAAAACAACGCTTTACAGGTAGTAGGTTGCGAAACCTGAAAATATGCACTACTAATATTCAATATCAACAGACATTCAGGGCCCTTAGGTCCTACTTTGTTGCCTGATCAGAGTCCAACTTGAAGAGAGGCCCTGTACCCCAAAATATAGGTTTAAGATCTTTATTTAAGACAGAAAATCAGATTACCATGAAACAAAACTGTGGTTGTACACAATGCTCAAAAAGTGGGAGAATGAGGGGGGGTGGTTAATAGGCCCCCAGCAGATTTTTTTGTTGTTGTCCCAAGCACCCTCATGGCATTACATTATTGTGTAGTTTTAAAAGCCAAACCATATAATGAAACAGCTAAGTCTGAGGAGGTTCTCTACTCCAGTGTATTTTTAAACTCAACAAGGGGATTTGAGCACTTATAATGGCACACTGCCTAGGCATTGTTACATTGCTCAGCACAATTGTCTTTGTCTTGTTTGTTTGGGTGGGGGGACGTGACATAAGTGATATGACAAATTATTTAACACAAGGTTTAAAATTAAAATGGAGCTACACAACCAAGATGCCCTTTTTACTTTTAAAAGCTTTAAACACACCACTGATTCTGTCAGGAGCGTCATGTTAATATGGAATATTAATAGCACATGTATGCCGTTTTAGGAAAAACTAAAAATCTGCACAATCGAGAAGCTGGGGAACGCTTGGTATCTTTGTTTCAAAAATCACTTACTGTTTTTGAACAGTACTGAGGCGGACAGCTTGTGCTTTATATAATTTATATACATGCTTTCTCTTTCCAACTTTGATGCCAGGTAACCACAGGTAAGTTTGACATACTACTAACTACAGAATGCCAGGAGCATCAAATAAATCCTAAAGGGTAAAGGAACTACATCTTTCACTAAAAAAAAAGGTATGTAGGTTTTGCTTGATTGTTATAGTTATTTAAATGTGTGTTCAATGAATTTCACCAATGTGTGTTACTTGTAATCATTCAGGTTCATGTATTGTAGACTGTCTAGTGGCACCTCTACAGTAGGATTTCTCTTTGGTTTGCAGGAGGTCTATGGGAAAACATCTGATCCGACAAAGCCAAAACAATGACGCTGCCAAAATGTGACCGTGTTGTGTTTGTGTGCTCCCACCCTCAATAAAGAGGCGGGGAACAGCGAACAAAGAAAAGCGAGGGGGCAGAGAGGGGATGTTAAAACAGCCCACTTAACAAATGAGCAATTCTTCACTGTGTGAGTGGATGTTTACAACAGAGTACTCCTTCTGTTCTCGGTCAGATCATTTAAAAGGTCTACAGTACATAGTTACAAGTTGTTCAGATGAGGTTTGTAATTTCTTTAGTCTTGATTTTCTTTTAAAATATTATGAAGATTTACAGTATTATAGGCTAGTGTCTTAATAGTTCTAATTGCTGGCCTGGAGACCTTTTCAAAGTGAAAATTTGCTGTTGTTCAGAGCATAAATCACAACATACATTTGCTGCCCCCTTGAGGTCCAAAAAGGTAGCACCTAGGAACAAAATAGTTTTAAATGGCATCTTCTATATCTCATCTCATAGGCCTACATAAAAAAAATCCTAAACGCGTTGCATTTACAAAAAGTTTTTAATGACCTACAAATGCCGGAACATTTTTGTGTCCCTTTAACCAAATGTACAGCAGTTAATGCAGAGCTAGTCAACAGTAAAAATAGACATTTCTGTAAAACCTTTGACTGGTATTGAAGCACAATAATGACAAAAATGGGCTTCAGATTAACAGAAAATGTCATGTGAAAGATCCCTCCTCAACTCTGCCTTCTACACTCTATATGGATCTATGACTATATGACTGAAGTAAATATCAAGATGGGTTTAGCACTTATGCAAGACCAACCACAAGTCTGAACCAAAGTTGTTTCTCATTTAATATCTGGCAGGTTTTTGAATTATTTCGCAGCTTTGGAATGCATCTATACAAAGAGATGTTAAACAAGAGCTTTAATTAAGTACAAAGTGTGATAACAGACGTTTTCGAACCAAACAGTTCTAGGGTCTCTCTGAGAGGAAATATCTACAGGGGAGCTCCCCCGAGAACTACATACCTTTAAGGGCTTTTGCATTTGCACCGCCAAAAGAAACACTGAAGTGACGTAAGCCAGCCTATATATTCTACACTGGTTACAGAAAATGAGCCCGAAACAGTTGTCACTCATCTGGCGATAGCAACGTGCTTTCTACACTGTGACAAGATTGGATGTGGGTGAAGCATTGAGTTGTTGGATTTTACTCATTTATTGGCTGGGTAGTTAGCTAGCGGCTAAAAATGGCGGCTCCAAGTGCTGCATTGGCTCACATGTTCAACCGATCACTGACGTACACTTGCATCAGGGCCGACCAATCACTGTACACTCACCTCACTCAAAGTTCCTCTTGTGCTGGGAGAGTACCTACTCTGAAGTAAAAGTCCCTCCCTAGATATGTGTTCTTAGAACTACGAAAAAGTGTCTTCCGGTCCGAAAACGCCTATTATTGTCCATGTGACAGAAAACACAGAAACTCCTTCACAGCACTATCAAATGTATGTAGAAGTCCAGCAATAGGAAGGCAGCCATCTCTTCCTGCAGAGCATGTGATACGGCTCAACTTCAGTTCTGTACATTCAAAGGCCTTTGCTGACTGGTTTGGCGCGAGACACCAGTCGAGAAGGGTCAGGGGCAATAAACCGATGCTGTGTAGAAAATGTCATTGCGTCCCCATTTGACTGGGTCTCATCAGTCCCTTGAAGACTCGCAGCTTTCCTGCACCAGTCAGATCAAAACTGTAGTCTGTAGTGACATAGGGCATCTCTCCTTCAAAGCCAGGCTGAAATTGGACACCATAAGACGCGGTTAAAGTAAGCTTTTTATGTCACTCATATGCCAAAGTGAGAAAAAATCATATGTTTGAAGTGTATTATGTTATGAGAGAACAGAGCAGTCTTCTGACCTGTGATGTGAGGATGCAGGAAGGCAGCGATATCGCTCCCAAGAGGAGACAGTTGACCTTACGAAGGATGGAGGGCTCTACAGGGGTCAGCAAAAAGTACAGGCCTCGCGCCATGTCGATGCCTCGAAGCACACCTGGAACACATTAGCATGTAAAACGCACTGAAATCTGACATTTCAATTCAATGTTCTGTCTGGGGTCCCTGGACATTTCTGCCTTTATTGGATAGGAAAGCTGAGATATGGAAGGGGAGGGGGGAAGACATGCAGGAAAACCCTCACAGGTCAGACTCGAACCCTGGACCTTCTGCATCGAGGAATAAACCTCTGCAACTGAGCTAACCGGCCGCCCCGAGCCCTCTTTAAACTTGAGATTGTTTTATCGCCTTGATACATCATGACTTTGCTCATTTAATGAGAATTGCTTAAAAACACAATTTTAAACTGATGTCTGCTGCAGAAAATGTTTGTTCAGCAGAGGTCTAACTGAAGTAACACCACTATTTAGGATCACATACTAAAGATTTTCTTTGCGAATTCCAAATAAAAATGTATTGTTCATGCATAGCCTATATAAACATAGCATGTACAATATTTGCTCATTTGGAAAATTCACAACACTTTATGGTAAAGTTTCATGTTATTCATAAAAAAATGCTCAGTTTGGCAAAGAAAGGGTTGCACCTTACAATTTCCATACATGCCGACATAAGTTCAAAAGCAACAAATGCTTTATATATGCTGTGTACATACAGTATCTCACTAAAGTGAGTACACCCCTCACATTTTTGTAAATATTTCATTATATCTTTTAATGGGACAACACTGAAGAAATTACACTTTGCTATAATGTAAAGTATTAAGTGTACAGCTTGTATACCAGTGTAAATGTGCTGTCCCCTCAAAATAACTCAACACACAACCATTAATGTCTAAACCGCTGGCAACAAAAGTGAGTACACCCCTAAGAGAAAATGTCCAAATTGGGCCCAATTAGCCATTTTCCCATGTGAGGTGTCATGTGAGTCGTTAGTGTTACAAGGTCTCAGGTGTGAATGGGGAGCAGGTGTGTTAAATTTGGTGTTATTGCTCTCACATACTGGTCACTGGAAGTTCAACATGGCACCTAATGGCAAAGAACTCTCTGAGGATCTGAAAAAAAGAATTGTTGCTCTACATAACGATGGCCTAGGCTATAAGAAGATTGCCAACACCCTGAAACTGAGCTGCAGCACGGTGGCCAAGACCATAGAGCGGTTTAACAGGACAGGTTCCACTCAGAACAGGCCTCGACCAAAGAAGTTGAGTGCGCGTGCTCAGCGTCATATCCAGAGGTCGTCTTTGGGAAATAGACGCATGAGTGCTGCCAGCATTGCTGCAGAGGTTGAAGGGGTGGGGGGTCAGCCTGTCAGTGCTCAGACCAAACACTGCACACTGCATCAAATTGGTCTACATGACTGTCGTCCCAGAAGGAAGCCTGCAAAGATGATGCACAAGAAAGCCCGCAAACAGTTTGTTGAAGACAAGTAGACTAAGGACATGGATTACTGGAACCATGTCCTGTGGTCTGATGAGACCAAGATAAACTTATTTGGTTCAGATGGTGTCAAGCTTGTGTGGCGGAAACCAGGTGAGGAGTACAAAGACAAGTGTGTCTTGCCTACAGTTAAGCATGGTGGTGGGAGTGTCATGGTCTGGGGCTGCATGAGTGCTGCCGGCACTGGGGAGCTACAGTTCATTGAGGGAACCATGAATGCCAACATGTACCGTGACATACTGAAGCAGAGCATGTTCCCCTCCCTTCGGAGACTGGGCCGCAGGGCAGTATTCCAACATTTTTACGACCCCAAACACACCTCCAAGACGACCACTGCCTTGATAAAGAAGCTGAGGGTAAAGGTGATGGACTGGCCAAGCATGTCCCCAGACCTAAACCCTATTGAGCATCTGTGGGGCATCCTCAAACGAAAGGTGGAGGAGAGCAAGGTCTCTAACATCAACCTCGTCATGGAGGAGTGGAAGAGGATTCCAGTGGCAACCTGTGAAGCTCTGGTGAACTCCATGCCCAAGAAGGTTAAGGCAGTGCTGGTGTATAAATAATGGTGGCCACACAAAATATTAACTCTTTGGGCCCAATTTGGACATTTTCACTTAGGGGTGTACTCACTTTTGTTGCCAGTGATTTAGACATTAATGGCTGTGTTAAGTTATTTTGAAGGGACAGCACATTTACACTGTTATACAAGCTGTACACTTAATACTTAACATTGTAGCAAAGTGCAATTTCTTCAGTGTTGTCCCATTAAAAGATATAATGAAATATTTACAAAAATGTGAGGAGTGTACTCACTTTTGTGAGATACTGTAGGTTCATTTTTATTATGTTTAACACATACAGCAGTGATGTTTGTGGGACCCCAAACAATAAGGAAGTGATGCCAAAGTCAACAAAAAAACAACAGTTAAAAGGATCAAACTACATATATATTTGAGCATTCCCACAAAAGCTCAGGCAGAATACGTACCGAAGCCCACACATGGGCAGATGGGAGCCTGCGACAGCAGGACTGGGCCTCCCCTGCTCGTCACTTTCTCTCCCAGGCAGCAGAGTCCCACCAGACTGGCATTGGCCGCATAAAACATGTGGTTGGGCACTACCTCGCAATGGATCACACCTAAAGATACTGCTGTGTGGGGCACCTATGGGCCAGAGGGAGGATGGTTGGATACTTATTAACACAGTATGTCTTAGTTGATGAATTCATACACAGACTGAAATGTAAAAAGGTAAATATGTGGTTTAACGGGGAGTTAGGGCTCCTGCGTGGCGTGAGCTTGGCGTTTCTGTTGCGGGTCAGTTGCGTGGCGGCTGCGTGGCGTTTTCTATGTCTCTGCACACCACTGAGCCTTGTCTGTACACTCACATGTGTTTCCCATTGATTTACTGCACTCAAGCAGTAGTATACTTCATGTTAAACATAAATATCTACTGATTTAATTAAAGCAAAGACAACGTCGGCAGTATTGACGGCAAAATAGGTTACAGGTGCAATATTTGAAAATCAATATTTATTATTTTTTAAAATTACATTTATATCTGCATTTGTCAAAACCTAGAGACTTTCAAACATCAAAACGTCATTGATTAAATGTATTTGTGTCAAAATGACAACACGCTTGCAAGTCGCGTGAAAAATAGCCGTCGGCCTTATTTCTAACATGCACGCGTTTTCGGCGCGGCTCAAGCCACGCCTGAGACATGCGTGTCATGCAGGCAGTGTGCAAGCTCTAACCTGTTAACATGGGAGCCAAAATACAAACGGACACGCCACGCAGCTGACACTAGTGCTGGGCGGTATGACCAAAAATTCATATCACGTTTTTTTTCAAAATTATGCCGGTTTTCCGGTTTTTGACGGGGTTTTTTTTCATGCATATTCAGATGTTCAATGCATTTTCTACTCGTTGAGAGAGGAATTACTGCAGTAAATTGACTTAATTGACTCATTACTCACCACTGTATTAAGCGGGACCATGTCTTTAGCTAGGTGGTTGGTGATGGAGTTTGTAATCTCGATCCACCGTTTGCTTTTTCTGTCATAGCAAGTCCCTCTAGCAAACGCGTCTTTAAGTGACATTTGGCTCGACTTTTCTTTTGCTTTCCCCGTGTTACCTGCTGATGTGGAGGGCGCTGAGCCTGCTGACTTTAATTTCATACATTCTTGATATTCCAAGACGTGTTTGCAGCTGAGGTGGTGGAGCCAATTACTCGTGTTGCCACCTTTCACAACTATTTTAGCCCTACAGCACTTGCATAAAACGGTTGTTTGGTCAACGTCGGATTTTTGGAAACCAAAAAAACTCCAAACAACAGACCCGTGGGCTCCTTTTTTTGGCCTTGCTCAGGCTAGCTGATGTTCCTTACTTCCGGTATTTATCTTAGCTAATCGCCCACGGGCTCTAGCTTCATATTTAGAGTACAGACATGAGAGACATAATTTAACCCTCAGCAAGAAAACAAATGAGCATGTTTTTCTAAAATGACAAACTTTTTTTCTAGACTAGACTATTGTAACGCTCAGCTTTCTGGTCTACAGAGAAATACTGTAAAATAAAATCGGCTACAGTGAATTCCAAATTCTACTGCACGAGTTTCTTTAAATCTGGTAACAATTTCCCAAGGTAAGAACAGAATCCAGAATACAGCTGCAGCATGGTGACTCTGACGTACCTGGTAGGGGGTGAGGCTGTGCAGCGGTCTGATTGGCCCGGGGTCCGGAGACTGCAGCTGACTCAGGTAAGCCAGCAATGACAGCTCTCGGTGCTCATTAGTACGCTGGTGTTTCCTGCAAATAAAATGCATCCACACAAAAACACTATGAAACGAGGGAAGCTTTTTACACGTTACTGCCAACGCAGGATGATGATCCGTTGTGTACTTACGCGGTTCCTTGGCGTCCCACTCCTTGAAACTCTGATTGTACAATAAGGTGAGTGTAACTCCGGGGGGGGCTGTGGCTCTCCGTGAGCTCGTCCAGAGCGGTCTGAGCCGGCGGGTGCGTCTGGCAGCCGTGCGCCGTCCTCAGAAACTCTGGCGTGAGGGCGGGACACTGGGTGATGCCGCTATGACCGAGCTGGACCACGTGCGAGACCGGGAAGAAGCGGATCATATCCACTAGCACCTGGAATCCAAAGCCTGTGGACAGCCAACCAAAACAAGCACACGTTCAGACACTGTTTGCAGCGAGCGCATTTTAAAGTTCTTCATATTCTGTCATAAAGGGTACCCGGAGCTGACCTTTGACCCAGCCCATGGTGTTGATAATGACGGGAGTCTCTCGGCTCCGGGAGCGTCTACGCCACAAGGATTTAAGAGATTCCAGGTAGCGTTCTAAGTCTGCCTCGCACGACGAATGGCCGTAGTAGATCATGTGCTCTGGTGCGCACTGATGTGTGAAAGGAGGACCTGAAAAATAACTCAACATAAATGTAGCCCATGTTTTTTTACAAATAGTAAAGGAATTCCAAATGGGAGAAATAAAAACAGATTAATAAGAAAAGGAACAGTTCGACATTTTGGGTAAAATGCTTATTTGCTTTTTTGACTGATACCACTGTCATGTCTGGACAGTAAACATGAAGCTACAGACCAAGTGACAGTCCGGCACAAACCTGTAATCGGAAAAAGTTAAATTCACGTCATTCACGTTAAATTCACCCATTTAGCGTTAGAATTTTTTTGCAGATTTTCCACAGATAAAAAAAAAAAAACCACATGTCCACCACAAGCAAAAAAATAGTCTGCTAATTTTCATTCTGTATCACCGCTGAAAACAGTTAATTGCTAATTAGTGAGTTTTATAGGGGCTGGGAGGTGGATTTTGTTGGACAGAGAGAAAGATTTCCCCTTGTTTCTTTTTCCCGAAATGTTGAACCATTCCTTTAACACTTATCAATATCACTAAGAGGATGTTATGAACCGTGTGTTTAAATACAGCATTCAGACTTCAGAGTAACAAAACTGAAAAAAACTTACCCAGAAGTGGTTCTCTGACGGTTGACAAAGAAAGGCAACCAGCGGGAGTGAACTCTGTTTGACCGAGATCCCCTTCCAAATAATCTACACCAGTAGTGCTGTGATCACACACACAATGTTAAAAGGGGTGCACTAGAATTACAAATCTAGTAGATAAATAAATAAATTATATAGAATAGAACTTACTGATTTAGTAAGGTATTGATGAGGCTGCGGATGAACGTCGACTTGCCCACATTCTTGGTACCACATACAAGGATAACTGCACAGCCATCCATGTCCCCTGTCAATGACAGACATGGGTCCAGTAATTTGCCAGGGCAGGATAAAATGGGGAGTTTGTTTGTACAGCCATTATCAGACATGGAACATAGCATTGCTGCCATCTGATAATGTTCTGATTAAGGCTGGGCGATAATCAGGTATCACGATATTCTTGACCAAATACCTCCATATTGATATTGCGGCGATATTCTAGGGTTAACAATTGGTGCTTTAACAAAATATCTTCACACTTATAAATAATCATCAGTAATGTGGACATAATGTCTAAGTGGAGAAAAGGCAAATAATAGAACAGCTAGAACAGTCTGGTAAGTTCAGAAACGTACATCACTTTATTGTAATGCATCCTTTAAAACCAGGAAAAGACAACACTTATGTTATATCACGATAGATGTCAAAATCTAAGACGATATCTAGTCTCATATCACAATATTGATATATCGATATACACTCACTTAAAGGATTATTAGGAACACCTGTTAAATTTCTCATTAATGCAATTATCTAATCAACCAATCACATGGCAGCTGCTTCAATGCAGTTAGGGGTGTGGTCCTGGTCTAGACAATCTCCTGAACTCCAAACTGAATGTCAGAATGGGAAAGAAAGGTGATCTAAGCAACTTTGAGCATGGCATGGTTGTTGGTGCCAGACGGGCTGGTCTGAGTATTTCCCAATCTGCTCAGTTACTGGGATTTTCACGCACCACCATTTCTAGGGTTTACAAAGAATGGTCTGAAAAAGGAAAAACATCCAGTATGCTGCAGTCCTGGGGGGCGAAAATGCCTTGTTGATGCTAGAGGTCAGAGGACAATGAAAGGGCCGAGTGATTCCAGCTGATAGAAGATCAACTTTGACTCAAATAACCACTCGTTACAAGGTACGAGGTACGCAGCAAAGCATTTGTGAAGCCACAACACGCACAACCTTGAGGCGGATGGGCTACACCAGCAGAAGACCCCACCGGGTACCACTCATCTCCACTAAAAATAGAAAATGAGGCTACAATTTGCACGAGCTCACCAAAATTGGACAGTTGAAGACTTTAAAAATGTTGCCTGGTCTGATGAGTCTCGGTTTCTGTTGAGACATTCTGATGGAAGAGTCAGAATTTGGCGTTTAACAGAATGAGAACATGGATCCGTCATGCCTTGTTACCACTGGGCAGGCTGGTGGTGGTATAATGGTGTTGGGGGGGGGATCCCTTTCACCTTCAGAACTGCCTTAATTCTTTGTGTCATTGATTCAACAAGGTGCTGGAAGCATTCTTTAGAAATGTTGGCCCATATTGACAGGATACGGTCAAACATGGTATTAGTATGGTGTTCCTAATAATCCTTTAGGTGAGTGTATTGCCCAGCCCTAGTTCTGATAATGTTTCAGACATAGGTGTCCAGTTATGTAAATGTTTGGTATGGCTTCACTCGGACATGATAGTCTCACAGAAACAGCCACAGGGCTTACGCGTGGTTGGCACCTGAAGCATGACAGGGAGCGCTGTCACTGAACGGTGAGGAGTTCAAAAGTTGAATGATGTGAAGGAAGGAGAGTTTTTGTTCTCTCACAGGCTGCATCAGTGATGGATTTCAAAGTCTCAATATCACCTGAAGCTGGGAAGCACGCCTTTATTAGAAAGCAATGGTAGACAGGGAACGAGATGCAACAAATGTCCCCGGTGGGACTCAAACCGGCGACGTTGCTGCTCATGCACTGTGTCTTAACCTCTAAACCATGATGTCGCCCCACCAATTTTAGACATCGAATTCTGCTGCCTGTTTTGTATTGTCTGGCAGAACACACACATGAATTTGTAAAATGTTAAATTAGTACTTCTAATTGCTCACATGCTTTCTGAAAAATGTATCACAGTGATCTTAATCAGGTGGACAAGACACTTTCAATTTCTCCCTGTGCATTTAAATGTTTTTGCAGACATGAGAGCGACATGTAAAAATTGCCATAACATTCACTTAACGAGGTGTGTGTCAGAAAGGAGCTTACCTCTACAGGCGCTGACGACCATGTTAAGAGCCTCCCTGTAGGTGTTTGACATCTTCAGGCCATCGACGCCTCTGGCCAGGGGAATCACACCCAAACCATTGAGGGGAGTGTCAAGAACAGCTGACATCAGTTCACTCTGCAAACAAGCCGGGAGGAAAAGCTTCATTGTTAGAACATTTAAAAAATGACCCAAACATGGGGCACCTGTACTAAGGTTCAGTCCTTACCGCAGCGGCCCAGGGTTCGAATCCGACCCACTGCCCTTTGCTACATGTCATTCCTCCTCTCTCTCCCCTTTCCTGTCTTCAGCTGTCTTTATCAAATAAGAGCCAAAAATGCACAAAAATAACCTTAAAAAAAACAATTACCTACACATTAACCTATACATGAATTCTGCTCATGTTCTCCTGATTCCACCTCTATTTCAAATTCAGTGCACTTTCATTTCTTGTGATTAGGGGAATATTGACGGTAACCCAATCAACTCACCACCGGGGGGCTGAACAATTCACTGCGATCTGTGAAGCTTGATAGAAACCGCGTCAGAGGCGTCTCCATGGGCTCCAGTAGGATGATGGAGGAGTTGGACGTAATCCGTTTTAGCAACTTTTTCCGCGATGCTGCAAAAACGCACATTCAAAGGGGTTAAAGGACAGAAAAGTGCAGTCCATGGTACAATTTTTTTTTCTCCAATACGCAGCTCAGTATTGTGTCACCAAATAGAAACTCCTAGCCTAAAGTATGCAAAATGAATATACAATGAGAACATTCCTCTCTTATAACAGTGTGCTACTGCATTTATACCTGTTGACAGGTACTTTCGGAGGATGGGTGCAGCCTCCGTTCTGTCATCTCTGGAGTGATCAGAGCTTTCCATCGCTCTAATGGTCAATGGACAATGTGAGGCCGGGGAGAAGAGTGGATAGGACTGCTGGCCCTCTTCAATAGTGAACCCCATCACTTCTACCCGGCCATACAGACAGGTCAAGAAGCACTTCCCACGGAAACACAGGGTCTGTAGGAGAGTAAATGTAATTCTCAGTCAAATAAATGGATTAAAAAAAAATCCTAATTGTTGCCAGATCTTTACCAAAATATCCTGAAGCATACCTGATCCTTCTCCATGACAAGTACTGCATGGTTTTGTCGATCATCTCTCTCCGCGCAGTAATGGAGAGCCTCTCCCTCCAGTCTACTTGGGACTACATCCTCCTTGTCCCCCGAGGTCTCTAAACCGTTCCCATTAATGGACTGGGAATATTCCTTCCAGTCCACCGAGTCATTTGACCCGTTGTCCATTGTAAACGCTGAACTTCCATTAGCCTGAGTGGGAGATTTCTTAAATACAGGCTGATGGGTGTTTTTCTTGGAGTCGGAGACGGGCTTCGCCTTGCTCTTCAATCTCTTCACGGTGGGCTGTTTCTTCACAGACGCCTGGTGCTCCTTCGCCATCCGGGCCATGACAGGACTGGAGTTGAGCTCTAAGGAACTGACGGGAGGCCGGGACCGTTTGCCCCTCACGTCCTTCCATTTCTGAGATTTAGCATGGCTCTTGACCTGTGCGGGTTTCACCTTCATGATTGTGAACAGCAGTTATTCATGTGGGAGCCGACGAATAACAAAAAGGGGGGATCCTGCGAAGACAGAGGCAAGAAAATTAGTATCTGAAAGGCCAGGTGTCTCTGCGAACAACGAATGGCAATAAAATTACTATACACTCATTAATTCAGTGATAACCAGTTTTGGAAGAAGTTCTTAAAAAAGTAAAAAGGTAGCAATTTCAGTGTAGCAAAAAATAGTCCTGCATTCAAAACTTAAGTGAAAGTACTGAATCATATTTATAATGTATATTGTTGGATTATAATTATTAATGCAGCAATGTATACATCACTTTAATTACTTTAAATCCTGCTGCTGAGTGAATTTGATTCCAGGGATCAATAATGAATCAAAATAATCAAACTTAATGTGTTCATCACGTCATTGTTACAGCTGGTAAATGGGAAGCTAATTTTAACTACTTTATATACTGCTGGTTAACTGAATGTTAATCTATAATAATGTATTAGTTGATGAATATTTAGTATCATGAATTTGAATCTACTGGCTATTAGCTAAGTAGCCTAACTAAAGTATTAGAACATTGTAGTGGGGTATAAAGTAGAAAGTAGTATAAATGGAAATACATAAGTAGAAGTACCCCAAAATTGTTCTTAAGTACAGTACTTGTGTTAATGTACTTGGTTACTTTCCACAAGTGGGAATACATTTTAAAATCACATTAGCCAATTCGATAGCATTTGAAAGCTAAGCTAACCATGCTTAGACGTAAAACGATCCAACTGTATGCTTCTCATAATGTAGCTACGTTAGTTTCTCAACATGTGAGGCTGAGTAATAAATGAATGAACATGTTTCTACCCTACAAAGAGAAACCAGGTGTCAGACAACAATGCATTTTAAAATAACGTCACTTATCCACCCATGCAACTAACGTTATCAAAGCCCTAACAGAACTGACAGCAATGCTAACTGATAGCTAATGCTGTTGCATTCAGATGGAGAAAACTTACCCCCGCTTGTGGAAAACAACAACGCGGAACTGTAGAGATGACTCTTAATTGTGTTAATAAATGGATAGCGTTAATAATTGGGAAAGTGAAGCCAATGAGCTGGCTAACTGTAACCACAGCAGTGCTAACAAGCTAGCGTACATGTGTGAGCCACAAACAGACGCCGCATCTAGATGGTTGACTACGGTTTAACCCGGAGTTTAATTATTTACGTTTAAGTTATTAAGCAAAACTATTGCTCTTTGTTTAGCGTGCTCACACACAAATACAAATTAACAAACAGTACTATAGCCACATTTAATAATTATATTTGTAGATATTCTATTGTCACTGGTGGGCATGTTGATGTTTAATAATGGACAACAAGCATTTTTCCCGGAGTTCGGTCGCGTAACTAGCGTCACATCCTCTTCCTTTTGCAGATTTTAGGGGCCTACAAGAAACGAAAACAAGGTGCATGTAGCGGCTTTGCTACATTTTCAACCTATTTACAGTACACCCGAAGCGGGTGCAGCTTCTCAACAATTAAACAGATAAATTACCAGTTTCATCGATACTGCAGATGTGAGTCTCGTGCAGCTGTCGGGTGCGTACCATGCTAAGGGAGCGTCTTAAAATATGTGCTAGGAAATAAACGTCGAAGTGCGTAGGTAGCTAGGGGTTTGCAATAATTTTAAGAAAAACTGGTTCAACCAGTAGAATTATGATAACTCCAGCAAAAATATACTAGAAAGTGTTTAGACTTTTAATAATATAATATATTTAATGTGGTAGCTATCATTGACACACATGTAATTCAGTTAGCTACATTTTGAAGAAGTGGATGACTTAACCAAATGCAAGTGATATCGAACTTTCCTAAATGTTCAACACTAATTCAAAAAAAAATCTGATATTCTATGTTTCATGTTATTATGTTCTTATGTTAAATATGTGTAACAACAATGTACAACATACAACCTCTATAGAGTTGAAGTCGAGCTACAGAAATAGGCCTATATCTGAAACTATCTTGATAATTGTTAACCACTTCAGTATTTTTTCCAATAAAAAAAACAAAAAAAACATTTTCTTTACATATAAGATTGTCAAAGCATTTTCTGCTTTTCTTTGACATTTTGGGTTTTTTAACTGATGGTAAGCTAAAACAAGGAATTTGAAGATCCCACCTTGGGCTCTTGGAAATTTATATTATTTATTTTCAGACATTTTATAGACAAATTGATTAATTGAGAGAATAAATGATGAAAAAACAATCCTAGGTCTATATACACCGTCAAACGGTTACTATAAACTGTGTATTCAAGGTTACAAATAGTACAACTGTGCCTGGGAGTGCAAAGAGTTGTGGAATAAATGTTGTATGGGTATCTCTTGCAGCAGCAGCAGACTGCAGTTAAAGCGGAGGGATGCCTGCAGCAGAGAGCAACCATGCCCAGCGTGTCCTGTCCTCCCTGAACCAGCAGAGGGCAGTAGGGAGGTTTTGTGATGCAGTGTTGAATGTGGGAGGCGGGGTGGTCCACCTGGCCCATCGCAGCATCCTCGCCTGTTTCAGTGAACTGTTCCAGCAGTCCAACATGCCCGCGGCACCGTGCACGGAGTTCTGCCTGGAGCAGTGCCCCAACGACGGCCTGGAGCTGCTCCTGAACTTTGTCTACACCGGAGAGCTGAAGTTGGATCCTGAAAACCTGGACAAGGTGCAGCGTGCAGCAACCAGCCTGTGTGTACCAGAGGCACTCACACTCTGTCAGCAGTTCAAAGACACTTCTGTGGATCCTGCGCCTTTTAAGCGCAAAAGAGGCAGACCTAGGAAGTCCACGTCAGATACGACCCCTCATTGTTCAGTCAAAGAAGAGAATTTGGTCACAGTCACAAAAGACGAGCCCAGCTTGGACACTGCTCTAACCCATTTTAGCATGGCTGCCACTACCACTACCCGCTCTGGCCGCGTAGTGAAGGGCCCCAGGCGACTGGTGACTGATGAAAGCCCCGACACTGATTTAACAGTCCCTGAAAAAGCCAGCAAGAAGGCTCCACTTATTCCCACAGAGAGAGAAAGTGATGATGTTGTTGTGGAGAACCCAAACCCAGATCAGCCGACTGGTGAAAATGAGGTAAATAAGTATTACAGTGATTGGACATTTGCTACTACGTGCAACTGCAAAGTGCAAATTATGATAGTTATTACAGACAGAAAGATTTTATTGACCCCCAACTGGAAAATATGTGAAATTTCTGTGCTACAGCAGCAAATATAAGGAACACAGCACACATACAAAATATACAAGAAATAATGAATAGAATAAAATACAAGAACACCTACTCAAAAAAATACACAGGAAAGAATGTACAACATATTTACAAGTGGCAAATAAAGAATGTACATTGTATGTGGTGTTTATTATTACATTTGTCTTGTGCTTTATTGCAGATAACCGACTTGCAGATTGACATTAATGACAACGGTGTTAGACAGGCAATGGAGGAGGAAGAAGAAGAGGAAGATGATGTGGGGGATTTTGAGGGGATGACTGAAGAAGACACCGATGAGGAGTATGTACCCGTTGAAGAGCCCAGTTCCTTGTCCCAGCCCACATCAACGGCACGGAGGCGCAAAGCCCAGAGTAAAACAGACGGAAAGGAGAATGGCGAGGCTGTGGAAGAAGACTCCAAGAAGGACTCTGTGCAGTGTCCCAGCTGTGACAAATCCTTCAAGAGCAAATACTACCTCAAAGTCCACAACAGGTACACAACTGCAATATTTTACTTCAAATTACTGTTGAAAGAATTAGCCAGTATATGTGTCTTCAAGCTTAAGTTATTGTTTATCCCAACCTCTCTACCACACTGTAAAAATACTCTGCTACAAGTAAAAGTCCTGCATTGAAAGTGTTACTTAAGTAAAAGTACGTAAGTATCATCATGAAAGTTTCATGATGATACTTTACTTAAAGTATTAAAAGTAAAAGTACTCAATGCAGAAAAATCCTCACATTTTAGAAACTGTAAACTTATATTATTATATAAATTATATTGTTGGGTAGTTTAAATTAATATCAAACATATTTTATAAACTACTGTTTTGTGTGCAAACATCTTAATTTGTAAAGTAACTAAAGCTATCCGATGAATGTAGTGGAGTAAAAAGTACAATATTTCTCTCTGAAGTGGAGTAGAAGTAGAAAGTGGCCTGAAAAGAAAAGATTCAAGTAAAGTACAAGTACCTCCAATTTGTACTTCAGTATAGTACTTGAGTAAATGTACTTAGTTAGATTCCACCACTGCCTTCCTTCATGTCCTAAGATGTTTTGTTGATCTTATGTTGATTTCATGTCGATTTTAGAATGGTTTCTCTGTGACATGTTTGTGTTGTGAAGCAACAGATTGAAGCACTATGCCCAAGACAAATTTACAATAAAGTGTATTCTATCTATGTATTTATCTATTATTCATAGGCGGCATACAGGCGAGAGGCCCTTTGGTTGCCTTAAATGTGGGAAGAGGTACTTCAGGAAGGAGAATCTTTTGCTACATGAGATCAAAGACTGTGCTAAAGTACAGGTGAGTATTTCTAAATCTGTCTTCTGTATCATGTAAGATCCACAAAAGTGTAACTTCGTTGTTTGTGCTGTGTTACAATTACAGACGTACACCTGCGTGACATGCTCCTCAACATTTAAAGGAAAAGAAGAGCTACGTTTGCACGCCGTCTCCCACACAGGAAACATGCCCCACAAGGTATACCCTAACCTAAACCTAAACATGGCATACAGTTAATCCTATTCACATTTGAATTGATCTTCATTGACGTGGTGTGTCGTTTTTCTTTTTCTTTTCAGTGTTCAACGTGTCCTGAACAGTTTATGCACAAGAAAAACTTGACAATTCACATGATGAAGGTCCATGGTTATCCCAAACCACACGCAGTAAGTTTTTCAAAATCGTCTTTCGATGAGACTTTGACTTTATGGTGTGTGTACCGACAGTAAATAGGAATTTGATTTTTTGAATTGTGTTGTAAAACTTTAGATTTCACCACAGTTGCCCTTATATTTTCATTAAAGGTGCCGTAGGTAGGATTGCGAAGATCCAGGACTTAGCCCAAAAATTTTAACATCGACAACTTCTCAGTCCCTCCCCACTTTCCGCTGAAGCCCAAAACGGTCTCCTAAGCCCCTCCCCCGACAAGGGAGAATGACTGTGTGTGCATGAGCAGTGATTGACACACAGTTAGACACCCCCCCTGGCCCTCATTGGTGCATCTGAACAGGGTGCCAGAGGAGCTCGATTTTTTTCTTTTTTTATGACCTGCTTCATGTAGTTCTACTGGAACATAGGGTTTCAGCAAATATGACAGAAAGTTAGTTTTATAAGGCTTACCTACTGCTCCTTTTAAAAGTCACATTTGAACCCAAGGCGTAAGCCAGTAGTTTTGATTGTGTTTTAAACAATGTTTTTACTTTTTAGTGTCCCCAGTGCCCCAAAACCTTTTTAACTCGGACGGAGCTGCGTGTGCACGAAGCAGCCAAACACCGAGGCGAAAAGCCGTTTGTGTGCGAGGAGTGTGGCCATCGAGCGTCTAGCCGAAACGGCCTGCAGATGCATATCAAAGCCATTCACAGGTAGAGGTTAAGAGATGGTACTTTTTGTCTGTTACAGAACTTGTTCGATCACAACAGAGCTCAACAGTGACCGCCCACTTTTTTTAACAACTCAGGTTCCAGAAGTAATTTCCCCCGTTTAATATCTCCATTGACATTTCATTAAATGCTTATATATGAAGATTTTAAAGTCTGGAGCCGAGCCAACTAGCGACGAGATGAATGGTGACCATGAAACATTTGCACAAAAAAAAAGAATTGTGAAAACGGATTTAAAAAAGGCAAACGTACAAGACTGCGTACAGAAACTATCACAGACTTCAATGGTAGACGCTCGCTCTAGCCGTTTGCGGGTTCCACCAATCCGAGATGTCGCTGTAACGCTATTTAACGTTACTGTTGTATGCAGAGCCGTCTGCACTCACAGCCTGATCCCCTCCCCCCCCTTCTCGTGAGATTTGGCGGGGCGCCACCTACCAAACTTGCATTGCTGGTTTTGCAAGCGGCGCTCCCCCCTCCCCCTCTGCTTTGCTATCGGGGTGATTCACCCTACTATGAGTTTGTTCACCATCGAAATTACTTCAAAGCTGTTATATTAAAGGTCCCATAACTTGGTGCTCTTTGGATGCTTTTATATAGGCCTTAGTGGTCCCCTAATACTGTATCTGAAGTCTCTTTCCTGAAATTCAGCCTTGGTGCAGAATTACAGCCACTAGAGCCAGTCCCAGAATGAGTTTTACTCAGAAAGTGCCATTTCTGTGTCTGTAGCTAGCTCGTTTGAAAGCCATGATGTCTCTCTCTCATGGGTTGGCCAAATTCTCTGGACGGGCAAAGCAGAGAAAGGGGAGGTAACCTTGCTCCTTATGACCTCATAACAAGCAAGATTCCAGAACGGCTCATTTCATTTTCTCAAAGGCAGAACAGGATACCCAGGGCTCGGTTTACACCTATCACCATTTCAAGCCAATTGGGGACCATAGGCAGGCTGGGGGAACTCATATTAATGTTAAAAAACCTCATAAAGTGAAATGTTCATGCCATGGGACCTTTAAAGTACAAATCTTGCATAGTGTGCCTTTAAAACAAGGTTGATTTCGTATGGACTTCTAGCTTCTACAGGAGCAGAAACGTTTGTGGTCAGTCTACCTTAGATGGTTTAGACATAATGGCTGATAATCAAAATCCTTATGGAAAAAAATCGATGGGATTTGTAATTGCGGAACCACACTGTTGAGCTCTGTAGAGGGACCAAAACAACTCTATAACATTTGCCTTCTAAAATAATACGAGTATCTGTAGATTTGAAGATCCATTTTTTTATAAAAACTGTGATAGAATTTGTGCAGATTGTTTCAGGTTTGTTTTTGTTTCTGCTTTACAGAAATGAGCGCCCTTTTGTATGTAACTTATGTGGCCATGCATTCTCCCAGAAGAACAACCTAAACATGCATCTGCGTATACACAGTGGTGAGAGGCCATACCAGTGTCATCTCTGCGGCAAAACCTTCAGGACGCAAGGTAAGGGCTGTCGTCCCCGGTCTGCCGCCGCCGGTTCATCACTGCCAACACAACTCTGTTGAATAGATCAGATCAGGGGTTTTCAAACTCGCACACAGCTCACGGAGGCGGTACTGTGACCCTAATGCTGCAGTTTGAGTCAAATGTCACTCCTTCTCTCATACCAGATCAGAATACACAGACATGATACACATATTTTTAGATTCAGTGGGACTTACATTTCCCGGGGATATCATTATCTTCGATGTCCATCGCAAAATAAACAGCCATAAATCTGCTTAAAAATCATAGAAGAAACGTCCAGAATCATCACATTTTTAAGTTTTCTTCAGTATTTAAGTAATCCAGAGATAGTTGTCCGTACATCCGGGGGTACATTGAAAACAAGAATAGTTAATAGTTAATTTGGCATATTAAATTGGGGCCCACGGTGTAACTCACTGAATCCACGGCGACATTACAGTATACTTCCCGTTTACGTTTTTAGAGCATGATTGTCCTCCAAATACAAGTAAGAGTGTGATAATAAGAGTGACAAAATCCATTAACATTAACTTAAAAAAAAAAAGAATTAAGTCTCAGAATGTCAGGGAGTCGGGGAGGGCGCAGTGTTAGACTTTAAAAACCTCCGGATTAGACTAATAGATAGATTCATTTCTCACTCAAAAAAGATATTATATGATTACTTTATATTAAGATATTATATGAAACACTGTCTTTTTTAATACCAGCCAGTCTAGATAAACACCACCGGACACACACCGGCGAGCGTCCGTTTGGCTGTGACGTTTGCGAGCAGCGCTTCACAGAGAAAGGCGCCCTCGTCCGCCACAAGGCCAGCAAGCACGAGGAGGGCCGCCCCCACTCTTGCCACATATGTGGGAAAACCTTCAAAGGTAAGATGCACCGTGCCGATTGTACAACGTGGCCCGATGAGCACAAAGTTCAGGACTCACTAATGCCATTCTTCTTGTGTTTTTGTTTGTTTGCCTCCGTCAGCGAGGGAGCAACTTCGCGTTCACTTGCGTCGCCATAAGGGCATGAGGAAGTTCGAGTGTATAGACTGCGGCTACAAGTTCACTCGACAGGTAGGCCCGCTAGGAAGGCTGCAGTCAGTTCCACTGTAGGTTCGTCTGCCTGTTTCTTTTTGGATTGATTGATTTAGCTCTATAAAATATCGGTGGGGGTTTTATCGTATAGGCTGCGGTCCATCAGGACCACAACCTCACGTCACAAGAACTGTTTCTTCCCCTCTGCAGTCAGCCTTTGCACCAACCTACATCCTGGATTATACACCTGCCCATTGCACAAACTATATATTTTTGCACATTCTGCACTAAACCACTCAGCCTATTTTTTTTAATGGTAAACAGCTATTTTGTACATAATTGTCTCTGTATTTGTTTTTTCATATTAATGATAGATATGTTTGTTTATGTATGCACCGACTACCAAGGCAAATTCTTTGTAAGTGGTAGTTACTTACAATAAATCATTTTCTGATTCTGATCAGAAAACACTTCACAAAAAGCACCGTCATAGCAGAGGATGGTTTCGGGCCATTGACCTCCAGCCACTCTGCCACACACCTCAGATGGGACTCGAACCCACAATCCCTGGCTTAGGAGGCCAGTGCCTTATCCATTAGGCCACTGAGGCTGCCACTGTTGAGTGGTATTCACACGATAACAATCCTTCCTATGGACTGGGACAATAGCCTTCGTTTGAAGGTAAATCGGGGAATGTGCCTGAACGTGTGTTAGTGGCAGTGTGACGTTGTTTGTTGTGTCCAACACTGCAGACTAATTGTTCGGTCTATAAACCATCAAAACAAGTGACAAATTGCCTGTTACAGTTTCCCAAAAGCTGAGACGTCTTCTGTTCAAAGATATTCAGTTTACTATCACAGACGATGAGAAAAAAACAGCAAATATTTACATTTGAGGAGCTAGAACCTCTTATTGTTTTTGGTGTGTGTGTGTGGGGGGGGTTAAAGGGCATGACAGTTGCAAAAAAAAGTGTATGTCTATCTAGATAAAAGAAGATCCCCCTACTCATTAACAAACTCACTGCTTCTATGCCTTTGGTAAAAGAACTACTTTTTAGAACAGATGTGCAGACCTAACATTTTCACTAATACTGTATTTACTTATTTAATTTAGGCATACATGGCTATCTCTGCATTTATATTACTGTTAAAGAAGTTGGAACATTTCATTTGTAAGTCTTATTTACTTAAGTTATGTGACCATTGGTCTCTTTTACTTTTTAATCAAAACCTAAACTTTTTTTTTTCGTCCAAAAAAACCAAAGATATTACGTTTCCATTCACAAAGACAAAGAAAAGCACAAAATCATAATTTGTTGAAAAAGCACAATTATTTGAATTACCAAAATAGTAGACGATTAATTTTGTCCCTCGCATCTCCACACGCTCCCTCTTCCAGGCACACCTGCGACGGCACATTCAAATCCACAAACGCACGGAGAACTACAACCCCCGGCAGAGGAAACTGAGGAACGTGATAGTGCAGGTCGTGGACCTAAGTCCTGGTGAGAACGGAGGGACGAAGGAAGTGGAAGAGTCGCTAGTGGCCGAGGACACATACTACGTCCCGGAGACTGCTGACGTCCAGGACTCTAACACTAACCCAGAGGCCGAGTCGGGGACAGGCCTCGGCTCTAGTTGCATGGTGAAGGGGGTGACCAAGTCGAGCGACGCGGTGATGGAGGAGGTGGTGTCAAACCAGAACCCGGGATACGTGGAGACGGCAGAAAGTTTCTCTGAGGCATACGAGTCCACGATGGTTATGGAGGGAATGGTTGGGAATACATCCCAGAGTAAGACCTGAGGACTGAAAGACCAGAGAGTGTGTGCAACCCACGCACAATTAAAGTTACTGTGAAGACCACTTCCTTAATGAGAAGGACTTAAAGGATAACTACTGTTTTTTTTCAACCTGGACCCTATTTTCCTATGTTTGTGTCTAAGTGACTGATGGCAACAACAATCTTTGACACTGGTCCTGTATTAAGCGAGATTGCTGCAGTCGGCAGCAGCTAAACAAGCTACAATGTAAGTTAATAGGGCAACTGTCCAGCTTGTATTTACCTTCACAAAAATGCTTGTTTTGCCACTGACAGGCTCAGATTAATATTCTAAGTGTCTGACAACATTATGGAAAGGATTTGGAAAGGAGGTCGACCTTTCTGTTAAATAGTAAGATCGTTTTTTTAAACATAAAAACATCTGCGAAATTGTGTTCGTTAAACCCACCAGACTCCATGTAAATAAACAGTAATTTTAGCATCGTAACCCAGGATTAGGTGGAGGGATTACATCTCCAACCTGGCCTGGGAACGCCTCGGGATCCCCCAGTCAGAGCTGGTTAATGTGGCTCGGGAAAGGGAAGTTTGGGGTCCCCTGCTGGAGCTGCTCCCCCCGCGACCCGACCACGGGTAAGCGGACGACGATGGATGGATGGATGAAATAACACCTCATTTAAAGTGGACAGAAACAAAATAAAACTACGAAGCCATTTTGGGTCGTCTTTCCACTTTTCCAACCATCACAACTCTAGTTTTGGTTGAAATAAACACGTAGTTTACTGATTTACATGTGAAAATATGTTGGCTTTATATACGCTAAAAGTAGTTTTTTTTAAATGGAGTCTGGTGGGTTTAGCGCTAGTGACCTCAGAGCTGTTTCTGGTTAAAAATAAGGTATAAAGAGTTTATTTTCTATCTCTGTAGGGACCCTTTCCATAATGTTGTCAGACACTAAGAATAATGATCTGAGCCTGTCAGCGGCAAAAACCAACTTCAAAGATTGTTGTTCCTATCAGGTCCGTGTAACGCTTATCAGTTCAATTTTCTAAACACAAACGGACATTTGGAAAAACAGAAAAATGGGTTCAAATATCCAATTTTTCATTTTTTTCCACCTTGACAAATTAAAAAATTGGATCTTTAACCCGTTTTTCCAATTTTCTGTTTTTATTCAGAGGATCAGAAATTTAGAAAATTACAAAATTGCGTCTGGGCTCCAATTATTCAATACTGCAATGATATTCTCTCCCTCGTACCGCCTATAGTTACCAACGATTGGTTGGCTATTATCGTGGGTGTGTCTGGATGGGTTTAGGCAGGCATTCAAGACGACTCGGGGCAGTCATGTCAACGCTGGATAATTACGAGAATATAATTCGGAATCTTGCTGAGAAGAGGAGAGATAAATGTTCGGATGGTGAATGAATGAACAACACAGCATACCAAAAACAAAACCTTTTTTTCTTTTGAGTCTGACCATCTTAGCGCCACCTTTCCCTTTTCTTTTTTGGCTTCCCCATTGAAATAAGAGGCTGCTGCGGCCCGCCGTACGTTGAGCAGAGGCTGACAAACGGGCAGCGGCCGGGCAGCGGATGGTGTGGCCAAGAACTTGCAATGTAGCCTATAACTATTATCAGACCGGCCCTCGCGGCCTACCGGGAAAAGTCCCGACTTGATTGCCACTCGGCCTCTGAGTGGTCCTGTGTCTGGGCGGAGTCATGACACTTTAAATATAGACACTAGGCCATCTTGATTCAAGTCTGTGCTGGATATTGACAAGCGTTTCACCTCTCGGTGAACGCTGAATGTTTTTCGTTATTCGACTTCCAACACGTCGTCCATTCTCATTCTGTCTTTCGGTCTGGCTGCTGAATGTGCTAGAATGGGGGGCAGGGTGGGGCGGAGCTAGGCGGAACGAGGGAGAGAATATCATTGCAGTATTGAATAATTGGAGCCCAGACGCAATTTTGTAATTTTCTAAATTTCTGATCCTCTGAATAAAAACAGAAAATTAGAAAAACAGTGTAAAGATCCAATTTTTGTATTTGTCAAAGCGGAAAAAAATGAAAAATTTGATATTTCAACCCATTTTTCCAAATGTCCGTTTGTGCTTAGAAAATTTAACTGATAAGCGTTACACGGACCCTATCAGTCACTTACACACAAAAACATAGGGAAATAGAGTCCAGTTTGGAAAAAAAACCGGTAGTTACCCTTTAAATGTGATGGGAGGCCCTTTGGCCTTACAGAGCCAAAGATGAAACCGCAACATAGTCAGCGACTGTTGAGTTTCTAGACATTCAAGAGAAGAGCAGCAAGTCATTCTCATAGTTTTAGTAGCTAACAGTAAATGAACTGCATGCTTGTGAATGCATTTTTTATTTTTTGTTAAGCCTCCTTTTATTGATGTGCCTACTGCAGCTAAACTCTGGAATTATTATATAATATTAATTATGGAAACAGAAAACATAACCGGATAATTAGTAGGGGTGGGAATCACCAGAAGCCCCACCATACAATATCATTGCTATTTTAAACATTATGCTGCGATATATTGCAATTTATTACCTTTTTTTCTACTTAAAATTATGTCCTCAAAAGGAAAACTTTGTCAACATCTGTTTTATCTAAAAAATATAAATTTCTGTTTGTTCATTTGACTCAACTGCACCATCTACGGTATCTAGTGGACTGAAAAATCAATTGATTATTCTATTACCAAAAAGTTAAATTCTCATGTGCAATATATATAATAAAAGACTGATACTTGGGGACCGTGTGTTGATACAGTATCGTCACGGATACTACTGTATGTTGTATCGAGCAGATACCTTTGACAGATACTTTATTGATCCCTAGGGAAATTTAGGAGAATTTTATTCTAAGTAGAGGCCCTTGTGAAAGTGAAGTTTTTAACCGCTAGCAGCGCTATGGACGCAGGTGATCGATAACGCACATGAAGCGCAGCAACGCTCCCGCAAAGGTAGCGAAGAAGACTGCTAGTACGCAAACATACAAAACAACAAAAAAATAGGCTTTACAGATATTTTATGCGGAAGGAAATGTATTCAACAGTTCATTAGACCTCAAAGATACACATAATGTTTTATAAAAATCTTTTCACACTCAGCTGCAACTAATGTCCATTGTTTATTAGCAACATGCTAACAGCTTTTCAAATGGGACTCTGCAGAATGAACTTGCCTGCCTGCAGTTTAGTTTATGGTAACCGCACTGTAAACATTATACAAACAGTACGTGAGCTTAAGAATATACTGTACCTACAAAACTGATTCAACATCACAAACTTGTATGAAAACTTAAGAAAACAATTACACTACCATAACAACATTAAAGCTCAAATATATGATAACAAATTGAGATTTTTTTTTGCACTTCCAGTTACTGGCAATCCATCAACAACATTGACCAACTTTTCTTGTTGCAACATGAGAGGCAGGGACATCTTAGGAACCACAGCACAACTAGATCCATAAATAAACATAGAAAACATCCGTGAATACAATCCTAAAAAAGAAATTCTTCATGCACATTCGACTGGTGGTTATAAAGGCTGCTGTAGCACAGTTTAAGGGTCAGGAGTGACACAAGGAGACGCCTAAATATCACTAGCAATAGAGTTATCTACCCGGTACAAGGTAACATCACATGCAACCATCCTGGAATCAAACTATGATGACAGAAGACTACTCTGCACACCTTCGAGTACACGATATTTCAACCCTCCCTATGAAGCCATATGTTTAGTGCTAGATATCAACTGTGATTGTCGTTGTTTTTGGAATGTTAACAGATTATTGCGGTTACTGAACAAATATTTGGCTCTTGCTCTGGGCTACACATTGTAAAAAGAATACTCCACAGATGTAGCATTGCGCTCCTGTAACACTGACAGACTCAAAAGAGGATCAAACTCGATGCAGCAGAAACAAAACCAGAGGTATTGTCTTTTTTTATTCCACACATTCTTCCTCCTCGCTGAAACTAGACACCTACGTTACCCACAATGCAACTCAGCCGGAAGCGGTCCTGTCGGAGATTTGGGTGTTAGGCACGTAGCGGCTAGCCTCAAGCAGAGATGAGGAGCAGGCTGCACAGGTCAGGCAACCTGACATTTTTCTAATTTTTTTTTTTCCTTCATTTTTTAAGTTGTAGTCTTCAGCCCCAACCGACGGTGACTCAAATTCTGCGCAGCTCCCTCTGGAGCCTCAAAAGGCTTTGTACAACTTTATTCCCATATGCAGTAGTACTCCAACAAATTGAATGTATTGTGTTTGTAGAAAAAACTATCCAAAATAAATCACAGGAGTAGATGCATAGACTGCGTAAGTGAAGCAGAAAAATCTGGATCGCCCCCTTCTGGCTGGCTGCAGTACAAGTCATAAATCCCACCCCCACCCATGTTAGCAGATGGGACATGGACCTAACTAAAAAATCAAAGTACACCTCAAATACATTTGATGGTTTTGGTCATTTTCGGTAGTTCTGATCACGGTGATGTTTGTTCAAGTGTGCATTTTTCTCATCAGTCTGGTTTTTATTAATGATTTGATGCTGTCATGATTGACAGCTGGGATTGACTCACAATTGGTCGTATGGGTGTATGGGCGGGACTTTGAAACCGCGGCTCCACCGCCAAAATTGCAAGATGGCGACGCCTGTGTCTGGGATATTTTGGCTTCACTTTTGTACAGTGGGAGGAAGTGGGGATGTGTCGTCCATCTTTTTATTACAGTCTAAACACCTATAGCCCTGTTGGGCGCTGGAAGTGGCTGTGTGCTGCTCTTTATCGAAGGTCAGGAAGTTAAGCAGTAAGTCGTCATCCTCAAAGTGTTTTCTCTTGTGACACCAACAACATACAGTTAAGAAACAAGCATAACGCATCAATCTCACCTTTGTGCAGCTTTTCCAAGTTGTTTTTAAGTGTGGCCAAGAGGGGGAAACGCCCACTACAACTGTGGTTCTCACCAACCGTAGTGTTTTTATAATTAGTAATAAGCCCATCACGCAGAATGGGGCAAATAAGACGCTGCACAAAAATACAACACAAAGGTGAGACTTGTGCTTTGTTGAAAGTGTTGTTTAGAGTATATTTTGGTATTACAAGAGAAAAGACCTTTGGGATGCTTCCCAGAATTTGTGTAACCGACGATCTGACATTCATACTCACTTCAGGCCGTGATTGTTCAGATTTGTGGAGGTGAGAAAAGAGCCAGGGTCTGTACTCTCTCTTGCCCTATTTTTTTTATTCTTCACACATCAACTATCTCTGTCGCTTTTCATGTCAACATACAAGTGCAACACAATGAATGCCTTCCAGTAGAGACTGTCTCAAAATGGGCACTGTTATTGTTTAAAAAAATGCACCTCCAAGTTTAGCTTTTTTTTACTCGCTGCAACTGACAACCACTAAGCTTTATGCAAATAATTGCACGATCATGTCACCAATATGCAAATGAGCATATGCCGTCATTTGCACCTTAAGTGCCCAGGAGTTTGTGTAATAGCTGACTGTTTCCTGCAACAAGCTCCAGCACAAAGCACAGTTCCTCTGTCTCTTTACTTTCCCTCTTTCTCCGTGAAATAAGCTGCCTTCAAGTACGGTCGGCAATGTCAAGATCTATAAGCAATCCGGTGGAAAACCAACATTGTGAAATATAAAGCCTACTCGTGCGACATTGGTGGGAGTGTGGGTGGGGGTGGGGGGTTAAAGAACACAACAGGATGTCACACAAATGGGCCTTTTAAGTGATACTCCCATTCCTGCGGCGAATCGCCGGACCAACTGATCTAGTGTGAATGAACACTAACTGTTTGGATTGGTTTAAGTTCCCCCACCTTTGATTTGAAGGCAGCAGCTTCCCTAAGCTTTTCTATCCATCCGGGACGGTCTCCCACGCAGCGAGACCAAATGGGACTAAGAAACACCAGGTCTTTTTTGTATTCAGCCAGTCAACAGACTGCCACAATGAGGGACAACACACTGAAAATGTCAACATGGGTTTCTGGGCCCAAACTCAGTGCGCTGGGTTCACATCCTGGTTCTGGTTTTGGATGGGATTGTTGTTGAGGTTGTGGAGCGCGTGTGGGCGCTGGTGCCGGTGCAGGTGGATGGCGTTTGACTCTGGTATGTCGGCAGGTTCGAATGCACTGGACACCTGCGGCATGAACTGGCGGAATATGCTGACGCTGCCGTGCCAGAACGTGGGCTGAGGCAGTCGTCCAGCAAGAGTCCATGAGCGGGTGGTCGGGTCGTACGCCTCCACCACATCCGACAGCTCAAACGTGTTGTCGTAACCACCAGACACGTATAATTTACCGCCCAGGGCCGCCACACTGCCTCCAACGTGGACCTGGAGAAAAGAAATGAGATCAAGAACAAACGGTAGGAAAATGTAAGATGTAAGTAAAAGGAAGTCAAAGGAAAATTAAAAAGCTTTAGAATTCTTTTTACACTCCTTTTTTAAAGGTGCTCTAAGGGAGCTCGCCCCTCCCTCGTCCTCATCCCATCCCCTCCCTTCCACGCACTAACACCCCAACCCCCACCCCCAAATCCTTCTTGTCAGTTATTGGCTGGAACACTGGAACACTGTTTTGTTTGGTGGTGCAGTTTGTTTTTGTTGCCGTTTGTGGAGCCTGGGCTGTCTACAGAGACCATGATTTTTTACAGTGTGTTCAGGGGACAGGCAGCTAGCAGATAGTGAGGAGATGTTGGCTGTATGTGACAAAAAATGTTGCAGCCTAAAAAACATGTGACATTGCTTAGAGCACCTTTAATTATTCAACTAATAAGATTATTTATAGATTTATTTTGCTATACTTTGGACTCATCTGACAACCTTTTACTGCCTTTTGACAGTTCTGAGACCGATTGGTTGATGTCATATTATTAAAGGCAGTAATCAATTACATTCCCTGCAAACACAGCTTGAAGTTATCCAACCGAAGCCATTAAAAAGGCTACTTTCATTCACGCATCACCTTTACTGTATTCAACAACTAGTGACACACAGCAGCAGCTGTTGTTATTTTTCATCTTTGAACACACTGCCGTGTTGTTGACACTTGTGTCCACAGGTCAGAAGAATTACAGATCACAACAGTTACTAATAATAAAGCATGCTGGCAGACTAGCGTCAGACGTGATATACAAACCTGGGTCATCGGACTAATTTTGTCCCACTCGTTCTTTTGAGGATTATAAACATCCACCTCGGCTGAGTCATCCCTACAAAGAGAAACACACCAATGTCAAGCTGCAGCCAAAACAATCATCACTTCAAATGTAGTCACGCAAACTTTGCTGACTACTGCAACAACGTTGGATTATATACAAACATTTCTTTGTGGACTTTTAAATAATGAATCACATCCCAGTATTCGACATGTAAGTGAGACAGACCATTTAAAATAATAATAATTTAACTGTATATTTAACTCCTAACTAACTTTACCTTTGCATTGTCACTTCTATAACATGATTAAGATATTTTGCACGTTGATTTTGTATTTTACAAAAGCACCACATTCTCTATAAAGTGCAATCTTGTTTCGTCATTTCTCACAGTGCGTCTCATGACAAAGTTAAAGGATAACTACTGTTTTTTTTCAACCTGGACCCTATTTTCCTACGTTTGTGTCTAAGTGACTGATGGCAACAACAATCTTTGACACTGGTCTTGTATTAAGCGAGATCGCTGCAGTCGGCAGCGGCAAAACAAGCTACAATGTAAGTTAATAGGGCATCTGTCCAGCTTGTATTTACCTTCACAAAAGTGGTCGTTTTGCCACTGACAGGCTCAGATTAATATTCTAAGTGTCTGACAAAATTATGGAAAGGATCCCTTCAGAGATAGACCTTTAAAACCTTTAAGACCTTTGAGACCTTTTTGTTTAACCAGAAACAGCTCTGAGGTCACTAGCGCTAAACCCACCAGACTCCATTTCAAAAAGCAACACGTTTAGCATATATAGAGCCAACATATTTTTACATATAAATCTGTAAAGTATGTGTTTATTTCAACCAAAACTAGAGTCATGATGGTTGGAAAAATGGAAAGACGACCCAAAACGGCTTTTCATGGTTTTATTTTGTTTCTGTCCACCTTGAATTAAGTGTATTTTACGATGCTAAAATTACTGTTTATTTCCATGGAGTCTGGTAGGTTTAGCGAATGCAATTTCACAGATGTTTTTATGTTTAAAAAAAGGATCTTACTCTTTAACAGAAAGGTCGACCTCCTTAGAAATCCTTTCCATAATGTTGTCAGAAACTTAGAATATTAATCTGAGCCTGTCAGTGGCAAAACGTGACTTCTTCTGGATGGACGCAAACTGCACTTCGTTGTCTTTGTACTTTATGTATGTACTGTATCTGCACAATGTCACCAATCCTGTTCGTAGTATTTATGGACAGGATATCGAGGCGTAGTCGTGGTGGGGAGGGGTTGCAGTTCGGTGGGCTGGGGATCTCATCGCTGCTCTTTGCAGATGATGTGGTCCTGATGGCATCATCGGCCTGTGACCTTCAGCACTCACTGGATCGGTTTGCAGCCAAGTGTGAAGTGGCTGGGATGAGGATCAGCACCTCTAAATCTGAGGCCATGGTTCTCAGCAGGAAACCGATGGAGTGCCTTCTCCAGGTAGGGAATGAGTCCTTACCCCAAGTGAAGGAGTTTAAGTACCTTGGGGTCTTGTTCGCGAGTGAGGGGACAATGGAGCGGGAGATTGGTCGGAGAATCGGCGCAGCGGGGGCGGTATTACATTCAGTTTATCGCACCGTTGTGACGAAAAGAGAGCTGAGCCAGAAGGCAAAGCTCTCGATCTACCGGTCAGTTTTCGTTCCTACCCTCACCTATGGTCATGAAGGCTGGGTCATGACCGAAAGAACGAGATCCAGGGTACAAGCGGCCGAAATGGGTTTCCTCAGGAGGGTGGCTGGCGTCTCCCTTAGAGATAGGGTGAGAAGCTCAGTCATCCGTGAGGAGCTCGGAGTAGAGCCGCTGCTCCTTCACGTCGAAAGGAGCCAGTTGAGGTGGTTCGGGCATCTGGTAAGGATGCCCCCTGGGCGCCTCCCTAGGGAGGTGTTCCAGGCACATCCAGCTGGGAGGAGACCTCGAGGAAGACCCAGGACTAGGTGGAGGGATTACATCTCCAACCTGGCCTGGGAACGCCTCGGGATCCCCCAGTCAGAGCTTTTTAATGTGGCTCGGGAAAGGGAAGTTTGGGGTCCCCTGCTGGAGCTGCTCCCCCCGCGACCCGACCACGGATAAGCGGACGACGATGGATGGATACAAGCTCATTGACTGAGACCCCAGAGAGGGCGGGTGTGGAGGAGAAAAGCTGAATGAATGTTTATTAACGTTGGGGTTAATAACACGTGTACAGAGTCAACCGTTCTCTGGGATTTGTTTTCATGCTAATCAAATGTGGCCAGTTTTATCACAAACCGCTAATTAGCTTATAAAGCTAGCAGTCGGGGCACGGGTAAAGTAACAAGAAATCGCTATTTCTACACCACTAACAAGGCTCAAAATAGGGAAAGGGATGTTTGGGGTCCCCTGCTGGAGCTGCTCCCCCCCACGACCCGGCCACGGATAAGCGGACGACGATGGATGGATGGATGGATAGATAATCTAATCTAATCTAAAAGATGCCTTTTTTCATAAAGTGTTTACCAGATGTGGAAGTATAAAGTAGCATAAAATGGAAATACTCAAGTCATGTTTTCTCCTCACCTGATGAAGTAGATGAGGCTTTTGAGGGTCACAGTTTTGGGTGTGAAGGACCACGGCGGCAACTGTCCACAGCTGACCATGGCCCAGTGGTTGGAGTCTGCATCGTAGCTCTGGATGGCCATGGTGTCCTCCCCAGTCAGGGAGCCTATGGCATACAGGCGTCCGCTGCACGTGGTGACCGAGCAGTTGTCCATGGCGTGCAGCATGGGCGGCAAGGCCTCCCAGCAGTCCAGAGCGTGATCGTAGCGCTCCGTGCTGTCCGACGCCACCACATAGAGCTGACCTTTCAGCACACTAGAGCTGTGGTACTCGCGGGCCTTCAGCATGGGCGCCGCCTCTGTCCACTCATTAACGCTCGACTTGTAGCGCCACACGCCGTCGTAGAGGCGAGAGCCATCGGAGCCACCTGGAGGACACAGACAGTGTCTCTACGGTTAATATGCATCAATGACTTACATTTGTTGCTGCTAGGGATGCACAGAAATGAATTTTCTTGGCTGAAACCGAAACTGAATAGGATGAAAAACATGGCTGATTACTGAATGCAGGTTATTTATTTTTTTTTCACATTTAGGATCGGAATCGTTAAATATTGCCGTATCTTTGACAGTTTTGACTGTGCTTCCACACTGCCGACATGTTTGCTGCATTCTTAAAGCGTGCACGCGTTTTACACTATGGTGGTTGCTATTTGATAGTGTCATCAAAAACGCCATTGTTTGGTAAAATGTATTCAGTCTTTTCACTTATACATCTAAAGTGCTTTTTTTGCCATTTTCGGTGCATCCCTAGTTGCTGCCTAGCATCATTGTGCACAATACCTGCAAATAATTATTTATATATACACACACTTTGTCACTTGCTACTTTGTTGCCCTTAAAAAAGCCTTAAGTACCCTCTTAATACATTTGTATCTACATTTGACACCATTATACTGTATACTTATGTAAAATAAAAGGTTATAAAATAAAATCTAAATCTGCCTGTCAACATTATCTAGTCAAATGCTGCTGTGATTTCTGTCATCGAAGGAGTAAGCTAACAATTCTAAATTTGAGGTCTTGCAGGAGACACAAGCTCTGAGTCAAGGTCTGGGCTTATTCCTCAAAGGAAACACGATGAAGATGATAACACCACTGCTGTCCTGGCAGCACACCATGTCCTGCATCCCTTTTCCTTGTCCACAGAGAGACCCACTAGCCAAAGAGCCTGCAGTTTATTTATAAGCACAGCCTGACGGCCATTTCATAAGACGAAGGAGCGGGAATGAAAATCTACTGACTGGAGCGTTCACATTACAGTGAATCTCATATACACAGCAACTGTAACCACTGCACACTGTGTGGCCTGTCCTTCAGTAAGTGGGACAGCAGATAAAGCTTAAGTCTAACTTCACGATAGAGTACATACTCTGGGCTACAGTTATACTACGGCTTACAATTATTTTATTAACAGTGAAACAGTTAAACAAATCAACCGGGAAACACCTTAAACTATGAAATTTCCCTTAAAACTTTTTTTCCATTTAAAAATTTTCATTCATAACAAACAAAATAAGAGTTTTGCTAAATGTAATTGTTGTAATTGTAATAATTGTTTTTCTCGATTATATTGTTTTTGTGAGGAGCCAAAATCTCGATAAAAATTTGAATAATTGCACAGCCCTATTTCATACATACATTTTCTATACTCCTATTGATTTCCTCAATGCAAATTTCCACTAATAATGTTGAGCGTTGAGGTTTCATGCAAGACCTCAATATTTATTCTGTGCAGAAAGGTTTTTAAATAACTCTTTCTCTCTCTGAATAACTTACCTGTGACATACATATCGTTTCCGAGGGCAGCTATGCTGTAGCCACCTCCGAGGTGGTCGGGGAACTCGGCCAGGTAGCGCCACTGTCCGGTCTGGGGGTTGTAACAGTCCACTGTGACCAGCTCATCGCAGTCCTGGTCGCAGCCTCCTACCACCACCAGGATCTCGGCCAGTCCCGTGGACGGCCGCGGCCGCATTCTGTGGCAGGGCCTATCATGGCGGTCGTACTCGCAGGACTGGAAGCTACGGGCCTCGTTCACCATGCGGAGGCAGGTGGGCGACAGGTAGACGAGCGGGTCACTCTCCACGTGGGCCAACAGAAAGAACCTCCGGACGAAGGGCAGTCGGACCTGCTGTAGGAGCTCGGGCCAGTAGTGCAGCCTTCGCTTGAGGTCAGCCTTCACCCAGTGCACGGCGATCTGATAAACTGCCTCCTCTTTGTCCACGCAAAGCTCGTCATCTGACAGAAACTCAAAGAGGCGCTTCCACGGCAACCGCTCAAAGTCCTTCGCTTTAGCCAGCTCCATTATGTTTTTGAGGACAAAGCGGCGAGCGCTGGTCGCCAGCTCGCGGCAAGCGTAGGCCTCGGCAAAGTCCTGGATCTCTAAGCAGTTGGAAACGTCCAGCCGCTGCTCCAGGAAAGCACAGCAGGCCTCTTTGACAGAGGGGAACTGAAACAGATCGGCCGTCTTCAGCAGGACGTCCACATTCTCCTGGGTGACAGTGACCCGTCCCGTGTAGCAGAAGTCCACCAGCAGGCCCAAAAGCTCAGCTGACACCTCGTGTAGAACTACTCGGTCCATAACGCTCTCCCTCAAAGTTCCTGCGAACATGGCCCGGAAGTATGTGCTGGCAGCGGCCAACACTGTGCGGTGACAGTGGAACTCGCGGCCCTCGGCACACAAAGTCACATCGAAAAACTTGCGCTCGGCGCGGAGTTCATGGATCCCCCGCAGCAGGTTGAAGGCATGGGCCGTGTCGAAGAAAGGCAGGGTGGACGGTTGTGTCTGCAAGACTGGCTTTTCCATCTCTCCTCTGGGTGTCTCAGTTTCCGGTGGTTGTGGTCAGAATTATGGTTTCGTCTAAAACAGATAAACATCAGAAACATACATCAAATTCCAACCCAACACATGGCACATATCATTATATGTTACACACCATGTAGGGCCGCAACTATAAAATGTCACAAAATAGAGAAAAATACCCATCACAGCTTCCTAAAGTCCATGTCTTCAAATTGTTTATTTTGACCGAGCAACAGTCCAAAACCCAAAGATATTAAGTTTACAATCACTTAAGACCAAGAAATGCAGCAAATCCTCACAATTGAGGAGCTGAAACATTGGGTGATTTTGGGCATTTTTGATTGAAGAATTACATAAATGATTGAAGATTATCAAAGTAGCTGACGATTAATTTTCGGATGCTTGACGATTCAATTAACCGACTAATTCTGGCAGCTCTAATAGCATGTTGTCAAACCTATACTACCAAATCTATACACAGTGGTCTGTAATGGGGAAGGATGGGAATATTTAAAACAGCATTTATACAAGTATTACAGTTAAAAAAGCAAAGAACAAAAGCGATAGGATAAATTTAAATTTACATTTCTACAACCTCTGACGCCAGATGAAAAGCCTAAAAGCAAAGAACAAATTAATTTCCATCAGTTAATTTCACTGATAAGTAGTGGTTATTTGAGAAACTATACAACCAAACATGTAAGAATTGTAACAGCCCACTACAATAGGCTACATAAACCCTAAAAACTGTTCTTTTTCCTACCTGATGAGCGCCTCCAGGCACGTTTCGTACAACAGTCTAGAAGAATCTAGTGAATCTCAGCGCGACTCGGTACATTTGAGCTCCAGCTTCTTACTGTGTTTAAGATACAGAGCTCGCTTGTGCTTAGGGGTTATAAATACACCAGCAGTGTCCATTTCCAGGCAAGGGTGAGTGGGGTGGTGGGGTCTTAGGGAGAACACCTAACATGCTCCCCCCCCCCCACTGGTATGTCTCTGTGGTCAGTCAGCATAAGTAAGTGGTCTTTGAGAGAGGAGCCAGCTGAGCCCGGGCCTCCTCACCACACCATCAGTACAGCGGCAGAACAAACCACAGAGCTTCCTGTCAGAATATTCTGCAGTCAGGTTACTGAGGTAGTACAGCAGCACAGACCTGCTCTGATGACAGCTGACAAACGGGAAGAGGGACGGCACGAGGGTCAAAAACTGTACTCTCAATCAACATGAGGCATTCAGAACTGGCATGAATGGTAAAATTGTACATTTACGTACATTACAGTTGGCTACGAGATTTAGTTGCACTTTGTGTTCAATTACAAATGTTAGAAATTCACTAATTGTAAATATATGACAGTTCTAGCTACTGAAATGTGACAAGTTACTGCTTTTCCTTGTCTTACATTATTATAGTAAACTGAACTAGAGCAGCAATGATTAGTGCAGTGGTTCCCAACCTTTTTGGTCTGAGGTACCCCCACAGCCCAGCATACGTAACCCTTCATCCATTACCAATGTATGTTTCAAATAGATAACACTATTCATTACAGAAGAATGGATAGTGCTCATTTTTTCATACAATTGAATTGTCAATATTTATGTTGGTTTGGTCAGAAATTGTACTACTACTTAGAGTGAAGCAAAAAGAAAAATCTATTTTTCCCCCCAAATTAGTTGAGATGCTCCACAATCTTTACAAGTGTACACCCTGGCAACAGCAGAAGTAATCACTGGATAAAGGCAGAAAATAAACCAGCAACTATTTTGATGATTGACTAATCGTTTGTGTCAACCATCGCTGGTTCCAGCTTCTCATAAGATTTGTGGCTTTTCTCCATTTAATATTATTGCAAACTTTATCTTTAGGCTTTGGACTGAAAAAAAAATTGACGTCACTAAGGATGGGGGGGTATTGTAATGGGCATTTGATATTATTTTCTAACATTTTATACAACCCCAAATCAGAAAAAGTTGGGACAGTATGGAAAACACAAATAAAAAAAGAAAGTAGTGATTTCTAAATGTACTTTGACTTGCATTTCATTGCAGACAATGTGAACACAAAATATTTCATGTTTTGTCTGGTCAACTCAATTTCATTTGTAAATATACATCCTTTCCTGTCATTCAGACCTGCAACGCATTCCAAAAAAGGTTGGGACAGGAGCAATTTAGGGCTAGTAGTCAGGTAAATTGGTTAAATAATGATTGTGATTTGAAACAGGTGATGTCAACAGGTGATTGTAATTATGATTTGGTACTAAAGAAGCATCCAAGAAAGGTCTAGTCCTTTAGGAGCAAAGATGGGCCGAGGATCGCCAGTTTGCCAACAAATACGTGAGAAAATTATTGAAATGTTTAAAAACAATGTTCCTCAAAGAAAGATAGGAAGACATTTGCTTATTTCACCTTCAACAGTGCATAACATAATTAAAAGATTCAAGGAATGTGGAGGAATTTCAGTGCGTAAAGGACAAGGGCGCAAGCCTAAGCTGAACAACCGTGATCTCCGATCCCTCAGACGGGACTGCATCAAGAATCGTCATTCATCTAGAAGCGATATCACCACATGGACGTTGTGTGCTCCGGACCAAAGAAGAAAAGGATCATCCAGACTGTTACCAGCAACAAGTCCAAAAGCCAGGGTCTGTCATGGTATGGGGTTGTGTCAGTGCCCTTGGCAAAGGTAACTTGCACTTCTGTGATGGCACCATTAATGCTGAAAAGTACATAGAGATTTTGGAGCACAATATGCTGCCTTCAAGAAGACATCTTTTCCAGGGACGTCCATGCATATTTCAACAAGATAATGCAAAACCACATTCTGCACACATTACAAAGTCCTGGCTGCGGAGGTAGAGGATACGGGTACTTGACTGGCCTGCCGGCAGTCCCGACCTGTCTCCAATAGAGAATGTGTGGCGCATTTTGAAGCGCAAAATGCGACAACGAAGACCCCGTACTGTTGCCCACCTTAAGACTTGTTTGCAGCAAGAATGGGACAAAATTACACCTGAAATACTTCATCACTTGGTGTCTTCAGTCCCTAAACGTCTTTTAAACGTTGTGAAAAGGAATGGCAACATTACAAAGTGGTAAATGCTTTACTGTTCCAACATTTTTTTAAATGTGTTGCAAGAACCAAAATAGGAATTTTGTTTATTTGAAAAAAAAAAAAACAATAAAAATCATGAGGAACACATTAATATGTGTGCTGTTGTATTGTCTGCAATTAAATACAAGTCAAAGTACATTTAGAAATCACTAATTTCTTTGTTTTATTTTTGTTTTCCATACTGTCCCAACTTTTTCTGATTTGGGGCTGTAGACTGAAATGAATAATCAATTAATTGAGAAAACAATCAGCAAAAATATAGAAAACTGAAGCCGTAATCTAAATATATTTGAGTTTTGGACTGAAAAAAAGAGGCAATTTAAGTATAATATCACCTTAATGGACTGTGGGAAATTGTGATATTCATTTTATTGACCAAACAATTAATCAAGAAAATAATCGGAACATTAATGGATAAAACATATTTTAAGCCCTGTGCTAAATGTGGAAACTTTGTTAATATTTTTTGTCTTGAGGCCAACAAAATGTGGATTTGTCTTTCATTTCTGTTCAAATTTAGTGAAACACCACATGATAATGTATTGCCTTGACCCTTGAGAAGGTTTTGACCAGACTGCTTAAATCATTCATGGCTGTTTAATCGGAAGTATATCGGATTTTGATATTGTACTGTATTGGAGATTACATTTCAGTTAAATCACCAGAAGATACTGTAAAAGACAAGTTGCTATTGACTTAGTAGGTACCTACGTTAAAGGCCTTTCTAGGAATCCTGTCAATATCTGAAGATTATCTTCCCAAAATACACAGGTATCTTCTTACAGCGATTTGTTTAAAGGTTGTAATAAAGCCCCTTGTCCTCTGGCCAAAAGACTACACATTCCACACGAGGGTTCAACAATGCAACGGTGCACATACTGTACCTCTGAGGGATCAAACTGCTCTCCTGAAAGGCAGACAGGACGACCTCACAACCCACACATGCACGTAACTGCAAAAACGCACAGTGTAAGCCTAACTTCTGTGTAAGTGATTGCCTTTATGTTAGAGGGGATAATGGAATTTCCTTACATAGATGGGAGCTTTCCTGTCACTCAGTTGTGTATGCAATTTCTTACTCCAACTGCCTCCACTATTCAACTATTACATCAGGTACGTGTTTTAGCCGTTTGATCTTTTACTATACGTATTATCACAAAGAGCAAAGCCATGATTTAGCTTAATACCGCAACAGTCAGAGGTTTTGAGCAACTTACAACTGGTGTGTTTCCCAACCAGATCCAAGAATAGCCGACAGAAATTTATGCTAGTTAGGTGAGAGGGAGGGAAACAGTAGAGGTGTGGAAACAATCTCACTGCTATGACTGACGAGTACAGAGAGACCAGTGTAAGAGCCAGCATCAAAGAGAAAGGGACCCTATGCCCCTTTTCATCACTTATTATAAACAGTATAAGCCTGTCTGCTCCAGGAGCTGAACTCATGACCTGTAGTTATATTCAGGACAAAAACACTGCAGAGTAGAGTGTCAGAGGACTTTAGTGGCATCCAGCAGGACAAAACTCTAGAGGAAGGTGGTGGGTGTTATTTTCTATTCCTTAAAATGGTTGCTGAGATGTATAATATAACCTGAATACAGCGTTCGAGGTGGAGCCCCTGTTCATTCCTATTAGGAGTTGCTCAATGGCGCATAAAGCCCAAAACGTTAGTTATCCATTAGTTATCTAAAATTAGCCGGATGATCGGCACTACCTCCGCAGCGTCTGGCCCATAGAGCAAAGACGCTACAGACTTCCTCCAGCCGAGCCGGCTACTTTACGGTTTAGTGCTCCGCTAACTTCAATGGGGATTAAATGATTTAATCTTGAGGCTCTTCTAGACTTTGCAATATGATCAGACCTAATGGATCAAATGCTGACGGTAAAACAAGTCATTTCATGGAGGTTTTCTATGGGAACATTTTTTTGGGCCCCATGGCATCACGTGACATACACAGAAGTTGCAATTTTACTTTTTTTGCCACTACGTTAAAATGGTTTCAAAGCACAGCACACTTTCTGGGGGCCTTGTCTATTACTGTTATATTTGGGAACCATGTTACTAGTGTATCTGTAGACAGACAAATAATCACAACTACTGTAAACAGAAACTAAATGAACCTACTGAGTCAGTGTTAAAACATCCAGGAACGAGACTAAGAGTCTACAGACATGCTAGTAGCTTTAAGCTAAATGCTATTGTAAGCATAATGCAAACATGCTCACAATGACATGGTTAGCATGTTGATGTTTAGCAGGTAAAATGTTTGCCATTGTTGCCCTCTTAGTGTGGTTAGCATGCTAGCATTTGCTAATTAGCACCAAACACAAATTAATCAGCTGAGACTGATGGGAATATCATTCATTTTATATATATATATATATATATATATATATATATATATATATATATATATATATATATATATATATATATATATATATATACCAAAGTATTGGACAAACTTAACTTTGACCTGATGATGGCACTTGAGGAAAACTCTAAACAAAATTATTGCAAATAATTCGGAGGGAGACATCAATGTATGAACCCAATTTCATGGCAATCCACCCAATAGTCGTTGAGATATTTCACAAATATCTCAAAAGTCAAACCCATGGTGGTGCTAAATGAAAAGTCAGGGGATCACTAAAGTCAGTAGGATTCATCCTCCGGGGGGCATGCAATTCTATTGCAATTCAAAAGAGAAAACCATCTGGCTTCCAAGAGTCCAAGTTTTCAGTGAGTGTATAATGTTTATTCAGGAGCTGTTCTGTGCATGTGAAAGGGGTAAATAAATAAAAAAAGGCTCAGTTTACATGAAGCTGCTCACAGTGTGTCCTCTATCTCTTGGTTTAAAGGCTAGCATTGCCTCTAGCTGGTGCAAGCTTGGAATTACCAGCACAAGACAATTTACATACAGGCTTCAACACTGTTTTGCATTTTTGCCATCTCAGTAAAATAGCTTTACTGTGTACAGAATTACCTTGGCTATTCATATTTAATATCTCAGTTTGCAAGTGTCAAGCTTAGGCTGCTTTGAATATCAACTTAATGAGAACATGACCGAGTATATGAAAAGAAGCATATAACCTTGTAGACTTTTTTTCTGCAACAGTGCTCAGATTCGTGTGGTGGAGCACAGCACCTGGTACTAGGCTAACAACCACACCAAGACAGCTGCTCTGACTGCTGTCGCTCCGGGCTGCTGGGTCCGAGGCAGCCAGGGTGGAGTGACATAAACCCCCTGGTTCTCCACAGCTGAGCCTGGCCATAAAAAGGCAACCACACCACACTCATCTCATCCCCCACTGAGGGGGGCCAGCACGAGGCTAGTACGGTGTTCCATTTGACATGGAAGTCAAAATGGACAAGTTCCCAGTCGAAGATTTCAAGCGGAACGCCCCCTGAAGGAAAGGTTGGAGACCGCAAAATCCAACATGGCTGCTCTGTGCATCAACAGTAGTTAAAGCTTTTGTAATATACTGTTTATTAGCTCTGCTGTCTTATTTGTGTCTCAATTAACTAGTTGTACAGACAATACTGTCCAACTTCTATCTCAGGGACATGTTTCTATTGGCTTTTTCTATGCACAAAAGCTAACCTAATGCATTGTTATGACCTGGTGTTGCACTGGCTAACCTGGATAAAGCAAACTCCACTGTGAAATAATGGTTCATTCCGACTTGTTGTACTGGAACGCAGTCAACTTGAGTGCAACATTATTCCCTGCTTCGGCTTCCAACTTCCAATGTAAATGCGCGGAGAAACTGCCACAAAAGGGAGATGAAACATTTTGCATAAAAAAGATCAAGTTAGATCAGGTGAGTGAGTTATATATATATACTAAAATATGAAACTCATATCCAGATTCCAAAATAGCAATGCCAAAATATCACACAGCACATTTAGCTAAAAATAAATGAGTACTCAACTAAATACATTTGTTTTCTGTTTTGTTAGCACTAAAGCTGCAAAGATGAATCAATCCATTAGTTATCAACTATTAAATTAATCACCAACAATTTCGATAATTGAGTATGAACTTGAGTTATATTTTAAGGAGAAAAAAAAATACTAATTCTGTTAATCCAGCTCCTTTAATGTGAATATTTTCTAGTTTCTTCACTCCTCTATGAAAGTAAACTGAATATATTTGAGTTGTGGACAAAACAAGACATTACGGACTAGGGATAAACAGATTACCGGGCTGTTTTTTGGCAGTTTGCAGATTATCTGTATTGGCATTTTATTTGCCTGATAACCGATAAAGTTAATTAAAAAGTGTGCTATGTATCCCAAAAGTTACATTAAATGATATCAGAAACACATTTACTCAAAGTGAACGTACACCCAGTAGAAAATTCCGACTGTGTTGCCACCTAGTGTTTGCTGCATGCAATGCCCCCACCTGATGCAATACATCAGTTCACATTACACTACACTACATCACACTTGCAGGGCACCACACTAACTTTTTGCCTTGGTTGCACTGGTGCGCCTAACCTTTTTATTTAGGTGCACCAGCACAAAATGTAGGTGCACCCACATTTTTCCTTGCGTCGCCATTAACGCCACAATTTCAAGGTCACCTTTTTATCACGCTCCATATACATTCATTTATATTATGTAAATGATTTTAAACAAGAATAAGGTGTAGGTAAATACTTTTTAGTTGAAGCACAATCATACTGCATATATAATGCCCCTCAGATGGCAAATACCTGTAATTTGGCCTTCTTCCCCTTTAGCCTTGGCTAAACCAGCTTGCCACACTCCCTAGCATCAAAATCAAAAGACAGGGTTTACTTCTCAGTTTGAAAATATACACCTTGAAACACATAAATAGCCTAGGATATTATATATATATATATATATATATATATATATATATATATATATATATATATATATATATATATATATATATATATATATATATATATATATCTGAGAAAGCACCTTCACTTGTTATCAACAACAATAACAGACTGATTAAAAGAGAAAGAGGGCGCCCGGATAGCTCAGTTGGTATATCTAGAGGTTTACTGGTGATTTACACAGGCTGCGTAACCGCTGCGGAACGTCTCCGCTGCGGAACGTCTCCGCTGCGGAACGGCTCCGCTGCGGAACGTCTCCGTGGTCCCAATTCACACCGGATCCGGAGTTGTTGCGGAACGGCTGCGGCCAGGACTGACAGCTGTAGTCACGGACCCACTAGATCTCGCGAATTCACGCAGAATAGAACCACAAACAGTTTGTTTCTATTCCGAGGAGTAGAGAGGAAACAACTCCGTGCCGTGTTTTCAAGGTGTAGTGAAGAGAAATATGATCCTTCGTGAGCATGGTGTATTTTATTTTGAAAGTTAACCGGATGTTTTATTTTGTTTCTGTGCTCGACTTCCTGTCCCGCACTATCTGCCGTGTGCTGAATTGCTGCGGAGCTCTCCGGCGTCCGGCAAAAATAGAAGCTCTGCGTATCTGATGCGCAGGGCTGCGACCGCCGGAGCTGTGCCGGAGTCGAAACGCAGACGTTATGCAGCTGGTGGAAATACACACGTTGACTTTAATGGAAACCGATTGACTCCGCCGACGTTCCGGAGCCGTTCCGCAGTGGTTACGCAGCCTGTGGAAATCACCAGTCAGTCATCGACGCAGCGGGCCAGGTTCGACTCCGAGCTGCGGCCCTTTACTGCATGTCGTTCCCCCCTCTCTCTCCCCTTTCATGTCTTCAGCTTTCCTATCAAAATAAAGGCCGAAAAATGTTGCAGGGGAGTCTGTGTGTGACAGTGAGTGAATGGGGGCGGGGCTGCGCGGAGAGTAGGTGAAATCAAAACACGTGCATGGCTTTACAGAAGAAATGGGTCGTGTAAGGCAGCGGAGAGGACATTAGGTGCACCGGTACGACCTAGAAAAAATGTTAGTCGCACCCTTACAAAATTTGGCCACATGTGCGACCAAATTGCTCTTGAGCCCTGACTTGGGTGTAATCAAAAGTCAAACAGACTACACCCATCCACAAATAAATCTGAGAAGTCACTGCAACACTGGTTATTCTTGCAACGAAGTGTAAAGTTGTTTCTGAATATGCAGTCTGCAAACATTGCAAAAAGTTAGTCTCATACTCTGACCTTTAATAACAATAAATCAAGAAGAGTATTTCATGTTTCAATGATAAGCCTAGTTCCAAGTTATTCTCGCATTGCCAGACCTTACTCCATAACGCTGTGGAGTAACGTCTGGCTACACCACACTATACATTCTAGGATAGGAGAAAAAAAAAAAAACACTGGGTTGTTGACTTTTCATTAAACCAATCACAATCATCTCTGGTGTCGCTAAGCTCCGGACTCAGCTACGGTGGCTCTGCTAAATAGTCTCCGGAAGGAACTTGTTTAGGTGAAACATTTGCACTATGTCCAAAAATGTTGTTCTGTTTCATGTTTTTTCACAATGCAATTTTTTTACAATGTATACGACTATTGTAAACATCTATACTGATTAAGAATAATTGCATGTTGTATCAAATATTCTGTCCCCAGAGATTATCTTTCATACTTTATACACATAACATATTTTCATAATTTATTTCATAATTTATACACATAAAACTATCTATTATTAATGTATATTCATATTTTTAGTATTGCCTAACTTTTTGAGACCTATTTTTTCTATGAAAAAAATACATAAAGGCTGCTAATATAACTATTTAAGTTGTAAAAACAAGGAGAGGAGGGAGGGAGAGCCTGTATGAGGCAATAAATAAATCGATTTCAGAATCATATATATTATTTTACTGGATTAAAATAAGTGATGCGTTTATGTGTTCACATGATAATGCATACAACATTGATTTATATATTCTGTATTAATAATCTAAATCTGCAAAGTATCTAAAGCCAATAAATAAATGACGTGGAGTAGAAGTAGAAATAAAATGGAAATACCAGGTACAAGTACCTCAAAGTGTAGCTAGCTAGCTACTTCAGTACAGTACTTGAGTAAATGTACTTAACATTAGTTACATTCCACCACTGGTTATAATAAACATTTCCATCGCTCAGGCTATGCAGCCATACAAGTCCACATTATTGAGCACAATGAGGCCTCAGTCAGAGACAAAATGTCTCTTTCCAAAGCTATGTTTGGCCCATGATAATATTCAAATGTAGTAGCTAATGCTAGATATGACGTTAGCTCAGATACAGTGCTAGGCCCAAAGACACACACAGAGTCACTAAAAGCTACTAATGCTAACACGGTGCACGAAAAATTGTTCCTTCTGTCTAGCTAACTGTACTCAACTTTCCGCCGCATTACGTATCGACTCAATTTTCAAAACAGCCGTGTAGGTGCTAGAGGGCCACTTAGTTCGTGTTTATGATAGCGTATAGTCTACATACCGAACATGGTTTTGAAGCACTAACATGCCCTCAATTCACCGTCTAAAAGAACATAAAAGTCATGTTTATACAAAGTTAGTGACGCTCGTGATGTTCCTATCGGACATAACGTAACTGCTACTGTGAATCTGTCCGCTTGGAAGAAAATAACCTTAAAAACATGCCAACACAGTTTTAGTCAACTTACCAGTATTTTGTCTTTACCGGATGTTAATAATTTTAAAGAGTGTAACGAGTTAACACCGCATTATCGAGCTGAAATTAAAGTTTGATGCTGCGGATCTCTTCGGACTCTTCTGCGCCATGATACCCCTCAACTGTAATGAATGTTGTCTTCAAGAGCTGTCGGAACTATCAAACTTCACACGCAGACAATCCCACAGACAACCATTGGATAGTAAACCATTTATCAACCAATGGTTGTGTAGATTATTAGACCGGTTGTAAAAGAGCTGTTGGACTGTTAGGAATTCCTGGTGTATGATCGTAATTTTACTATTGGTATTTTGTTTGGCATATAGAGTCTACATTTAGCCATTAGGCCTACATTTTCTACTCATTCTGTCACATTTCTGTACATTGCTGTTCGATATTAAATAAAAGCACACCTACAAACCACAACAACTATTGCTTCTACTCATACAACGACAGCTACTATACAAATAATAACAAATAATAATGAAAATGAAACAAAAACCACAATACAAAATACTAGTAATACCAATTGTCAAAATATAGCCTAGAAATAAAAAGGAACTTCGTAAAAAGTTGGGGAAATACGTTGCAAATAGTTTATTATTTTGTTTCAGACACCAACAAAAAAACTAAACTTCTTCAGATGCAGGCAAAAGCTTAGAAGGAGTACTTGAACGCAGCATTTGAAACTCATAAATCTCAGCTAAAACAGGAATGCAAGAAAGTATTTATGGTCCTGAAAATGTTTTCAAGCATTTTTAATTTCAAGGGTCCCCAGAATACACGCTTAATTGCACCAGTGACTCTCATTTAATAACATAACATTGCGTAGGTTTTGTTATTAGCAGTTAGCAACGTCTGAAATAACGCTCCAGGTTTCCCAAAGTTGCCATTGCCAACATCAAAACCAAACAAAACATCCAGTGTGTGTACTGGTGCTTCACTGGTTTCAAGTTCAAGAGAAGCTTCAACTAATATTTGTTATTTCTTAAGAGAAAAAAAATCCATAATAATAATAATAATTCAAAAGTTTGACAACATTTGACTGCGTGTGAAGTTTCTCTTTTTCTGTAAAGCATCATGAGGCAAGACCATGACTGAATAAATTCAAGGTTTACTGAGAGACTAATTAGAGCTGTTGAATATGGAGAAAATATCAAATGTTTTCATGTCAAGGTTCCCCACATCTGGGACCTTATGTGGAAGAATTTAGTATTTATTTTATTTATTTGTTTATTTGATAGGGACAGTGCTCATTAATCAACAGCAAAGTAACCAGTAAGAAACATGATGGGGATGTTTGTTTTAATGTGACTTGTTATAGAGTATCTTTCTGGAAAAAATAGAACCATTTTGTAATTTTATAGAGACCTCTAGTGGCAGCTTTGGAGAATGTAACAAAAAGGGTCAAACCCCGGTCAAAAGGAGACGTAAGATGTTCTGACATGTCAAGGTAGGAAAAAACACAGTTTAAATAAAAATAAAAAAAATAAAAAACTAATGATGGCTGATGGTCATTGTAATGGCTCAATCATTCATGTTATTAGTGACGGGAAGGGAAGGGCCACAGAAGACGATGATGAATGGTAAGGAAGAGGAATGTTAAAAGGCACTGGGCAATTTAATTCAAATCTTCTATTATTTCAATTGTTCTGTCAAATCTTTGTTCAGAATGAACATTCTCAAAATGTCAGTTTGTTAGTAACATGTCAGTTTTGTTATATGTTTTCAGGCTTTAAAAGAAAAGAAAGGGGCTTCTGGGGCTCCAGTACCCGAATGTTTTCTCAAAAGCCCTGAATTTTTTTTAAGGGTTTTTAAAATAACTTCAACTTTGTGTCATTTCCCCTCAGTCTCTCTGACTGGACCGGAAAATCAATTACATGCATTTTTGGGTCTGCCATTTCTCTAATCGTAACAGAAATATTCATTCTGTGAACTCCACTCCAGCATAGTGTAACAAAACTAGGTTTCAAGATTAGAAATACTGTAAATTCCTACCCTACCTATGTTATGTATAGCCTAAAATAAAAATAGTAACATGATCCAATTTTGTGTCTCTTTTTAGGTGGCAGAAGTGAAAATCCTTAATATTTGTTGGTTGTGGTTTCAGAATGATGAAGACAGTTGGAGAACAATAAGATATAAAATAGGATGTAGGCTCTACAGAATGTTTTTTATTCCTTGGCAACTATCATGTTTTTCCCAAATGATGTACAGATTTGTAGGTATTCTATTAACAAATATCTTGAAAAATAGTGTAAAAAAAAAAACCTCTCCAGGGGAGCACACCCCTATACACCCCCAAAGTTTGGATTGAGCCCGAATGTTTCCAACATCTGGCTCCGCCCCTGCTGCTATAAAGCTGTACTGTTTCCTTAATGACAAGTTAGTTATGTAAGGGTTAATGCCCAACGAGGTGTCCATTGTCAGGTATTAATGAATGACGGCGAGGTGTGAACCGAAGTCCATTAATACCTGACAATGGACACCTCGAAGGGCATTAACCCGCTTATACCATGGTCACTTGTCAAATAACATATTTTTAAAACATTAGTTTATATTTTAATTAGTTTTACAATCGAAATCTAAAGTTTTTACAAACACTAACTCTGTTTCCCTGGTTACACCTGACGGTTTGACTAATACCTGGAACAATCATTCCCATCCATCAGGTTCTTATGCAATGCAAACGTTGTTCACTCCTCCAGGAAATAGGAAGGACCTTAGATACGACTTGCCACCCTTAGCAACCAGACATATTTATAGTCCGCTCAGCTGATAGAACCCTTCAGTTTAGCTACGAGCCAGAAAGCTAACGCTATGCTAGCAAGATCCAAAGTCAATAACATTGTGCACAGTTGGCAATCAGTAAAAATAATTTGACAGTATGTTGAACAACAAGACAAGCTAGCTATCCAGCCATGTCATTGTCCCCAAAACAATATAACGACTTTTATGAACAATTTGATCCGCATGTGTAACGCGTTACTGTCGGCCGCAGCGGCGCAGCCTAAAGTAGCGACCTGAATAGTGAACGGGATGTGAGATAACGTTATTCTCTGTGAAACAAAAGTCAGTCCACAGGGGAAGTATAACTTACTTCTTGCAACATGTGTGTTAGCGCCATCCTGTGGTGTTCAGAGGACAAGTTGAAAATAACAGATCCACATTTCCTTTTTGATTTAATGTAGCGCATTGATTTAGAACAGTAAACAGACAGTTTCACCAGAACTCCTTTCGTAGGTGTCCTACATCACTTTTTTATGGACACCCTGCAGCCAATCAGAATCAAGTATTCACCCAGACCGTGGTATAAAGGAGCTTAGGAGCTTCATATGGAGACAGCTAAAGTTAATGTTAGCTCCCCTACAGCTGTCAGAGTTAGCTTTGACTTCATATATTACCTTTTAACAGCTGTATTCTCAGTAACTGACAATCAGCAAGAAACAGGTTGCTTATTAATCACTAAAATAGTAGTGGCAGCACCATTTGGCTTACTTATCAATGCCGTTAGCATCGTGGCTAACATTTTTGTTACTTAGTTTATGACAAATCATTTTGGCTGTGCTTTCTAACATGATGTCATTGTGTTAACCGAGCAACATTAGTTAGACTTTACAACAGAGCCTCTTTACTACACTTGTTAGATAATGTTTCATTACAGAGTTCTCTGTTGATTTGTGTTTGTCGCTGTGTGCTCGTGGTGGAAGACAATGTAAACCGAGAGCGGCGTGTCGGAAATGCAATCCGCCATGACGTAGATCCCTTTCAAGGTCAGGCTGATGTTGGAAGTCACTATGCGATGTGAGTCGAGTGGCGATTTGAGTTGTGCATGCTCAGATTTAAACGGTTTACGGCATAACGTGTCATACCCGATGTTAGCCGAGTCAGACCGGCTCTGGTCGAGTGCAGACATGAGTTGCGCATCCTCAGATTTAAACTGTTTACGGCATAACATGTCTTACCGAAATTTGTGAAATCCATAAAATAATAAATTTTTCTCTTTACAAACAATAACAGAAGATGGAAATCATTTCAAAAACGTTTTAGCTATCTATGATTGTTTGATTGCTAACGTTAGCTCAAAACGCCATTCAAGTGACAGCCTTTGTTTTGTTTGATTGCTAACTTGTAGCTAGCAGTCATATCAAAAACGTTTTAGCTATCTATGATTGTTTGATTGCTAACGTTAGCTCAAAACGCCATTCAAGTGACAGCCTTTGTTATGTTTGATTGTTAACTTGTAGCCAGCAGTCATTTCAAAAACGTTTTAGCACGCCGTTAGCATCTTGTAGGCTACTTGTTGCAAAGTGACGCATGCGCAACTCACATCTGTACTTGTCACAAAGTGACGCATGCACGACTCAAATCACCACTTGACTCACATCGCGCAGTGACAGTCCCTCTAGTGGACACAACGTGTAACAACAACCACATGCTTGTAGTGGCATTGACAATGCATAAGCCTGAGAAGTGTAGTACATATTAATAACAGGCTGCATTTGAGCATTAAATATTTGAATATTAAAAAAAGATTGACAGCTTAATCATCACCAAACTTCCCTACTTATATTTTCCAGGACTCTCTTAAATATCTCTTACATGTTGGCTTTAAAAAGGTAATTCGTCATCTTTTGAACAATGCTGTGTTTGCAAAAAGTGCTGTGCAATCAGTTTGACACACTCATAATTCAAAAGTTTGAGCTTGAAATGATGAAATCCCACCAGTCCTCCATCACGCCTCCGAGTGTTTGCCATTCTCTCTCATCTTTTTAATTAAAAGCCTCATCAACATTTTCCTTTCTCCCACTGCCCACATTTGGAAAATAAATACTTGCTTGATGGAGTATTCACAACCTATTCGTTGTGCAAATAAATCTTGTAATGAGGTATATTGTGCTATAATAAGCATTTTAAGATATACGTATATTTGTGTGTTAACAAAAAAAAGTTATGTCTCAGCCTAAACAAAAAAAACTGCCACAAAACATGCATATGAAATTCAGATGATTCTCGTATGCATTAATAAAATAAGAACACTGAATATCCCCTAAGGCGATCACACTGCTTAACATTCAGTCTGCGGAGGACTCATGTATATCCATCTACCTTTGCTGCTCACCCCTCAGAGGGGGATAATGTGGAGGCAAGAAAGAGATGATGGCCCCCGGAATGTAAAATGTAAAATAAAGAGTGAAATGCCCTTTGCAGTGCAATTAAGAGCGACCTGGTGCTGAACTTTCCCTGGCCTCCCTGTGTCCCTCAGGCAGTGTAGATGCAGATACTGCCCAAGGACATCTTCCACAGGCGTCGCAGTGACTGTGCACGAAAGGCTGTAAAATGAGCTACTCAGAGGGTCTTCTCACAATTGATACTGACATTTTATGTCACTTGACACAGATCTACTAATAAAATTTTGATTATGACACTTGGTTATCCTTCTCACAGGGAGCAGAGACATGTTTGAGCCTTTAGCCACATGTAGCTTTAAAGACATGGTCTGACATTTTTCGGGAATACACCTATTTGCTTTCTCACGATTTAGATGAGAAGATTGATGCCACTCTCTTTAAGACAGCTATGAAACTACAGCCAGCAACCGGTTAGCTTAGCTTAGCATAAAGAGTGAAAACAGAGGGAAACGGCAAGTCTGACCCCATCCAAAGGTATGGATTTCAGGCTCTTTGCTACCGATGGCCCGCCTCTAATTCGGCTAAATCTGTTTTGTTGTATCATAGCAACGATTTGTTAGCCTGACGTCGTCATATTCAGATTGTAGTCAGAATATGAGTCTGATGCTGCTCCATTGGGCTGTGATTATGGGGCGTGTTTCAACCGAAACAGGAAAAAAAATGCCTCTGCACTCAATTGGATAGACCTACAACCAATCAGAGCAACGGAGAGTCAAAGGCAGGCTTCGACCAACCCCGCAGGACCAGCTCCATGTCTTAAAGGTCCCATGGCATGAAAATTTCACTTTATGAGGTTTTTTAACATTAATATGAGTCCCCCCAGCCTGCCTATGGTCCGCAATTGGCTTGAAATGGTGATAGGTGTAAACCGAGCCCTGGGTATCTGCTCTGCCTTTGAGAAAATGTAAGCTCAGATGAGCCGTTCTGGAATCTTGCTTGTTATGAGGTCATAACAAGCAAGGTTACCTCCCCTTTATCTGCTTTGCCCGCCAACCCATGAGAGAGAGACATCACAGCTTTCAAACGAGCAAAGTGGCAGTTGGTCAAAGCTACACCCCCACCTTACACCTTGCCCCCCCCCCCCCCCACCTCTCCTCCTCAATAGCTACAAACACAGAAATGACACGTTCTGAGTAAAGCTCATTGTAGGACTGGCTCTAGTTGCTGTAATTCTGCACCAAGGCTGAATTTCGGGAAAGAGACATCAGATATAGTATATAGCATCCAAAGAGCACCATGTCATGGGACCTTCAAAGCAACCATGGGCTTAGTGGCCAACGGTAAAACTGCACCCCTCTGGCCCAGAAAGATTTTTCCCATAGACTTTTGGGGTATATCAACTTACCAGTAGGCATGTCACGATAACAAATTTTGCTGGACAATAAATTGTCACAGAAATTATTGCGATAAACAATTTTCAAAGATCAATAAACTTTTATTTCTAAAGAATATTTAACACTGGAACTGGAAGACAATTAATTGATTTATTGACGCGACAGGCCTACCAGCCCGAACACAAGGGTCCTTCACGTCATGTTTTTAACATTTTTAACATTTAACATTCACTTCGACAGAGCAAAGGCAGAGTTTCCGTGTCGTGCGGACGGGTGTGGCAATGTGTATACACACGTGATTGCGGTTCTCTATTCCTCTTTTAAAATGAATGCGCTGTCGATATTTTCTATAACGCATTCAACCCAAGCGCTCTTTGGTGACGTGGTTGATTACGTTACTGTTGATCATCTGTCCATCATTGTTTAAAGCCCGCCCTGACAATTTGATTGGTCCAATCAGCTCTGGTTCGAGCATAGTTGCTCCACAACGGATCGCAAAATTACGAATCCCACTATGGCCACACCAAGACCCACTTGGCGTGGCCATAATGGTCGATTGGTTGGGGTTAGGCATTTGACCTTGAGTGGTTAAGGTTAGGATAGCCAATTGGTCAGGGGATAGGACCTGAACAAATCATGTTACGTTACCTTGTGTAAGCATAGACGCCTGGCCAATAGTAGCTATTGAAGGGCAGGTCTTGGCGTGGCCATAGTGGGGAAAAAAATATCGCCAACGGATCAAGTCCAGACTGAACTTCCCGACCTCAAACGTTGTGGGCGGGGATAAATTCGGCTGGCATCCAGGCTAACGATTTGTATTATTTCCGGGTCAAAAACCATTCCAGCAGAGTGGGGAGGGGAAGTTTGAGCATGCGCAGACGTTTAACCTGATCTTACTCCCGTTAAGGTGTATACCGTTCTCTTAATAAATCCATGGTGTATACATGGAGTTACTGAAGGAGTTCTCTAGGTCTGTTAGCTGGGGCATGAGAACTCTGATTTTAACCGGAGTAAGGTGTTTACATGGTGTTTGAGAAATCGGGGTATTGCCTTAACCTGAATATAATCGTTTTTTAAACTGCATGTAAACGCACAAGCTAGCTGCTAACTTTGACTGGTTGTTGTTAAGTGCTGAGCAGGTAGTGTACACTGGGTTTTTACAACTTTTTTTGCTAAAAACAGCTGCCTGGCGAGAGTGGTGTTATAAAGAGAGTTATAAAGCTCTGTGCAGCTGAAGTGAACTGCAGAGTCGAGTGATAAATATCTGTGGGTTCGCCACTATGAGCAATTTTCCATATACATTTGAGTTGTTATAAAAATATTGATTTTAGCAGCTTCAATCCTTAGTTCACCAGAGCAGTGATACGGTCGAATGTGATTATCAAACATACTTGTGTGTGATCCTGCAGTCAGAACAGAGCCACGTTCTCCTTATGTTAATATCTTTTGCGTATTGGTAAATATTGTAAAAATCCATCAGCCCAAGATTGTACCCTTTCTTTGAGTGATCCTTGTTTCTCCCAGAACACACAAGAGATATTAACACTAGGCATGTTAGACAGAAACATAAATGTTTACACCCATTTAGTCACTAGATGGAGACACTCTATAGTTTTTATGTCATAGCTAAAGTTACATATTGAACCAATGGCTCTCAGGACAAATATAATATCTCCCTCATTAATCATGGAATAATAATGGAACAAAGAATATGTTGGCACTATAATGCTTCTGGGTATCCCTGACTAATTACGCTTGCTGTAAACACAACTTTGCCTCTGTGAAATGATAAATTCAGAAGGGTTATATTTGAGTACTGGCAAGGCTGTCTGTTTACATCAGGCTCTACAGGCTTTTAATTTAAAGTGCCCATGCTGTGCTTCAGGATTGGGTTGCACCAGCTACTCATAAATGAACAATTGGTTTGTGTGTAAAGTCCCTCCTAAAGTTTAAATAACTACCAGCAATTTCAAACTGTGTTGCACCATTAAAACCTCAGAGCGTTAACATAACTTATGTTCCTAATAGCCAAACCTTGTAAATGTAGGTATGACTTTGTTTTATTTATATGCACATACATGGAGAAATAAAACAAAGAAACGGCGATTAGACAATTATGTAATAATTGTTACAGGCTAGGGCTGGGCGATATGGAGAAAACCAAATATCACAATATTTTTGACCAAATACCTTGATATTGATACCGCAACGATATTGTAGTGTTGACTTTTCATAAATGTTGTGTATTCTTCCTTTTGTTGTGAAGCACTTTGTGATTTTTATCTGTGAAATGTGCTATAGAAATAAATTTTACTTACTTACTTACTTACTTACTATTGGTGCTTTCACAAAATATTTACACAATGAGATTTTTGATAAATAATCATCAGTAATGTGGATATAATGACTAAGTGGGTAAAGGCAAATAATAGAACAGTTACAACAGTCTGGTAAGTTCAGAAAATGGCATCACTTTATTGTAATGCAGCCTTTAAAACCAGGAAAAGACAACACTTGCGATATTACGATATCCAAAATCTAAGACAATATCTAGTCTCATATCACGATATTGATATAATATTGATATATTGCCCAGCTCTATTACAGGCCTAACACCGCATTCTGTGAAGAAGGTGAAAAGAGTGCTAGCCAACAGAGGCAGAGTAGGGCGGGTCTTCGGTAAATGCGGATGGGGAAAAAGTAAATTAAACTACTATAAATAACAGGTTGTGCTCCTGCCAATGGCTGTGAAAGAGGTCATTTGGCATGCAGATCTGGAACATTTCCAAAAAATCTCTCTTTCACACTTATTGCTAGTGTGCCATTGGTTGAGCTACCACGTGCCAATGATGGCACGTGTGCCTAAGGTTGCTGACCCCCCCCCCCCCCTCAGACATTGATTTCTCCACAATAATTGAATATATTCGTACTATTCAAACTGTATTTAAAACGTCCATCTCCCTTCAGTCTTTCATATTTCACCTCTCAGTCAGGGTGCTAATGTTAGCAAGCTAACGTTAGCTTCGTCAGTTAACGTTAGTTCCGTTGGTTATTCTCTTAATTTTAAAGAGAATAATTCATCAAGGACATCAATCACTCAATCAATCAACTAATTTCCATATTATTATTCCCTGCTATGTGCAGATGAAGCAGACACACATCCGGCTTATAAAAGCCTCTCATGGTGCAGCAGAAAATCAACTGGGCCGTAGTTACATCTATAACATTGATGCTTTATGAGCACTTTTTGTGATGCTCTGTTCCATATTTTAAGGGCACAGCACAGACGCTGTGTAAATTATTTATATGTCAAACCGCAGCTCTGAATGTCAATACATCTCCCTGGAGACGGAAAGTGAAAGAAACCCCCCGGTAAAGAAGTTTGATCAATAGAGAAGTGAAGCGGTGTTAACACAGAGAAAGTGAGAAGAGGCAGACTATGAACACAGGGTTGCTGATGCAGAAGTTTGAAAAAACAAAGCGGACTTGCGCAAACAGTTGGGCTTGCATATAGAACACAGTTATACAACACATGACAATAACTACCTTCTTATGTGGCGTTACGATAGCAAAGGTCAAGATGTGCTTTGGTTAATTGAATTCCAAATGTATTGTCGCCCAGCTGTGCCTCTCCATGTGGTGACAGCTTTGAAGGGCTCGATAATAGCGCACCCTGGGCTTGTTGAATAAGTAAGTGTATTATTTGTGGGTCTGGGTATTGTCAGGAAAAGCAAAACATTGGGTAGCGGCGGCATAAAATATTGAACAAACTCATCTTTATTGTGCTTAACTGTATCACACTGAGAGGATGCTGCTGAGGCCTGATCAGCAAAGCCTTCCCTGGATACATAAAGGTTACAAAACTATTTTTTTTGAATATGCACTCTATTTATTATTCATGCATTCAAAGAAATGTATTATCTTTATTTGCAGGGTTATTTATGATTGTCTACAGCGCTTGCAAAATGCACCTGAGGGCAGATTTATCTCAGCTAAGATAATGAATATTTGTATTCAGCATGCAGTGGTAGTTGAGGAGGTGGTTATACTGTGACTCCACTATCCATCTATTTATTTATTTATAATTAGGTAGATTCACTTGGAGGAAGAGGTGTATCTTGGAATAACAACTCAATTGCGTTCCTGTTAGGAACATGTGTCAAACTCAAGGCCCATGTTCCAAATCTGGCCCCCTCACTAATTTTGATCCAGCCCGCATATCAATTTAGGCTCGCTCACAATAGATTTTGGCCCGCCTAGTTTTGCGCCAAACCACAAAAAAAAAAACGAAAAACTGTTTTTCAAACTGCAACTACGCAACACGCAAAGCAGATTATGGCAGATTGGAAAACTTTGAGACTTAGAAATTGATAAATTCTACGATGGCTAAGGAACTTTTTTCCGACTTTTGTAGGGCTTTATGTGGACCAAACTATAAGCGAAAAGGCTACAGACCCTTTGCAAACACGTGACGACGCCATGGTGGACAGGCAGAATCAGAAGCACAAGCTAAACAGCAACTATCTTCTTCTTTATGGCTTTTTCTATTGAACAACAAGTTGCCGTGCCGTTAACGGTCGAGGTATGACATCTGGTAGGTGCTCACAAAGAGCGGTATTTGGAGAAGTTAGAGATAGCAGGATTAAGGGTGCTCCGATCGATCGGCCACCGATCGGTATCGGCCGATAATGGCTTTAAATAGTTTGATCGGTGGTCTCCATAAACGCCGATCAGATAGGCCGATCAGATGACGCACTACCACGGATGTATTAGGAGCGCACTACTCCTGAGAACATTTTCAAAATGGCGGCGTCCCTACATTCAGCGGTCTGGCTTTTAAAAAGCGGCTGCCACCGGTGGTGCTCCGGCAAACGTGTTCCTGCTGCTATAGGCTTTGTAAATAAGTCATTGCGAGATGTGTATGTCTGTGTAGTTTGTATTTATTTTGTCTATTATTGATGGGGTTTGTTTTCTGTATAGTCTATGTGTTGTTTATGTTGCATTCTATTGCTGCACAACAAATTGCCCCTCGGGGATAATAAAGACTCCTTGAACCTTGAAAGGACATTTTTTAGATTTTGAGCTAGGACAGAAAGCCAAACAGTTACTGATACATTCTCTAAACATGTGTGACTGTTATGTAATGGCGTAATTTTCAGTTCATAAAAGTGATCGGTGATCGGTATCGGCCGATACGTCTTCCAGCAATCGGTGATCGGCCCCAAAAATCCTGATCGGAGCACCCTTAAGCAGGATTGGATACCGACCCTTACCTTCTTCCTCCCTCCGTTTTCACAGACTTCATTGAATCGCTGAGTTTGCCTGACTTCAGTCCACGCGATCTGTACCACTATGTGGTAAATGGGGTATACCCATACACTGGTGCAAAGCTTTTACAAGTCTGGATGCTTACCAGTTCTTTGTAGCTGGCTGGGTTACATGTACGCAATGCTATGCTAATGGCGGGGGGGGAAGTACCTCATAATGGGAATGATAATACATCAATCTAGGGTTTATTTTGTATTAACATCTATTCTTTACTTAAGTAAACACGTAGCCTATGTTTTTAGAGGACATGGTCGGTCGTGGCTACCCACATACTGTTGCTCACTGGGTGTGCCAATGCAACTTTCTAATGGATGCCTGAACGCATCCCAGCTCTGGGAAGTGTAGTCATTAATTATCTATCACACGTTAATCCATGCAGTAAATCACGGAGTGTTTATGATCAGTAGTAACCACACATAATTGTAACATCTAGCCATCTTCTTATCTGTGATTATATTCGCTGTAGCCTATGTTAATATTTCACCGGTGGATATTACAACGCGATGGGCAGCAGCTAGCTGCTTTGGCCTTTTTTGGCCTTTTTGAAGCTAGTTTCCGTGCCATGTCATCTTTAATTTAACCAATATTTTTTGTATGTGTGTTAAGTTAAATGATCAAGGGAACGGCTTTCTTTTTAGGATATGTAGGTCAGTGAATAACCGATGTTAGTTATGTGGGTCATCATTGGGTTGACCTGTTAGCAGGAACAGCTGGTTAGCATGGCAGCTAGCTGGTTGAGGATAATTTTATTTATCGGTCATTTAAAACAGAAAGGCAATACATACACATGCTTGTGTTGGTGAGGATTACTCTGCAGATTGTGTATGCGAGTACACAAACACGAACGAACACGTACGTGTTTGGCTTGCCGTCCGTCTATAGCACAGCATCATTTGTGCGAGTAGAGCGTGATGTCACGTGCAAAGGGTCTATATGAGACATTCAATAATGCAGTCAAAACTAATTGACTTTTTTTCGATGAAATAAAAGCATGTCAATAAACTACACGTCTGGCCCTTGACGTGATTCTCATTTTCCAGTGTGAGTGAAATTGACACTCCTGCTATAAGAAAAAATCCAAACATTGATTTTCTGTTTAAATGTTGCTTCGTGGCTCCCCATTGCATCCTCCGACATATCTAACTCAATTCATCGTGTGTTTCACACATTTCTCCAACACCACAGAGTTTGTGTTAAGGATTCAATGTCTTGCTGCTGCCATAAGGTTTATCATGTAGTGAAGGAGATCAGTGTAATGGGCTCCCTGTGTGCTCAAAGGTGATCTACATAGGCCCAGTTCATTTGTGGTTCCATGTTGCAAGAGCTGCAGCTACAACTGTTTGTGTGCTGTCACAAAGAGCATCTTTCAATCAGGCATCACTGTGTGTGCTTCTTAATCACAGAACAAATCCCCTGTCAAACGTTTGGTGTTCACTATTATTGTCATGACTCGCACGTAAAACGCGGTTAACGCCAAATTACACATCGAGGTTGTGTTCTTAAAGCGCTCTCTTCTTTTCATCCAGCTGCTGTTTACATGTCCCTGCTGAGATTACAACGGAATTGGAAAATTACAACGTTATCACATTTGTGGTCACTCATCTGAGAGTCTTGATCATTATCGCATGACATTGTTCTGATTGCTGAGCAATTCTGCCTGGGGAATGGCAGAAGAAAACTAAATTGCAAAGCATAATCGTAACACCTGTCAGCATGTCAGTGGTGAGATTGAAATGCAGCTGATTGAAATGGGTTTCTTTTTGTTTTATTTGGTTCCCATAAAGTGCACCGTGTAGCTGAGGAACTCATTTTTCCTGCACCCCAGTCACCAGACTTAGCTGTCCTGTGCTTGCAGTTGCATATTTATCTTATATGTAAGGATGATTTTCTTTCTGTTGCTGATGTATTCACTGGGGGGGAGGAAACACTTTAGAGTTGGTTTACAGTGATTAATAATTTCTGAAGGCATTGGTTATCTGCTTGCCGGGCGCTCACACAGCCAGCCTACATAATAATCTGCAGTCTAATCCAATCATATACTGCTGATGAGTTGAGACACTACCACAGTTGGCACATCTGCATTTGCTGAGTGCACACTAAGAGAAATATAGTTGGAATTTGCTAAATCCTCTCCTCTCTTTTTTCTTTGCATTGGCAGTAAAACCGCCTGACGTCCCTTCTCAGTCTTTCCAATTGAACGTGACCGTGATGCTTTATACTGCCATTACAGAGGCCATCAAGGTGCCTAAATGGAAGATTAGGCGCCATTTATCCTCCTAGAAAATATATTGTTTGGAGATTCCTAGGCAGCGTTTTTCTAAGACATCAGCAAAATGTTTCTGGGGTTTCATTTATCATGATACCAGTCTCCTCTTTCACCCAAGGAGTAAACAGTTACTTCCTCCCCACTGCTGAGGACTGCTCACATATCTATCTGCTAGTTTAGTTTGCCTCTGAACATGACCAATTAATCATGCATCACGAATATCTGTACCAACTGTAATGGCTTACAATCTATGCGTGAGTGCTGGACGGCCCAGAGCTACAAGGCACAGAGTGACACAATCAAACAAAATAGCAGAGGGTGTTAACTACTGTTCTGTGAGAAAAAAATGGATTTTCATTATCACTGTGACCAACTTCGAGAGTGTTGGAGTAGGCATTAGTCATCTTGCTTTACATAATTATTTTGTCTACTCAAAGTTCGCTTTAATCAGTCAGTCAGCCGTCTGCAAAGATGTCATGCTCTTTCTGTGGGAGGTGCAAAAAAAAAAAGGAAAATGAATATTAAGAAATGAACTGTTCCTCCGAACCGTTCATTCTAACTGTGCTCACATTACATGCAGTTAATCCGGTCTCCAGGACTCCTATGATGAGTCATCCAGGTTCAAATGAACAAACTACCCTAATCCAACCAAGTGTGAAAATAGAAATTCAATAAGTTAAAGTGTTAGAACAGGAACAGAACCACAGATGTGTGGTGACACTCCATTACTGAAATAAATAATTGGATAATTCTACACTTGGCTTTATGTTTGGATATTTCATCTAATTCCCACTAAATCCCACACCAGCACCCTCCCAAATAATCCACAGATATAACACGCCAACTAAATGAATGGTTTAAAAAGCGACTTTCTCCAGTTTCCCCTCATTTCTCAGCCTGCCACCTCCCCTCGATGTGTGTACACAGGAAGTGACAGCAACGGGGCAGCATCCCTGCTGACAAAATTGTTCATGTCTGTGAAAAATAATAAGACATTAAACCCTAGGAGGGCCGGAGAGCCTTATGTTGCTCGCAGCCTGTTTTCGCAGAACGGCTTTGCCTCCTACTCGCCAAAGGCGCTTAGATTTGGGGGCTCCTGCCTCCTGCCACATCTCTGAGGCAGCTATGTTATTATGGATGGAGATTACTGAGTGTTGGTGGGCAGAAGACGACCTTAACTGATTATTAGGGAAACAAAGAGTGCAGCCTGCCATGGGGGTGGCCTGCTGGATGGCTGCTTGAACACATTCAAATTCCCAGGGTTCAATCAAAGAACCTTTTGCTACAAAAAGAGGTCAATATTAGATTTGTACTAAGTACTGAGGGTATGGCTAGTCCACACAGCATTCCAGGATGGGAGAAAAACATGCTCTGGTTTGTTGGCATTTCTTTAAACCAATCACAATCGTCATGGACGCAATAATAGCGCCGCTGCAAAATTGCCTCTGGAAGGAACTTGTTTTGGTGGAACATGTGTACGTTCAAAAGTTGATTTAGTCATTCAACAGAAAACTCAGATTGGACAGATAGCCTAGCTAGCTGTCTGGATTTACCCTGCAGAGATCTGAGGAGCAGTTAACCATAGTCCTCAGAAATCCACCGGAGTTTAGAATGCCAACACAAAGAAAGCGGAAGGTGACGGACATCCGGCCCAAAGTGAGGAATATCCAGTGGAACAATTGGCTGCACCGGAACAATCCCGTCAATGATCTGCGATATAGATAGACTAGATTTGTACAGAATTTGTTATGTTTAAGGAATTCTTTGACTTGCTAGTTAATGAAGAGGGAAGCTGCAGCACTGAAGTTAAACTGGAACGTCTGTGTTTTATTCCAGAAGTAATAAAACCTAATTTAAAATCACACTGACATTTTTAATAAATACAAATAACAATATCCAGCCCACATCACACATTAAGCTATTTGTCCACCAGACAAGGTAGGCAGAGCTAACGCAACAGACTCACTCTTCAACTCACTTGTGTGTGAAGCGGCATACCTTTTTAATTTCAGTCTCTGCCAGCCTTGCGAGTAAGCGGTTACTATGGCTAAACAAACAAAGAAAAGAGCGATGACTACAGACGATGAAACTTCAAAAACAACTGAAAGTAAGATCCAAAAACACACCTGAAATCACTGCTCATCGCCAAAGAGAATGAAACGGAGAGCCTCAAAATTGTTACTTTAAAGAGTAACTTAACACCAAATGCACTTTCTGTTAGTAAATGTAAAGGCACGTTATAATTTAGTAGTCACTATTTTTTAATCCTGGTTTAGTTTAAAGCTATAGTGCGTAGGTTCTGTCGCCCCCATGAGGAATTCTAAGTAATGACATTAAAACTGTTGTTGCATCCACATGACACAAGCCTTCTTCTTCGCGCACGTGCCCCCACCCCTCCTCCACTTAGTTGCTAGTAGCCAAGGAGGACACACAGGATTAAAAAAACATGATGGACTCTTCAGAAGAGGTAATTATCTTCACCCGAGTTTCTGCGCGCGAAAGTCGCTGGGCGACAACAATTTCTAAACACAGCCATACTGAGAAACACAGAGAGAGTTGTATGTAGATGATACTCTTAATTAGCTTTGTATCAACTAATTTGGCTTCATTAATATAGAAAAAGTTCTGCACTAAAGCTTTAATTACTGTTCATGCAAAAGAAGTTATGTTCCTTTTTCCAGAGAAAATCCATTAGGTCTGTCCTCTTCACTCCCCCAAAATCTGTCAAAAATATACGATGTACTCCACCCTCAAATATCAAGCAACGAGGCTATTGGAACAAGGGTTAGCCTCGGTATTAATGTACATCACAACTTTGGCTCTCTATTTTGGTCCACCCCAGCTGGTAGCAGTCTCTTTTATTTAGAGACTTCTTTTGCACTTTAACTGCCTATGTTTTGTTTTGTTTTTAGCATAGGGCTGCAATTAACGATTATTTAAATTGTTATTATTTTTTCGATTAATCGATTAGTTGTTTGGTCTGAAAAAATGTCCGAAAATGGTATCAGTGTTTCCCAAAGCCCAAAATGATGAATGAAGATGACAAATATCTTGTTTTGTCCACAACTCAAAGATATTCAGTTAACTGTCACAGAGGCGAGAAGAAACTAGAGAATATTCACATTTAAAATGCTGGAATCAGAACATTTTTTATTTTGATTTTCATGAAAAATGACTCAAACCGATAAATTGATTGTCAAAATAGTTGCTGATTAATTTAATAGTTGACGACTAATCGATTAATCGATTCATCTTTGCAGCTCTACTTTAGCATGACCATTTCAACAAATACGTGTCAATACATGTCAATTATGCTCTATGTTAGATACGTGTCAATTATGCTCTATGTTAGATACGTGTCAATTATGCTCTATGTTAGAGTCTAACGTGTCAGTTAAGGCTAACTGTAAGCTAGCCAATTTGTTAACCTTCAAACTCAAGATCTGTATAATGTTACATAACGAATACATTGGGTGGGTCACCAAGCAACATTAGCCATACCGGTAAGCTATCTTAACCAGAGGTGTCAAGTAACGACAAGTACAAATACTTCGTTACCTTACTTAAGTAGAAATTTTGGGTATCTATACTTTACTGGAGTAATTATTTTACAGCAGACTTTTTACTTCTACTCCTTACATTTTCACGCAATTATCTGTACTTTCTACTCCTTACATTTTAAAAAATAGCCTCGTTACTCCTTCGGCTTGTTTTCATTCCGGCTTGTCATCATTCAAAAAAACACCAAAAAAACCAAAAACCTATCCAGATAAATCACGGCATCCGAATAGAGTGAATTTGATTGTGGTTGGATGAGAAGTATAAACATATACCATTCCGACACCCTATTGGTTTATACGCGATCCATCGCACCTGCACATGACACAAATCACGTCACACTCCAGCAAAGAAATAGCAGACGTATGTAGCCTAGTACGAAGATGTCCGTGGCAGAAACTCAAGAGAACCCGAGCAAAATGTCCCAACCAAGCACCAGCGAGGAGGTTGGTAGCCAGGAAGACCAGCCAACCCTTCTGGCCGTACCTGGAAGAATTTTTCGAAATGATTGGATGCAAAAACAACTCCTTTCGAATGCGCTGCAAGCTCTGCGCACCCAAGTACCACAAGCTAATTGTTTCCAAAACTTGCCGTCTAATTTGAAAAAGTATATTGATATTATTTTTTTATTATTACTTTTACTTTTATACTTTAAGTAGTTTTTTGAAACCAGTACTTTTACACTTTTACTTGAGTAAAAAGCTTGAGTTGATACTTCAACTTCTACAGAAGTCTTTTTAAACCCTAGTATCTATACTTCTACCTGAGTAATGAATGTGAATACTTTTGACACCTCTGATCTTAACGCTACATTGGTTATCCCTCATTTTACTAATGTCACGTGTTAAAGTTTTGAAATGAGGTGTTTTTGGCAATTAAGCCTAAATGTGGAGTAAACAAAAGACCTAGCCACATAACAAGATGTTGCCAAAATAGTTGTTTCTTTTAGCCTTGATGACTTTTCGTTAGTGTTTCTATCTTTGTTTCTTCCCAGGTGTGATCGTGAGACTGTTGTTTTAAACGCATCGAAAAAGGGCAACTGTTTGTGATGGCAGAGCAGTGTCAAAACAAAAATCTTTTTCCATATCTTTAAGATTGACAGGTAATGTCTCCAAGGCAATTTGGCAAACTGCTGTACCAGTTTTGCTCCTTGTGTAATTATCTTCTGCCTCGCACACTTTGAAATTGAGATAAAAGTGTTCTCAATGGCTGAGGCAATAGTCAAGGCTGTGTTTATCTGCACAGAAACAAATCTCACGCTATTGCTCCCCAGCCAAACATCCTATCATTCTGCCCGAATCATTTCATGCTTGGGGAAGCTGAGGTTAGGGAGAATATATCAGATAAGAAGGGACAGTAAGACCTCTGGTGTCTGAACACAGACAAACTGATTTACTTTGCCTACATTTAGCACATGTGTTTTATCTTTTTAAAAATCTCTTTTTGCTAAATCTCTAAATTGTAATATAACACTTTAGTATGCTTGAAAGGATACACTAGATATTTGATTCACTCACTTACACACAACTGAAATGGTCAAAATTACACATTTGGTAGGAGAGAGAATTTCACAAAAAACATTTACATTTTACTGTGCACCATTTGCTGTTCATATTCTTTTGTGAGATGCCTAAAGTATGTCACCAGTCAAACCTCATGGTACTGACACATTTGCTGATCCAATATTGAAGTTTTCCTTTCACACAAACCCTTGACTTTAATTCATGGAACCTGGGTTCAGTTGCCATGGTGACTAGATCACATTTCCGCCTGTGTAATTAAAACAAGTTCATTTGCTCCATCATTTCCGGGCTCTGTGTTTGGCACCTACTCAACGCAAGACTATAAATGTATCCAATTACTAACACACCTATCGGACCATAAATAAGTAGGCTGGCTGTAGTAGATCCTTGGAGCTTTAAGGTATTACAATTCATCTTGTGGGGTACATGAATGTCTGTACCAAATTTCATGACAATCTATCCAATTATTGTCCAGATATTTCTCTTAAAACAACAAATGTCAAACTTATGGTGGCGCTAGAGGAAAGGTCAGGGATCACCAAATACATCATGTAAGAACTGGGGATGTCTGTAAAAAAAAAAAAATCATGTGCCAATCCATAGATGAAGAAGATATTTCATTGAATGAGTGAAAAGTTTGGCCTGTTGCTGGTACAAAAGGAAAACTCAGAGGATCCTCAAAGTAATTAGGATTTATTCTCTGGTCACCATGAATATCTGTAGCAAATTTCATGGCAATCCATTCAATAGTTGTTGAGATATTTCAGTCTGGATCAAAGTGGTCAACCAAACGCCCGGGCAACAGACCAACCTTGCCAGCCCATGCTTCAATTAATCCATCTCCTTATTCACTCAGCCATTAATGCATCCATTTAAGAGGTGAAATAATCCAAACAGAGTCCTCCACCAGGCACTCACCGGCTACATTTTTCTAGAGAATCTGTCTGGCAGCCCCCCCCCCCCATGTGATCCAAACAGTTCGCCGAATGACTCACAATGAGGATATAGTCATTTCTCCCATACTGAGTAGTTTTGGGCTGACTGTAGCTTTGCAAACACACCGTGGTTGGCAGAAGAGCACATCTCCCAAACCTCAGGCTTGAAAGGTAAACCTAAAAAAAGTGACACATAATACACAGCCAAAATATATAGCTAAATATCTATTAAAATGTCACAACTATTGTGAGTTAAGTTAACAATATCTAAGCCCACTGCAAACTGTTGAAATACAGTAACAGGATCATATCACAACTGCTAAAACAAGACTCTACAGCCATGGTAGCGGACAATGTTAACATGTCGATGTTTAGCAGGTGGGGGGAATGCACAATCTTCGGCTGCAAATATTTCGCATCGAAACTATTCATACACACGTTCAATAAAAGGTTCAAATACTTGCTCCAGCTCATGTACCATGTCGGTGGCACAGTTGGAGGTCCTTCTAAGGACACTGCTGAAGAGAGAGAGAAAGTGAGTCGAGAAAGAGCGACTGGAGCAGAGGAGAGTTAACCTTTAGCTGTGAGGATATCAAGTGAATGTACAGCAGACATGGGGGACTCGAGTCAGATGTGTAATCCTTATAGCCAAACTTTATTATTTTCGGTGCAGAGGAATCCATGACGTTAAATAACAGTTAAAGGTGGTGGGATTCAGCTACTCTTAAAGAATATGTTTTTTTTTAGGTTAAATGTGTTTCTGTCGCATAAAAGTGAGGCATGTTTGAAGAATATTATTTGACTTAGAAACCATTATACTTGAATTGTTTGAATGAATTTCATGATTTGATGTCATGTTTGAGGCATATTGAACAAATATGTATGTTGGCCTAATATCAGTTTTAGGCTGTGCTTTTTTAAATCTTTATACATTTAAACTGTTCAGATATATGTGGCTTGGACGCAATGTCTTTTGAATATTGAGTAGGAAAAAATGCAAATAAAACTCCAGCAGTTATAACCACTGTCTTTAGCTTGTTTAAAAATGGAAACTTTTGTATGACTTAACTTGTGACTTGCTTGACCCAAGCTATGACTTGACTTGACTTTCTTGATTGTCACACAAAATGACTTAGACTTGCTTGAGACTTGAAGGTTAAGACTTGAGACTTGCTTGTGACTTGCCCATGTGTGACTTACTCCCATCTCTGATTTACAGTAGCTAGAGTCTGCAGTTTGGACCCAATAAATGGCGCTAGAGGAAGACTCAGAGGATCATCAAAGTAATTAGAATTCATCCTCTGGGCACCATGAATGTGTACCATACCAACTTTAATGGCAATCTATCCAATAGTTGTTAAAATATTTCTCTCAAACCTTAAAAAGTTAACCTGATTGTGTAACTAGAGGTAAATAAGTGAATCACAACGCCAGGCGGCTTCATTCTGTCGGGGATCGTGAATGTCTGTACCAAATTTCAAGTCAATCTATCCAATCATTGTAGAGATATTTCAATATAGATAAAAAATGGTGGACCAACAACCCCAGAGCCATGCTGCTAGCGTGGCTAAAAAGTATTACATTTCCATTAGTCAGTCAGTGTAAAACATTAAGATACTAAAAAGGACAAAGGATGTTTGAGATATTTTAAGAAGTTTTAGGTGGAAATCTTAAAGGTCTCATATTGTAAAAAGTGAGAGTTTTTTTTATTATAAATCATGTTGAAGTGAGAGTTTTTTTTTTATTATAAAGCATGTTGAGATGCTATATAAATACTGTGAAAGTATCAAAAAACTCAATCCACAGAAAAATGCACACAAAAAAAATTACTCCGAGAGCGCAGATGATGAAGACCCAGAAATGCTGACCAACCAGATCAGACTGAGCTTTTTCAGGAGGGGGCTTTAAAGAGACAGGTGCTGAAACAGAGCTTTTAGACAGAGGGTGAATATAGATAGTATGGGAAAAATAAAGTGTTCTTTTGAACATTAAACGTACAATATGTAACGTTCTGCCGCTAGGGGTCTCTCAACCAAAACAATGGATTGTAAACACGGACTTTTGATGACGTTGGTTGCGTTGAATTATGGGAGTTGTAAACAACTTCGCTGATTAGAATGCATCTGTTCACGGACAAGTTTAGCCACCCATTCAAATGTATTCACTTTATTACACTTTATTCATGTCATTCTAATAACATAGCGGCATTTTCCCAACATAATTACGTTTTTCTTGATTCTATCTGTATTGGAAGCTGACCAGTTAGCTAGTGTTGTGGAAAATACCCAGGGTGCAGCAGGTGTAGATTAATTAACTGTTTTAGAATAATTGAAGATGAAACAAGTAACAAGAAATAGTAGACTGAAACCAATGTAGGTTTTTGTAATTTATTGAAGTACATATATTCTGCGCAGAATAGGAGAACTCGTTCACAAGATGCACGCAGCAACATGTGGAAGAGTCTTCAAAGTTCACACATCAAGAACATCAGCTTAAATACACAGATAAGAGAGAGGGAGTGACATCGCTTTAAGCACACAATTCAATGTAATAACAAATGAAGATAGACCTTCTGGTCTGTCTGGTTCACAGGGATGTTATGTCGTATAACTTGTAGACCGTTGTGACTACGGTTGTATCTCAGTAAACGTAGGTTGGCTATTTTCTCACAGACAAATGTAGTTAACTTCTCCTTGGGGGAGACATAACAAGAGCACATACAGAAAAGACATAATTAATTTGGTAAAATATAATTTTGCCATTACACTAGCTAGTGAGCCAGCGAGCTAACGTTAGCCAGCAGCTAAAATCACAGTGACTATCACAATATATTTCACGTCACTGTCACTTTTCGGATAGATTCACAGGGTTTCTTGTAACGCTAGCTAGCAACTCAACTAGGCTGAAAGACTGCTGTGGGTGGGGATTGCCGGGGGAATCTCCCGGGACTTCGAGCCGAGGACGGCCGATGGCCGATGTTCAGCAGCAGGACATCTCCAAGCTGCCCGGAACGATCTCCCCCTTCACTTTTCTTTAATCTTAACTATTCGTTTAGGTGCTTGTCGGGTTAATTTAGCTAACTGTAAAGACAGCTAAACGCGAAGGGGTGAGAAATTCGGCAGGGAGGAGATTTTCGGCACGAACACCGGTAGCTAGCGCTAACGGAGACGCAGCTAACACTAGCTATGGATGGCCGCTGTTGCGACTCGGATCTGGGTCTGATATGGTCTGTTTCCCGACGCTTCATTAAACTGCCGTTAGCGTCGTAAGCACCCGGCACCGGAGTTAAGTGCTGTATAGTACTTACACTGTATGGATTGCTGTAATGGTGGCTGTCTGTTGGCTGGCTGTGAGCTAAGCTACATATCCCGGCTGTGTTGCAGCTGTCCCAGGCAGACAGACCGGGTGCATGCTGGCTAAATTAGCATTAGATTAGTCGTCGATATATAGCTACAGCTAACGTTAACATTACTGGTAAACTCATTCGTGGGTTAGCCCAGCGCTGCTTTTATCCGTGGTGAAAACAATCATGCTACCAATAACTTTATGAGCATGTTGAACGATGTGGTAACCGTATAATGTCATCCACCAAGCATTAGCTAGCTAGCATTAAGTTAGCTACTTGTCAACCAACACATTGTAGTAACATTAAACTGGATCGATATTGATATGTATCAATAAATAAGATATCTGCTGTATTACTGTGTTGCAAAGTGGCATGTTATCAATCACAAAATGATGCTGTGTGGCAGAAAAAGTAGTATTATGGTTAGGAGTATTTTTTTCTGTGACATTGTATGATTTACAATTACGCTCAAACGTATCATCTGGGTGCCGTGTTTTGAAGGAAGTTATAAGGAACTAGAGGGTGAAAGGTTATATGACGCCACTGACGGGCGACTAGGAAGGAAAGGAAACGTGCCGTGTCTGAAAATAAAATAACAGATTTCTCTGGGTTTGAAGTTTGGTGGAAACATTTGGGAGAGTGTAACTGCACATCTCAAAAAAATATATAACATAGGTATGGTCGTTTTTAGACATTTTAACATATTGTACCTTTAAAGCATGTAAACATGTTCTAGTAGAAACCTAAAATACAAGTACGAACAGGAAAATGGGCATGACATGGGACTAGGGTTGGGTATCGTTTGGGTTTTATCCGATACCAGTGCTAAAACGATACTTTTAAAACAGTGCTGGTGCCTAAATGGTGCCTGAACCAATACTTTTAAAAAGATTTTAAAAAGTCGCCGACATTTAAGAACGTCTTGTTTATTGCTAAAAAGGGTAGAAAAGGGTACGTCCAATTTTACCCCGGCTCTAAAAGGCCAGAGTCTTTCTGACCCCTTCGGTCAGCTTCTCAAGCTTTACCCTTTTGTGTTCGTTAATGGCAGACCAGGAAAGAATAGTCAGGATTCGTTTAGTTAAAATATAATATATCTTTAGTAAAATGATCAAATGATATTGCAAGAATACATCATATGCATATGGTTCAGTAGCTCCTTCAAGACTTCACTCACCCTACCACCAACAAGTCTCTCCAGGTCTGACCCCGGACTTTGCATTTCCCTATTCTTTTATTCATCTTTGGGTTCCTCCTTCCGTCCTTGCGTCTGGGTCGCCAATCGGTTAGATCTCCCTCAGACTTTCTGTCTCCGAGAAGATAGCGAAGTTGCGTGCTAGCCTTGGGATCGCTCTCATTCTCTTCTTCACTCATGGCCTAAATATTGTCTGTTACTTTAAGATATTTCATGCATGTGCATTCTGTTCCAAATGTTTATCAAGTGTTTATCAGGAGCACTCTTGCTCCAGTAAATTTGAACACGTCATATCTTACACATGCCAGACAGGAGGAGACAGCGAGGCCATCCCAGGCTACAGGACATTTTATCCTACAACCAAGCATTAGCTAGCTAGCATTAAGTTAGCTACTTGTCAACCAACACATTGTAGTAACGTTAAACTGGATCGATATTGATATGTATCAATAAATAAGATATCTGCTGTATTACTGTGTTGCAAAGTGGCATGTTATCAATCACAAAATGATGCTGTGTGGCAGAAAAAGTAGTATTATGGTTAGGAGTATTTATTTCTGTGACATTGTATGATTTACAATTACGCTCAAACGTATCATCTGGGTGCCGTGTTTTGAAGGAAGTTATAAGGAACTAGAGGGTGAAAGGTTATATGACGCCACTGACGGGCGACTAGGAAGGAAAGGAAACGTGCCGTGTCTGGAAACAGGAAAATGGGCATGACATGGGACTAGGGTTGGGTATCGTTTGGGTTTTATCCGATACCAGTGCTAAAACGATACTTTTAAAACAGTGCTGGTGCCTAAATGGTGCCTGAACCAATACTTTTAAAAAGATTTTAAAAAGTCGCCGACATTTAAGAACGTCTTGTTTATTGCTAAAAATGTAATAATAATAACTTATAATAATAACTTATTTCACCAGTAAATTGCTGGTAAACGACAAAAACAACCACTAGATGGAAAAAGGGTATGTTACAATAACTTTGAATGCACCACAAGGGATGCGAGGCGAGTTTCAAGTGACGCACCGTCTGTGTTGTTTTTCAGACAATGGCAGCTGCAGACTGTTACGTCTCGGTGTTGGAATCCTCTACAGTGAAATACAGTCACACCGTTTAACGTTAGCTGTCAGCATTTTAACCGTGTGGGGGGTAAGCTTCTCTCCACAACGCAAAGCTACTATGGCGGCATTTTGATGCTACCAAGCACTCACCCCCCCGTTAGCATTCCATTGACTGCCATTCATTTTGGCGTCACTTTGACAGCCAATAACTTTACATCTGAAGCGTTTAAAGACTTTATTTGTCCATTGTTTATTTCTAAAGAAACACAACAATGTATAAAAGGCTCCATGTATCTCACGTTATGTAGCAGACGTTTTTATAAAAATAGGTTAACGATTGTGTCATAACCACGCGACTTACTGTCGCATAGTAGAGGAATTACCGTACAGTACAGGAGAAGCTCGCAGGCAGTTTCTTACATTAGCTGTTTAGTTTAATTGCTAATATTAACTAGCATTTTAGTTTGCAATAATTAGCCTGTGCCTATGTTATCTCCTTACACATACCTACGCTCTCCGTCTGCAAGATTCGGAATGATTGAGATTTCTCTTGGCACAGCTACCAGAAGACTTAGAACTTTCAGACACGTTGCTCACGTCACATCTACGTCAGCAAGCTCAGTTTGCAGCTGTGCAGTAACGCTCAACCATCACCAGAAAAGCGCTTCTAATAGCCTTCACTGGTCTCCGTCCAGAGCAACGGGATCTGTTAGTCCATTTCTTTAACTGTATATGGTATAATCCAGCTACTAGCTAACGGTAGGCTAACATTACCTGCTGCCAAGTGTAGTGTTAACTAGCGTGACATGCAGCGATGTTTCGGTTGCCTCTAACATCCGTTTCATTTTCAGAGAGAAGCGCAGGCATTTAAGTGGCACCCAAATGAGGCACGGAAATCCGCGTTACTATTTGGTCTGGTAGATACCAGTTGTTAAGGCACCTGTGCCGTATTAGCACCGGGTTTCGGTACCCAACCCTACATGGGACCTTCAATCAATGTACATTCGAATGAAAAATCAAGTTTATGTGGATGCACAAAAGCAGTTTATAAGATCTGGAAAGGTGATTTTGTTTAGTACATCTTATATGAAAAGACAATTCAAACAGCTATACATAATGTATTAAAAATATTTTAAAAAAGGATTTACAATATGAAACATTTAAATGCTCCTTGTACACCCCACACAACTTTAAAAGCAGATCCCTTCTTCTACGTCTCTCACTCTCTAAAACCCAGACAATAGATCAAAGACATTCATCCTCTCCGCCTTCATTTGGCATCAGATCTGAAGAGAAGCACTCTGCTACAATAATCTACTGTACACACTGGAGACAGTGCTGCTCCAGTTATTGTATATGATCTCTCAGTGTATGTTTTGCTTTCTTTTATTTTTAATAATTGGTGCAATGAAAACATTACAAGAAGACATAGGACAATTGGACGAACAGATATGAGAACATTAAAGGAGAAATCCGGCGCAAAATGAACCTAGGGGTTAATAACACGTGTACCGAGTCGACCGTTCTCTTGGATACGTTTTCATGTGAATCGACTGTGACCAGTTTTATCGCAAACCGCTAATTAGCTTATAAAGCTAGTCGGGGCACTGGTAAAGTAACAAGAAATCAGTCGAACGACGCCGTGCTTGAGCTATGTTACTGGTTACTGGTTACACGACGTTCGTTGTTCAACTGGTCATGACTGTTTTCCCAAGATGGCGCCTGCATGTATACATGAACGGTACTGTCTTTCTAAACTATCTTTTTAATCAACTGTCTGTACACTTACAAAATTCTCAATGCTTTGGTTTACATGTAGGGACCCTCATTATGCGACCGTGGAAGTGTGGTGCTATTTTGAGCCTTGTTAGTGGTGTAGAAATAGTGATTTCTTGTTACTTTACCCGTGCCCCGACTACTAGCTTTATAAGCTAATTAGCGGTTTGTGATAAAACTGGCCACATTTGATTAGCATGAAAACAAATCCCAGAGAACGGTTGACTTGGTACACGTGTTATTAACCCCAACGTTAATAAACATTCATTCAGCTTTTCTCCTCCACACCCGCCCTCTCTGGGGTCTCAGTCAATGAGCTTGTAGATAATTTCTATTTTAAAATTACAAATGTTATTGATGCCATTGCTCCCACTAAGGTCAAAGCTGTCTCTAGTAAGAAAAGATCTCCATGGAAAAATGTCATACGGGTAAGAACAGAAAAAACAGTGTTGAAAAGCTGAACCCAGGTGGCGAAAAACTAATCTCCAGGTCCACTATAACACCTATAAAGATCGCATTTATAATTTGGAACTGAGGAATGCTAGGTCCTTCTTCTCTGGCATTATCGCCAGAAACAACAATAATTCACGTGCTTTGTTTGCTGCTGTTGATAGGTTAACCTCAAGTACCAGTAGCATCTGAACTTTTATCTACCAAGGCCTGCAATGATTTTGCCTCCTTTTTCGAAGACAAGATTCAGAAAATTAGACTAACTGTCAGTGCCTCCATATCAAGTAAGGGATATGTGTTGTCACACTGTCCAGGCAAAACAAATTCCAATATCACACAATTTCATACGATCAACCATAAAAACCTGGAGGACATTATACAACATCTGATAACCTCCTCCTGTTGCCTTGATATTCTACCAACAGGCCTTTTCAAAAATGTTTCAAATTGTAGGTCTTCTGATCTTTTACAGATTGTAAACACGTCTCTTCTCTCAGGTATCTTCCCATAGGCCCTGAAAACTACAGTCATCAAGCCACTCTTAAAAAAGAACAATCTAGACACGGCACTACTGAGCAACTGTAGGCCGATATCTAACATTCCATTCTTAAGTAAAATCATTGAAAAAGCGTTTTTTCAACAACTCAACCTTTTCTTGTCACTAAACAATGGTTTTGATGACTTCCAGTCGGGTTTTCGACCACACCACAGCACTGAAACAGCTCTTGTTAAAGTATTTAATGACATCCACTTAAACACAGATAGTGGCAAAACTACAGTCTTAGTATTACTTGATCTCAGGGCTGCATTTGACACGGTCAACCATGACATATTACTAGACTGATTGGAAAACTGGGTTGGCCTTTCTGGCTCAGTCCTAAACTGGTTTGAATCCTATTTAAAGAATAGGGACTACTTTGTATCTATAGGTAATTATACATCTGAGCATACAAATATGACGTGCGGAGTTCCCCAAGGCTCCGTTCTGGGGCCTCTTCTGTTTAACATCTACATGCTTCCACTGGCTCAGATTATGGAAAACAACAAAATAAGTTACCATAGCTATGCGGACGACACACAAATTTACATAACCATATCGCCAGGAGACTATAGTCCAATACAAACACTAAATGCATTGAACAAATTAACGACTGGATGTGCCAGAACTTTCTTAAATTAAATGAAGAAAAAACTGAGGTGGTTGTTTTTGGAGCAAAAGAGGAACGATTACAAGTCAGCGCTCAGCTTCAAACAGACAAAGCCAGAAATCTTGGTGTAATTATGGACTCAGACCTGAATTTCAACAGCCACATTAAAGGGATACTTCACCGATTTAGCATTCACCTTTGTATCAGTAGAAACCCGATAGTATTTCTGAATGACCGTGCGTCCCTCCCTCATGTCCCCCTGAGAGGGGAGATGTCTGCATTGGGGGTATGGAAAACATTCCCTCAATGACGCAAAATGACGATTTTTGCGTCATTGGAGGAATGTTTGGCCAGAGGCAAAAGACTACAGCCAGTAGTAGGAGCTTCTTCCGCATGTTTTCAACCCCGCCCATCACCCGAAGCGAGCCGATCTCAGCCGGAAAAAAACGAAATGTCAGCCATCTTTAATCCTCGCTAAACAGGGCTCTCTTCTCAGCAGCAAACTTTTACAAAATGATGTGCTTTCAAACTACCGCACATGTGTACCGCCGGGATACATCGCTACAGATCGAAGAATATGCAGGAAATACAGAGGGAATAATCGGCACACTACGAGAGCTTCGCCTGCACGGAGACCAGCACGGAGACCAGCACGGAGACCAGCACGGAGACCAGCGGTCTCGCTCGATGCCCCGAGCCGGGTAGGGGACCTCCTCATCGGCTAGGTGGGAAGCTAACGCGAAAAGGCACATCCAGAGCGAGCTAACGCTAGCCGGCCACCTGTCCCATCAATCCTGATTGAAAGTGTCCGTTCATTAAACAACAAACTGGACGACATCCAACTTCAACAAAACTCCCAACGCGAGTTCAGAGACTTGCGTTGTTTTCGTGGAAACATGGCTGAAACAGCGTACCGGACTGTCCAGCTACCAGGCCTGCTAGCCCTCCGACGATCCGAGCTAGAGATGCTCTGTATGAAGGTGGGCTGTGTTAACACGGACTGGTGCAGAAATGTGGTGATTTGTATACAACTAACTGCTAACCGCTGGAGTTTGTGACTGTTACATGGCGACCATTCGACATTCCACGCTAATTCACGGCTGTGTTTATACTCTGTAGTTACAGCCCACCAAGCCTAATGCTAGTATGCTTAGCTGAACTTTTCGGAGCCTATAATGTGTGTGTGCACTAAATGTAGCCTGTTTCGTACGTCGTTTTTATATAATGTTGTTGTCTGGGACACGTCTGCTTTCTGTCCCCAGAGTCAGAACTAAACAGGGAGAAGCAGCATTTAGTTTCTATGCTCCACATATCTGGAACCAACTTCCAGAAAACTGCAGGTCCGCTGCATCTCTCAGTTCTTTTAAATCAAGGCTAAAGACCTTTCTTTTTGATGTTGCCTTTCGTTAAATAATTGTCCATTTCTTATACTTACGTTGCTTATTTTATCTGCTTTTATATTTTTAACTGTTTTTAACTGCTCTTTAATGTTTAATTTATTATACTGCACTGTAACTTTTATTCTTGTATTTTAATTGTCTTCATGTGAAGCACTTTGAATTGCCCTGTTGCTGAAAAGTGCTATACAAATAAAGCTGCCTTGCCTAGGTTCATTTTGCGCCGGATTTCTCCTTTAAGACAAGTACAGTATAGTTTATATTGAGCTGGGAGGTTGAGTTTCACTGTTTGGGACAAGTAAGATTAGGTGAGGTATGTTTGTTTTGCTTTTACAGCATTTTACTAAAGAAACCTACGTATAGACTCATACAAAAGTAATCCCTCTCAATCATCATGAAGCACTAGAAGTGTGTGATGATGTGGGTATATAAATATTTTGCCGTGTGCGTTTCTTGGCGTCAACCTTTGGGGCAGAGGGTGTGTAGCCCCCAGCCAATAGCAGCAAAAACTTAAATTAATTCAACACTTCAAAATTGGTTAATTCACTACATCTTTTTTTCTGCTGCTGATCCAGGTCCAGCTTAATTAGGAATCACTGTTATGTGCTGCTGGGAAATACTGAAAAACGTGACATAATAACACATAATTCTCGACCATCGCACCTCAACTGTTTTTTTTTTTATTATACTGTCATACTTTTGCCGATATGATTGTAAAACAGGTGTTAAGTAGAATTTTATGTGGTGTTAAAAAAGGTCTTTAAAAGGTCTTAAATTTAAATTGGTGAACCCTGCAGAAATGCCACACCAAACAGAGCTTCTCTCACATATTTATACAGTGGTCCAAAAAAAGTGCGTGCAGTCCTTTAATTTCAGGGTTTTTTATTGAGGGTTTGCATTGTGTTGACATGTAAAGGTATTATGAGAATATTGAGTAGGAAAAAGCTGATAGCGTGTACATGCCTTTGGGATTGATAAGCATTGCAGTGAGCGCTGAGAATCGACTCTTTTGGACTCTATCCCTTTTCTGCGCCGTGTTGACAGGAACTCAATTCAACACCTCATCTCAATGACATTCAGGACATGATTTGATGAAATACCACTCTGCGCACATTTCACCTGGACACAGAATAATTATGCTGATCCCCGTCCATACTACGGGTAATCCCGCTCTCGTTCATCACAAGAACATTGTGATATAGCTCCATAAGTATTTTGAGCCTCCTTTGAGGCCCTAACAGAAAAAGCATGCATGTATTTTATTGTAAATCCTACAGGCTCTTGTGTAATATTCATTGGCAGATCTATTTGTTCACAGATCATCGCTTCATCTGGTGTATTGTAGCTTCAGAGCACCATGCTTACACAATTTTAAGACTGTTACTAATGAGATTAACTCAAAAAATAGAAATATTTGTCTTGTTGCCCCGCAGCTGAGTAGGGAATCTTTTGATTAACACATCCTGACAATGACACACACACACACACACACACACACACACACACACACACACACACACACACACACACACACACACACACACACACACACACACACACACACACCACACACACAGGGATACACCTACACATCTGACTATATACTGTGGAAATCCTGCCACCGTGGCCCTCAGGAGAAGATTGCTGAAGTGCTGATGTTGATTAGCATAGCTTTGAGTGAGCCACCCCTTTGTCATGCATTTGCCACGATGAATCAAGTTCAACATCTGCAGGCACCGGGCTGTCACCACAGAAAGATTTGCCTCAGATGAAGTTGATTTGCATATCAAACTGAGGACCTCGTGTGCCACAACCCCCTCATTTGCTCTTAAAAACTATGCCCGCACCTGATTCAAAATGATCAATATTACCATCACAACCCTCCTCATTTATTTATAGCTTATAGGCAGAATCCCTAATGGCAGCCGAAATGTTCTAAATCTGCTGGATTATTAATACTATCTAAAACAAGCTCATTCAGAAGTCGCCCTTGATTGTCACATTAATTCACCAACAGCCCACAGAGTCCTCTATTTGTTCTGTTTTAATCACTTAAGCTGCAGATACGTATTTAAATTATTTAGAGATGGAAACATCTATATGAAAGATACTATTTTGTGTTCTTTCTATTTGCGCCATGAATAATGGAGGGTGAAATGTACCGTGCCGTTAAATCTGAGCAATGTTCATCATCAATTGATGGTTCATCAATGTTGGCGGTCATTTCAACAAATAAAGTGTTAGTAATATTTCTTCTTTGATTTGATGCTACAGTGATATTTTAAGCCTCAGTTAATACTATCGCCCCTGTCAATGTTCAGAGCCACGCTGTGAAAATACTCCAAGACACTATTTCTCACTTGATTTCAGTAAACATTTTCATGATGAGTTTATGGCCTCAATTGCTAGTTCCAAGTCTTCTTCAAATCAGACGGATGTTCATTTTGTAAATTATGGTTCCATTTATTTTAAAATAGACGATAAAGCAGGGCATGCTCAAGGTGCGTGGCTACACGCCGATCGTCAATCATGATAGAGACTTAGAAATGCTGACCATGGCACTGTGTACGTTAAAATAGACCTAAAGTAGTTTTTATTTTATTGATTTATTTTTATTTCACCTTTATTTATTCAGGCAAGTCATTTGCAATGGAAGGGAAGGGAGGCCAGGAAATCAAATTCATTATTTTTGGGTGTTATCTGTGTTTTTATCTTAAACTTTGACCCTCTCACTGTGTGTTTTCACTTCATCAAAGTATATTGGAACGCCTAAAAATGTCTTGTTTAGTGTTCTGCCAACCAAGCTAGCTAGCTAGCGCTAGCGTTAGCTGGTTACTTAAGGGAAAGTTTGCCGATTGGCGGCAGTACCCGGAGGTGCGTGTTTACCTGCCGGTAAACACATGGATAAATGAGACAACGTGACATCATGATTTTGCGTAAACATACACGCCACTTTCCTAAAGCCAAGTGCCGTGTTATCTGTACGCATGTTAAGCTATCCGCGTGTATTTCTACGCTGTATACAGCAGATGTAAACATACACACCACTTGCCACGTGGCGGCGTTGCGTGTTATCGCAAGAACGTGACGTGTTATCGTGAGAACGTCACGCGTGTAAAACAACAAACGGTTGGGGTTAGGAAAAGAACATTGGGGAAGGCTTTAGTAAAACAAAAGAACCAAGGTTGACAAACGTCACATGCAGGACACAAACCCCACTCTCCTGGGTGAAAGTCCTGTGTTTGACACATCCGCCACCCCAACTAATCTCCCTGTGCGGACTTCCGCCCTTTCATATTACTCGCTACGCCGTTAATTCACACGCAATAGCAAGGTAATGTAAGTCAATGGAGGCCAAATGGCGTGGAAACACATGCTAAAAACCGAGTATGCGTCTTGAAGACACGCCAATAATGCCATACGAATTGGTGTGTCATACATACGGCACTTCATAAAATCAGTCTGAATGAGACTTGGATTATACTGCACGTGTTGTGTGAGAATTTGTAAACAGATGTTTCGATATAGTTTTGCTGTCAGTTCGCCGAGTACTGCTTCAATTCATGAAGAACTTTTACTGGTTTTTGGATTCTTCATTCCCTGAGTAGGCATGCACGAAAAGCAACATTTTTTTTTAAAGAATTCAAGCCAGGTAATACAGGGTGAGTAACTGATATACAAATGAGCATGTGGGGGTATAAGTATTCTTTTAATCCTTCAGTTTATCAGAAACATTCAAATTCAAAATTGTAACGTAACGTATAAAGTAACTAAAGCTGACATGCAGGAGAGTAGAAAGTAAAATTTTCCTCTCTGAGATGTAGTGGAGTAGAAATAGAAGGTTGCATAAAATGGAAATACTCAAGTCAAGTACAAGTATACTGGACAAAAGCCCAACCAAATCCCATATTTGAGTTTTCTTTTTGAAAATATATCTTCATTTGAATTTACGTTACTATCTTGTTTTATTGTTATTCTTGTTTTTCACTGCATATCGATCTAACTGGTGTTTGTGTAGGCTATTAAATGTAAGAATGGCATTGTGAATTCTTCATATTATTAATGAGAGGCAGTATTTTGGTCTCAGTTTCGAACAGTTTAACGTGTTGCATCCATCTGCCATCGGTGTTTCTCATTTCACCTGTTTCTGTGCATATTCCTGGGCCAGCGTATCCGTGGAGGACCGCACGCACATTCTCCCGTAAAGTTTGTTTTTTATAAATCCCAATTATTGCGCAGAGAGCGGTGTGCGTCTTCTTTTGTGTGCACGCCACGTTTATAAATGAGGCCCCTGGACGTGGTAAGATTTTACAACTACATTGCATTTGCAAACTCGAATCTCATCTGGAAGTGCTATAGACAGGCTCCTCAGGTTCTCGGTGAGATGGAGCAACCATTACACACCACTGGCCTTTTATTGATATTATTCTGCTGACTTCCACTTTGTGTTTGATCTACGGTATTTGCTACATAATACATTATGCACCTTATACCCATATGTATTGTGATGTGACGTTTACCTCCAACTGTGGCGTGCAGATAGGATTTTTATTAATGTGGAAAAGAAGGGGAACGTTGGAGGCTTTTCTTGGTAATGGTGCATTATCCTTTTTCATGGCAGGTTATTTCCCAGGAGTCTCCATGTGATGGAATATACGTTAACAAGGAAGCTGTAGCATTATTCGTCTGAGATACTGGACATCCTTGGACAGACCCTCAGAATAATGCAGGAGGAGGAAGAACTGCTACGCACTGGGTCTATTTTCTTCCACCATTAAAGCTGTTCCATTGGTAGTGTTTGCAGCACTGGAAGGAAATCGTTGAGTGATTCTGTTTTGACTTCTAAGCACTGGCTTGTGAATGTGAATACAGGTAGGCAGTAAACCTGTTTGCATTAAGAAGGCCTCGGGGGAAATGAAGGGTCAGTATCAGCAGCAGCAGATGCACAGAAGCAATTGACTCCTTTGAAAACCCGCCACCGGAAACAATTTGTTGTTGCCTGTTAATCAGGATTGCCCAATCTTCAGTAACAGGAAGCGCAGTAGACCTCCTGACCCAACCTTTGAGGGGAAAGACAGGGCGGGGGCTACAATAAGCTCTCAATTATCTAAGCTATCCCGGAACAATAGCCCACCAATGTAGACAGCGTAGTATTTACGCCCTGCTTTAACTAAATTAGGGAAGGGAGTCAACCGAGATCTGGTTAAACTCAATATCACTCTGTTATTAGTCAGGCATGAAATCATGTTTCTGGTGCCTTATTCATCACAGGGTTTATTAAATTACTTTAATTAATGGTTAAGGACATAATTAAGGGATAAGGCAAAGTAAGGTCACATATAGTTCAATATAATATAGCAGAAAAGTCAAGTCAATTAGGTTTTTTCCTCGCCTGGGGTTTTGTGCCCATCATTACAGCCTTGATTTGAAAATAAACACAATTGAATGTTCATTTATTCTAATTATCAGATATGAGAAATTAATTTAGATGGAATCCTCAGAGGTTTGAGAAAAAACAGCGTTAGCTGCAGTGTCCCAACAGATACATTAAAGCAATTTTCACATCCCAGTTTACACTTAGTTACCTGACAGAAGAAGAAGACTTTAGACCTTATTGTCCCCAAGGGGAAATTCCTTTCCACAGCACTGAGCACACCAGACAAGAGCACGCAGTAACAACAGTGCCCACTGTTGTTTAAGGTGGCTGCGGGGATTAGCCTTTTCCCAAAGTGAGCCCTTCTGCAGCTCAGTGCTCTACCTGCACCCTGAGGGCAGCAGGGTAAGGTGCTGATTGAGTGAGTGATGGCCTGTCCTGTTGAGGTTACGACACGTGCGATGGCCTCACTGTTCCAAAGCTCTGCGAGGTTGGGTGTGGGGAGACCGATTATCCTGGCAGCGGCGTTACGTGCACGTTTGGCCCGATTAGTAACTGATAACATTTTACAAGAAGAAGAGGTAGAATGTATTAAACCCTCATTGAGCAAATCCAATTAATGTGACTTTACAGATTAAGATTTTACAAACAAAACATTATGACCAATTTAAAAGCAAGAAGCAACCCTCCATTGTTTTTGTAATGCACCCGGTTAATGGTTACATTAAAAATTGACGGCATATATTAAAAGATCAATTTCAGTATTTTTTTATCGATATCAGATCACTTAAACAAAAAATGATTTAATTGGGGAATCGATTATTATGAACCATATATAAACTGTACTTAAGTAATGGATATGAGTACTTTTTTCACCACTGTATGTTTGAGTATTTCTAAGTGCCCATGTGTTTACATTGTATGCAACCATGTGACTCTGTCTCTCTCCCTGTCCTTGTTTCTCTCTCTCTCTCTCTCTCTCACACACACACACACACACACACACACACACACACACACACACACACACACACACACACACAGTTAAACCCTCATCATTACAGGTCGTAAACACTCAGGGATCGCAATCACAGTGATTGGGGACTGTCAGTGAGAGTGGAGAGACCTGGCAGGTCACAGGTGGTTCAGCTCAGGGAGGAATTTATCACAGGAGACATTTTGACCTGCAGGGACCAGCCGAGTCAGTCAAACTGTGAGAAAAACAAGCCCAGTGGTCGTTTTGTTGTTTTCATTTTTTTTTAAGTTTCGGAGAAGGTGATGGCATTACATGTACAGTCAGATTAAAGGTGCGAGTGTTTTGGGGTAGGGGGTGTAAACAGAGGGATGAAGAGACAGGAGGTGGAGGAGGATGGAGGGTTTGTTAGGCTCTGGTTAGTTGCCGTGCTTCTTTGCAACTTGCTTTTTAAGCATATATGTGATGCAATAATTCTGTCCTATCACCTGGGGACAAATGTGATTCATTAAGTCCTCACACGTTATTGCACACACACAAACACACACACACACACACACACACACACATTAGTACGCATCTAACATGTTCATGCACTTCAGCGATCGTGGCCCAGCATACACACAAAAACTGAAACACACACACACACACACACACACACACACACACATTGTGTAAAAACACTTGAGAGAGGAGGAGAGGAGGAGAAGAATCAGCCGAGGACGGGGACAAGTTGCATTCATCTTCTGCATGCTAGGCTGCTGCTGCTGCGTGTATGTGTGTGTATGTTAATCCCCCTTGGATGAGCGCACACACGGCCGAGGATGCAGCTGGGAGCATGAGTTCTGACCGAGAGGAGTATGACATGGTCTGTCAGAAAGCTGTGACCCTAATTGTTGACCTTTGCCTGCACAACAGCTCCTTGTTGGATCAGGACACCTGTCAGGATTACCTCTTCCTGTTGTCCAGCCACAGCTCGGACCGCAAACAACTGAGTAAGGATTACAATTAACTCCTGATCTATTACTGGCTGAAAGGCAGCAGCTTTGCTGATGTGCTTCGTGAGTGTCCATGCTTATCCTTTCCTCAGAAGAAAGCCAATTTTGAAGAATTTTGTGCCGCTTTACTCGTGCATGAATGCCAAAGCTGCAATTGTTTTGCCATTGAACATATGGTTTTACCTCTATTTCCTTTTGTTTACCACATGTGCAGTCACAGATGGTTCCTCAGACAGAGCTTCGACCGAGCCATTAAAACCTCCTTAATGAGGTTTAGTGACCCCCAGGGCAACAGGGAGCAATAGGTGTACAAAACTAACTCACATTGACTCCACAGTTTGCTCCAGAGCAGAGCTCCTATACCGTTAATAGATCAGCCTAAGGCTGACTAATGCCAGCTGATGCTGTCCTGACCACTCAGGCTAACAAAGCAAAGAGATGAGAAACAAACAAAACCTTTTCAGAAATGTATGCCGATATGCCTGGGTTAACAACATAAAGCTGTAATGTTGTGTTTAATCTGCTCTGCAAAATTTCAACATCCTGAATGTTTGAAATATTCATGAGGGATGATTTTACACATCTGTTGCAGCCTTGTGCATCTGTTGCTTTGGCGATTGTAAAGGGCTTCACTCTCTTTAAAGGAATAATCCCTCCCTTCAAATGCATTGTTAATGGAGCAACTCTACTACAGGCTTTGTGTTGTCTCTGTTGTGTGAATCCTAGTTGTGAGAATGTGCCGGTAAATCTGGTAAATATGGTCCGAATTGTCTTGACACCAAGGGAACTGCTAAATTTAGTGTTACATTGCAGATAACACGATACGAGATTTGGGCTGCACAATATGAGGAAAATATGCGATATGCGATAACGTTGTTGAATATCACGATAACAATTTTACTTGCGATAAATAAACAAATATTAAAGTTTATTCAGTTCTACACTTCTGCTGCTTTCAGTATTCTGCTAAAATACAACAAATGGCTTGTTGAATTTAAAACAAATGAAAGGAAATCATTTCCAACATTCTTTTATTGAACAAACTGAACACTGAAATGAAAACAAAAGAATAACAGTTACATTTTACAGTGCAGTTTTCTACTGATATTCTCTTTCAAGTAACACAAAAAATCTCTGAGTGTCTTTCACGATATGTGGCAGCCTTTCGCAATGTGTTTATTATAGGGCAGGGCGATATGGAGAAAATCAAATATCACAATATTTTTGACCAAATACCTCGATATCGATACCACAACGATATTGTAGTGTTGACTTATGGTGCTTTCACAAAATATTCACACAATGAGATTTTTTGATAAATAATCATCAGTAATGTGAATATAATGACTAAGTGGGTAAAGGCAAATAACAGTTGCAAGTCTGGTAAGTTCAGATAATGACATCACTCTACTGTAATGTAGCCTTTAAAAGCAGGTAAAGACAACACTTGCCATATTACGATATTATGATATCCAAAATCTAAGACGATATCTAGTCATATATCACTATATCAATATAGTGCCCAGCTCTAGTTTATTGTGCCAGTTGATATAGCAATGACGATAAAAAAATGATAGTTTGAGCCTAAACAAGATATGAACAAATGGTTTGTGAAGAATTGTAGTTTTATAGATTTAGAAAAGCAGATGTCCCTGAGCTCTAAGATTGTTTACATAGCTGATCTAAAAGATTGAAATGTTTTTGTGTACAGTTTGATAAACTACGCTTTATTTTCGTCTGGAAAACTAAAATTTGTAATAACAATGCAAGTATACCAGGACATATGATTATATACCAAGTATGTGATCTGTTGCATATTAGATATCCATAACTGTCATCTATACTCCTTTGCTAATCCATATAATTTCTTGAATTACTTCTTCCAACCGATACATTTTTTGTAAGTCAACGAGCACTGGTTTGCGGCTTGCTGTTAGACTGACAAATTGGTCTTTTGCACATGAATACAAACCAATGATGTGATCTGTTGCATGTAATATATCCATAACTGTAACCTATACTATTTTGATAATCACATTTTTTTTTATTTCTTCTTCCAACCAATGAGTTTCTTGTAAGTCCACGAGCACTGACTTGCGGCTTTCTGTTTGACTGAGAAATTGGTCTTTAGCTTTGTCAGCAGGTGCACAAGAAAACAGGAAATATTTGTGACTGCTTTTTCAAGGATGGGTTTCCTGTTCACAGAGTGCATGCCACACCAATCCTGACCAAATCCGCTGTCAGCTCACATCATTCTCAAGCGGAGGAATTGAACTTACATCGCAGTGCCACTGGCGTCCACCACAGAGCTGTGGGGACATTAAATGCCATTGCATGTTACGCAGCCGTTGATGTAAATTGTTTCTGCCACATGGATGCTAAAGACAAGCTGCTTCTCATAATGTTGGAGGATGTATAGGTTGGGGGGGGGGGGGGGGTTGTATGAAATGTCTCCTTGTATATATATATTTATCTTTTTCTATAATTCATAGATCCCACATAAAGCAATATGTGGTTACAGCAAGCGCTGGTTTCAACTAACTGATTTTCTACGGACCGAAAAGGTGCGTCTGCTTCGAACGTTATTAGCCGATTGAACGGGTGTTGTCAGTTGTTTATCACTACCAGAGATATGAGGCTGTATGGCCCTACTCTACCTTCTAGTTGGTTCACTAGGCTGTTATCATCCAGTGGCAGTGTTGTAATGTAACTAAGTACAAATACTTCGCTACAGTACTTAAGTAGAATTTTAACATATCTGTACTTCGTTATTTATATTTCGGGAAACTTTTACTTTTACTCCACTACATTTCCTGAATAAAATGTATATTTTTACTCCACTACTTTTCCCCTAGGCATCTTAGTTACTCGTTACTACAAGACAAAATCAGAAGAAATTTGTTACACTGGAAAAAAGCAGGTTTGGCGAATCATTGCTATAAGATACTGCACACTCCATTCCAGTTGGTGACCTAATGTCTGTTTGTTGCCAAGCGGCAAAAAAACAAACATAGACCAAAACTAAAGAAGAAGAGGAGGACGCATAATGACTGATAGTGTCACGGAAGCACCTGGTGCAGGCTCTGCTGCCATGGTAATGGATGATGACCACCCCGACGACAGTGGTGATGAAGATAACGTTACACACCTTAGGCCATAATGTTCATAATCAAAGTTTTTTTTAAGTTGAACTTTTACTTTTAATAGTTATGTACATTTAATCCCAGGAAATTATTTTTGATACTTAAGTACAGTAAATATCAGATACTTTAAGACTTGTAGTCAAGAAATATTCTAAAAGAAGACTTTAACTTCTACCAAAGTCATTTTCTGGTAAGATACTTGTACTTTTACTCAAGTATTGCTTTCAAGTACTTTATACAAGACTGTCCAGTGGTAAGCTGGATCATCCATTCGTGTCAATATTCATTCAACATTCAGAGCAGAAGCATGCAGGTCGAATGTGGCGCTGTAAGATGACGTAGGAAGAAGAGCGACAATATACAATACAAGAGCGAGGAGTATTAAAGGAGAACTCCGGCCAATTGTTACGGTAATCTTGCTAACTATAACTATGCGAGACCTGTCAATAGAAAAACAAATGAGGCGAATCGGTGGTAGCAAACGGAGCTGCACCAGCTAATGCATAATGCTCCAACTTATCTAAAACGGCAGTTATGGGGGCATATGATAAATCATGCCTTTGTGTATCTTAACAGACACAAAATGCAATTTAAATGTCTGTGTAACTGTGTCCTTACATGATAACAACATGCGTTTTCAAGTCATACATTCACCTACCCTGTTAGCTGCTAGCTAGCTAGCTGTCGTCTGGGACGAGAGAGTGTTCAGTCAGGCTTCGGTAATAATCATCATGCAGTAGTCCTGTGTGTATTTGTAGCATATATATGGATATATATGATATATATCCATTTTGTGTGCGATTCATCTGGCGTTGGAGAGTAGGATTCTTTGCTGTGGGGATCGGTTTGGTAGTTTCCGACCGGTGGCCTTGCTTCTTCTTCCTCCCCGCCCTCCTCCTAATTGAGCGCTGTAGTGGTTATGAGCATATTAGTGACTATGTAACTACATGGAAACGGGCTGAATTATGCCTGTGTCTTGTTCAGTAAAATAGTGTTACAGACGGCTAGCTGCAGTCTCGTGCTGAAGTCCCGTCCAGTGTGCAGGTTGGAGGAGCGCTCAATTACCTATTTTTGAGGGGGAATAAACATGTGTGATTGTTGTTGGCCGCGGCAAGCGAGGAGGGCGGGGAGGAAGAAGAAGCAAGGCCGCTGGTCGGAAACTACCACAACAATCCCCACTGTAGAGAATCCTACTCTCCAACGCCAGATGGATCGCACACAAAATGGATATATATCATATATATCCATATATATGCTACAAATACAGACGGAACTGCTGCATGGTGATTATTACTGAAGCCTGACTGAACACTCTCTCGTCCCAGACGACAGCTAGCTAGCAGCTAACAGGGTAGATGAATGTCTGACTTGAAAACGCATCTTGTTGTCATGTACGGGCACAGTTACACAGATTTAAATTTAAAATTTAAATTCCATTTTGTGTCTGTTAAGATACACAAAGGCATGATTTATCATATGCCCCCAAAACTGCCGTTTTAGCTAAGTTGGAGCATTATGCATTAGCTGGTGCAGCTCCGTGTTGCTACCACCGATTTGCCTCGTCTTTTTTTTCTATTGACAGGTCTCGCATAGTTATAGATAGCAAGATTACAGAACAATTGGCTGGAGTTCTCCTTTAAGAGTGAAATTCAGCGTAAGGTTAGGGTGGTTGATGGGTCAAACACAGGACTTCCTCCCGCGGGACCAGTGTTTGTGTCCCGTGTTGAGCCGCAAAGATTCATCGATTAGTTGTCAACTATTAAATGAATCGCTAATTATTTTGCTAATCGATAAATAGCTTGAGTCGTTTTTTTTTAAAGTAAAAACATTCTCTGATTCCAGTTTGTTAAATGTGAATATTTTCTAGTTTCTTCTCTCCTCTGTGACAGTAAACTGAATATCTTTGAGTTGTGGACAAATCAAGACATTTGAGGACGTCGTCTTGGGCTTTGGGAAACACTGGTTGACATTTGTTTATTGAAAGATCATTTTTGGGGGCATTTTATGCCTTTATTAGACAGGACAGTTGAAGACAGGAAAGGGGAGAGAGAGAGGGGGAATGACATGCAGCAAAGGGACACATGTCGAGGCCGGGAAGCGAGCAGCACCTGTGAGTTTATCATGTGACAGCGAAAACGTGAAAGGCGGAGCAGTATGTCCTGTATGTCCCTTACCAGCTAACGTATTTCAAGATGGCGCATGAATATGGAGCGTCTACCCCAGTTCATGCAAATGCCAAAAGGAATACTTGGAATTGATGGTGGTGGTAAATATTCATGAAAAAGGACAAGTTTGTGAACAGGCAACACAGATTTTGATAATAAACAACTAAAAACGTTACACACTGGACCTTTAACTAACAGTTTTCACAGTTTAGGTGTGTTTGTGACAAACACCACTAGACATTCCCATGCTGTTCTATTAGTACTGTTACAGTTGGTCACTGAAGTGTTTTTTTTTTTTTTTTTGCCGAAACAATAAATTAACCTCTGTTGCTCCGGAATATACAGTATGTGCATTCTTTAATCGGTTTGTAATTTTCATTTTTCTCTGTACTTCATCTCAGCTTTAAGGGTGATTTGAGAATATAAAAGTTCATGGCTTTAATGTGCCCCATTTTCTCCTCTGTGACAGCGCAAAAGAGCACATTAGGTTTGCAAATCACACAGCTGTGGGAACATATCTGTAGCTAAAAGGCTCACGGCAGCAGAGTCATTTTACCTTTAAATTTACCTTCTGAACTCCCCGCTGTCAGCTGAGTATCCCCTCGCTAGTTTCGAATCGATTATGATAAAATAAGAACGGCTAATTGGAAAGCCTGGGACTTTAATTCCCCTGTCCTGATTCAGCTGGGAGATAATAACCCATTGTCTTTATTGACCAATTTGTTGAATTTCGAGTTGGCTGATTGTATTCCAATCAAGCCCATGCCGGAGCCACCTGCTGTGCGTGTGAAAGACAACGCAAGACTTTTTTTCCAGGGAGATAAAAGAGAGCTTGGATCGCCGTCTCACACTGTGCTGAGCGAACATTTCCCACTGATCGCCTGCCTGCCTCAGATATTGATATTTACTCTCGAGCGTTGATGCAAGTTACAAAAGGCATCCTTTAAGCCTGTGTAGCTACTGTAGCTGGATGCACTTATAACCCACCTTCCAGCCCCTCCTCCAAACACACACACACACACACACACACACACACACACACACACACACAACTCACCCTCATTACAAATTCTTTTTTTCCATTATCAGCTGCAGCGTCAGGTGTGTGGGCTTTGAATTGACCAGGCTTATTCTTTTTTTTTTATTATTTCTTGTTATTTCTCGCATCTCATCTTGAGGTTTATTAAACAAGACCTTGGCTGGCAGAGGACATTAGCATCAGCAGATCATTCATTTAGTTCCCACTGGTATCCGCTCTCTCAGTGTTTGAGCTATTTGCAGGGACGGGTGGTGCATTGCAGGTTGAATCCAAAACAGAAAAACAAGAACATAAAATTAACTGCACTGTGGAGATTAGAACCCCAGCCAAACCACTGTGCCTTTCAATAATTAATACTCAGTGTCTCTGCGTTTTATTGATACAACATTTCACTGTAGACCACAAAAGAACAGGAGGAGACACTGTCTGTTCCTGTTGTGGAAGATAACACTCGAAGAAATGTCTGTCATGAAAAGACCAAACGCCACTCCTCAAAGCCTTGTCCTATTATTGCTGTAATCATTAGAATAATAAAGAACATTTTTGCATCTTATGGCATTCCACCATTATAAGGCTTAGGCGCAGCATACAAGCCTTTTTAGGGACCACCTAAGACGAATGAATGTAAAATCACTGTGAGCATCAAAACTACATTACAGCTATATTATATTATATACAACTAAATGACTTTTCTCAGATTTAATGGATGTAGTTGGTCCCCAGTTGACTTGGCAAGTTTTGTCTTTAAGCTTTTTGAGTGTTATTTATGTATTATCTGCTCTAGCTTGTCTAATGTTTGAGACACAGATGTGGTAAAACTAATGGTCCAAAATGTTGTGAAATTGCATATTTTGTTTTATTGAAACACGTTTTCTTGCGGGAGGACCCCTAAACCCTGCGCACTGGCATTCCCTCATGCAAGGTGGACAGGGGGATAGATCCGCGATGCAGAACTAGAAAGGTTGATCCAGCCTGAGCCTAAGTCCTTTCTTTTGGCAATTTCTTAGCTGTGTTCTCACTTTTTGCTCGCAGGTTTCTCTATAGAGCTCCCCCTACAGCTTCGGAATAAATATTTGGCAACGCTGTTGTAAAAACTCAGTCTGCCGTTTCCTCTTTCTCTGTTCCTCCAACAATGCTTTCCTAGCTTTCTGCTTCTTTTTTGCCGGCTCAGCCATGACGACAATGTGAAAAACTCCATCGCTACCTTGTTAGCCGGTTCCTGAATGGGCGTGTATGTGTGCAGTGTCGTGAAGTAGAGCCCTGCGCGGGACGGTTTTCTTCATCCCGCTCCCGCCGAACTTCTGACCATTACCGCCCGCACCCGCAACGTGTGTGTCCACTCCCGCCCGCAACCGCAACACTCTGAGAATTTATGCCCGCACAATAATAGAGATGCATTAATTTTGTGTCTTCTCCCGTCCTGCATGAGAAAACACGTAATTTTATAGGCTAATAGGGAGAAGATGCGTATTTTATTATTTTTTAGCCGCCCGCAACCGCCCGCTCCCGCGTGATTTGCGTTGGGTCCCGCGTGACCTGGCGGGACACAATCCCAATGCAGCCCTCTACCGTGAAGCAATTCGTTAAATCACGAGACCTGATATCACGCGATACTAACTCGCCAGCCGAAGGTTGCAAGAGTGGTTTTTCCACTCACAGGTGCTAGAGGGGAGCGAGACGACCACCATTCAACCCGAAAAAAGTCATATAACCATTCTAATGACTCTGAAGCTGTTCAGTTAAGGTAAATTAAGCTAAAAAAAACTGCATAGTTTCCCTTTAACAATAGTGCAAAGGTTTAAGTTTATCAAATGTGAGTAAGTGTTTCCATGACACCGGGGGTTCAAATCAAACAGAAGCGGTGGAGTAGGGTCAGGAGGAGGTAATATTGGCCAGCATAGGGGAACACATTTTTCATTAAAGTTAATGCGCTAAAAACAAAAGTCAAACAGTGGCTTGAATACAAATCAGCTCTTCTGTAAGCAGTCTGAAACAGCATTCTTAACAGGAACGCCTTCATCTCTTTCTCTGAGGGCTTCTCTGGCGTTTCCTCATTTTCATTTTGAAGCTCAATGGCAACTGGGTCGTCCCCAAAGGTGCCGATTCCAAGTGATGTTATCGGCATAAATTCCCAGCTGAACAGCAGTGGAACTATTGTGAATGCGAATCCATCTCCATGATAAAAAATAATTAAAAAAAAATCCTTCTTTCTGGACTCAATAGTGCAGACCACACCACACTGTGCTGTACATTGTGTCAGTGTTTCAGAGGGCAGTGCTCTACTCTCTGTGTGGCCAGCGCCCTGTGCAAGGCCTCTGCAGAGCTATTGAGCAGTAACATCGGTTTATTGATTAAAGAATCAGGCCCCAAGCGACAAGAATGCTGAGAGCCTCTCAGGGCGGTGAGACACAAAGGAGCATGAGAAAAAAAAAATGTTTCTTGCCTTCTGCCCCACTGGAGCATATAATGCTACAATTTGATACTGAACTACAAGGATAAACCATTTGCTACGCGCCACCCTCCGTAGTTACTTCTGCTACGCATGTCAAGCTTTCTGTTCACGTACAAGTTTAAAATTATAACAGGGTTAGATGTAACACTATGAATTCATGGTCTTTTCTAAACAATGGGTCCTTGATTTCAGACAGAGGTAGTTAAAACAAGCTTCTCATTTCCAGCCAGCGACTGGCTTATTAGCCGGCTTATTTGACAGCCGTTTCTGGCAGGTTTTGTAAGCTGTAGCTAGCTAATTAAGCTAATATTAGCTCCATGAGTTGGTTTAAACACTGAGTCGCTGGCTGACTTATCATTTGAGCTCTTCTAGAAACCAGCAAAAAGGGGTCAGTCCACTTATGGCGTTTTTCCATTGCTAGTACCAGCTTTTTATTTTACATTTATATCTGCATTTATATCAAAACCTAGAGACTTTCAAAAATCAAAATGTCATTTATTAATATGTATTTGTGTCAAAATGACATATAAACATATTTTCCTATTCTATTTTGCCTGGAAAAGCTTCCAACACGCTTGCGTGTCACGTGAAAAATAGGCGTCTTTTCCATTTCTAGTATGCACGCGTTTTCACGCGTGAGACGTGCGTGTCCCGCAGGCAGTTTGCAAACTCCAACCTGTTAACATGGGAGCCGAAATAAAAACGGACACGCCACATAGTTGACACGCTCACGCGACGCATCCAGTCTGTGGCCGGCCTTATAGTGGCGCCACAAGAAACTGCCGTGACCTAACGCGACACACACACACACACACACACACACACACACACACACACAGAACGTCGAAGGTGTGTTGTTGCCACAGTCAGAAGACACATTTTGATTCAAATGAAGCTGGAGGCAGCAAAAAAAAAAAAAACACAGCTGGCTAAACCATTTAAAAATGGCAGGTTTGTTCAGGACACCCACCTGTCGCTTTCATGTCACCTTTTGGTATCGGCTCAGCTCGCTTGGAACCTCGACGGAGGTGGTACTAAAAAAAGTACCTGTTAGCAGGTACCAGGGACTTTTTTTCATAATGGAAAACCAAAAAAGGCGAGTAGAGTCGAGGCGGGTCGAGCAGGTACCAGCTAATGGAAAAACGCCATTACTGTGCTATGATGTGCCATATTTAAAAAAATAAGGTGAATTAAAGTTATTTTGACTTGGTAATTTGACAATATGTTTTAGTTAATTTCCTACATTTCTAGATGTGTAATAACTAAAATAATGGCTAACTATCTTCAGAGCGGCTGTAATCGACATTTTTACAATACCAATTTATCAAATGACAAATCACTTGCAATGATAAACCTACAAAAAATGAACACTGAATTTTTTTAAAATAACCTGTAACCGTACAAAGTCTAAAATGCTTTGAAAGTGATGCTGGGTAAGGTTAATAGTTTGTAGTAGAGCCGATATTATCGGCCTATATTAGGCATTTTCCAAACTATCGGTATCGGCATTTATAATGGCCGATAAATGAACATGGCGTCTTGGCGTTGCATAGTTTTTCCACCAGAGGGCGCTCTACAATGTCCCTGTTGGCAACACTCATGTTTAACCTTTTAAGTTTCATAGCTTAAGTTTGTATTTTTATACATTTTATTTATCAGAACTTTAATATATTTTGATGTTCCTTTGTTCTTTTGTGACAATAAAACAAACAAGTTTATTTTTAAGCTGCATTATCATATTATTTTAGTGAGGACTCATAAATAACTACAAATAACTAATGTTAGGGAAATCTGTTTATGTTTTGTTACGCGTTTATGGATTTTTGTTAAAAATATATATCGATATATCGGAATATCGGATTTTTAAATCACCAAATATTTGTATCGATATAGGGCTTAAAAATCCTTTATCAGTCAGGCTCTAGTTTGTAGGTAGTAAGCTAGTAAGCCGGGCATGCTAATGTTTGCTGCTTATGTTAGAGCATGCAAACACATGGTTTAGTTCATTCTTACACATCATGGTTTAATATACCATGTATTACTCTTATTACAGTCCCATACACACCACAGATCACTGTACTGTATTTTGGGATGGTCCAATTTTTGAGTAGAAGCTGAGAAAGAGAAAAGAAAGGAGTTCCTATGCTATTTTCACACTACCAGTGACAAAGCTACTAAAGGGCCAAGCTTGGCCAGCTATATCGTTGTCGAGTCGCCGTTGAAGTGTTGCTCAGGTGCTCGGTGACAAATACAATACACAGAAAGCTACCATAGCGGCACCTAACTTAGCTGAACAAATTTCAAATCAACTATGGACTGATATGGCAATAAAGGATTGAATCAGAATCTAAAAAACACAGCACCACAGCTAGCAATTGTACGTTTAAAAATGTACAGTACATACCTGGTACTCCTGTCACAGCTGCCTTTTTTGGGGTAGGGTTAAATAGCACTGGGAACTTGTTAATGGCAGGAATACCTTTCTCTACCAATTTTTAGATGGAACTGAGAATTGTGAGGAGAGAGAATATTGATATGATTGGTTGATGCTTCGCCGTGTCATTGGAGCGCTGAAGAGTGGAGACCAGCTCAAATTTGATCTGTAGCGCATCAAGCCTGTCATGCAGCAACACGTGTCGGGTGTCAGTTTGTAGCTTCATGTCACCGGCTTCCATTGAAAATGACTTGTAGCCCGTTGCTTTGGCACTCCTAGTGCGAACATAGCGTTAAGTCTTTTCTTTTGCCACATTTGATTTCCTCACGTCACTGATGCCAAGTTCTTCTCATTCCCTTTTTCTAACAAAGCCTTGTGAACCTTCTCCTGTCTCCCTGTCTCAGAGATTCACTGGCTGGTTTCGGTTAATGTGGCGTGTTTGTCATAATGGCTGTTGAGCTGTCTGTCACGGTTAAAGCTTTAGGGCCTCTGGGGACCGACTCGCCTGTCACACATTCCCAGAGTTGATGGTGTAGAACCAGTCAAGGGAGCCCGAACAATTCATAACACAAATTAATGTTGAGTCTTAGAGGGAAAACTAAAGAGTTTCAGCAAAGAACAAATTCAGAACTGAGATCTGTTAAGACATAACTAGTCTTGCATTGCCGGACCATCCTCCACAGCGCTGCGCAGGAGGATCTGGCGAGTCCACACAGCATTCCATGATGGTAGAAAAACTTGCTCTGGTTTATTGGCATTTCTTTAAACCAATCACAATCGACTTGGGAGGTGCAATGCGCCGGACCCAATAAAAGTGCTTCTGCAAAATAGCCTCGGGGAGGAACTTGTTTTGGTGGAACATGTGCTCATTCAAAAGTTGTTTTAGTCGTGCAACAGAAAACTCAGATTGGACAGATAGTCTAGCTAGCTCTCTGGATTTACCCTGCAGAGATCTGAGGAGCAGTTAACCAGAGTCCTCAGAAATCCACCGGAGTTTAGAATTACAACACAAAGGAAGCGGAAGGTGACGGACATCCGGCCGAAAATGAGGGACATCCAGCCGAAACCTCCAGTGCCACCTGAACAATCCCATTAATGAATCATTGTCAATACAGACTAAGACATTACTAACACTGAATGGACCTTCAAATTAAACGTTATACGTTGTCAAGACACATATTTTGTGAAACTCAGTATGTTTCAGCCAGAGGAGCTTAGTGTGATGCAGTTTAGTGATGAAACTAATTATTGTTCTTGTTAATCTGCAGTCAGATTCATCAGGTGGCCAGAAACATGACTTTAAATGAATGCTAATGTTACTCCGAAACTGCTGGCGGTGTAATTAGGTAATTGCTTGCTAACACGTGCGCCATTACAGCTTTACACAATGATGATATGTCAGTGTTGTTTTCACAGGTTGCTCCACTACCCCCAAGTGGCCAAAGAAATCAATTAATACTGCTCTAATTCTGCGCTTAAATTAGTCAGACAGAGAATGAGATGGGAATGATAGGTGGGAATTCAAGTAGCAAGTTATGTTTATTAACCGTTCAAAGTAAAATTTGGCCTTTAATCACTTTGTTACGAAGAGGCTAAATTTTGTATTTTTACTTTCAGATCACACAGTCAAAATTCACCATCAAAAATAGTTGCTCCATGTCTGATACTGTCGATATGTAAAGTCAACTGTTTGCATACACATGTTCAATAAATGTTTTATAAATGGTGATCATGTGTCAATGTTGCTCACAGCCAAGTGGCCAGAAATCTATTCATGCTGGGTTGAATTACAAATAATCTGCAAGGTAGTCAAACAATAAATATTATATATATATATATATATATATATATATATATATATATATATATATATATATATATATATATATGCTCAGCGCCACTAAACTGCATGTATAGGATGCAGGAGTTTTCTATCCGGAAGTTATTGTAATCAAACACTATGATTGGGTTTATTAATAAAATGAAATGAACACTTTAAATGGCAGGCTGTATTATAAAGCGTTATCAAATCTTTTTCTCCTGGGTAGATTACATTTCTCGAGGGAAGAATACATTTCACATAATTGTGTGATTGAACCATTTAAACGTACATGCATCTTCTATAAGTGGAGTGACTTAATGAAAAAGTGTTACCATTCTCACACAGACGTGTGTGAGAGTAACACACAAGAGGTTCAGTCAACAGAAGGGTGTGAGGTGTCTCATTTGTCGCCTCTGGGTGAACGATGTGGGATATTTTCTTTCTGCTATAACTGTAACTACCCACAGGCTATGACAACATAATGAGGAGGACCACCATATTAAAACTTTATCCACTAATTAGATAGAGATGCTGCATGCATGAAAGGCTAAATTAAATCAGATACCAACGCTTAAAAGGGCAAACCAAGGGTGTTATATGTATGCAGCACTGCATGGTTCCATACTATGATGTCAACAGGGTACAGAATTCTGTCACCATGTGGTATGACAGTGATTGAAGATGTTGTTTCCTTTAAAAAAAAAAAAAAGTTTCAGCCAAAAGGGGACAAGCAACACATTATGTTTAAAAGACTTCATTTCCTGCATTCTAATACATTAATACACAAATGTATGGTGAAAACATCTTTATTCATGTCAAGAAAAACAAAATTCTGTAACTTTTTCCCAAGGAGCACATTTTGCTCATAAGTTGAAAAATGTAGGAGTGACTTAAATAAGGTAACTGCTATTATTGTTGTAGCTAATTTGTAGCCTGGATGCCAGCCGAACTTAGCCCCGCCCACAACGTTTGAGGTCGGGAAGTTCGGTCTGGACTTGATCCGTTGTGGAGCAACTATGCTCAAACCAGAGCAGTTCAGACCAATGAAATTGTCAGGGCGGGCTTTATACGATGATGGACAGATGATCAACAGTAACGTAATCAACCACGTCACCAAAGAGCGCTTGGGTTGAATTTGTTTACAAAAAAGATGGCTGCTTCTGGAGAATTGAGATGTGTAGATTCCGCTATCGCGTCTGTTATAGAAGATATCGACAGCACATTCATTTTAAAAGAGGAACAGAGAACCGCGACCAAGGCATTTGTCGATCGGAAAGATGTTTTTGCCGTCCTTCCTTCCTCGGCATAAGTTTAATTTATCAGCTGGCCCCGATGGTCGCTAAGAAGATGGACGTCACATACTCCATTGCTCTGATTAGTTGTAGGTCTATCCAACTGGGTGCAGAGGCATTTTCTTTCCTGGTTCGGAAAGTTGGTACACGCCAAGGGGCAAGCTTCTCTCCACAGAGTGACGCTTCTATGGCGTCATTTTAATGCTACGAAGCATCCCATTGACTGCCATTCATTTTGGCATCACTTTGACAGCCAATAATTTTACATCTGAAGTGTTTGAAGACTTTATTTGTACATTGTTTATTTCTAAAGAAACACGACAATGTATAAAAGGCTCCATTACCTTGTACCTCACGTTATGGCTCCGTAGCAGACATTTTTGTAAAAATAGGCTAACGATTGTGTCATAACCACACGACTTACTGTTGCATAGTAGAGGAATTACCGTACAGTACAGGAGAAGCTCGCAGGCAGTTTCGACTTACATTAGCTGTTTAAGTTTAATTGCTAATATTAACTAGCATTTTAGTTAGCAATAATTAGCCTGTGCCTATGTTATCTCATTACATATACCTACGCTCTCCGTCTCTGCAAGATTGGGAATGATTGAGATTTCTCTTGGCACAGCTACCAGAAGACTTACAACTTCCAGACACGTTGCTCACGTCACATCTACTTCGGCAAACTCAGTTTGCAGCTGTGCAGTAACGCTCGAGCCTCACAAAACTTTCTCTATGCAGGTAAAACACTGATTATACAAGGTGTAGAATAAAGGTGGGAAAGAAACAATTTTTAAAATCTAATCTTTCCCCCAGAAATTATTTTTTGACTGACATGTGATGTGCATTCTTCTTAGAAAACAAACACTTTTTTTTAGAAATGTCTCATGATATATTGTCTCTAGAAGTGGATTATTCAACTTTAGTTTTTGTTAAAGCCCCAGTGTGTAACATTTGTAGTTGTTCATTATCAAAATCTGTACTGCCCTTCACAAAATTGTCCTTTTTTATGAATATTGACCACCACCATCAATTCCAAGTATTCCTATTGGCTTGAAATTTTACATTTGCGCTTACATGAACTGGGGTAGACGCTCCATAGCCATGCGCCATCTTGAAATACGGTAGCCTGTAAGGGACAAACAGGCTATACTGCTCCGCATTTCGCGCTTTTCACTCAGTGGCACTGACTGTGACCGACTGTTTTCTTTAACTGTCTATGACTGTGACGTATGCCAGGGAGGGAGGAGGGAGAAGATTACTTGCGACTCACCGCCGGCAGATTTGAAAGCCTGTTGCGTCTATTATCGAGGACATGTAACTGAGTCGCCGAGGAAATTAAACGACGTGACAGGCAAAGCAACAAGACCAAAGTTAATACTGTTGTGGCTTTTCCAAGATGGAAAGAGCTGATGAGGAGCAAGGATTTTAAAAGGGACGCCGAAGTTGCCTGCTTTGTTCTCAACAGGTAATTCTGCCTATTTGTGTAAAAGTTTTATAGTTGCTACTTGCTTGGCTAACTATAGCATGGTTGCATAACGCTAGAACGCCGTCTAGGATACTTTTCCTCGCGTCAATGATGAAAAAGGATTGTCTACCTTGTAACATAAACGTAATCATATGTGCCGTGATTTCCCTGGCAGACAACCTACGTCATGGAGTTGTAACACAGACTAGCTACAGCTAGAACAGCTGTGTGTAAACAATGGAGACACTAAGAGATCATTTTAATTTCATTGACATTGTTCATGCTGCTCAGAGAAATATATTAAAAACACAAACCTCCGTTGCTTCTCTCCTACGCTGTAAACATCACCTTACACTATTAATCTGGTACAATATACAGAATAACGATAGCACTGATACTTTACATATGTTTGGGAACCTGATAGCTGATGTTAGCAATGAAATGGTACCAAAATAACGTCAAACTATTATTACACTGGAAGGGACACTCATGGACGGTTGTCACTAATTTTGGGTTCGGCCACCGTAGCAGTTATAACGCACTCGGAATGGGGGGGGCTAGAAAGTAATATTCAGTTGGTTGTCATACAATTTCACTGCTAGATGGGAGAAATTCTTACACAATGTAGCTTTAAAGAAGGAAAACAAAATCGCAATAGTAAATGCTATTGAATCACAATACTTCTAGAATCGCAACCAATGAAAATCACAATACAAATCCAATCGGCGGCCATGTATCGGGAAAGAATCGAATCGGTGTAGAGTATCTTTTTTTTTTTTAGGTAGTAGACAGTATTCTTTAGTTTCTGCCTTTAAATGCTGTGTTCCTGAGCTGCCAGAAAATGCGGTAGTCACAGTGCATGTAGAACATATGGCGCCTTAGGAACCTTTCGTTTGGACTATATCATTCCCATTTCCTGGAATCTCTGCTGCTCCCTATATTTTGTGTTTTCACTTTTGCTGCTATTAACAATCCCCCGAGGACCCACAAGAGGTACAATGAGGGCTGATGGGAGATGGGGGAAGGACAAACTGAATAACAACCACATGAAGTGTGTCCAGCATGTCAATATGTGGAAATGTGTGTTTTATATGCATGTAGTAGAACAAGAGGCTTTTGAACAACGTGGTCATCATGTTTTATTAAAACTAAAAGGCAGAACTAGATTTTTGTTTTCTCTCTCCTCCTTTGAACACATTGGGAAAATAGAGGATTGCAATCTGAGGTTTGTTGTGACATTTCATCCTCTGATTACATTAGCGCCCTCTGCAAAGCAACCACTGCCCGGTCTGAAATGATGTTACCTAAGCTGACAAGAATTGATGGAATGACCTTACGGCTCGTCCACCAGCGGGAAATTGCTCCGTGGTTTCACTGTGAAAACAGCCATGTTCTGTATCTGTGTTGCATTCTTATCACTAATATTACATCAGTGGAACAACACTGGACTCTGGCACAGGAGATCAGAGGAGTAAAGAGTTCTTGGAAAAAAGAACGTGCAGAAAAAAAAAGCTTCCTATATGCAATATATTTAATTTTTGACATACAGCCAGACAACAAGTAGTTATAATCACCTCAAACACACACACACACTCTGGGGGCTATGTTCCATTATTCATCAACAGACCTGAATTTGCATATTTCATTTATCTGTTAGATGCAGTAATAAATATCCAGATATAGATTCTGTTCTGTGAAAAAATAACTTATACCCTAATAAATTCATTCATTCTGAGGCAAAAGTGAGAGTTTTGCCTAGAAAACAATGTGACAAAAAATGTCTGGAAATACAAATAATAGAAGTAGAACTTTTTCTGAAACATATGAATAATTCTTACAGATTAGATTTCTGATAGCTATAGAAAGTTAACTAACAAATCTTTTAAAATAAATTGTAGAAATGAACTAGTGTTAATCAGCCGTTAGTCTCGCTTTGCCAGACCTTCTTCCACAGCGCTGCGGAGGAAGGTCTGGCTAGTCCACACAGCATTCCTGGATGGGAGAAAAAAGTGCTCTGGTTTATTGCCATTTCTTTAAACCAATCACAGTCGTCTTGGGCAGTGCTAAGTGCCGGATGGAGCAACAGTGCCTCTGCAAAATAGCCTCGGGAAGGAACTTGTTTTGGTGGAACGTGTACGTTCAAAAGTTGTTTTAGTCGTGCAACAGAAAACTCAGATTGGACAGATAGTCTAGATAGTTGTCTGGATTTACCCTGCAGAGATCTGAGGAGCAGTTAACCAGAGTCCTCAGAAATCCACTGGAGTTTAGATTTCAACACAAAGAAAGCAGAAAGTAACGGACATCCGGCCAAAAAGAAGGATATCCGGCGTAATTTCTGGAAGTGGAACGTCGTGGGTATAGACTAATCAGCAGTTAAAGTAAAACACATTCTTTGATTTGCAAATGAAAAGTATAAATGATAAGCAGCTAAACGCACCCTTTCAAATTCAATACAGTTGCATAGTTAAAGTCACATTCGTTTTTCCCATACACAATGTGACATGACTCACAGTTGGCTTGGATTGCCATGAAACTCCTCCAGTTAAAAAATGATCAGTTCAAAAGATGAACAACTGCGTTAAAATATTTAGGTCTTAGCCAGTGTTTGTGAACAATTCCGGGGAGAAGTTAACTACAACTCCCAAGGTGCATTTCTGCAAGAATCATCCAATTGTTGAGCTTGAAATTCTGTCATGTGCACAACTAACGGTGGGTGGAAGCTAAAGATTGTGCCATTGTTTTTAGAATCTGCATCTCAAATTAGATTAGATTCAAATCAGTTCACTTTAGATTTCTGGTTCAATTTTGATGAATTCAGCAACCATGGCTCTGCATTTTGGTTACAAACCACGACGACAAAGAGTCTTTCCATAGCGAGTGGTATTTAGAGCCTTCACTAATGCCAAAATGACAAATTAAACATGCTTTCTCAGAAACAAAGCTGAAATTATTAAAACTGGTGGTCACAACATGAACTGATCGTTACATTATCCAAGACCTGTGTTTCTATGTTAAATCTGGATTGACGACAGTTAATTTCCAGGATAATCCAATCATTCTAATGTGTGTTGCAGGGTGGAAAATTAGCACCCGCCACCAACCAATGGCGGGTGACTTTGCCTTGTATCAGCCACAGTGGCGGGTGGATTATAAAAGATATTTTTATTTGTTACTACTTAAAACGAACACGCCATTCTTGCGCAAGCACCGGAGGGAGAAACTGCTCGCCTCGGCGTAGTTGATCTGCAGATGTCGTGGTGAAATGAAGCTCGAGTGACCCATGTTGATGTCCACGGAGCCGTTAGACGAGTTCCGGCCTATTAGTGACCGTCATGCGAGGTCACCGCAAAGCGCACAGGAAAGCGAGCAGGGCTCGAGCTCCGGTGTCGTCCCGGTAGTAGCCCGCAAAGCTTTCAGTCCGGCTTTACAGTCTGTAAAGCAATGCCCTCGCTCCACACACACAGCTGAGCCGAGAGGTGTGTGCACACGCTACCTGACAGGGAACGATACAGAGGATTACCAACGACCGCTGGCGCAGATGAACTAACGCTAGTCTTGTTACTGTAAGTAGACAACAATAAAACCTTTGTAAGTAAAAAGTCAATACTCATCAATGCACTCACCAGCTGTCTACAGGCATAAACATGTAGGAACCGATATTTCAATCTGCTCTGTCTGCACAGTCCACCGCGCTGTTTTACGCAAACACAGCTCTACTCTGCAAATTATAAACAAGCAAAAACAAGAGTTGTCTGTTTGTAGTCTGTGTATCTTAGTTTGCCACAAATCTTAAAATTTGGACAAATTCTTGTAAACCTAACTGCTGGCTGGACAAACCATCCTCTCTGCTGGAGTGGTAAATCTATGGATGTATTATAAGACAAATACATGCATGAGGCTACTTAATATGCACGTGAATGACGCAATCTTATTTTATTCTTGATGATGATGCTGGTTGTATTTTTTTGCATCAGCATCATTTCATTGCAAATGAGGCATACAGTATGAATGGTAGCCTGCTTATCAGTCCATTCATCATTAAATCTGGGCATTTCCACATCAACTTTTAGCTTCAGCCTCTTTGACTGTGATATTTTTACCTGACAACAGCCTTTCTTTCTGCAAGCATTTTCCACCAATCAGCACGCTGCATACTACAACCATATTTCCATAATCACAGACTTTAACCATCACTCTTCAGTGACCTGCCTTCTAGCCTGAGATCTTTTTCTAGTTAAAGAGCCAGTTATCATTATGGAGTTTCCATTTTTTTTAGGAGTTTGCTCACACTAATGCATGTAAAAAAATATAGCATTACTTCAGTTAGAAAGTGAAAATATCGAACAAGAATAGGCATAAATACATTTTATTTTCTTTAATTGGAAGTCCGGCCAAAATTCTGGCCCTTGGAAAAATGTAGTTGACGACCCCTGGTCAACAGGAGCAGGACTCGTGCTGCATTCAGGGCACCCTCGTAAGCTGCTGCTTCAAAGATAATCATACAAGATGTAGATGCAGTGTAGAACTTTGGTTCAACCGATATTCCCTTCATATTATGTTACGATCAGAATATGACCAAACTGACCAAAACACAATTTTACCATGGTCTCGCAGCTTTTTTTTCACATCAGTTTTTTTATTTGCCTATATTAAAGGTACAATATGTAACATTTCTGCATTAAAATGTCTAAAAACGACCATACCTATGTTATATATTTTTTTGAGTTGTGTAGTTACACTCTCCCCAATGTTTCCACCAAACTTCAAACCCAGAGAAATCTGTTATTTTATTTTCAGACACGGCACGTTTCCTTTCCTTCCTAGTCGCCTGTCAGTGGCGTCATATAACCTTTCACCCTCTAGTTACTCGCAACTTCCTTCAAAACACGGCACCCAGATGATACGTTTGAGCGTAATTGTAAATCATACAATGTCACAGAAAGAAATACTCCTAACCACAATACTGCTTTTTCTGCCACGCAGCATCATTTTGTGATTAATAACATGCCACTTTGCAACACAGTAATACAGCAGAGATTTCTCACCGCTTCGCGTTTAGCTGTCTTTACAGTTAGCTAAATTAACCCGACAAGCACCAAATGAATAGTTAAGATTAAAGAAAAGTGAAGGGGGAGATCGTTCCGGGCAGCTTGGAGATGTTCTGCTGCTGCACAACGGCCATCGGCCGTCCTCGCCGGAGATTCCCCCGGCAATCCCCATCCACACCTGTCTCTCAGGCTCGTTGAGTAGCTAGCTAGCGTTACAACAAACCCTGTCCACCCCGGTGTTGACAGTGACATTGTGAAATATATTGTGATAGTCACTGTGTTTTAGCTGCTGGCTAACGTTAGTTACATTACATGTAATGTAATGTAATGTAATGTAATGTTTCTGGCTCACTAGCTAGCTAACTGGTCAGCTACCAATACAGATCGAATGAAGAAAAACGTAATTATGTTGGGGAAAATGCAGCTATGTTATTAGAAACACATGAATAAACTAGGGCTGTCAGTTTAACGCGTTATTAACGGCGTTAACGCAAACCCATTTTAATGCCGATAATTTTTTTAACGCACGAGTAACGCATAGAGAGAGCAACGGGATCTGTTAGTCCACTTCTTTAACTGTCTATGGCCACACCATGTCCCGCCCTACGAAGCAGCTGATTGGTTTGGTTTAGGCATTTCACCGCGAGTGGTGAGGATAGTGGATTGGTCAGGGGATAGGACCTGAACAAATGGAGTTACGTTACCTTCGACGCCTGGCCAATAGTAGTGATTGAAGGGCGGGTCTTGTAATTTCGCAGACCGCAAACAAAACAGACACAAGCCTCGGCCGGTTTTAGCTTGCTAGCCGCGTAGCTTGTAGGCTCGTGACGGCGATTATCTTCAGAGCGAGCGAGTAGTGACTCTACAGTCAGTGAGAGAAACAAACAAATGAGGCAGTACTACCTGTAGTACTATCTGCAGGACTATCTGCAGTACTACTTGCAATGGAACATCGAGGTAACAGCGTTACATTATGTGACAGATTATTAGATCCAAGTGTGAATGTTAGTGTGAAATTGAACATAACGTATATGACAATGTTGTTTTCAATAAAAAAAACAGTCAAATGTGCGATTAATTGCGATTAATAGCGAGTTAACTATGACATTAATGCGATTAAATATTTTAATTGCTTGACAGCACTAGTATCTTTTGGTATGCATTTCAGAAATGGTTAGGATTCAGGTGAAATTGCAAATAGTGATTAATCATGATTAATCCACTGAAAATTCTGATTAATTTGATTAAAAATTTTAATCATTTGACAGCCCTAGAATAAACGTAAAGTGAATACATTTGAATGGGTAAACGTGTCCGTGAACAGATGCATTCTAATCAGTGAAGGTGTTTACAACTCGCATAATTCCACGCAATTTACCAACGTCATCAAAAGTCCGTGTTTACAATCCATTGTTTTGGTTGAGAGACCCCTAGCGACAGAAAGTTACATATTGTACGTTTAATAAAATATGTATTAACAATAAAATTATTCCAAAAATTCAAAATATGCTAGTGCACTTTCTTTTATCAATTTGAATTCCGGAAAAAGTGGCTGGTAAAAAATATAAGTGGCTGGTAAAATTGGGCATCCACCAGCCACTGTGGCTGGTGGGCAAAAAATGTCCCACCCTGGTGTGTTGCCATTGTCTAACTCCATTCTCTTCAGGAAACAAAAACAAACTTCGAGCTAGCAAGCTACACGCTAAAAATCTTGGATCGTGAAACAAGGCAGGCTTGCTTGGTTCTTTCTGTGAATGATTGTAAAGATTTACAAAGAATATGTTGGCATTTACTCTCTAACTGGGACGTTTTGGGACTGATTGGTGGGATTGCTGTGGACGAAGTACACATGGCGATACACTCAGACCAAACCACGTTTAACCATGTATCCAGCTAATTTAAATACCTCACGTTATCCCAATCCAAATATATGAATAATAGCATGTTTATTGGTGTTAAATGGAGAAATACCAACTGCTTTCAAAGTCAACACAACTAACTAAAGTTATTATTATGGGGAAGGGGAAAGGTTAATATCAAATTCATGCATCGTTATTTTCAGGAAACATTCAAAAATTCATTACAAGATAACAAACCTGTAAAATAAAGTGTTACAGGTCACATCATACTGTAGAGGTTTGTGTCCATTTCTACAAAAAAATCGGATCTGCATACATTGTATCAGCAGCTTGATTATGTTTTATCAGTGTTGTAAATGTCTGCGGTGAATGGTTCCCTGTGTGCCATTAATATTACAACAGGTGAAACGTGTTGGGAGTGTGACAGGAATAAGTCACCCTCATTTACAAGCTATCAGTAATGACCTGGGGGTCACTTATGGAAATCTCTCTATGTAAATAACTTTTTTCCAGATGGTAATTCACCCCCTCCTAGTATCATAACTCCCCCTCCCCCCTTTGACAAGCTAATCCCCAGCCAAGCGTGTAATTAAGAACAGAGTCAGGTATGCTGGGAATGTAACGCACGCGTATGACATGAGAGTGAAGCGGTGGTCTTTGCCATCAGTGTAGAAACTAATCACCTGTCACTGGCTATAACAGCCACTAATGCATCCCATGAGCCAGATTTAGATGAGGATAAAGAAGAGGAGCATCGCTATTAAATGCAGGATTTTTCATCTGCATGACACTGCGACAAACGGTGGATCTGTATTTCAAAATGTTGCACTAAAGCCGGGGGGGATAGCAGAGGTTTGTAGCCTCAGGTGTAAACCTAACTTTACATTGGTGGATCCATATCATATCACTGTCTTACTAATCATCACATTGCAGCAGAAATGGCACACATACACTACAGTACCTGTGGGTTTGTTGCTGAGAGTCGAGTCAGCACATCATAATATTATGATGACATCTCTACCTTTCTACTATGGTTGACAGGGGCAACCTGTTCTCACTCCCAACTCGTCTAATACAACAGCTTGGTTTTTTCATCTCGTTTAGCTGTCACAACTTTACTGTTTTTGGTTCACTCTCACAGACGCCAGTGTGTACAGTGAGTTTTTAGAGTTTCCATGCCAAAAAAACTACTGCTTCCTGCTGCCAGAAAGGGGGCTGATGAGAGCGGAGACCTGCCAGCAGGTATGAAAGGCCACCTAGCACCCACTCAAAATTGTGAGAAACAGTGCCACCCAATGGCCGACCGGCTCCATATTTTTTGCACAAAGCCTTAGCGGACCATGGGGAACTACTGAGTCGAGTTTCGTGCTTCCCAGTTTTGACTGCAACCTACAGGAAGTTGTTCCACTATAATAAATAATCTTAAAAATTAAAGTTCTCATATTATGCTGATTTTCAGGTTCATACTTGTATTTAGAGGTTGTACCAGAATAGGTTTATGTTTTAATTTTCATCAAACACCATATATTTGTTGGACTACACATTGCTCGTGTCCGTATGATATAGTACGAATACGTATGATATCTTAGGACACATGGCAACCGCTGGCTGGTCATGTGACCCCGGCTATAGTGGTCGGCTATGAGCTCCAGTTGCTAGTTGTTTAAGCCGCTACAGAGTATCGTGACGCAGGCTACAGACCTCCGTCACAGCTCGGTCACATCAGCGGCAGTTAGTAGATAGTAAATAAACTGACCCATCATTACAATATAAAATTGATTAGTGCAGCTTAATATAATTACCTTTCAGTGCTTTGCAGCCACCGACAGTGCAGCTTTAAAGGAACACGCCAACTTATTGGGACTTTGTCTTATTCACCATATCCCCCCGAGTTAGATAAGTCCATACATACCCTTCTCATCTCCGTGTGTGGTGTAACTCTGTCTGACGCACCCACCGCTAGCCTAGCTTAGCACAGATCCTGGAGGTAACCGGCTCCAACTAGCCTACTGCTCCCAATAAGTGACAAAATAATGCCAACATTTTCCTATTTACATGTTGTGATTTGTATAGTCATAGTGTGTACAAATAACAAGGTCACATGAGACACAGCCATCTTCTAACCGTATACATACTGGGAACTATATTCTCAGAAGGCGAAGCACTGCTACTTCTGCTACTTGGGCAGAGTGATTATTACTCCAACTCTGAGCGAACTCCAGGGTAACTCTCTGCTCCTCCCCAAGGGGCTTCTCAGGTGCTGCGAGCAAATCACTCCGCCCAAGTAGCAGTGCTTCGCCTTCTGAGAATAGTTCCCTAGCTAAGCTAAGCTAGCGGTGGGTGCGTCAGACAGAGTTACGACACACGCGGAGATGAGAAGGGTATGTATGGACTTCTCTAACTCTGGGGGATACGGTGAATAAGCTAAAGTCCCAATAAGTCGCCGTGTTCCTTTAAGCAGATCTTTGATGTGTTTTTTTTCCCTGTTATACGGCTAACAATGATTAAATCCCCTTTCAAGGAATAGGCTCTGCATACCAACAGGTTCCACAAGGTAATGACTCTACAAATCCCTATACAATGCAAAGATAACACATTTGATAGGAAGGTGTTCTCACAGCCACAGGGGCTCCGTGGCATTTGGCTACGACTGGAGAGAAAATGTGTCCGTGTTGGAAACCCTCTCAGGACTGCTCAAACCACTAGAAGGAGAAGTCCTGGAATATCCGGCCTCTGCCTGGATGATCATGAACTGATATCTCTCTCTGTGGCTCAGCAATGCGCTTCTGTGCTTAACCTTTATCAGGATTAGTACTGGACGACAATACCAACTTCTAGCCAGGTTTTAATACAAATGTTTTTTTAAATCTACCAAAGAAAACTGAAATGTATGTGGGTTTCCATCCACTTTGTTAATATTAGGAGTTGGTTCCTCGAGTAGTTGGCACTAATTCTCCAGTCTGGTGCCATTATTCCACTGCAGAAGAAGAGGGCGCATTGAGATGAGGTAATTAAAGAGTGCCACCCCAAATGGTGGGAAAAGAAACATTATGTAATTATGACATAAATGTTTGTTTCATGTATTCATTTGTGGAAGGTTACAGTCTTTTCCTCACTCAACACACACGCCGCCATTTTTACCTCATTGATTCCCAGTGGAAATTTACAAGCTTCACCCTAGTATATAAATTAATTAAAATGGGTCCCACCTTTCCCAGCAGCAACATTAAAGGGATGTATATGTATTAATGCATCACTAATTATAATCCAATAATATAATATACATTATTCTCAAATTAGCCATTCTGCATAATGAGTACTTATACATTTTGTACTTTTAAGCATATTTGGATGCTGATACTTTTGTACTTTTTCTTAAGTAAAATTTTAACTGCAGGACTTTTTCTTGTAAGAGTATTTCTACACTGTGGTATTGCTACTTTTACTCTAGTCAAAGATCTGACTACTTCTTCTTCCACCACTTTTTGGTCGCCTCTTTTATAACTCCTCGATCATTACAGGAGCTCATCATGAGAAGACCTAGAGTAGAAATGCTGGGCTGACACATGCATCTTGCGCAGACTCCTGTGAAATGAATATTTTGAAAAGTAAAAATTAAAAGTTGATGCACTACCAAATAGGGTTGGGTACCGAAACCCGGTGCTAATATGGCACCGGTGCCTAAACGACCGGTATCTACCGGACCGAATAGCAACGCGGATCTGATGCTCCGAAACAGATGTTAAAGGCAACAGAAACATCGCTGCACCTGACGGTAGTTAACACTACACTTGACAGCAGGTAACGTTAGCCCACCGTTAGCTAGTAGCTGGATTATACACAGTTAAAATGCTGACAGCTGACTGTATTTCACTGTAGAGCATTCCAAGTCTACAGCTGTAGTTGCAGGAACAACAACACAAACGGTGTGTTTACTTGAAACTGGTAAGCCTCGTGGTGCATTCAAAGTTATTGTAACATACCCTCTTCCCATCTAGTGGTTGTTTTTGTCATTTATTGGCAATTTACAGGTGAAATAAGTTATTGTTATAAGTTATTGTTATTACATTATTAATTGTGCTCTTCTTTTTTTTTTTAAGTATCGGTTCAGGCACCGGCACCGTTTCAAAAGTATCGCTTTAGCACCGGTATTGGATAAAACCCAAACGATATCCAACCCTACTACCAGCGCAAAGCCCGACTCAAGTGTCCTAAAAGTTAATTTTAGTGCTTAAAGTTACAGTTTGCAAACTTGTCTGTTAGTGACAGAGGACAAACAATTACAGGTTCCAAGGGCTTGAAACAGGTTTAATATCCTGTGTGTCTGCCGCCGATGCTATGCACCTGTAACCCCGTCAAGGAAAGGGTTAACAGAAACGTAGTGTTGGCCAATTGGAGGTGGTTGTGCCAGACTCCTTTGGCTGAGTCTCTATCTGATCTGTCAGAGGGAGAGCAGGAGTGTGGTTGTGAAGTTTAACGTTGGTAGTCCCCAGAGAAAGTGAAGAAGTTGGTCATTTCATGGCGCAGATTAGAACCCAAATTGAAACGTAAGCAACTAAAATTGCTGAATGTTAGAACATTGTGGCAAATTGGTCGTTATTACTGTGATTAAGTGTCAGGTTTAGTTCCATCATACTGTTAATAGTGTCAAAAAAACGTTAGCTGACGTTCAGTAGCTAGCTCAGAGATTATCGGCTAATGAAATTACTGATTTAGAAGGGGGGGGCTAACACTTTTGCAAAGCACTGTATCCGTGTCACATTCTAATTAGGGGCTGAGCCCCCCTAAAGGTCTGATCCTAGAATCGCCCCTGCAAGTGTCTTTGCTAGTTTAAGACTGACACGGTTGTCAATTCCCGTCCAGCGCCCATGTCGTTTAAATAGCAAATGCACCTGCGCCCATCTGTGCGCCCATGGGTGTGCTGGTCTTACAGGGAGGTGTGTTCAGGTGAATTCTTGGCGTATTGCTATCTTGAGGCAGCGGGAAGTGATCACGCCATTGACCAACAAAAACCTGGTCTAAATCAATAACGCAGCATTTCATTGTTGTTATTTTAACAGCAAATTAGTAAAATGTGCCTAGGCTCGTGCACAGCGCACGCACACGCTGCTTGTTAAACACACAAGACGCGCAGCAGCACACAAACATGCAAAAGATTACAAATAAAAATCTTACAATGTGAAATAGTATTATATGTGGCGGCCTCTAGCTCACCCAGTAAGAGCGTTCGCCCCATGTTGGCTGAGTCCTACAGCGGCCGACCCACGGCCCTTTGCTGCGTGTCATCCCCCATCTCTCTCTCCCCCTTTCATGTCTGTCACTATAATAAAGGGAAAAGCCCCCAAAAAATAATCTTAAAAAAAAAAAAAGAAATCTCTCGCGCGCGCTTTCACTTCACGCACGAGCAGATCAGTTTCTTCTCTCTTTCCTGCTTAGCAAATCCTCCATCATAATAGCAATGTGCCAATGTACAAACACGCCTGGCTTTTAAAGGAATGGGAGATGACACTGACACTTATTGCATGTTACGCCCAAAACACACCCAGATTAATTAAGACACTAAGTAAAACCCCTTTGAACCCGCCGTTAAACTAGCAAAAGTGGATTTGTACACGCCCTAAACGCACCTGCGCCATGTCCTTCATGCCGTGCACTTAGATCGTTAAAATAGGGCCCTTTGACTCCAGCATTACTAAAGCCTCTCCTTTAACCTTCTTCCCCATCCTTTCCAGCTTAACGCACACTTCCAGGGCAGCCTTGCTGATGCATGGCAGGATTTCAGCTGGCTGTATTAAATCTCCTCTGGTGAATACCTGAGTGGATTTAGATTTAGATCAGTCGCCGGGGACCGCAGTCCTCCACCCTGAGCTCAGTTCCCTTTGAACTCTACTTAGATTTTCTCTCTGGGCCACTGGCCATGAGCAGTTCCAATGGGTTGTTGAGGCTCCTCATGAATGGCTTATTAAAGATGAATTGTGCCAAGCACATCCCCGGTGAGGATTGGCCCTGCTCAAGTTATGTATGTACGGTATGTATTCAGGTCACTGCTTTCTCCACATTTACTGACAGCAAGGGATCATGTCAAGCATCGTAAAAGAAGGGTTGTTTACCCAGATGCGTCATACCAATACCAAACCAATACTTTTGAGACTCAGACAAGTAAATAAAGTCAACCCTGCAATGCAAAATACCTTGCTTTAGTTACAATGTAAACGTGTGGGGGAACACTTACGCTACTAACATAGAGCCGTTGTTTATTCTACAGAAAAGAGCAATAGGAATTCTACATAAAGTGGATTTAAGAGAACACACCAATGGACTGTTTATCAAATCAGCATTCATCAAAACGTAAAGACAGACTGTGATGGTGATCTTTCAGGCAAAAAGCAGAGTATTACCAGAAACTTTACAAATAAATTGTTTATTTGTTTAGAAAATGAGGATCATAGAGGGAAATTTAACATAATGATATAAAGGGTAATATCAATATCCTTCAGTTCAAGAAAATGTGTAAGAAAAAAAATTAGACAGTTTGAAGTTGCTAGATTCATTTTTTTAATTTTGTTTCATGGTCTTCTCTCTCTCTTTTCTCTGTAAAATTGACTGTTAAATGGCCGACAGTCTATCTATTTCTGTTTGTTGTATTATCTGAGTAAGGGGCTTGTCAAATAAGATTTTTGTCCATCCAGTTCATCCAGTTCCTTTCCGATCATGGATATGTAATGTAATATATTAGTAAATAATATCTGGTTGGATTAAAATATTTGACTATCTTTCCATGAGCGGAAGAAAAAATAATATTAAGGGTGCTCCGATCAGGATTTTTGGGGCCGATCACCGATCACCGATTGCTGGCAGACGTATCGGCCGATACCGATCACCGATCACTTTTATGAACTGAAAATTACACCATTACATAACAGTCACACATGTTTAGAGAATGTATCAGTAACTGTTTGGCTTTCTGTCCTAGCTCAAAATCTAAAAAATGTCCTTTCAATCACTGCACATTTCTTCAGCACACACAGACACACACAGTCAGTCACACACACACACACCGACACACACAGTCAGTCACACACACACACACACACACACACACACACACACACACACACACACACATACACACACCGACACACACACGGGGAAACAGCTGTTTGAGCGGCGCGGAGCTGCTAGCTACACGGCTCACACACATGGACCGACACACACACGGACCGACACACACACACACGGACCAACACACATGGACCAACACACACGGACCGACACACACACATTGCTATCTTTTTCCCAGATAGCAATGAGTCAGCGGACCACCAGCAGTGCTCCAGAGGCAGTAGAAGCGTCAGAATGGCGTAATTGCAAACACGTTTGCCGGAGCACCACCGGTGGCCTGCCGCGGGCCAACTGCTGTTCTGCCGCCGTTCAGACACCTTGTAGAACTGCCAGACCGCTGAATGTAAGGACGCCGCCATTTTGAAAATGTTCTCAGGAGTAGTGCGCTCTTATGCTGCGTTCCAGGCAACCCGTAACTCGTGTTTTCACAACCTTCTACCCGTGAAAGTGCCCTGGAACGGCCGCCCAACCCGTAATTTACTACCCGTGAACTCGTACCAGATTTTGTACTCCGAGTTACAGTTTTTGACGTCACACACACATAAACAACAATGGCGACCCCCTGTTGATGCTGTACAGACGCCGGTGAAATAGAAATAAATAGACATGAATAGACAACGTAAAGTAATTCCGCACATTGTAATCAAAACAATACACACACAATTGTGTACTACTACAGGTTATGTTTATTAAAAAGCCCAATATATGTCGCTGACTAGAAATTGCTAGTATCAGCTAGCACTAGCTAACGTCAACGTTAGGTAGCCGCTAGCTAACGTCAGCGTAGCCACTGGCTAACGTCAACGTCAGCGTAGCCAGTAGCTAACGTCAACGTCAGCGTAGCCCAACCTGAACCCTGGAACGCTACCAAGTCGTGAGTCGTGGCTTGAAGTCGTAATTTACGGGCTAAAAATTGTGTCTGGAACGCAGCATTAATACATCTGTGGTAGTGCGTCATCTGATCGGCCTATCTGATCGGCCTTTATGGAGACCACCGATCAAACTATTTAAAGCCATTATCGGCCGATACCAATCGGTGGCCGATCGATCGGAGCACCCTTAAATAATATTGCACAAGTTTTGTGTGGTTGCTATGGACCATTTCTTATGTGTCCTGAATAAAGAATATGATGATGATGATTACCAAAAGTGGTGCTATATTTATGTCCAGATCAAGCAAATCTTAGTTTATTTGCGCATCACTTAATATTACTTAAAGAGGGATCTGTGTTTGTGAACAAGGATTAAGGGCTCTAGTTTCAATTCCACATAAAACACAAAAAAGCTAGAACTTGGTTGGATAACAAAGACATTTGAAATAGGTGAGGTAGGACCAATCAGATCTCTTTTCTTTCTCCTTCCCTTTTAAAAGCACACTGTGACATGGCACTCTAACAACTCCATGTCAGGTGGATAAGAAGCCAATGAGTAACAAAAGCTTCCCGCAAGAGTATATTTAGGCTACTGTGTGTCCTTGTGCAAGAGGTAAGCAATTGCAATGAGTGAAAATCTGAAATCAAATTTTTTTTTTTACTACCAACATATGTGCTGACACACATACCAGACGGCCGACCATCGGCAGAAAAGCCAGTCGAGATGATCAGTCGCGTCCCGAGGTCCAAAAAACTGCCTCGGGACACATCAAAAAGACGTGAGGAGACGAGACGTAATACATCTCTATAACAGCAGGCGTCGCTAATCTGTATTGTTGCCCAAGAAATTACAACTGGCAGCTGATTGGACGAATGCGTCACATGGGTTTGTTTTCTCTGGAAATTCAAAGCCAGACTGTCAGTGCGGCTTGTTCAGAATACGATCTCATATTGTACTAAAATAGTTCACTGAAACGTGTTTCTGAAAACATTTTAAGCGAGAAATAGGTCATGCAGTTGCTGAATCTGTCTTCATTTCAGATCAACAAAGGTCAGTTTAAAAGATAGAAGAAGAAGGATATATCGACGTCTGTTTAACCCTATTGGTTGAGCTACCGCACCCGCGTAACGCTTGCATTCACTGCATCAACGCTCAAATGAATCGCTTGAACTGAGCAGTAGCAAAATGAGTTCGACTTCGACTTAAATTGAAATAGAGGATGCCCCGTCCACTTACAAGTCCGACGTCTGGCAGCATTTTGGTTTTCCAGTTACTCAACAGGAGGATGGTAAAAAAACAGACAAAACACAAACTGTGTGTAAACACTGTAAGCAAACACTGTTATACACGACGTCGAACACAACAAATATGATGTGTCATTTAAAACGGTACCACAAAGACAAACTCCTGCAACCGGGTGCGAAAAAGAGAGTGAAAGAAGGCCAAATATCTATAGAACGTAGTTTTGCTTCAACGTGGTCTCAGTCAAGTGCAAAAGCTCAAGAAATAACCAGGTGCATCAGAGTTTTTATCGCAAAAGACATGAGGCCATTCTCCGTCGTCGACAATGTTGGATTTTGCGAACTGGTCAGGGTAAAAAAAAAAAGCTCTTTGTGTTGAAATTACTTGAACAGGACACTACTTGTGTGGTGTTTTTTTGTTGCACTTTTACTGCTTAAAGAAGTTATCTCTTGGGCTATCCTAATTCTAATTTCATGATACAATTCGGTTTTATTGGTCAGTGACACCTAGTCAATTGTTGATTTTACATACAGAAGGTTAAACTAAATCTTGATTTATATTGAAGTATTGTACATTCTTTAAGTTGTATGTATAACAAGACAGTTATTGAACACTGTTAATGTTAAATAAATCTGTAATTTGATTTTCAGTTGAATTTTTGCATTTTTTTCAAAATATCGTGATACATATCGTATCGTGAACCCAGTATCGTGATACATATCGAATCGTGAGCTGAGTGTATCGTTACACCTCTAGTCACAGGCTGAAAAAGAGCTGCTAATATTGAATGCATCGCATTTTATAAACGTATATGTGCTCTATGTAAAATCTTAATCTGTAAAGTAACAAGTAACTCAAGCTGTCAGAGAAATGTAGTGGAGTAAAAAGTACAATATTTACAAAAAATGTAAATACTCAAGTAAAGTATGTAATTGTACTTTAGTTCAGTAGTTAAATGTTACTTTCCACCACTGCTTTGTGGTCTGTTCACAGAGGATTGTAATGGCAGCCACGCTGCAGTTAAATCTTTTCCCCTTGCTTCATTCACGACTGTTATGGTGAAGCGTATCTTGTGCTGTGTAGCGTAGCTACTTCTCCGTTTGGCCCCTTGGGTAGACATCCACCCTGAGTGCCCCCTAATCAGTCCTAATCCACTTATGTTAGTCAGCTCCAGATGCTCCAGAAGGAGCACCTTGTTCCAGCTATCCAGAGATAAAATCAGTCTGATGGTTCTGTGATGTTTTGAAGTGAACCTTACATTTCTTTTTGCCCCAGGTAGGTGACTGTATGCTCTCCCCTGCACACCTACCCTAGCTTACATCTTGTTTCTGAGTGTTTTCGTTGGTTGCCCAGTTTCCCCGCGCGTGCAAACCACCTGGGTTGCATTGCTGACTTTCAAATGACTCTGTGGTTGCTGCTGTTTTTCAATTATTTTACCTTTCTTTTAGTTTTTTTTTTACGACACTGTGCTCTATTCTGTAGCAACCAGAAAAATGGCATCATGGTGACCTTTCTTCTAGTCCAAACAAAAAAATCATTTCTTCCTGCTCACTATGGTTGGGGCTTCAGCTGCTCCTGAGACAGCCCTTTATGCCATCTTTGACATCATCAACAACAACTAAGAAGACAATTCCCTGCCTGCAGCTTGCTCTTGCAATCCCTTATGTGAGGAGAAAGAACGGGAGTAGGTGCATATACCTCCTCTCATGCTTCCATTAGTTCACCTCACATGCTTTCTCCGGGCGTAGTCGAAAACAAACCGCTGCTGAATCAGAGCCTTGACTAAATGACCATAATGGGGAATTGCAGATGTTGTCGACCACATGGCTTCAGGGCCATCGAGTGCTTTGCTTCAGGCCACAGAGCAATGGCGTCACCCTGATTACTCCCTCTCTCATGAGGCTGGGGCAGACCCCTCACTATTCCTTTGCATTTATAATAAGGAAGCTTGGCGACTTATGTTGATACTGACATGTCCTGCCACGGGTTATATCCACCTCTTAGAGCAGGGATGTCAAACTCATTTTAAGTGGGCCACACCAGTAAACCACTCCAGAAAGATCAGAAACTTTGTCTGCCACAAGAGTTTCTTGTCAGCTTGATGTTGGCAAACTGCTACGACAGCATTCTAAGGCCATTGTAGGGGGAAAAAAAATTAAATTAAAATAAATACACAGGGAGAGGGATAATAATCTGAGAAAAAACTAAGATTAAAGCCGTACATTTACGGAAAAAAGAACTTGGATATGCTCTGAGATTAAAGTGATGAATGTGGAATTGGAATTAATTACTTCTCTACAATTTTCACACTTTGCAAAGTCATGCAGTGGGCCTGATTGGACCCTTTGGTGGGTCTGTTCTGGCCCACGGGCCGTATGTTTGACACCCCTGTCTTAGAGCCATAGAAAAACAGATGCTGTGTACTCACAATGGTGGGAGGCAACCCAAACCTACACCTTTTGTCCCACCTAGACACACCACTCATTATTAGTGACTGTCTATAAGAGTGCTGTACAGGCTAAGCCCAAGCTTTAAGCCCCTGAGGTACTGTTCCACGGGTAGAGTAATTGACGCACTTTTTACCTTTTTGATCAGTGAAAGTCCAAGTCATATTTGCAGTTAAAACCTTTAGTTCCATTTATTTCCATATCTTACTTGGGTTTCCAGACAAATCACTGCTTGTATGTATGCCTGTGTAGTGTTGGGGTGTTGGTGTGCGTGTGGTCAAAAACTGTATGTGCTTCCAGGTTGCACCCGAGGAACCAAAGATTGGTTCCTATTTATACCAATGGCACTAATTGGCTCTTACAGGTGCAATAGAGCCTGTAGAGCAGCCAGGGTTTTACTCACTTTGTTTGTATATTTTCTCAACATGTAAACTTAGCACAAAAAGTAAGGAAATGTGTGTTTGGTAGATTATTTCTCTGTGGTAACAATGCTTTTTGGCAATAAATCTTATACCGTTGGAAAGCCTGTTTAGTTCCCTTTCAAATGGTGCCCCATTTTAAAGGAACATGCATTTGTGGGATGAGCAGCAGCACTGAGTATGTGGGTTGCACCCATGAAAAATTTGCCAAATCTTCTCTGTAATGCCAAACAGCTTTTCTTTGTTGACTCTTGTTTGGTGTTTGGTGGATTGGGTGATTGAAGTCTGAAGTAACAGGACTGTTAACTACAGGCAGATGGGATGAGACGTTTACGTCGATTACTATAGCAACAAGCATTCAGGTCAGCCCTTGTGCACAAGCTTTTTTTTTTAGGTGAACTATAAAAACTTCCGGGAAGAAAACTCCTGTGTCCCATAAGACAATATTCAATTCGGCACTGAGGAACAACTGGATATTCTCTCATCTCCTTCACAGAAAATGCACGTCTGATGCTTTCATATGTCAACACTTTCACTTACATTAGGTTGGAGAGCTAGTTTATCTGTTGGGAGAAAATGACACTAGGGCTGGGCAATATATCGATTATATTAATATCGTGATATGAGACTAGATAGCGTCTTAGATTTTGGATATCGTAATATCGTGATATGACATAAGTGTTGTCTTTTCCTGGTTTTAAAGGCTGCATTACAGTAAAGTGATGTACTTTTCTGAACTTACCAGACTGTTCTAGCTGTTCTATTATTTACCTTTTCCCTGCTTAGACATTATGTCCACATTACTGATGATTATTTATCTAAAATCTAAGTGTGAAGATATTTCGTTAAAGCACCAAATGTCAACCCTAGAAAATCGCTGCAATATCAATATTGAGGTATTTGATCAAGAATATTGTGATATCTGATTTTCTCCCCATCGCCCAGCCCTAAACGACACCACCCAAACCAGCAGTCAGTCCGACCGGCAGTGAGATGTCGCTGTTCGTAACGCCAGATTTGGTTTATCAAAGACGCTAGCAAGAAACACAGTTCAGAAAATAAGCACAGCAGATAGATCGGAACTCCGTCTTTAAAGCCCCAGTGTGTAAGAATTTCACAACCAACAACCAACTGAATTTCACTTTCTAGCCCCCCCCCCATTCCGAGTGCGTTCTAACTCCTACGGTGGCCGAACACGAAATTAGTGACAACCGTCCGTGAGTGTCCCTTCCAGTGTAATAATAGTTTGACGTTATTTTGGTACCATTTCATTGCTAACATCAGCTATCAGGTTCCCAAACATATGCAAGCTAATGTTAGCAAAGTATCTGTGCTATCGTTATTCTGTATATTGTACCAGATTAATAGTGTAAGGTGATGTTTACAGCGTAGGAGAGAAGCAACGGAGGTTTGTGTTTTTAATATATTTCTCTGAGCAGCATGAACAATGTCAAAGAAACTGAAATGATCTCTTAGTGTCTCCATCGTTTCCACGCAGCTGTTCTAGCTGTAGCTAGTCTGTGTTACAACTCCATGACGTGAGTTGTCTGCCAGAGAAATCACGGCACATATGATTACGTTTATGTTACAAGGTAGACAATCCTTTTTCATCATTGATGCGAGGAAAAGTATCCTAGACGGCGTTCTAGCATTATGCAACCATGCTATAGTTAGCCAAGCAAGTAGCAACTATAAAACTTTTACACAAATAGGCAGAATTACCTGTCGAGAAGAAAGCAGGCAACTTTGGCGTCCCTTTTAAAATCCTTGCTCCTCATCAGCTCTTTCCATCTTGGAAAAGCCACAACAATATTAACTTTGGTCATGTTGCTTTGCCTGTCACGTCGTTTAATTTCCTCGGCGACTCAGTTACATGTCCTCGATAATAGACGCAACAGGTTTTCAAATCTGCCGGCAGTGAGTCGCAAGTAATCTTCTCCCCCCTTCCTCCCTGGCATACGTCACAGTCATAGACAGTTAAAGAAAACAGTCGGTCACAGTCAGTGCCACTGAGTGAAAAGCGCGAAATGCGGAGCAGTATAGCCTGTATGTCCCTTATGGGCTACCGTATTTCAAGATGGCGCATGGCTATGGAGCGTCTACCCCAGTTCATGTAAGCGCAAATGTAAAATTTCAAGCCAATAGGAATACTTGGAATTGATGGTGGTGGTCAATATTCATAAAAAAGGACAAGTTTGTGAAGGGCAATACAGATTTTGATAATGAACAACTACAAATGTTACACACTGGGGCTTTAACTATTTATCTTTAAACTTTACAGTTACGGCTGAAAATGACAACAGATATTAAACATGTTTGCAGATTTCACATATGTCCGCAATTCAAATCAACTGCCACCGCTCTCATCAACTCATATCCAGCAGTATTCAGCTGTTCTCAGTGAAAAAGCTCCGATAAAGCCCTTTAACGTGAGCAGCTCCACATGTACTGCTGCACTAAGCAGCTAAAGAGACAGAGAACCCCCCCCCCCAGGAGTTGAAGAAAATCACAGAGCTAAAAAATAGAGTGAATATTGTCAAGTGGCCAGAAACGTGATTCCAAATAAATGCTAATGTTGCTCTGTGTTTGCTAGACGTGCAAATATGCAAAGTGTTTGCTAGCATACACAGTTTTCTGCTACTCCCAAAGTGGCCATGAAAATCAATTATTAATCCTTTAAGACGTCTGAGATTGAAATGTTGACCTTGAGTTATCCCGCTGTAATAAATGAGATGTTATTTGCATTTGATATAGTAGGTGGGAACGTATAGTAAGTTTTGTGTAAATCAACTGGACTTACCAAATTTGGCCTTCAATTATTGTGCTCCAAACTCAGAGTCAAAATGCACCATGTGTTCTACATCCTTTGTCTGAGATGTCATGTCTAAAGTTGACAATGCTGACTGTTAATAACATCACCCTTTACATCCCTCAATGTTTGGGACAGCAGTTTCCCCCCCCCTGGCTAATACGTATTGTGCTTAGCTACATACTGGCATTTGTTTGGCTAACACTCATCAGCAGTCTACCTTTAGCTGAGGCATCACCAGCCCTCCGCTTACACCCATCAATGCCCCATCAAGAGCCTGTCCAGCCGCTGTCAGCCGATTGTCATGCTGTTTGCTTCTTATAACTCAATCTGTCATGCGTTGTTAATGTTTATAGGATATTGTTGTGTATGCAGTTTGCAGCAGCTACATCACAGGAGCCTGAGCGATGTGATTTGACCACAGGATTATGGGCATCTGTTTCTCTGATATTAGATTTTATTTTTTTTATTTTTTTTGGGGGGGTGGAGGGGGGGGGGGGGTTGTTCAGCTTTCACATGCAGGATTTGATTTTGATTGTTAAAGAAATGAAAGGACGGCGCTGAAAAGTCAAAATCACATCAAGCTTCTTAACAGGATGTGCAGTGTGTTAGAGCGGTTGGTGATGAAATCCCTAACTTGATCCAGTGCTGGTATCAGACAGACAAAACTGTTTACTGATGTGGGTTTTAATTTGGTTGATCTCTGACACCAAAGACTTATTTCATTAACACTGGTTATTCTCTCGTTCCACAGCACATGGATCAGCAAAATACGTGTGAATACTGCAGAACCTTACAATAGTACATGAAACCTGCAACAAGTTCTTCAAATTACACAACAAAATACATTGTTAGTTAGAAGTCTTTTTTCTGATCTGTCCATTTGTATGTGAACTCCAAAAACCGCAAATCCGCATTATCACCCGACAACGTTGTGGTCGACTTGCTAAGGTTTAGGGGAAAATCATGGTCTGGAGTAAACATTAGGGAAACATTGTGTTTTGGGTTAAAATGACTACTTCATTGAAATGGGAAAAACCTCCTGTGTTAAGCTGGATATATACTTGCTTTTAACCATCCATTTGCATACAAATTAATGCTGCGTGCCACGAGATGCAATAGGCAAATGAACGGTAGGGGTAGTGTAGGGCCAGTATGGTGATGTGCTTTAGGGTCACAGGCTTGGTATCTGATGCCTGTTACTAGGAAGCAGAGGATGACGGCAAACCGCTCTGTCAAACTGACTGGCTCAGTGTGTGTCCTGTGGTGTATAATCAGCGTGCTAATCTGACGAAGCGATTCATCAAACACCCTGGCAGACATTTGCAAATACTTGTGGTGTTTCTCATGATCAATTTCTAGCATTGGCAGAACGAGAGAAAGTGACTCGCCATTGTAACAACGTACTGGACATCTATGGGAACGCGTGGTTGAAAAGGGTCAGTGTATGTTATGGTTATTTGATTTTCATTTCATATACAGAAATTAAAAAAATGTTGTTATATGAAATAGAAAGTGAAAATTAAAGCATATTTTAATTTTCTCTCATCCCCTTTTGACCATGAAAAGGAAAAAACGCCTTGTATTGCAATTTTAAAATTTTGTATTTTAAAACAAAAATCAAATAACCATTCGTTTTTTGTTTTTTAATTTCTGTATATGAAATGAAAATCGAATGACCAAAACATACACTGACCGAAAAGCAAGTTTATCTCTGGCCTTAAAGTCCGATATTTTGTTGACCCATGAATGCACCTCGACCGGCTCCTTGTGCTGACCTTGTTGCTCTAAAACAACGTCACCTGACTTCCTTGTTTCCTCTAGTCATAATTCCTATGTGTACTTGTCGCTTGGAACTTAAACCTTAGAATAAATGAACGTAGCATCTGTCAGCCATTGGTTTGTGGACTGCCATTTTGAAGCCTCAAGTTTGGCGATATGGGCGCTCTCGGTTTTTTTGCAACCTGATATGACAAGTTTTGACAAGAGGGCGGAGATGGGGAGGATGATGCAGCCAAGCCAGTGTTGCTTGTGGTTGCAATGGCGCTGCGCTAAGCTAAACGCTAAAGGGGGTGAGTCATCCAGTGGAGATTTACTGGCTGATAAACGCAGACCTCAGGGTACTGCCACCATTCATCTTCATGTAAGAAAGTACAGAAAATCTGCAAACATCCCGTTAAGTTACGAACACTAGTGGTAGTTCGATAGCTTGGTTAGCAAAACACAGTATCATTTCTAGGCGAACAAAATGTCCCAATTAACTTTGATGAAGTAAAAACACACAGTGAGAGGGTCAAAGTTCAAGATGAAAACAGACGCCCAAAAACAATTTTTAGGTCTATTTTAATGTGCCATGGTTAGCATTGCTAATCCTCTGCTATGATTGACAGGTCGGCGTGTAGCCACGCCCCTCAAGCATCCCCTGCTTTTTTTGTCCATTTTAAAATAAATGAGACCATAATAAAAAAGAAATTAACATCATGCTGTATTGAAGAAGACTTAAACTAGCAATTGAGGCCATTAACTCATTATGAAAATGTTTATTAAGGTAATAAATCAAGTGAGAAGTAGGGTAATTTCCCTAAAGACTTCGATAGAAACAGACTTCTTTTTGCAACCGGGAGAGTCTATTAGAGAGAATGCTGGTTTAAGGCACTTCCGCATTGGCTTCACTTCTCAGACCTGAAAGCTTTGTCGACTAAATTCATGACGTTAACATATAATATGTGGTTTTGGTACTGCTGAAAAGACTGATGCTGTCGTTCTTCTCAGGGAAAAAAAACAAACAAACAGTCTTGTTAGACAGATTACTGTAACATCAAATATGAATCAAGGACAAGCCAACACTAGTTTTCAAACATTCAGCAGGAGTATTTCTGAGTAATACATAATTCATCAGCTACTGTAACAGCAAAGAAACCCTGACTGACTGGCTGATAGATCCGCACTGCTCATGCTCATGCTATCCAGAACACACCTTGTAGGATCTCAATTTTGAATGCTTGCCAACTGCATGCGTGCGCATGAAATACATGTGTGCAGCGCTCCAAATGCAATTATTTTCTATGTATCTTGTCAGTGTTGCATGTCCAATTGATTACAAGGTCCTCCTGCAGCCGGGAAGACTCTGGTCAGAGAAGCATCCTCTGCGGACCACAGCCTGTTGATGAGCTGATGCTAATCTAGATAGAGGGAAGACTTGGGGGGGGGATACACTTTCTTCCCCCACCCCTCCTTCTCTCCCCCTCTCTCTCTCTCTCGCTCTCTTTCTCTGTTGAAGATTGTACTGATTGTGCTGCAATATGTCGCATGAGCGCGGTCAGGACTGCAGACTGAGGAGCAATTTCACCCATGCTTATTATATCAACAGTTTGAGCCGTGTGTGGATGTACACGTGTTCATCACAGCAGCTTACCGCAAGCCCTCCTGACACAGAACAAAAGCAAAGGCTTGCATGTGTTGCTTATCAAAACAAAAAAAAGACTCCCTTTTGATCCCTCATGACGCATTTGCCTAATGTCTTTCTATGCAGGAATAAAACAACTCTTTGAACGTGCTATCTGGACATCTATTCAAAGAAAAGCTTTGATATTAATGAGGACACCCTCATGTATATTCATGCCCCCAAAACTTATGCATGTTTTCTGTCTTTTTTTTTTCCCCCCGGCACTGCCTGGGTTTTTAGGGAGCAAATACACATTTCCTTGCTGTGTTGCTGTTTTGCTTTCCTCCCGTCACTACATGTTCAGTCTCAACAATGCTTTCCGCGACAGAAGTTGGAAGTGGCTTGAGGGTGTCTTAGCACAACAAGACTGAAGTGAGCGGCTATTGAGCTCGAGACTGGCTTGGCTGAGTGAGGGATCTGCCCCTAGACATTTGCACTACAGTATCCTGCTGACTTGCTTGCTTGCTCACACTGCCATAGAAACTGAGCGCAGTGGAGGCTCATTCTGCTCAGGAGCAAGCAAGGGAGAGGATCAGGAGAAGAGAGTGGGGGGGGAGAAAAAGCAGAGACACACACAGAGAGAGAGAGAAAGAGGAAGCAGAGGGAGAGAGAAGTGAGTGAGAGAGAGTGAGCGGGATCAAGAGAGGAAAAGTGAGAGACACTGTCACTGGTGAGTACAGAGCTGTCACAGTAGATTTAATCAGTGGTCCAAATCTCAAGCTTTGAGCGTCTTTTTTCCATCTCTGTTTCGATTCTGACGATTGATTTCCCAAGCTTGATTTCACTGCTGTGAAGCAGGTCGCTGGTTGTCAGTTTTTTTGTCTTTTCCTGGCGTGGGGGGGAGGTGGGGGGGGGGGGGGGGGGTGTTGAGCGGGTGAGACGCACGGTGCCTGGCTCTCAGACACAGGAGACAGATGCAGAGCAGCTGTGGCTTGTTATTTGTTAATCAGTCGTTAATACTGTTGTAACCTCTCGACTGGTACTCTTTGACTAATATTTACTTTTGAATAATACATGCTGAGATAAAACTACTTCTCCTTTTTTCTTTTTGTTTGGCAGTCTCCCTGTCTATATCATACTCTTCTCTATCATTTATCAAGCACCCTGTTAATATTTGATAAGACTGGATGTCTGCAGCTGCACTTTGCGTCTCTATTTGACACACCTCTGGCCGTTATACTGCTGTCTGAAGTGGTAAAGAAATGGCGAGATATTGTGACTAGTGCTTTCGGTTTAAAACTCCGCCTGTATGGCAGAGGTAAAGAGACTTACTCAGCTGCAACATTTGAAGTCAGGTCACTGCTGTATGCATGTGTTCTGTTTGTGTATCTGTCTGCACATTCTTTTGTCACTTTTTTTTTTCTTCCACACTCTTGCTGGGTTTGATCAACGCGCATCCTGACACTTTTGATGAAGCGCCAGAGCCGCGGAGCTAATAGAGTGGGAGAGATACAACAGGATAAGCCTGTGCCTCATCATGTCAACCCGAGTGCGAGTACATGGTGTTATTCTGATCATAGTCTGCCACGTTGTCATTTAGGATTTTAAAGTACTTGTTTAGAGGTGTGTTTAGAAGCAAAGATCCCTGCCTTGAATTTGTCAGGAACAATTGTTGGAAACGTGCGACACGATCCTTTCAGTGTTAATGTTTATCTCTGCGGTTCACTTGGATCCCCTGCCTCCCTTCACCTGTTACTACAGTGCAGTTATATATTTCCCTCCCCCTCCAGCAGCAGCAGCAGCAGCAGCCTTGGGAGAAGGAAGAATTAAACAAATCCAGCCAGTCTTATCAGCTTTCTGCTGGCTCCTGCCATGACTGGACCCCAGTGGCCCTTCCTGGCAGGCTGTGTGTGTGTGTGTGTGTGTGTGTGTGTGTGTGTGTGTGTGTGTGTGTGTGTGTGTGTGTGTGTGTGTGTGTGTGTGTGTGTGTGTGTGTGTGTGTGTGTGTGTGTGTGTGTGTGTGTGTGTGTGTGTTGTGGATTTGTGTGGTGGCTCTGCTCTGGATGTGTTACAAAGCGCATGTGACTGAGTGCATGCAAGCGTGAGTGCGAGAGTGTGTGTGTGTGTGTGTGTGTGTGTGTGTGTGTGTGTGTGCGCGCGTGTGTGTGTGTGTGCGTGCACCATTGACATGATTGTGTGTGATCAGGATAGCCGCAGGGGGCGTTTTTGCTTTCCTTTGTGAGAGGATTCAGGGATTGGGGCATTTGTTTTCTTCCCTCTCTCCTGTGACATGTTTTATGACTTCTTGTTAAAATGTCACTCACCAAGGCTGGACTGTACAATGTCCCTGCACGGGAGCTTAGTGTGTGAACAATAAGTGCACAGCAGTGTGATGAAACTACAAAGCGCACTGCTGGGAATGCGTGCAGGCTCGGTTGAGCTAATGCTGAGCTCTCCGACGGCTCCCTCATGGCACAATTTGTTTCAATACAATATAAAATTGGGCTGAATTTTGACAGCCCTGTGGCCTGGATCGATACCCCGCTCGTCCCTGAGAGGAAACAATATCGCTCTGGTAAACAAGACCATGTACACTCATAATAAATGCACCTGTTTAGCACAAGAAGCTAATGTCAGATGAAGCACCTGGGAATCCTGTTTATGAGCTGGCCAAATGCTCCCTCTCTAAATGTTTAGAGAGAGAAAAAGCCCTGCAGGGTATAGCTGCTACTCAAATGCAAATGGCTGTTTCGCAAGTAGGGTTCGCTTAGCCGGTTCCATTTTGGTAAAATACCAGATTTATTCAACTTTTTTTATTCACTAAGACGTGCTAACACGGGATCGACCGACACTGTTTTTTTTAGACCGAATCGGTTTGATACCGATTATTTGTAGTTCATGTAACCAATAACCGATTTTTGGAAGCGATATGCATTTACAGTGAAAAATGAAAATCTTTAGGTCAAAATTAAGTTTCAAATGTTACAAACTCCAACACAAAACTTTGTTTAAATGCTTCAAGCAATTATTTTAAAATGAGAAACTTTCAACATAATACCCAGTAACAGATGGTCAGATAGTGTTGTGGGCGGGACATTAAGTCAGACTCCGAAGCAGAGGGACAGACAGAGCTGCAGCCGAGCCAAAGTAGAACACTTTTTAATTCATTGACTTTGTCGGTTCTCAGGCAAATGAGACGGCAATACAGATAATCTGCAAACTGCCAAAAAAACAGCCTGATAATCAGCCAGGGCCGATGATCGGTCTATCCCTAGTGCTAACTCAGCGACACAGTTAACTGAATGAACGGGACAGACTTAGGCCAAGCTCCAAAGTGGGAATACACTTCACCAAAGTGCACTAACAAAAGGCAGGGAAATAACTAATGTTAAAGTACGAACCTCCTCAGGCAATATACCGATATTATATCGATATCGTGATATGAGACTAGATATCATCTTAGATTTTGGATATCGTAAAATCGTAATATATTAAGTGTTGTCTTTTGCTGGTTTTGAAGGCTGCATTAGAGTAAAGTGATGTAGTTTTCTGAGCTTAGAAGACTGTTCTAGATATTCTACTGTTTGCCTTTACACACTGTACACATCATTAAATCAACATTTCTGAAGAGTATTTATCAAAAATCTCATTGTGTAAATAATATTTTGTTAAAGCACCAATTGTCAATCCTGCAATATCGTCGCAATATCAACATCAAGGTATTAAGTCAAGAATACCGTGATATTTGATTTTCTCCATATCGCCCAGCCCTACTCCTCAGCCTACTGCTGGTGTTACAGTTTTCTGTAATCCATCCGATTATGTGACCTGTAGCAGTGCAATAACGATTCAGCCTTCAGGTAATGCTAACTGCAGAAAAGAAAAATCAGATTTATGTAGTTCATTTTTGTTGTAGTGGAATTCATGATATTTCCACTGTGTTTATCTTACTTCTGCAGCTGTAGCACATTCCCCCCCTGTGAGGACCAAACGCCATTTTCCCAGCAAACATTTTGCAGCAAAAACAAAAATGAACAAGGACAGGGTTAATCAATGTCACAGAGCAGTGACAGTGTTGGAAGCCCTACACCCTTCTAGGCAAAAAATGCTCAAAAGAAAAGCCTGGGACCATTTCCTGCAGCTCAAGATTATGCCTTCAAATTGCTTGTTTTTTCTGACACACTCAGAAACCTGAAGATTTTCAGTTTACTATCATATAAGATAGTGTTTCACACAACGTTTAGGCCTGATACCTCTTAAAATAAAGCAGTGACTACAACAGAGATTAATTGGCATTTTTGCTTGAAGAATTACAGAAACAATTAATTGATTATTAAAATCAAATAAAAAGCTGCCGATTATTTTTCTGTTTTTCCTGACTAATCTTTCAGCTCTAAAGATGTCTTTGTTTCCCTCCAAGCAAGCTACCTGAAAGGATTTGATAAGGGATTCGGTTTCTATAAAATGCTATCAGACCCCATCCCTATTAGTAACATTTTCATAAATCTTCTCAACTAATTATTGATGAAAGTGCTCCACAATTACTTATAACTATTACTACTTAACACTAACTAATTACTTCTATCTAAACCTGCAAGTCAAATAATAAATAAAATGTATACAAAATACCATGAAATCCAAGTCATGAGTGGCAGAGAGCTTAGGTTGCTTTTGCCATTTGGTCCGTTTTAACCGAACCGTGGTGCATTCCGTTGGATAGTCCGGTTTGTTTGGGGGGGGGGGGGGTGTAATAGCTCATTCAAACTCTGGTGTGGACCAAACAACCGAACTCTGGTCCGCTTCAAAATGGGGGTCTCTCCGTTCACTTCCAAGTGCTCTAGAGTTTGGTTTACTTTAGGTGAGAACGCAACGCAACTACTAGTAGCCTGCAGTTTTAACCTTACCCCCATTTTCCACCGGGCACATCAGCACTGCATTTAAGAGGCTCCGCGGTCTCCGCGAGCAATCGCAGCCATTCCAGTCAATGCTTGAAATTCCACCACCTGTCCCGGAAGCGTGGGTGAAGCGGCTCTCCGCTCAAGAAACTCAGCAATGTGTCTTATTTTCACACGAGCCGCGTGCTCCTCTACAACCCCAATGATGACGAGAGATTCATCTTGGAAGTAGAAAAACATAATAGACATCACAGATCTTCACAGAAGAACACCACCAGAAAAGAGAAGACATGGAGTTTAATCACAGGAGTGCTTAGAGTGGAAGGTAGATACTAGCTTAATAAACACATGATTGTTCTGTAAAGTACTTGTAGAGACAATAAAAACTGTGAGTCGGGCTTCGCTTCTAAGACACTCCCAGTGTTGTATGGTCGCATGGCGGAGAACGGGACAAAACCAACATGCAACACAGACGTGCCAGGTGGAAAATCTGGGTAACACCCTATTTATGGTCTTATATAAGGGATGATTCCCCTTCAAGTCCATAACCTAATATGACCATACATCACTGGTCGTCTGTGTAACGACACATCATCGTCTCTCTCTCTCGTCAGGGCCGCCCTATCCTTCACGCGCCGTCTGTCAGCTGCTCACGTGGCTCGCCTTCTATTAAAATATTAAAAACACTAAAGCAAAACCAGAAAACCCAAGACGATGTTGTGCTGCTCCATTATTTCTGAGACCAGATGGCGAGTTTCACTCGGATACTCTGTCCAACAGACCAGCGAACGTTTCGACAGCGGGACATTTGTTTACAGTGTTTTGGTGCGTTTGACAAAGTGCAGTGTGAACGCTATCCAAACCGAAATGAAAGACGCAACAACGTTGCAACTTCATCCCCGAATCGCACAGAGTACACCGAACTGTAGGCGCGAAAGCGCCCTTAAACGCCTTCATTTCATTAAGCTTCAGGCATTGCTTCTTACTGTAAGGCACGTTGCAGCTATAAACCAAAGCTCTCATCACAACCTGACGTTTTTGTTGAACGCTGTGATCTCTTCCCCCAAAACACCACCAGTAGATCTAATACCAAAACACCCTAAAGGCGCTCTTTCCCTTTTTGTCCAGTATACAGAAGAGTATAAATTTCAACACAAAAAGTCGATAAGGACATTCAGCGTTAGAGGTTGCATCCCAGAATGTTTCACAGCAGACAAAAGTGCTTTAATGGGTGTTTGTTTGGGAGCTGGACTAAACATATATAAAAAGAGGCCTCACAGAAAAAATGGCAAACAAAATGAATCAATGATTAACTCATTGCTCCCCTTTAAATGTAGAGTAGTTCTCTTGTTTCCGTTTTAAACAATATACATAATACCACTACCATGTACAATGCAGAGAGCTTCTGAGCTGCATCTGCACGATCGATAATCATGTATCCAGATCTGATGGTTCAAGTCAACGTAGGTATAGAGTAGGGATGTAACTGTATGAAAATTGAACCTTATGGTTATAGTGACCAAAATAATCACGGTTGTCGGTATTATCGCGGTATTTTTAAAAGTGTGTTAAATGAAAACCGTAATTGTTATCGTCAACATTTTTATCGTGGTTTAGCGTTACATCCCTAGTATAGAGAGGAGATATGAGTGGATTCAGCTGCTAAAGCCCTGCTGGTTGTTGAGCAGTGCTGGAGTTCCTTTTATAACTCTCCCTCATGATAAAACGCTTTCTGCTTGCCATTTTTCATGTTATCAGCGGAGCTATAATGCATCATGAGGCGACCGGCTTCTGAACACGTGGGTCCCAAATGTCAGGCCTCGGTTAATTCAACGGAGTCAACAGAGTGATGCATGCATCATTTCCTCATGCTGACTTGTTGTTTGCTGCCATCATTCGGGGCCCCAAGGCCAAAGGTCAGGCCAAACCAAGGTCCTGCCCCCACAAAGAAATCTGATGTGGCGGCAGAGTGTGTCGTTGAACATTTAACTCAGGATGGATGGGTGAAATTAGATATGAAGACAAATATCACATGGGTGACATTAGATATGAAGACAAATATCACAGAAATTATAGTTTGACATGTTGGCAAATAAGCATAGTCGCTTTCTAGCTGAGAGTTAGATGAGAAATCACCTGTGTTTATACGGTAAATATGATGCTACAGCTGGCAGCAGGGGGAAAATGTAGCCTGGCTCTGTCCGAAAAGGAAGAAGAAAAAAAAATCCACCTCCCAGCACCTCTAAAGCTCACTAAATAACATGTCATAATTTGTTTGTTTATTGTGTACAAAACCCAAAATGTAAAAATTACATTTGCAGTTTTAAACACCAAATTATTGTTTCTACACTTTGATTTATCTACAGATTAAACAAATGAAAAAAAACATACTGAGGTGCTGGAAGGCAGATTTTGTTACCTTTGGACAGAGCCAGGCTAGCTGTTTCCCTCTGCCTACAGTCTTTATGCTAAGCTACGTTAGCCAGCTGCGGGCGGTCGCTTCAAAACTTGTGAATGGTATCAATACCAGCCAGTTAGCTTCAAATGTATTTTCTACTACCAACAACAGCAATAATAATTCATATCAGTATTATGTAATGCAAATATTTATTGCCTCACTCTGTCTTCTAAACAAACTCTATTAAATATCCATTGCCCTCACAGCCTCGGGTAAACAATCAAACATTTAAATAGGCTCTTAAGAATGTGCCAAAACATATTATCATTTCAATTATGTTTCTCCCACATATTTTCCCTAAACCTAATCAGAGACATTAAGGAGCTATAGTGTCTTCCCACTCCCTCCATATCACTCCCACCCTCTCTATGCACGGGACATGCTGGCTGCTGCTAGTCATAATTTATTTGACATGATTAACAGCGCCATATTTCAGGGCAATGAAGCATTTTGACTGGAGCTAAAGCTTTCATCGAGCAATACCGGGCGGCTGTAACTTCTGTCTGTAATGGATGTAGCACATCCATTTCAAATCCCTGGTGGTGAAAATTACAGAGACTGAAAATGAGCTTAAGCTATTTTTACAAGGGGCCGGATTAATGCCTGTTAGTTTTATTGTGATACCTCTGCAAATTAAAACATCCATATAGTGGCATGCAGGAAGCATGGGCCAAGTAAATAAAACCAATCAATCAATCAGACTTTATTTATATAGCACTTTTCTTACATGTAAATGAAGCACAAAGTGCTTCATACAATTATACAACATACACACACACACACACACACACACACACACACACACACACACACACACACACACACACACACACACACACACACATAACACGATATTCCCCCACATTATTCCACGCACCCCTATATCGACAAAAGTGAATTCATTAAAAACAGGAAACGAGCTGAACCGAACTGAAGAAAAAGGTTCTCCACACTTGTAAAGTCGTATATTTCCTGCCTTTATTATTTGATAGCATCATGCAGTCCACCTGCTCCGCTGGTCTCAGGAGTTTCTTGTATTATAGAGATTCAAACTCTGGCTGGTTTATGATATTCTTTTCCCTCACATCTCATACAAAACAAATCATACAACCTTATATTGGATATTATATTTTTAACTCTCTGTACGGTAAAAATTCATTAGCTACAGAATGACGGGGCAACTCTGTGAGATGAGGCTGTGGAGGATGATGGATCAGGCAGGAAGCAGACGTACCACTTGTCTGTGGGCTGTGCGAATGGCATGTTACCTAATGGACTCGGGCTGCTGTGGAGTACGAGAGCAATGACGAGGTGTCTCAAGATCAGGGGTTCATAACTATAGAGAGAGACCTCTGTCTATCAGCGCTCTGTCCAAACCCAACTTAATGCCCGAGGGAGGGATGAAGCTCAACAGGTGTGTTTGTCTCAGCCCAGTATCCCTACAGGCAGTAAGTCCGTATCGGATAATTCTGCATCTCATGATTTACGTCCAATGCCAATGTTCAGTTCCAGGATTGTAAGGGTAGGGAGGACAGGATGGTGGATGGCCATGTAGCACGCAAGCTGGGATAACCAACTGGGATAAGCTAGCAAAGCCCCAGACTCACTGTACCAGACTGACAGTATCATATCAAATAAAGCGAACCATAAAGTGTTAGCTCAGTTTGTAACAAGCGGCAGCTTCCAGGCCTGAAAAGTGAAGCCAATGAGGAAGTGCCTTTAACCTGCATTCTATCGAATTTCCATCAGGGGCGACTCCACTGGCTTCATAATAGTAAAGTAAAATAGTAAATAGTAAATAAAAGTCTGTTTCCATAGAAATCTATGGGCAAATTACCCTATTTCTGCCTTAATTTATTTCCTCTGTAAACATTTTCACAATGAGTTTAGTCTTCAATACAGCATGATGTTCATTTTGTTAATTATGGTCCCATTTATCTTAAAATAGACGATAAAGCAGGGGATACTTTAGGGACGTGGCTACACACTAGCCTGTCAATCATAGAGGCTTAGCAATGCTAACCATGGCACTGAATACATTAAAATAGCCATGAACTTGTTTTTGGCTGTTTTCATCTTAAGTTTTGACCCTCTCACTGTGTTTTCACATCATCAAAGTTAATTAGAACATTCTGGTCGCTGTTCTGCTAACCAAGCCTGCTAGCCAGTACCAGCGTTAGCTGGTAACTTAAAGGGAAAGTCTGTCGATTTTCATCCAGCTCTGTGTACTCCCATACATGCAGATGAACAGCACCAGTACCCGGGCGTCAGCATTTACCCGTCTGCAAAATTCCGCTGGATAATACATGTTGAAAATCTGCGACTCTCGTTCTTTAGCGTTTAGCACCATTGAAACTGTACACAACACTGGCTTTGACGCATCATCCTCCCCAGTCACTTCTGGCTCCAAAATACCAAGATCTCAATAGCCAAAATGCAAACTCACAGCTTCAAAACAGGCAGTCCACAAAGCAATAGATGAAGTCACTGATACTACGTACATTACTTTTTACAGTCAATGGGTATGTGGCCTAGTCAGTAAGTAAAGCTATACTTATATAGCACTTTTAAAACACACAGTTACAGTGTTTCACACACAGAAACAAATTATATCCATTATATCCATATATATATATATATATATATATATATATCCATATATATATATATATATATATATATATATATATATATATATATATATATATATATATATATATATTAGGGCTGTCAAATGATTACAATTTTTAATCAAATTAATCAGAATTTTCAGTGGATTAATCATGATTAATCACTATTTGCAATTACACCTGAATCCTAACCATTTTTTTTCTGAAATGCATACCAAAAGATACTAGTGCTGTCAAGCAATTAAAATATTTAATCGCATTAATGTCATAGTTAACTCGCTATTAATCGCAATTAATCGCACATTTTTATCTATTCTAAATGTCCCTTGATTTCTTTTTGTCCCATTATATTTTCTCATTTTAATTCTCTTATCAGCATGGAAAGGTAGATTGGCTTGCTTTGTGACTGTTTTTTTATTGAAAACAACATTGTCATATACGTTATGTTCAATTTTACACTAACATTCACACTTGGATCTAATAATCTGTCACATAATGTATCGCTGTTACCTCGATGTTCCATTGCAGGTAGTACTGCAGATAGTCCTGCAGATAGTACTGCAGGTAGTACTGCCTCATGCCTGAGGCGAGCGTGGCACGTCCTACTGTCTATGGGCTCATAGCGTCATAGCAACTGGTTTCCCGTGACTCATTTCCTGGTTCTCGTTCTCTTTCATAACCAACGTAAAATCAAGGAGAGGGTTTTCCAGAGGAGACACTTTTTTTCTCTCTCTGACTGTAGAGTCACTACTCGCTCGCTCTGAAGATAATCGCCGTCACGAGCCTACAAGCTACGCGACTAGCAAGCTAAAACCGGCCGAGGCTTGTGTCTGTTTTGTTTGCGGTCTGCGAAATTACAAGACCCGCCCTTCAATCACTACTATTGGCCAGGCGTCGAAGGTAACGTAACTCCATTTGTTCAGGTCCTATCCCCTGACCAATCCACTATCCTCACCACTCGTGGTGAAATGCCTAAACCAAACCAATCAGCTGCTTCGTAGGGCGGGACATGGCGTGGCCATAGACAGTTAAAGAAGTGGACTAACAGATCCCGTTGCTCTCTCTATGCGTTACTTAACGTGCGTTAAAAAGATCGGCATTAAAATGGGTTTGCGTTAATGCCGTTAATAACGCGTTAAACTGACAGCCCTAATATATATATATATATATATATATATATATATATATATATAACTATACAACAACGTATAGCACAATATGAGACTGATCAAACTAAAACAAACCAAAACATGAGACAGGGATGAAGATCGATAAAAAGCATTGCATAGAAAGATGGGTTTTTAAAAGCCACTTAAACAGCCCAATCTGCAGCAAATCTGATAGTTTGGGAAGATGATTTCAGAGGGTTGGGGCTAAAACAGCAAAGGCGCGATCACCTTTGGTTTTGGAGTTGGAGAAGGGGATGGATAAGAGGCCGCGATTTAAGGATCAAAGTTGTCGAGAAGTACAATGAGGAACGGGGAGATTAGTAGTAATGCAGAGATTGTGGTACAGCGGCATAAGCCAATTCCCTGGCAGCAATGGTGCTCATGCTCATTGTGATGCAGGAAGATGTCACACAGTGAAACAGTGTGGCTCACTGATGTGTTAATAATAGTTTTTGGTCAACAATGGAGGAAAAAGATACATCAGGCTTTAGCTACACAGACATACTTGGTAATAGACCCAACTCATTGTTGGTTTTGGTCTTTCCATGGGATTCGTTGACAATAAGAAAAATGTAGAATATCACCTGACTTATCCTGTGCAGAAGTTCTCTTACTGCTGTTGAGGAGTTTTTAAATATGCAAGTTTCATTAATTTTTGTACTTCACGAGGATGGAGAAGATGATTTCCCACTAGTCACATAGCAGCTTTTTTATTTGGGTAAACAAGACAAGTGTAGCATCTCATGGGTAACCGAACTGAGACCTGATGGGTTTCTTTGCTCAAAAAATCATCTGACTCGGCACAGCTTGAAATACTAATTTATACTTCATATAAATTGCAGCCGTAGTTACAAATATAATTTAACTTAATTTTCTTTCTGAATTAATCACAATTCTATATAGTTACCTGTTTTACTCCTTTAATCGAGTATAGAAAGCCTAAAGAACTTAGTTGTAGTTTGAATTTTAAGTTGTAGTTAGTTTTAGTGTGTAGTTTGCTGCTTTTGACATATTGCCGATGAAATAACATTTGTTTGGTGTCCAATGATACAAAGCATCAAGTGTTAATTTGACTATATAAACACACATTTACCATTAAAATGTTAAAAAATTCTGTATAGGCTTTATTTTTCACAATAATTCACATTATTCATCTATCAAAAGGTGCTGCAAATGATTGATTTTTACGGTGCTATTAAATGTCATCAGTGATTACGTTTTAAAGCATACAAGTTAAAACTTGAATGGGTGGGGTTTAATGGGGACAGTTTAATAGCGCTAGAATGCAGTAAATCAATGTTGAGGTTTTCCACTGGAAAGTCACAGTGTCATTTAGTGCTAATGAGTAATGGATTAATTTTGCAGTATATCTGTCATAGGTAACTGCAACAGAAATGCAACAGTGAATGTTTGATTTCTCTTGAACACTCCTCTGCAATCTATTCTAACATGTACTCTCTGCAAACAGCCCCCATGGCAACCTGGCAGCTCAAAGCTGTGCGACGGAGATAGGGGGTCCTGGTCAACACGGAGGTTAATTATGTGATATGAGCAGATGCTAATGCCGGACCCAACTCGACAATCACAGCTCCGCGAGAGGCTCCCCCGTGGCTTCTGACTGGCCACAGAACACAGCAATCAAATATATATTGAATTTTGTAGTGAGTTTAATATTCCAACTTTTTTCTATTAGATAACAATGATTACGTTTACATTATACATTATTATAATATTCAGTTTTTTGCTCTTATTCTGAAAAAGACAATATTCTGAATAAGCTGTTTACATGGCTATTGAAAATGAAAATTCCAGTAGTATTCTTTGTTTACATGCAGCCGTGCAAAATAGGATTTATTTTGAAGTTTTCCACCTGTGGCAGACTTGTTCGACCGTGCGAAAATCACCTCTCTCCCTCTGTCATTACTTCAAACACCTTCTTAAAAAGGCCGGCGTTGCGATGTTTGCGCATATCCAAAAACCTGTTGATATCCAAGTCTTTTTGTTTGAAAGTAGCCCTGCAAACTGTTGGCTGCTTGGTTTGTGTACAACAACCATCAACGCACAGAGAGCCAGAACAGTTGCATATTCTGAATGCACTTATAAACATTAGGGGTGGGGAATCGGAAAGCGCATGTATCGTGATTTTTTTGCGACGATTTTTAAAATCGATTATTTTCCCCATAATCAAATTTTTTTTTTTTTTAACCAATGATTCACCTAAATATTTTCTATTTATATTAGGGATGCACCAAATCCAGGATTCGGGTTCGGATTTGACCAAATATTGGGCTTTTTGACGGGGTTCGGTTTCTGCCAAACCTTAGAATTTTTTTCCACCGAACCGAACTGCTTGCACTATGCGCGCTATTGCTGGTCGATGTCATGCCGCCGCCGTTGATTATGGGAAGGTGTTTACATTCAATGCAGTAGGCTGTGAGAAAGTGAAAATGGAACTTGTGAACAGAAAAAGTGTTGTTTGGCAGTACTGTCAGTCAAAAGAAGGCCATTCAAGTCCAGCTACATGTTCAATTTGCAATGCCGATTTGTCTCGTGGTGGCGAGGACCCTAAACAATACACAACATTGCCGCTGTTAAAACATTTGCGTATTAAACATCCGAAAGAATACGAGTTGTGCATGAAGGAATCTACAGACAGCAGCCAAAATGCAGCAACTTCAGGTACGAAAGTCAGAGCTAAAAACTAGTGTTAACCAGACAGTGCCTCTCCCGGGCTGTCAGCTGTTCTCTTGTAGTCTCCCTACAGTGGGAGCGGAGCGACAGAATGGCCGCCTGCTACTCGTTAGCTAACGCTAACTCGTTAGCTTTCTAGTTTCATCCACCCAACATGCCTGCATCATACACTGATTAGCGAAAGTTTGCCAAACAAAATTGTCCCTCATCTGGCGATAGCGATGTTTCCTTTCCTACGATGTGAAAATAAGTTGTTACATTCAACTATTTTAGAGGCTGTAGACGTTTACTTCATGAATGTGTTTACTGTGCTAATGGACTGAGAGGGAGTAGGATTCGGCATTTGGTTTCAGATTCGGCAGAATCTTAACCAGTGGATTCGGTATTCGGCCAAACCCCAAAAATCTGGATTCGGTGCATCGCCAGTTTATACGGTACCGCTGACGGCGACTACATCATATCAGTTTCCAGCAAAACAGAGCGAAAGCAGAAACTGCAGAAAATGAACTTCTTTACAAATGAATACAAATGTCAGAACAATCAGTTTTTAGAAATGTCTCATGATATTTTGTCTCTAGAAGTGCATTATTCAACTTTTGTTTTTGTTAAAGAAGGAAAAGAAAATCGCAATACAAATTGAATTGGCACCCATGTATTGTGAAAGGGGAAAAAAGCATATTGTCCCAGCCCTAGTATACATGTCCAAAGAATGCTCCTAAAATCGGAATAATACTGGCATATCCCACGTCTTAATCGGAAAATTCTATATTAAAAAAAAGGCCTTATTCGGAATATCCAACCAGAATATGCTGTTTAAATGACAAGTATCAAATTTGGAATATTGTTATATTCGCAATAACGGTGGAATGCTACGTACGTACTCAGTGGTTGAACCATTTGGAGGATAAGACGACGTGCAGGAAAAGAGAGAGTGCAGTTTGATTAACTTCACACTTGTGGAGGAGACAACAGCTTTCTGAGAGTCTCTCCTGGGTGGATTACTGAGTGTGGGCACCGATACACTGTATGAACCCTCTTAAGTCAACTCAAGTAGCAAACTCAAGTCATTATGTGTAGTGAGACAGTGGGACTACAAGGCACAGAGTGTGTGCGCCAATCGGGTGACAAAACATTTATTTAAAAAGAGCAGTGTGTAGGATTTACTTTAAAGGGTGCTGGTAGGCTGATTCCAGTCACTGTGCTAAGCTAAGCTAAACGACTGCTGGCTGAAGCCTTTTACTTTTGGAACATATATGAGAGTGGTGTCAATCTTCCCGTCTCTCTCCACTAGAAGTCGAATAAACATATTTTTCCCGAAAATGTCAAACCATTCCTTGCAAAAACAGGACAAACACTGACTATTCCCCACCTACATCAAAACACACTACTTTACTAATCTGGCTATAATCCTTATCACCTTTTGGAGCTTTTACTATGTGTTCGGAAATTATAGATGCACTAGCTGAGGTCTATTTCCATAAATTGTTTTTTAAATGATGGGGATGAGTCAAGTTGAATATGGTTATTTTGCATTTCAGCAGCAAAATCTGTCCGTCTGTGTGCCTCCATCCTTCAGCAGTCACCGAGTTTTAACATTGCAGTTTCCTGGGCAAGACATCTCCGTTGCATATTTTGGCAAAACGGAGAGACGGGAAAAAAACAACAGACAGCTCGAAGATATTTGAACATATTTCCACTTGATAGTATATCTTGGCCTCGCAGGTTGGAGCTGTCAACCAGACTGATAAAGAATGGCAAGAGAGGGTGCAGCCACCAAATCCTTTGTCTGCACTGTTGCGTGTGACGTAATACCCACTATTCAGTTTTTTTCTGCTTAAGGCTGCTGAGTTCACAAAATGGAAAAACAAATTGTGTCTTTAAAGGTTCTGTTGCTTTTATCTTTATTGCCAGCTGGGTACTGTGGATGGAGGTTTACTCTGTAATGAAATATACAACTTTTAGTAACCTCGTTTGTCATTCCTGCTACTTTCAGCGTTTACTCACTATAAACTTGTACTTCTACACACAGCTGAACTTTAAATTAAAGCGATCAATAATGGGTAATGACTTTCTAAATATTTAAAGTAAGCATAATTACTAAAACGTGCTGTTTTGGAGCCTAATTTAGAAGATTATAACATGTTTTTTTCCACCTTGGTGTGGTGTGAAAGTATAATGTCTTTCTCCACACAGTCTCAAATTCCTCTTCACACCTCTGGCTGATCTGCTGCAGTCTAAACTCCTCTTCGCGGTTGGGGCTTTAGGATTTGGGGATGGGGGAGGATTATGGGATTTTCTGATTGCTCTGAAAAAGACACCATGGGATACAGAAATCCAAAAACAGCTGAGGTACCCACATCAAGATTAAAGCGTATTATATCCCCCCTTAGGAATAGAAGACAGGAAAGCCGCTACTCACAGCTTAGAAACAAGTGTGTTCCAGAAACATATACAATTTAATTAGAGTGTAGTAAACTACAAAGCCTCCTCTGTGTTGAAAGCAGTTGTGCAAAGTTGATGCACTTTTCCAATTTCATGAAATGTCACTCCCCGGCATCTGATGTGTGTACTCTTTTCTGAACCAGTTTTATTTTCTCTGGAAAATGTAACCATTTCTAAGTCAACTGCACATGATCCTCTTAGGTCCGGTCTACACGTATACGGATTCTTTTGAAAATGGATATTTTTCCCCATCGGTTTACAAATCTCCGTCCACACTAGAACGCAAAAACAACTGCAAAAGCTCGCCGGGCCACTATGTGGTGGTAAAGGTTACGTCAACGATATGTCAAATACCAGAAAAGAATATTCTGAGCATGCCTAGTGATCTTATTTTCTTTTGGCGGTATTAACAAATCAAACAATAGTAAAACAGTAGTTGCTAAAAATTATTATTATTACTACAGGACAGCTGAAGACATGAAAGGGGAGAGGGGGGAACGACATGCAGCAAAGGGCCGTAGGGCAGAGTCGAACCTGGGGTCGCTGCGTAGAGGAGCCCAGTAGCTTATAGTGCGTTCATGCCAGCTGGGAATATCAGGGACCGCGCCCGTGATTACGTTGTTTTTCCGACTGCCAGCGTTCACATGGTCGGGATGCGTGTTCTTCTTCTGTTATATTGCCGTTTGGCATAACAACTTGTTGCATGACTGCCACCAACTGTTGGGCGTAGCCTAGAGCATCAGGTGTGTGAAAACATGGAGGCCACAATAACAAAGATTTGCTGCTGTTTTCTTATGCGAGCATACAATCAGCACATCGACAGGTGTTTGTTTGTGTTATCTGCAGGACAACTAACGGGAAAGGACACGGATAAGGTGTTGTTCTTTTTATACATAGGCCTATTTATGAATAATTTGAAACATGTTATGTCTGTGTATGTTTCTTGGCAGAGGCGTTTGTCCACAATAAACAGTTTATTGTCATTGAAATATTTTCAGTGAACCAAAGTCGCATACATCAAACGTCAGTTGTCAACAACGTGTCACCAACTGGGAAACTGTTAGCAAAATCTAGCCAGAGTTTCTCACCTCTAATTCCCACAGGAAGTGATGTGAATGGTGACGTTTCACTGGGAACATTTTTTTTCCGATGCCCATGAACAACGGTAAATATTTTAACTATTTATTTAACATCTTTCTGGTACAAGGTGTGAAACCGAAATGTGACAAATGTGTGTGGACGGACGACGAGGTGGAGTCGCTGCTTAGCGTCACCTTACAATACCCGTAGCCATTGTTGTTGTTGTCTGACGCATGCTCATTACACAAAGCAACATGACTTCAATGTTTCGCAAACGCTCCGTTTTCCACAAGGACATACTGTAATCAGTTCTTTTTCAATTCAATTCTGCACTGCGCTTGTATATGCAGGTTTTTTTTAAACACGGGTAAACCCGCTAAAAAAAAGCCTATAGACAAGCTAATTTACCATTGCCTGTATGCCTGTCCAGTTTTTTTTCCTGTTGCGCCAACTTCTGATGTCACAAACGTGCCGGAATGTGTCAACTTTACCTGCTACAGCTTTCCGATACAGTGCACAAAACTGCAAACTCTGCTGTACATTTACTTGATATCCTCTTCCAGTGTTATCCCTGGGTTTGTGGAAGAATTAGGTGTGCATATTTGGCTGAGGGGTTTAGGGGTCCTCCCTCAAGAAAATGTAAAAAAAAAATATATATATATATATATATATATATATATATATATATATATATATATATATATATATATATATATATAGATTAGTATTACCACATCTGTGTCTAAGACGTTGGAAAAGCTAGAGCAGATACTAAATACATAACACTCAAAACGCATAAAGACAAAACAACCATTTCATCTGAAAATCATTTAGTTAGTTTTGATGCTCACAGTGATTTTACATTCATTCGGCTTAGGTGCTGCCGAAAACGGCTTGGCTGCTGCACCTTAGTATTAAAACCCTGTCTTCTTCTAACTTTAAACACTCCTCCGTTTGCTCTGCATTCACTTCTCTCACTCTCTCAAAGACAGATGTTAGTGCGTGTAAGTGGGTTTTTTTGGCCAGTGGGAAAGGGGTATCACATTTAAATGTTTGGGCTGAAGTTACTTTTACCTTACAATTTACCATTACCGCTGTTGCACAGAAAAAAGTATTTCCTCGGAAACAATCTTTTTTTTTTTGGAAGAAAGATATTAATTTGTCATAATATTTAAATGTCATAAGGAATAAAAAATCACAGAAAGTTAACTTCTAAACTATCTTTCTTGTCATTGAAATTGTTGCTCGCAGACCCTTCTTTTCCCTGCGGAAATATCAGATGTCGTGTTTGACAGGCAGAGAGCATGAGTAATTCTGAGCTACAGGGCACAGACAGCACCAGCACTCACCTCCATCTTTAGACATTGGCCTTTAGGTAACTCAACCCAAAAGTGCATGACACAGTAGTCTATATCCTTGACGTTCCACTTCCAGGATTGCTCCAGTGCTGCAAGAAATTCTGCCGTTTCTTTCCGCTTTTTTTGTGTTGGAATTTTTTCAATTTGGATTTCTGAGGACTCCGGTTAACGGCTCCTCAGATCTCTGCAGGGTAAATCCAGACAGCTAGCTAGACTATCTGTCCAATCTGAGTTTTCTCTCGCACGACTATTTTGCAGCGGCTCTGTGCGGAGCTTAGCACCCTTGACAATTCTTTTTAAATATGATTTATTTATTGAGTTTTCAACAGAAAATACATCTGAGTAAGATACAACAGAACATTGAATGAGGTGAGGTAAGCACTAATAACAGAAAGTGGTGCTACTTAAAATAAGAGGCTAAAGGATAAAGTTTGTCTGTACCCACACAAAATCACAAACCTGAAAATACATAATACCAATGGGAGAAAAAAATAAATAAAAATATATATATATGAATAAAAAAGAACAAAAAACTAAAACAAAAACAAAAAACATGCGAGACACTTAAAAGACACTCACAGGCGAGACTTGTGCTGCTAGTACAGGGAGAGAATGTGAGCCAGCCAGGAGCCACAAGAAGGTGTAGTTCAGGGGGCAGTTTAGCCAGTGGGGGGAGCTTCCAGCTGGAGGGACTGGACATGCTCTTGAAATGTTTTTTTTTAAAATCTTTAAAAAAAATTTCATTGGAGCCACGGAGGGAGTGTTTGATTTTCTCTAATTTCATAAAGGATAAGGCAACCCTTATCCAATGGGTGTGGGAGGGGGGAGATGGGCGCTTCTAGTGCATCAGAATGACACGCCTCGCTAATAATGTGAGAAAAGCCACCAGTTCAGTGAAGTAGGATGGCAGTGGCTGGTAGCAGGCAGGACACCGAACAGGCCCACTAAGGGTGATTGAAGAACTTTGGTAGATGTGATGGCCGAGAGTGAGTCAAATACAGAATTCCAAAACCGAGAGAGAGCGGGACAGGTCCAAAACATGTGACTGAGGTTAGCAGGTCCTAAGTGACACTTATCGCAATTTGGATTGGTGCCCGGATAAATGCGAGATAGTTTGCTTTTAGACCAGTGAACTCTATGAATTACTTTGCACTGCAAAACCCCAAGCCGGGCGCAAATAGATGATGCATGGACCCATTTCAGAGCGCACTGCCAGACCTCGGGCTCTATCTCTATATTAAGGTCCTCGGACCAAATAGTATGCAGTTTATCAGAGGAGGAGGATTGGTGTGTAAGGAGAGTGTAGTATAGCTCTGAGATGGTACCTTTGAGGTAGGGGTTAATATTTAAAATAGTGTCAAAGTAGGAGGAATGGCAGGGAAACCAGGGAAGCGATTGCGAGCCAAGTCTCTGACTTGTAAATACCTGAAGAAGTGGGATCTCTGTAGTTTGAAGACACCCACTAGCTGGTCAAATGATGCAAATATTCCCTCAATGTAAAGATATTTGATATAAAATCCAAGATACAATCCCAAGATCCTCCCAGGCTGCGAAAGCCCGATCATTGATAGAGAGAGTAAACAGGGAGGTAGAATGCACAGGGGATAAAAGAGAGATTGACTGTAACCCCAAATGGCGTTTCAATTGAGTCCAGATCTTGAGACAGTTCTTCACTATAATATTACTGGAATAAGATAATGGTGAAAATGTCAGCGGGAGGTACAAAAGGGACATTAGAGAGCAACCTCAATCTGCAGCCTGATTGTTAATGTGATACCAGTGCAGTATAGATCAAATATTAGCGGCCCAGTAATAACAAAAAGTTATTTTAAAGTTTGGTAGTGCTAGTCCACCCATTTCTTAGATTGAAAGAGATAGAGGAATTTGGGAAGCACATTCATTTTAATACAGTTTATCCTGCCAGCAAGAGATAAAGGTATGAGAGACCAGCAGTGGAAGTCTTGAGTCAGTCGAGCAAGCAGAGGGGAGAAATTACATTTGAACAAATCAGAGTAGTTTTGGTTACACAGATGCCTAAATATTTAAAATTACTTAAAGACGTCTTAAATGGCGAGTCCGAAAGGGGATAGACTGTGGCTGCAGCATTTATGGGCATAAGCTCACTTTTCTGAAGATTTAGTTTGTCCGCCCATGACAATTGGTTCAAAGAAATGCCGCTCCTTCAGCGCGCTTTGGAGGAGGGTCCGGCAATGCGAGACTAACAACATAGCAGTCGTTTCATTGCTATTGATCGCTGAGAGCTAGTTAGGGATTGTATGGAAATTATTAGGGTGCTGAATCTTGTTTCATTCTTTAAAAAAGAAAAGCCCTCCGAAGAGTTAATTATTTCTTTGGATCAAAAAAAACCCTGCAACATGTCAAAAAAATACAATATTGAATTGATTCAAGTCATTTCATCATTATAACTAAAAGCACAAATAATTCTCACACAGCCACCAATCGACCAAATAACAAGTCGTTAAGCTAGTTGACCAAAGTATTATAGTACATTATTACAAGTAAAAAAATACAATTTTTATCTGTTCTAACATAAGTATTTTCTAACGAAACAAGTAACCCCACAAAATAATTTAGTTTTAGTCATTTAGTTAACGTGCCAAAAAATGCTAGGTTACGACTGTAGGTAATAAGCTAGTTAACAGGGCATGCTAATGCTTGCAGCTTACGTTAAATCAGATAAAAAAAAGTTTAATCTCTTACTAACACGTTTGCTCGTGTTTTTGGTTTTGTAAAAGGGAATTTTAAAAAGCACTGCTCCAGGGGATTTCATCAGTCAATTGTAAACAATGTAAAAAAATATAATTAGCATGCTAACCCAAATCGAACAAACGTAAACCAACATAGTGAATTCTAGTCTTTTTTATATGAGAGCTGCTAAATAAACTGCCACTGAATGAGTGAACTGAGCCCAACGCGACATGCTGACTTACTGAATTATATTATGGTCCAACTTTATATCATACATTTAACTTTTATTTTTCCTCACTGTGGAAGGTGGTTGTACTCGTTATCCACGAGTAATCCATTATACCTATAAAGATCCACTGTATTCAGTTTTTCTCAAAACTATTTGATCCTTGATTTTTACAACAAATCTTGAAACAAAAAAAAGACAAATTACATAACCTTTTCCACTTATAATTTGCGTACAGTCCCTTATATGACAATAAAACCACTGGCTTCACCTTAGTGTATCAAAGCCTATATAGTGTCTCCCCATCACACTGCAGACTGCAGCTTGTGTAAAGGAACGTACTGACAGCATTTTGCTGTCTCTATGACCTGTGTGTACCATTTGCAGTGGAATGGACTTTTCCTTCCGAAGATGTGTCAATTCATAACCGCAAACAGAGAGAGCGCATATCCTCTCTAATGGCCTCGTTACTATGGAAACCAGGTTAGGACTTGACAAAAATAAATACATAAATAAATAAAAGCCCCTCAGGCTTCACTTTGCACTTCGACTCAACTTCAAAATAAACCTTGATTACATTTTGTGCACTCTGAGAAACACCTGATAATGTCGAGCCAAGCTCTGTTTTTGGTGAGACTAGGCAGCACGAATAAGAAACTTCAGGACATGAATCAAACAGAGATTGTATACCGGAACACGCAAAGTGGCAGCGGGGAGCATAGAGCCACCGGTTGCTTGCTGCAGAGTTGGATGTGGTTCAGCTTGTGGGAAAGGGTAAGCATGCCACAACGTTTTTGGAGAGCCGGAGCTGTCACTGCATCCACGCAAGTCCCCCTGCTCAGAGGTTAATACCTAAGCGGTTTTATTATTTAATTTCTTTCTTTTTTAAATGTAATACCCGTCTTTCACACAGCGGTGCCTCACTTCCTTGCCCTTTGCACCCGGCCCTAAATCCTCCTGGAGAGGAGCGTTACAGTGAGATTGATTTAGCCTCTGAAATAGGGCTGCACGATATGAGGAAAATGTGCGATATGCGATAATGTTGCTGAATATAGCAATAATATTACTTGCGATAAATGAACAAATATAAGAGTGAACTAAATTTTTTGCTGCTTTTTTCAGTATTCTGCTTAAGTACAACAAACTGCTTGTTGAATTTAATACAAATGAAAGGAAATCATTTCCAACATTCTTTAATTCAACAAATTGAACACTGAATTGAATCTAAAAAGGCACCACTAAATAGGACATTTACATTTTAAATGTGAAATTTTCCTTTAACTTACAGAAAAAATAATGTCTTTATGCGATATGCCACAGCCTTTTGCGATGTGTATATTGTGACAGTTGATATCACAATGATGATTAAAAAAAAAACAATAAATTGTGCAGCCCTACTCTGAAGTATAGATTGTGAAAGGGGTTTTCAGCATTAAAAAAAAGGAAGCGAAAATACCCTTTAGTTGACTGCAGGATAATGATAGTCCACTGCTTCATAGCGTGGGTGTGATCATTAATAGTGTGCTAAACCCCGCGGTCAGTCTAGTAGTCTCACGCTGTCAGGTCCTGAGGGAGTTGACATGTTCACACAGCTCTGCCCCATTACCCATCTGTCTGGAGAGGAAGAACAATGGCTTTTCAATCACTCTCTTACGTTTCATGAGGCTCTCTTTCCGTCCCACTATCTCTGCATCATTAGTTCTCTGCATACAGTAGGTCTCGCCTGCTCAACACTAGAAAGTAAGAGAAGGAAATTAACACTTCTATTTTTGCAGTCATTATAATTGAAATGACTTAGGCATCGCAGTGCTTGGCTTCTCTCATTAACCTTATCAAACCGAACTAGACTGATGCCAGCTGCTGTGATTATCATTAAAACCATCATAAGGTAAAAATTGTTATTATTTTATCACAATTTCTATTCTTTTTTATACCTTTATCAATTATCGCATCTGCCATCTTGCAGCTGTGATGTGACTCCATGTCTGCAAGAGGTTTTCAAGGCAGGCTCACTTTATGCAAAGATACAGATGTGAAAGAGACAGGTGCATGCAGATGTTCTACAGTAAAAACAACAGGACGTTATTTACTATGGTTTGGCCCACTCATTTGGCCCATTTACCAGCAGTTGGCGCTGCAGCAGAGGCTGTGACGCACATCTCATGGAGGCTGTTGAGGTGCTTTAAAAACCCTTAGCGCCACAAGAAGAGAAGGAAGGAACATATTTTGCCAGAACTTGCCTGAGAATCATCACGTTTTGAAGATTCCTTCAGTTTTAAATGAATACAGCGGTAATTATCTGTACATTCATACAAACAGGAACTGCCAATAGCTAATTCGGCATACTTTTAATGGTTGCAATTTGCCAAAAATGTAAAGAAATATACATGCTAAAGCAATGTGGCCCACAGCATAGTTAACTGCATTTATAGCAACATTATACTTCCTGCTTCCATCCCCAAAGCATTATGGTTCCAAAAGGTTTACCATGATTAGCTACCAAATAGAAGTAAGACAAAGAATAGTCTTGATTTTGTCTGGGTGGGCACAGTGTCAAGCTTTGAAATATAAATATATATATATATATATATATATATATATATATATATATATATATATATATATATATATATATATTGCTTTTGTCAATACATTGAAGGGTGCTGTTTCAGTGAAAAAAGTAAAACAAGCCAAAGTTACACACTCCAATACACATTTCCGACCTGTCAACGCATTTTGTTTTGAAAGATTGTCACCACAGGCGTTTGTATTTTAGTACCACAGCGTAAGGATCTGCTTCAATTTGCCGTGACGTCGGATGAAGACTCTGCGAGCGACAGTCCAGTCAAGATGAAGCTTTGTGGGGAGCTGTGTGAAATTTCAGATGACATGGAGAGGCCGGGGCTGTGGACAGCTGAGAAATCCTCCTCAGGCAGAAATCCTCCAGACTTGAAATCCTGTCCACCGCTTGGCTAAGCTATAAATTCTTCTTAGTGGACACTCCATTAAGTTTGAATCTTTAACAAGAAAGTTCTTAATTTGTTGGGGGGAAAAGGTGGTACATTTTCTTCTTTTTATACCCTTTTGCTCAACTACAAATAGTTTAGACATAAAAGCAGTAAAAGTTTGTCAGACGACTATTCATGTGAGTTATTTAAGACCATTTGACATCAAAGACCAGAGGTGGAATTACACTTATACTTCACTACATTTTAGAGGCAAATATTGTACTTTTTACTACTGACAGGAGCCATTCTGCTGCATAGTAGGCCTGCACGAATCATGATTTTTTAGCTTAGAATTGATATCACAAAGTGTAATGTTTATTGCACACATGAACCATGACAAAACAAAACAAATTGGTTGTACCAAACAGATTTTTTTGGTACCTATAGCACATTGCACATCACCACACACCTGTAAACATAGAGGCTTCAATGAATAAAGAAAATAAAGTACATACTGGCCATTAAAGTACAGTAGGCTACCAAAAATAGTGACATATAACACTGATACAGGCTCTATGTGAACTCCCTGAACATGTCTTTACATAATTAAAACATGTTAAATGTCAGATGCTTTCAATAAATTAATTGAAGGAGAAAAAAATAAATAAAATCAGTCATTTAAAAATGTAATCGCGAACAGGGGTGAATCAAGATCGCTATTTATCGTGCAGGCCTAATAATGAGTACTTCCACTTGCTACGTGTTGGAAGACAAAATCATATCCTTTACTTAACCTCGCAGTTTTCCTTGGATTAGGGTGGCACCTAAATCATGGCTGCAGCTGCCGTCGTGGTCCTGCTCCGCGCCCTACTATACCCTTCTATGCCCTGCAACGCCCTGAGCTGCTACAACTATTGTTTCTAGTCATAGTTCCATTATCTTTATTGTTACTATAATTGCCACTGTTTATCATACCCCCCACCAAGAGCCTGGGTCTGTCCGAGGTTTCTGCCTAAAACTTGCCACTGTTGCACTGAGTGCTTGCTCTTGGGGGAAATTGTTGGGTCTTTGTAAATTATAGAGTGTGGTCTGGACCTACTCTATCTGTAAAGTGTCTTGAGATAACTCTTGTTATGACTTGATACTATAAATAAAATTGAATTGAATTAAAACTTAAGTAAAAAAATACCCCTACAACCAGTCCCTCCAGAAAAACGCAGAGTTTTTTTGTGATTGTTGCGGGCAAAAATCCTTGATTATGTGGCACGTTTTCTTATAAAATGCGATGGAATATGCGGGATATTTATGCAATTTTATGCAGTGAAATTGAGGGAACTTGCAAAAATTGTGGGAACAAGTTCAAAAAAAGTGATTCCCCCAACACGTGTCACTTCATAACGTTCCCATGGCAACAGGGGAAAATGGCTGCTCTTGTGTGAAGTAAACGCAACATTTTTCAACTTTCTGCTGAGATATATGTGACTTTTTTGCAACGAAAATATTTTGCGTGGAAATCGGCAATTTATGCGGCGAAAGTGCAGCGCATTTTAAAAAATGCGGACTTTGGCTGATTATGCATTGAATTCTGCGATCGCATAATCACGTTTTTCTGGAGGGACTGTGCAACAAGGTTACATTCATTAAAAATGCATAAGTACTAACGGCGAAATGTACTGTAAAGTATCAAAAGTATAAGGAAGAAAAAATGCTATGTATAAAAATGCTTATATACAATTAAGTAGTTCAGTCGGGCCCCTCCAAAGGGTCACAAGATAAATCTGAGGGGTCATGATATAATCAACATGGCAGAAAAAGAGGAAAAAACTTAGTTCTGATACACACATTTTTGGGGATATTCTCTCATTTTAGCTTCTTGTGAAATATTGAATAATTTTACCTCTTTGGGTCACAAACAGTAATTTAAATGAAACCAGGTGAGAGATTTACAGGGGAAATGCAAACAACTCACAGACATCTGAAACATGACCAGGGACCTCGACTAGACCGTGCCATTTTGTATGACGTCATAAGCGAGAAATGTGGGAAACTACTGGTTTAAACTGTGGTGTATTTTTTAAGCTTATGTTTTTATTTATCTTTCTATGAACATTTTTTTATCTTCAAAGTAACTAGTTACTAATGCTGTCAGTTAAATGTAGTGAAGTAAAAAGTACAATATTTTTATACTTTTTTATAATAATCCAATGATTATTCCACCGTGTACTTTTTCTTAAGTAAAGCATCTGAATACTTGTTATCTGATATAGTCCATCTAAATAATAAATCACGTGTATTCTCTACAAACCTAACCCCATCTGCAGGTTTCAGCGCTTGTATATGCTCATAGTTTGCTGAAGTGAGAAAAGGCTGAGCTGGGTAAATATTAGAAAAGAGCTAATTCAATGTGCCTTGAAGCGGCGTCCTGCTATCTCTGAAGTGTTAACTGGAAACGGGAATTCAGGGATCCTCTGAAAGGCCACAGAGACGCTCCTCAGTGTGAGTTATTGTAGATAAATTAGAGCAATCAGGGCGTGTGGAAAAGAAAACTCCAGCAAAATTGAGAGCAATTGAATTCGATCCCGGCCGGAAAGCGTGGGAAAATATTCCAAATATCAGGCGGAGGCATGTAATTACTTCAAATCAAGAAAGGAGCAACTCTGGCAAGTGTCACAAAAGGCAAAAAAGCAAGAGCTACAGCACTGCATGTTTTCTGTGATTGTTCTTTTTCACATGTGAATCCCTGCAGAGTGCTTGTCAGCATTTGTGGTCATCTCCAAGTCTTTGTACGCTGCTTGTTCCCCAGGAAGCATATTTAAAATGCTGGAAAATAAATGAGTTTGACTGTGCCAGGCTTCTTTTATCCATTTCATGGTTACAAAAAAAGAAATCCATTTGGAAGGTGTCTGACACCTTGGTTCTATTCCCATTAGTATTTTTTTCAAAGATTATATTGTTTTGTTTTTATCATTTGTCAGACTATAATTGCTTTTACCTCTAATTTCATAGGAAATTATCTTTGTATGTGTACTTTATATGTGCATGAGTGCAAACCATACCCAATTTGAATTCTGTTTAGATTAATATGCTTTCCTTATCCCTTGGCTGAACTGAAGATTAATGGAGGTTATTTTAATATTCATGACGCACATCTCCCGGTGAACTTGGCTCGCTGTCCTTAGTCATCTATAAAAACCACTGATGTAGCACCAGAAGTATCATGTCCTAATAGACCTTCTCTCTCTCCCCTCTCACCCTTGTAATCACCATCTGTTTGTCCATATTGTGTGACCCTCTGTTTCTGGTCCCCGCCGCTCGCCACCAGACGCTTCTTTTGGCCTCCTGCTCGGTGTGTTTGTGGTCTGCGGCCTGGCTCTGCTGGGCCTTCTTACATTCGTCTCCTGGAAGCTGTGCCGTGTGCCTTGGCGAACTAAGGCCCATCTCCACGGTCCATCCCCCACCCCGGCCTGCGACCCAGAGGACTGCCTGCTCCAGCCGCCTCTCCTTCTGCCCAGCCCCCAGCAGCCAGCGGTCACCATGGCGACAGAGAAGGTGAAGGACCCCATGGGTTCTATGGGTTTCCTGGAGACGGCTGTGAAGATAAGCCATACATCGCCCGACATCCCCACCGATGTGCAGCTCTCCATGAGGGAGCACTTCCTGCGCCGCACGCAACGCATGCAGAGGCAAGCCACTGAGCCGGCTTCCTCCACTCGGTTAGTCATCTACTGTACACGCATGTGTGTCTCACGTGGTTACTCATGTGTAAATATGCTTAGGGATACACACAGGCATGCATGCATGTACACACACGGGCAGAGTTGAAGCGCAAAGGCATGCAGTATAAAAGTTCCATTTATCAAACGTGAAATGGTGCGCATCATATTTATGTGATTGCCTACATCACTAATGAGGGTGGAAATTTTCTATGTAAGCACTTTGGTTTCTACAAAGTTAATTATAATGAAAACCGTATTGTAGATTGTGTTGCCTCAGCTGCATCTCTTTGTAAGTCATAAGGCTAATTATATATGATGGCTTCTTCATGAGAATTAATGGAATAGAGGGAAGAAAAAGAAAGGTTTTGCTCTAGTAATACCAGCAGGACAGCATGTTTTCACCATGTTAATAAGTGGCCATTAGGACTCCATTCTGCTTATTACGCAGCTAGACTTTAAAAAGCACATCTTTTAGTCCTTGATCTAAACATTTCCATTCTGGCTCCTGACACAGCAAACCATCAGTTACCCCTCAGGTGGTTTTGTTGTTATCTCCTACATTTAGGGCAGTTTTATCTTGACTTGACTTCTTTTTATTTCACCTACACCTTAATTGTATTTTCCAATTCCTCACACAAAAGACCATACAATCCCAGTGCAAAGCAAAGGAAAGCAAAACAGTGGCAGATGTAAATCAGACATATTCTTAATCAGTATTCCGAGCATATAACAAGACCGACAGTAGCATGAGAATAGTAGGCTAGCTTTCTATGATAATTGTTTTAATCCATCTAATAAAGCGAGATGTATCTGTATGTATGCATGTGTGTCCGTGTTTGGGGGCGTGTTTTGGGGCAAGGTAACCTGCATATCACACGCTGACGCCACATAATCTCGGAGATTATTCCTTCACAGCGCTGTGCAACGCGAGAAAATCTCAGAGCTGAACTGGGCAGACAGTTTTCATCAGACTCAACCTGGGTCGGGTTAATTAAGTCTACTGCTAACTTACAACACTAATAACATTACCGTCGGCAAAACACCCCCGCAAATCAAATCCATACTTCACCGTTAACCGTCAAGCCACTAAACCTGTATGGAAATTAACATCTCTCTCTCTCTCTCTCTCTCTCTCTCTGTTCTGCACAATGTCCGGTTACTTCACATTTTCATTGTGATGTTTTGTGATTACATTCTGAATCTGCAACGTTCTCTGTCAGGTAAATAGAGTAGTCCTGAAAATGTCTTCCTCTGATGTAGACGTAGCCTACACTTTAAGGCAGTAGTAGGCTATACAGTGGAGTTGCATCTTAAGTGGTTTGGGGTCCTTCTGTAAGTAATTTTGGGGTACAATTTGGTTTTGAAGAATTCTACAAGTAGCAGTTATACCACAGGCCAAGCAATCGGCCTGTTCCAAACAGGCACATTTTCAACGGGCACTATACTAGTGCATTTAAAAAACAAAAAAAACTATATAAATACAGGCCACAGGCCACTAGTTATTTCCTTTCACACAGGAAATAACAAGCCGTTGACTGTTGTCAACCCTAACAGAAGACATCAGGTGGCATGAGGTGATACAATCCGTCACCCTTTGTCAGCACAACTTGTTTGAGGTGAGCTTGGTGTGTCAGGGCCCTTGCATTCAAAACCTCCCTGTTTTGAGTTTCCTTGCTCGTCTTCACTACAGCTCTTCAACACAAACCAGAAGTCAATCTCTCTCTCTCTCTCTCTCTCTCTCTCTCTCTCTCTCTGCAGGCACAATTCATTCAAAAGACACCTGCCCAGGCAGATGCAATCAACCAGTCTAGACCTGGGAAATGACTATGTAGTGGACAATGACGAAAAGCCCACTAGCATCGGCCGCATCCAGCCAGAGCTCTACCAACAGAAGACCCTGGAATCGGAGGATTCGTCCAAGAATGGCAGCAGCAAAAACTGCGGCAGGATTAACTTCTCTCTCAAGTACGACTACGAAAACGAGGCCCTCATGGTCAACATCCTCAAGGCAGCAGACCTACCTGCCAAGGACTTATGCGGCACATCTGACCCTTACGTGAAGGTCTACCTGCTGCCTGACCGCAAGAAGTTCCAGACTCGCGTCCACCGGAAGACGCTCAACCCCACGTTCGATGAGAGCTTCCAGTTTCCTGTGCCTTACGACGAGCTGGCGATCAGGAAGCTCCATATGAGCGTCTTTGACTTTGACCGGTTTTCAAGGCATGATATGATCGGGGAGGTGGTGCTGGACAACTTGTTTGAGACATCAGACCTCTCCAGGGAGACGAACATATGGAGGGACATCCAATATGCCACCAGTGTAAGAATCTATTGATTTTTTTTCTGTTTCTTCTAGATTCAGTATCAAATGACATATAGCGTATAGAGATGCTTATACTGAATATGTCTCTCAGATACTGGTGAGTTCAAGTATACATCACAATCTATGTGAGTGTGTACATTTTCAACCAGGGTTATAGCTACTAATCAACAAATGAAAGTCACTGGGAAATTTCTGAGGGGGGTGGGTAGAATTGCACAAAGGAATGCTGACTTTCTCTTATTTGTCCCATTTGACTAAACTTTATCAGAGATGTCACTGGACAAAACCGACCAGAGGTTCCATGCTTACATTCTGCGTGAGCTCCATGTCGTGGCCGGTCAATTCATCTGTACGGTCATTAACACAACGTAAAAGATTAATAAAAAAGCGCAGCGTCTGCCTGGCTTAAGCAGCCTGGTAGAAGCTTACATTCCACAATTAAAACGTGTAGTTTTATAAAGGTGGATTCCAGTACTTTTAGAAATTTGTGGCACCGCAGCAACCATTGCTGCATTCTGATAGTTTGGTCTTTTTCTTACATTGAAATTCAATTTGCCCCTCTGTGTGGTATTTTGATGCTTGGCACACACTCAGTACATGTGAGAGGTTTATTCAAATATGGCAGCAACGCTAGCTTTTCGTGGAAAGTGGTCTTAGACATTCAGCTGAGAATAGACATCTCAGAACCAGCTCTGTTTCTGGCGCATTGTCGCTATGTTATGTGTGGCAATCGGCTCCTTATAAGTGTCTTGGCTACAGTCACTTTCTAACATAAAATGTGTGTGAAAGAAAAGTAGTAATGACTATAAAGGAAAGACGTTGAAAGGCTGGCTGTGGGTGGGTGGTTTAGGGCTTACCTTGATTGGCATCAGTGGCTAGCTTAAGCTCAGGCCTGAAGCGGCAAGCCCAAGCACTGGTCTTCAAAGACTCCTTGTTCAGGTTTTGCGATTTGTGGTTAGTCCAAACAGCAAAAGACAGACTGGTGCAGGCCCTCAGTCCAAAAGTAGCTCAACACAGCTTCCAGCTAGCCAAAAGAACAGAGGAAATTGACAACGTGAGTTTATTGTCACTCATATTATGCTCATTTTCAGGTTCATAATTGTATTTAGAGGTTGTACCAGAATAGGTTTATGTGGTTTAATTTTCAAAAAACATCATATTTTTGTTTTGCATATTTTTGTTTTGCAGTGTTGAGCTCTCTGTTTTAGCTACAGAGTGAGGCACCTCACTTCTGTACCATCTTTGTTGGGAGTCGCACATGCGCAGTAGCTAGGCAAGGACTACTAGCCAGTCAGAAGCAGAGTAAAAGGGAGTGCCACACTAGCAGCTAGGCGAGCATTACAACGTGTTACAAAGTGACGCACGTTCGCCACGGAAGTAAAGGCTGGACTACAATAGAGCTGTTGGGAGCAGTTCGTGAACAGTCTGGAAGATGTGCCTTTGGGGTGGACTTTAGGCTTTTTCACTTTGTAAACCTATAACATGCACAAAAAGATATTTAACACAATAACGGAAAGGGAAAAAGCCCAAAAAGCATAATATTAGCACTTTAAGCAATTGTTGTCATGCTTTACTGTGATTGGCCCAGCTGTTTCAGAGCAATGAGACCATAGAGACAGAGCGCACCGCGTCACACTCAGAAAGCCATGCCTACCGGAGGAAAAAAAACCTTGCCGCTCTCCATTGACTTTTTATTGCGTGAAGGTGCCTCATCGCCAATTCCATCTGCTAGCAGACAACAGAAAAAATGCCTGAAAGCTGCTGTGTGGTGATATGAACTACCAACAATGTAAAAAAAAAGAAAAAGCTGTCAAACCAAAAAACTGAGCTTTTATGAAGACAAAAGTGGATACAGAAGTGAGGAATCCGCAGGGACAATGGGGAGACCTAACGTTATGCCATTCATAAAAGCTCTGTTTTTTCAGGCGGGCAGCTTATAAAAACGTTTTATTGTTGGTAGTGTATATGACCACACAGCAGCTTTTAGACATTTTTCTGTTGTTTGCTAGCAGACGGAATTGACAAGGAGGAACCTTCACGCAATACAAAGTCAATGGAGAATGGCGAGCCGTTTTCCCCCTCCGGTGGGGGTGGGACTTTAATGTGCTCTGTCTCTATAGATGTGATTGGCTGATAGTGTATTTATTAATCACCACACTCTCTGATCTACATTTAACTTCAATTAACCCTTTTGCACCTTTGCGCTGTTGCACAGTGCATGAACCAAAACAGTGAGTATGCTCGGAGATGCTCACATGCTGGCTGTTGCGCTTGTGCTGATATAATAGGGCCCAAAATGTCAAGGTTTTTTTACTACTTTTGGGCCAATAACTAAATAAAGGATTTCATTTTCCTCCCCCTGGATTATTTTTACTACTTTTGGGCCAATAACTAAATAAAGGATTTAGTTTTACTACCCCTGAATTTTCTTCCTTCCTTTCAGCATCTTCATGGAGGGAATTAAAATTGCAAAAACGGTAAACTTAATTAAAAATGTAGAATTCAATACAATAAATAATAGATTAATCAACCTTTTAAGTGTCTGGCCAACATTTTCTGAAGGAGGTAAGGGGTGCTTTGACGAAATGAAAATCCTGGCTACAGCCCTGTAATATGAATAAAATGACTAGAAATGCATTAAAACAGCACATGAATTGTCAAAAATACAGTGGATGCATAATTCCTTATTTTATTCTACAAAACATAATTGTCACTTATTAAAATACATAAAAAGGGACTGGCTGCAGTCACAAAGGATATTTCTGACTCACAGCTCACTCATGCAATTATTTTTCTGTTGGCTTTGTTACTTATGGACGATGCCCAGGGGCCATTTTCAGAAACAAAATGTTCCTCGTCTCTGGCACCTTTAGAGCCCTCATCACTTTATCACCTCCACAGAAACCTTATGTCTGAATTCTCTCTCCTCCGGTTTTTGAACTTGAGCATCTTCAAGGGTTGTTCAATAATCTCAATGTTATTGCTTAGGAGGCAGAAAAGCAGACAGCCTTCTTGGCACACAAACTTTATCGAACCGCCAAATGATTTTATGACAATATCCCTTGCTCACATTAAGTTCAAGACTGGCATCATAAATAATGTAATGGGATGTAGTGTCTTGTGTAAGATAAAGACGCTACATTAAAATCATTGATAACTTCTTAATGAGTGGAAGAGACACCAGTATTTAGCAGAGGGAGGAAGAGTAAGCAGCTTTTCTCAGTTGGTGGGATAAACATCAATAACACCAACTTAGCAGTATTACTAAGAGAAAGAGTCTGGGAAATGAGCAGAAGGCCACATTATTGACCATTTCTCATGTGTGTTTGATCAGAGAAAACTATTTCAGGAAGGTTTTTAAATACTAATTAGTGGCATTGATGAATAAGTTTCTTTTTTACCAAGTGGAAGTGATTAATATCCAGGCATAATCATTATTTGTAATGAGGCACTTGTACTATATAATAAATAAAGCAATTAAGATGTAAATATAGGCAATGAGTAATAAGTCATTGACGACAGCCATGCTCACAGCTCTGTGAGCAGGGTGAGAGCTTAATGATGTTTAACAAACTAATGTTTACAATCTTAGTTTAGCATGTTAGCATGCCGACATCTGTTGCATTATACCCGCGTTATTATGGATCCCACGTAACTTCTAGGCAAGTCCCGCCCTATGAAGCAGCTCAATTGGTTGGGGTTAGGCATTGACCTTGAGTGGTTAAAACTTCATTGTGTAATATTTTTAGTTGACTCTAAGCAAAAAAAAAACTTTATTCTTTCACAAATGTGTGCTCATTCATGTGTAATTACTTCCACCAACAAAACAAAGTATTCTCGTAAGAATCATTCAGAATACAACAGGCGAGTCGCTCGAATGACGGCAGCCATGTAGCACCTCCATCTTTAAAATACCTTAGCCAAAGAGGGACATACCTCCGCCTTTCGCACTTTTAGACTCAGTGGCACAGTGACGAATTCCAGCCGGGAGGGAAAAAAAGAATTACAACGACAACGCGACAGGCAAAGCAACAAGACCAAAGTTAATATTGGAGTGGCTAGAACAGCTGCGTGTAAACGATGGCGATACTAAGAGCTAATTTCGGGTTCGGCCACCGTGGGAGTTGAAATGTGCTCGGAATGGGAAGGGCTAGAAAATAATATTCAGTTGGTTGTCATACAATTTCACCGCTAGATGGGAGAAATTCTTACACAATGTAGCTTTAAGGTTAGGATAGCCGATTGGTCAAGGGATAGGACCTGAACAAATTGGGTTGCGTTACCTTGCGTAAGCATGGACACCTGGCACTACTAGAGGAAGGGTTGGATCAATCACTGTACAAAATGTCATTATACTATATATAATTATATAGATGTTCAGTCTGTACCAAAGTGGTGTATTGCTCTGACGACCAATCGACAGACTGGAACTTTGCCACTAGCGTGGCTAAATTATGATTAATGCAGTACAGATGATACTGACTGGCACTGAAAACAACCAGTGTTTCTACAAGGTCAAAGTGTCACTTCATGCTTTTACAACATTTGACATTTCTGCTGCGCACTCACATTGTGGCTGAACCTTTACACCCCTCAAAAAGGAATTTCCTCACTTCCTCAGCAGAGAAAGCCAAATCACAGCAGTATGTGTAAAGAGACATTAAGACTGCAGCACTTAGTCAGACGTGTTGGGATTTGCCAATCAGTGAGGTTCTCACCAAGCTCATTCAGGGATTAGGGGTCTGTGTGACCTTAATACTGTTTATAGGATGGGGCTTAGAACTCACATATAGGCAGATAACAGGACTGTTATTAGCTCAATAGGGACCATCATATTTTAGTAGGCAGGTTGTGCAAGTAATTTGGAGTATAGAAAACATTTTTACTAAAATAAACTTTTTCTAAGACTCAATCTCTCAATTATGTGGGTAATTTGGGTTACATTATGTTGAAGTACTGAGCTGTAAATTTGATTTCCTCTGGTTTTGTTTTAATTATCTGTCTTGAGTGATGATGATCATCTCGAAACATCAGATCAGAAACTATGTTTTTTTGGATAATGTGATTAAAAACTGCAATGAGAATAATGAAATGTGCTTGTTTGGCAAAAGAGTTGATCGGGAGGTCGGCCATCATTTCAGAATGAAAGCAAATTGTTTCAAGGAGATGCTGACAGCTAAATAACCTCAACGACTGGAAGTGAACCCTAGCTGTTTAGTTTCCTTTTCTCACTTTAACAGCTCTATAACGTTGCTGGTGGTGAGACCTGTGGCAGCTTTAATTTTGCTGTATTTTTTTGTCCACAGGTGCATCAGGGTGTATGTTTTTAGCTGCACCTTTTAGTAATCGGTACTTTATTTAGTACCTCAACAGCCTCCAAAGCATACAACGATACAGTTTGACCCACAGGAGAGTTTCATAATATACGGCCCCTGGCGGTGGCAGGAAATACGACCTCATATTTAAACCAAAGTAAAGGTTGCAATTTTAAACACGTCTTTAAGGTTGTGAAACGGCCACAGTTTGATTATGTTTAGACACCAAGTTTAGAAAAAGGTTGGGGCTCTGGTTAAAATCAGGCATTACGCATGTGACGCTGAACTTGCCATTCGTAAATTAAATAAATAAAACACCACGGTTGCAGTTTGGTTATGTTTAAACAGCAAAACTACTTAATTAAGTTTAGAAAAAGATCGTGGTTTGGGTTTAAATCAGTTGTTACTTAATTCCCTAAAGGATAAGACCGTAAGGCTGAACGTGACGTCCGTTAAATAATTCTTTTTTTTTTTTTTTGTTTAATTTGAATTTCAAACGGGCTCTCCCAGGTGTTTGTTTGACCCATCCACTACCCCAACCTACCTCATTACACAGAAATTTGGCGCTCTTATATTTCATCACCTTTCTTCCTGCTTTGCTCCCGTCATAATTATACAGCCACAATAAACGTAAATATGAGTCGTAACTGCTGCTTGTACAAATGCCTTCTGGGAGCGTTTTCCAGTCTCCTAACAGAGCATTAATAAAAATAAAAAAACAAGATGGAATGGATCGGTTCTATTAATACCATTTCCAACTTTGGACAATGGAAAACCTAAAATAACCGTTCTTCCATGTAACAAACGGAACTGAACCGGACTGCTTGTGGTAAAAAGGCTCAGGTTCCCTGTGGGGTAACAGTGGCTGTCTGGCAGCCTACTAGCTGCTGTCAATCAAATCCACACACTGCCAAAACCCTCCAGCCGACTGAGATGAAATGGGACATTTCTGATATTTTCCCAATAAAAATATGTTGACACTACTTTTGACTACAAAAAGTACATTAGGCTACTAAATGGGATTTCAGCACCTCCAAAACTCTCAAAGGTGGAATTGTTTGCAGAGAGTTACGAGACACAAATGAATGGCACGAACACTTCTTGTGAATAAACTGTGAATTTATTGTCTCGTTACTAACAGAGCTAACGACAGCAAGGCTTGGAAGCTGCGAGAGCTTTTCCCCTCTTCAATAAAACCCTTCATGAAATCAAATGATGTCCAATCCTCTGCTACTTGCAGGTGTGACCAGGCTTTGAGATGTGCTGGTGTATTGAACTCTGGACAGAACCAGGCTAGCCGTTTCACTCTTTATGCTAAGCTAAACTAAGCTAAGCCCATTGTCTCCATACTGTAGTCAACGCACAGAAATGAGAGTGGTGTCAACCTTTGTGTCTAAATCTCTGCAAGAAAGCATATTTTACCCAAAATGTCAAACTATTTCTTTGGACCTTATAATTTTTATTGTCCCGTGTTACAATACAACAACAAAAACAACCTATTCTCTGAGCTGGGCCCTATTTCAGGAAGGAGGTTTAACCAACTCTGAGTCTAACCCTGAACTCTGAGTTGATTTACCCTGAGATGGGAAACTGAGTTTTTGGTTTCACAACAGCTGATATGAGTTGGTTCAATCAACTCAGAGTCGGTTCACTCAGGGTTACGCGCGTGCCCCAGCACTTTAAAAAGGCAGCATGAATGGAGCCATGATACTACGATTCACCATGGCAACAACCACAAACAAACGGGTCGGCGGAAATACTCATGCGCACATATGCGAGTTTGAACATGTATTTCGTTTAAAAAGCAACACAGCGGCAGCTGCAAAAGAGAGAATTTGCGTGGGAGAAAATTTCTCCCACGCAAATTCTCTCTTTTGCTGCTAGAGTGCTATATTCCAATATAATGTATATCATATTTAATCATAAGTATAGCCTTATATTACTGAAAATCTATTTCATTTAGGTGCGATCTCTTCTGACGGCGCTTTACTGAAATACTCCGCATCACCAATGTTGTAAAGAAAACTGTAATGTGACACAAATAATGTGCTGGGATGTAGAGCATGTCCACGATGGGTGACATTAGTGTTATGAGGACGGATAAGGTTATGTAGGATACATAACTGATAGACTGGGAAGAAAACTATACTGCTCAAATAGGAAGTTATCTGGAAATTAAAATGCGTCTGGGCCTCAATATCATCTCCCGACGTATGTTTAACTCACTGCGAAGTAATACAGCTTCTTCATCAACGGGATCGTTGACAAAAGGAAATGCCATGTTTTGAGAAAAAACAATGTTTTAAAGTCTACCTAACAGTTAATAAACCAACAATGTTGTTTTTATTCATGCCGATATAACAAACTGTGCTAAAATGCGCCTGATACAGACTGAATGAATGAATGAGTCAGAGGGAGACAGAGAGAAGAAAACCTGCTCCCGACCAGGTTAGGTTCATAGGGTCAGTTACCATAGTAACTGACTGAGGTTAAGTTACCTCTCTTTCTGAAACGGAAAACCCAGAGTTTCCCTCATCTCAGGGTTAACAAACTCAGAGTTTTCACTAAACCTGCTTTCTGAAATAGGGCCCTGCACTGTGCTTTACAACAACTATTAATTTCCCTTTCAACACAACTCACAATACTCCTGCAGCCCTCCTGTGCCTGATCTAAAAAACAAAGCTGCAGTTACCAAACAACAAACTCATAATGCAGTTATTTTTCAAGCCAAAAATGCAAATAGAGAAGTTGCATTATTTTGCATCATATTACCTCTTTTATACACCCGTGTAGTCTGTGCTCCAATTAGCTACTTTTCTAGTCCCAACCGTGAGAATCTGCTTTAATTACTTGTGGCAACAAGAGACAGGTCACCATAATATCAAAATTACCATGTTTTTACAATTTCATGATAGAGGGATGTTACGCCCCAGTCTAGGGGTGCCTAGGACACAACATGAAAGGCCCTATCTTCTCCGTTTCCGAAGTAGCCACAAACACGTGTTTGTATGAACGTCAGAAAAACTCATTTATTGTACATAAAAAGAAAATATATGAATAAATTATACCAGGCTTCAAGGTGGCCTGCTACCAAAAATAACAAACAAATGATCCTGTCTAAGAGATAAGAAACTGACCTAACAAACAAAATACAAAAAGAATGACAAGATATATATAGTATTATATAGTATTGATCCCAGAAACACAGGGATCCCAACAAACACTAGCTGGTGACCACTTTCTTATAGAAATAATCCCATCATGTAGACACACTTTACTTTCTGTAGTCATTGAGCATCCATTGTATGCTACATTTTTACTTCTGCGCCAATACATTTCAGAGGGAAATATTGTACTTTTTACTCCAGTGCATGCATTTGATAGCCTTAGTTACTTTAACTTTAAGTTACTATTACAAAATATAAATCAACTAATACATTATGATACCAAGCAGTCTATTAAGTAATTCAAATTACCCCCTACCTTTAGCTGCAACATCTAAGTGATTTATACATTAGTGAAATACTAATTACAACCCAGTAATATAATATATATTATTCCAAAATGGGACATTTTACATACTTTTATTTTTTGTATTTTAAGCATATTTTGATTCTAGTTGTTTTGTACTTTTACTTAAGTACGATTTTGAATTAGGGCTGTGCAATTAATCAAATGATTGATTGCGATTTTGATTCCAGTGTAATCGTGAAAAACAATCATTTTGCACATTATGTATTGCAAGTACTCTTATTTTGTCTCGTGTTCTGAATGACACGAGCACTTACGCCCCTCCTGAAACCTAAACTTGTTCAGCTGACCTTTTTATATTAATTTATTTTAAGGGGAATTCAAAAAGTTCAAACAGGAAAAGTATTCAAGGTGTTTTCACTGTTGATTCGTTTCACAGTTTTTTTTAACTTCAATAAACGCAACATCTTTCCAAAAGTCAATGAGTAATCGTGTTAAACAATCGTGATTTCTGTATTGACCGAAATAATTGTGATTAGGATTCTTCCCATAATCGAGCAGCCCTAGTTTGAATGCAGTACTTTTCACAAAGAGTATTTCTACACTGTAGCATTGCTACTTTCTCTTAAGTAAAAGATCTGAGTACTTCTTCCACCACTGCTTCGCTTCACTGACTGTGTGCTACAGCATTTACAAAGAGCAGACTATACACCAAAATATAGTTTTATCCCTGTCAACAGACTGAGGACACTTAATGCACATGACTCTGGATCCAAGCATCTGCATTAAATGTAAGTGTGAAACTGAAAGAGATTTTTTTATTTGCTTGTGTCTGTATGTGTTTTTCTCCACAGGAAAGTGTTGACCTGGGGGAGATCATGTTCTCACTCTGCTACCTGCCCACCGCAGGCAGACTCACACTTACTGTCATCAAGTGCAGGAACCTCAAGGCCATGGACATCACTGGGTACTCAGGTGTGTATGCGGCCGGGCCCCGTTTGCGTGATTCACTTACAGCTGCAGTGGCCCAACATGAATGATCCCCTCTTTGACTAGCCAATTGTAAGCGTGTCAGATAAATTGAACAAACAGCGGCGAGCCGCCTCCCCAGCTGCGTTCTGTTTATTTCAGCAGTTATTAATATTCAACACTTGCAATATTAAGACATTGTCAGCAAATAGTTGCAGGTGGTCGGTTCATTGTAATGGACTGCCATTCCACTTTAACATTCCACTTTTCCCTACAATACTGATATCACTTGCAAAATGTGACATTTATTGTCCATTAAATGCCAGGGTTCAGGTGTAATTTGGAGTGAATGTGGCATTTATTTTCTCCTCCCATGTTTTATGACATTTCATGATTTCAATGCGAATCCCGATTGTAATCCCTTGAGTTTTTACTGTAGGGGGTTTAGCTGTCTACCATTATTTCAATCTGTAAACCATCATCGTAAACCCATAGCTATCACATTCTGCCTTTGAGCAAATCAGGCTGCAAAGCAAGCACTCTTGTTTCCTGTTTATAGATTTAGGGCAGCTTGCTTCTGACTAAAATTTGGCATAATGGATCATACGAGGCGATTCGCTACTGACAAAGGAAGATTGAAATCAGCATTCATCGGGAAGCGTTCTCAGTCATGCTTTTTAAGCTATCTATAGCCTCTCATGCTTGAAGTTTACACAAGCCGTTGACTCATCTACTTTTATGCACATTACCGATACCAGGTCCTCCAGGGTTGCTTTCATGTTTAAGTAGAAAAACCACACACTGGGTGATGAAATAAGCCACGATGGCTCTGTCATCACAGACATCTTTGAAGACGTTTCGGCAGTCAAGGCAAACATTTGTGAAAGCTCTGTTCTTTAATAATCCCAGAAACCTGATATTCATGCTAATTATCGCTCTGGCAGTTTCCTAAGAGAGATGGATAACTTGAAACATGGTGAGGTTTTAATTATCAGCACTTTGAGTTTTAGACAAAAGTCCCATCTCCCTGTCCTTGTTCTTCCTCACTTTCTCTCACCGATTAGATCCCTACGTCAAAGTGTCACTCATATGTGACGGGAGACGTTTGAAAAAGAAGAAGACGAGCATAAAGAAGAACACTCTGAATCCCAGCTACAATGAGGCCATCATCTTTGACATCCCGCCAGACAGCATGGACCACGTCAGCCTGCACATCTCCGTCATGGACTACGACTTGTACGTACAAACCAAACATCTCATTTGAAACCAATGGATCAGGACAATAAATAAAATGTGAAAAATATCAGTTCCCCCTCAACTCCAAAATGATGTTTGTGCAGAGAAGTCTGCTTTCAAGTCATCTGCTCAAGATGGAAATTTTCTCTTTGCTCACCGTTTAAGACGTGTCGATAAAAGCATGTCCTAGTTTGGAGCCAATCATGGTCCAATATGCAATTTACAGTACACAAGACTGAAACGTTGGTTAGCCCGGTGGCAAGTGTCTTTTTTTTTTTTGTAAGAGGGCCCGGCTGGGGCCAGTCCCATACTGATGGCAGCATTTACGTAGAGCCCAATAGTTTCTGTGGTAAAAGAATCATGGACGGAACCGGGAAATGGAGAATTTTAAAAAAGCTATAAGACAGATTTCAGAGGGCTCAGTCAGTGCTAAAAATCTAACTGGAGATTCAAAAATATGACTATGGGGGCTTTCACACAGGTCTACCTGGTTTGGTCCGGACCTTAGGACTTTTCAGTTTAATCTGAACCAAAATTACAGGTGTGAAATCTCCCCCGGGTCACGGCCCGACCAAAAGAGGAAGTCTCAGTCCGGATCAAGCTGAACCATGGTCCGGTTCGGTTATAGTGTGAAAGCATTTTTTGGATGGTTCGGACTTTCAGACAAAATACAGGAACTCTGGCAGGCTGTCATTGTGTTATAAGACCGGGGAAGCTCCTTTAAGGAACAGCTCAGTGCTTAGTGTGAACATGAGAGTGTGTGTGTGAAGGTGAATGCGCTCAGAGCAGACAGCTGTTGACTACCAGAGCTGAGAATACATCAGCAGTTTACTTGTTAAGTGGTTAGTAAATGTACAGTGTAGGTTTCCGTTTGTCTCTGAATAAATGCTGCAGAAAGAAGGTTCCCGCGTCTTGCTTCTCAACATCGTAACAAAACAAAAAGAGCTGCGGCAGTAGGGGAGAGCAGCAGTCAGCTGAAAAGAGAGAGGATACGAGAGGACGGGGAAGCCAAACAAACCAATCAATTATAAGTATCTGACAGCAGGACGTAGTTTTGTCACATATAGATCTTTAGTGCGCTTGCATAACTGCAGTGTAAAAAAAAAAAAAATGTTAAATGTATTAAATGCAGAAACATGAAACTTTCAGGACTTTCAGGTGTGAAAGCCCCCTAGGTGTCTAAGTTTCCAACCGAGCCCGCCCCACCGTAACTGTAGTTTAAAAGCGTCCTAAAAATACGTTACAAAATAATTCTCCCTTTGGCTTAGGCCTGGTGGGGGGCAACTTAGGCCTGGTGGGGGACAACTTAGGCCTGGTGGGGGACAACTTAGGCCTGGTGGGCCACCCAGGCTTGCAATATACTGGGGGAAACCCTGCAAGGGTAAAACTCAAAATATCCAGCACACATACACAGTGAGAAAGGGCTTTCAGTGACGTAGGAGACATCCAGTGTTTTCCTTAGGTTTGTGGAAGACTTAGGTGCACGTATTGGGCGGGGGGTTTAGGGGTCCTCCCTCAAAAAAAATGTGATGCTTTTTAATTTAAAAAAATGCAATTTGACATCCTTTTGGGCCATTATTATTACCATATTTGTGTCTGAAACGTTGGAAAAGCAAGAGCAGGTAATAAGTAAATAATACTCAAAAAGCTTAAAGACAAAACCTGCTAAAGAAGTCCACTGGGGACCAGCTACAACAATTAGATCTGAGAAAACTCTTTTAGTTATATTCATTCGGCTAAGATCGTGCCAGAAACGGCTCGGGTGCTGCACCTAAGCCTCATAACGGCAGGGAAAAGCCTGACATCTTATATCTAGTAGTTACGTTTTTAAAATGAACAATATTAGCATTTTCATAGATTTTGGATTTTGTTTCAGTGAGAAGGAATATATGCAATTTTTTGGGTATACGTTTAATTTAAATATTTTTTTATTACACTACAGTACCTTTACAGTATGTGAAGCTAGAATAGGGAAGGGAATACGTGGATACAATGCAGACAGCTGACAGAATGAGAACATGCATGTTAAAGGTCATAGGCCTACTGTTTTTACTTTGTGGTATAAAAGGAACAGGCATTATTTAGAAAGCTAGCCTCTTGTGTTTTCATTACTGTGTGCTCTTATGCTATGATTCAATCCGGTTGTGCTAATAATAGGGGCTTTCATTTACACTTCAGACATTGTTAATGGAGCAAATATCTCCTTCCTGAGATGAGTCAATTCAAGTGTCACAGAGATGATCAGCTGCAGATTCACTGTATCAATCGGCAGGACATCCAGAGGCAGATTTGTGTCTCCTTCTATTATCAAATGCCCTTCTTGCAATTAGAAAACAACAAAACTATTTGATGTATGAGATGTCTTGTCAGGTAAAGTCACATGTATTTAAATACAGAACGTGTGTGTGTGTGTGTGTGTGTGTGTGTGTGTGTGTGTGTGTGTGTGTGTGTGTGTGTGTGTGTGTGTCCTCCCACAGGGTAGGTCATAATGAGATCATTGGTGTGATGAGGGTTGGATGCCATGCAGAGGGACTTGGCAGGGACCACTGGAACGAAATGTTGGCTTATCCACGCAAGCCCATTGCACACTGGCACCCCCTGCTGGAGTCCAAGAAGTCTGAGAAGGAGGTAGGTTTGGGACTGGAGTCCATGCAGTGGTGTAGTCTACGTGATACGCAGGAATACCAGTATACCCACTAAGAAAGCTCCAGGGTTTCCATATACCCAATGACAAGATAAGATAAGATAAGATAGACTTTATTAATGTCACACTGGGGAAGTTCCTGTGCTGACACGCAACATACTTTCCATCATATTTTAGATATATTTTGAATTGTCATCTGTGCTTTTCTTCTTCACATAGGCTACATAAAAGGTATTTCCACCGTAAATTGGTGCACAAAAGTCTATCCGAATAGAGGAAATGATGTTGTGGATGCTCAAAACTTCCCCGGGGAAGGACACCCAGACACCCCACTATGATATGTCCCCCCCCCCCCAAAGGCAGATTCTGGCCTATATATATATATATATATATATATATATATATATATATATATATATATATATATATATATATATATGTACACATACATACATACTATTACCACTACAATACATTAGACTACACCACTGCTGGAGTCATTTTTTAAAAAGGAGTATTATGTGCGTGGTCATCATCATTTATTTAACTATAGGTGGTCATTTTTTACAAAGTTTGAATCAAACTGGTGATAGTTTGGGGGTGTGCAAACAGGAAGAGACATGAGGCAACAAAGATATTGCATGTGGTTAAAAGGGACAGGTGCTGGTGCATGGTGGAAACGCTGGTTAGTTTTTTGCAGTGTGGCCGTTTATATACTGTCTTTGCCGCTTACCGACACTGCTAACAACCTAACAACAACAGCAGCAGCAGCAGCAATGGCTGACAACAGCTCATGGAGGCAATTAGCTAGGATAACGTTAGCCTACTTGCGTCAAAAAAACCCGCGACTCTTTCTCAGACTCCTTAACAAAATCAAATAAAAAAAATTTAAAAAGTCAATTCTGAACACACAGACATGATATAGCCTACATATTTTTAAAGTTAGTGTGACTTACGGTTTCTGAAGATATCTGAAGATATAACGTCCATAAATCTGCGTAGAAATCAAATAAAAGACGAATAAAGACGCTCATAAATCCAGAGCTTCATCCCGTTTTGAAGTTTTCCTCAATATCAAAGTATCTAGTAATAGTTGTCCATGAGTAAATTGCAGAACTGCTAATAGCTAATTCGGCATACTTTTAATGGTGCAAATTGTCCATAATGTAAACACAGGCTATAGCCCACCGCATAATAATTTGCTAAATCCATACATCCATAGACAGGTAAAGAAAGGATGGCAACTTTGTACTTCCTGTTTACCTCCCCCGAAGGATTATGGGGATTCAATGAAGTTCCAAATAGCAGCAAGGCAATAGCCTATTTTTTACATTAAGCCTCAGAATGTCTCATCAACAGTGTTCATATATGTTATTGTATTTTGTTTATTATATATGTGTATTTTTGAAACACATGATAATTGGATTATATATATATATATATATATATATATATATATATATATATATATATATATATATATATATATATATATATATATATATATATAGACCATAAGGGGTACAGGTTTTGTTGTTTTTGTTATTTCAATATTGTAAAGACCCAAGACTGAGATGCTGAAAACATGTGTTTATGTGTCTGTGTCTTTGAATGAGATTGTAAAGCAGGTATCTTGTCTGATAAATAATTAGTAAGTCTACGTTCTTTGAATGAGAGCTTTCAGTCTCTTTTATTATCATGTGTTCTTGTTTTCCTGGTACCCAACATAAAACCCACATTATTCCTATAGTCCTGGAACACTGACACCTTTTCACAGATATTTGCCCCATGTTGAAAGTGACCTGAGAGTGATAGTGCCAGTGACAGACTGGCCATCTGGAATTTGGGCAAATGCCAGAAGGGCTGCACCCCTATAGAGCCCTATGGGCCACTACTGATGCGTGGAAAGATTCACTCGGAAGGCAGAGTTCCATCATTTCCAAGCTAGGTTATTGACAAAAATAGGGCCGGTGTGTTGCGAATGCCAGGGCTGTTTTTTGATCCCAGTCCGTCACTGGACAGTGCTACAACATATGTGTTACGAATAATTTCCCTGTGTCCTTGTGTCCTGCAGTGGAAGGCGAGGACAGCCAGCTTTGACAGCCAAGGCTCCTGCCCCTCGCCCAGGCCCCCTGCTAGTCCCTGAGCAGAGCCACCTGTGACCCAGCTGCCCAGAAGGGGGTTTCCTCCCTCCTGCTGATCCACTTCCTGTCTGTCTGATCGGGGAGAAACACAACCCCACTCTCTCTCTCTCTCTCTCTCTCTCTCTTACTGTCCCTCCCTTCCTCAAGTCTAGTCCCAGACCACTCCCAAGAACTGATCTAGGACCACCGTCAAGTCAGTTAGTTGTGTGAAGCGCAGTCTGTTCAGGTTTTAGGGTTTGAAATGTGGGTGTTGGTGGTGACCCAGAGCGGCCCTCTGTGTCCTCAGAAGAGATTGGCTGGACACCCAGGCTGCAGAAATTTAATATTGAGCTGTCCGAGCTGAGGTGAATGGGTGTCCTCACATGGAGACTTTCCAGATGCTGAAGATTTAGCTTTGTGCTGCAGAGACTCTAATAAAAAAAAAAAAACTCTGATATTGGATATTTCTCCAGGAGAGCAGCGGAAGTTTCACAGTGGCGGACACGTCCGGGGTTAGAAAAAGAGACTTAAACTGGATCCGAAGCAATTTCAAAACTCTCCAGCTCTCTCTCTCTCATTGAATTTTACAGTGCTGTATTAGCATAAAACCATATTAAACTGTAGCATTTTGGAACTATTAGATGTAAAACTGCTCCATCCGTTGTTGTTTGTGAATAGCAGCAACTGAAATTTGTTTCAAAGCTCCAGCTGAGTTCACTGTACTTTCAGTTTCATCAACAACATAAGCAATTATCGGATCTGCAGCTTGTTGAGGAGAGGTTGGATCAGGCTAAAACTAAAATATTCTCAGCATGGCAATTTTGCAGCTTTAGTGTGTTTTCACGAGCAGGCAAGACGAGAAGTCTCATGTAATGAAGGCAGATTACTGGTATTCATACGGGGGCTAATTTGCTGCAGTGTTGTTCTTTTGCGATTTCTGTCACAAAAAGTAGAAGGTTAAATTACCAGACAAAGGCACAAACAGCTTATTGAACACAATAGCTTAAAGAAAAGATACAAAAATGTTGACAGAAACAATCTTTGTGTAAATGGAGCTCTGGAGGTTTCTGAACAGAGTACTTGTGAGCACACTTTACGCACCTTTACCTCCTTCTCTGTTTGATGTTTGCTTTTGAGAAATCACCCTTTTCTTCCAAATGAAAACTCAGACAAACGCTCATGTTTTCCTTCACACAAACACTCTTAAAAAGCTCTTCTTTGTCTCCTCCTATTCTTTTTTTCTGGTTTTTGGTGGATGTGTATAGTTTCATGTACAGCTGTCTGCCGCTGTACATACATATACATACATATATATATATATATATATATATATACATACATACATACATACATATATATATATATATATATATATATATATATATATATATATATATATGTTTAGTTTTTCTAAGCAAAAAAGCAGAAATATATAATTATAGGTAAAGAATGAAAGAAAATACTGACATTTTGAATATATATAGCTTTGTTGGTGGTGATGATTGAGAAACATCTAAACTCTTAAAAAAATCAAAATAAAAGGTGAACATATTCGTCTTTTGAACTTAGAAACATGCCACTTTCTTGTCGTTTATCCTGTCATTAATCCTACTGTTGTACAGGGAGGATGTGTTTTTGAATTTGCGATCCAGATGCTTGGTAAATGGATTCTTTTTGAAGATATCTGATGTGATTAAGCAAAAGACTGCTGCAGCGCCGCTGTGTATCAGGTTTCTTTGCACCAGTTCCATTCCTTTAATTCCTGCATATTATTAGCTCTTTTTTTCTTCTTCAAGTTTTTCATTTAAGATGCACAAAATTTCAGTTAAAGCCTGAAAAAAACTGAAAAAAAAGCTGATGCGCAAAAGAAAAACAGTAATGCATACATTGCTTTTAATTAAACATATTACATAATGGAGGTTCCATATATCTTCATGATGAGAAATAAAACATAAGAATTTGGTTGCTATTTATGTGATCTTCCTCCAGTAGTAGTAGTTTCTTTTTGCTGTATTTGGCATTCGGAGTCAGCGTGTTATCAGGCAGGAAAACTGCAAGGAAACATTTACAGATTCTAGTTAGTACGGCTTGTACACATCATATCTTTTTCGATATGGGGAACATTTACTGAATAGCATCCGTATTATCTCAACAGCAGCCCACAGCAACTCAAATCTGATATGTTGCAAAAGTTCCTGGCTGTGACTTTTAGACCGACCTAGACTTCTGGTGCCTCATTCAGCGACAGAGGACAAGTGATACTACGGCTCAAACTACTGTACGACAAACATTTTATACATCACAGAGTGTGTGAAATTGGCGGCCAGACATGAAGACTTGAACAGATGTATTCAGCAGACCTAGCCGGATCTGTTTTAGCCATTTCCTTCCATGGGTATACGTTCTCCCAGAGCGAGCGAGTCAGGACCTCTGTGTGTGTGTGTGTGTGTGTGTGTGTGTGTGTGTGTGTGTGTGTGTAAGGTTGAGAGGGGGGGTGGACTGCGGGGGCAGCTGATGGGCGGACAGGTCAGCGTCTACAGAGCAGTAGCAGTTCTCGAATTGGCACTTGTTACAGCGAGAATGAGTCAGTGCATTATTGTTCATGCTTGATGTAATCCTTCACAGCGTCGACACCCCCTCCTCCACGGATGTGACAGTTTGAAATTTGCTGTCATTCACGGTTGTTTTGATCGTAAAATTCCTCTCTAATGGCATTATTCATAGACTTCTAATATCTTATTTTAGTGTTGAAACAAGTGGTTGAATAATGATGTCCTTTTTTTGTTTCTTTTTTTTTTTAAACGTGCTTTAGAACAGTCATATATTTCTCTGACAATGTGGTGTTTTCATAGTAGAAGGAACCTGTTAAATCAACTGTTTCAAGACCTTCTAGCTTTGCCTAGTATTGTAATGTTTCTTGATATGATCTTGTATCCCGTCCAACTGTTACGATAACTCTGAATTTCCAATTTTCTATTGAACATTTTGTATTTGGTATAATAGAAATGTTTGAGAAAATGTTCTGGTGATCGACATCAACTACTTGTTAGTTGGGACAAAAACGTCTATTATTGAGTTCCTAGATCATTTTCAAGACCCTGGATATGAGTGACCCAGTGTGTAATAAAGTAAACTGAAATATCAGACATTTCAGTGACAAAGTGTCATTCTTTTGTTTCAACATGTCTGAAAATTAACAGCGGAAAGAGTTTGTTGTTTTGTCCTCCCGTGGGGTGTGACGTGTTATCAGTTCTGTGATGAGATTTTCTTTTTGTTGATTAAAAGACTCGTGCAAAAATGGCTTTGAGTTTTGTGGTGATAAAAGACAGCATATAATGACAACACGGCCGGTGGCTTAACAAGCAGGTACGGCACAAAAAATTTAAATTAGATTTCACTATCTCGAATCAAATGGTCAAATAAAATGAGGGGAGGACACAAAACACCACATAGCAAGAAAGACTTGACAGCCTCTAATAAACCAAGTGGCATCGTCATGTTTGTTTTGGTATGTAACACACAAAAGGGGGAAAAAAAAGGATCAAATGAATAAATAATAATTCAAAGGCTGATTCTTATGCTTAAACATGTGTAATGTTATGGGTGATCTGTGTTCAATCTAAAGTGAATGAAGAGTCTGCAGGCTGCTGAAAGACTTTTGGCATAGCATGTGTACATGTACTGCTTCTGTTCTTTATCATTGCCTTTTGACAACATGACACAACTTCCCTGCTGTGTCACACCAGCAGTTTCCTCTTCATGGTCAGTCTGTAAATGATTTGGTAGCCATCATCCCAGCCGTAGAGCTGCTTCTCCTCGGGGTTGTATTTCAGACTGGCGTGGGCTCCATACCTCCTGGGAAAGTAGATCAGGGGAGCCTCCTGGCTGATCACCATGTCGTTGACGTCAAACAGGCACTGGACACGGGATCGGCTGGCCAGGCGGGTGTTGTAAACGACATAGACGGTCCCACAGACTACGAAAGCCGCCTCGGCGTTCTCCCGTGGGCACCGGGTGTCCCAGATTTGTTCTATATCGAGCGTGGCGGGGTCCATCTTTGCGAGGTTGATGTTGGGCTCACTGTCGCTGTTGGCGTACAGGAGCCAGAGGCCTTCGTCGTCCGCTGCCAGGTCCGCAACAGTTTCCGGGTTGAGGCTGTAAACTGTAGCGTGGCTCTCCACAGGGAACATGGCGACGTCTGTCACCATGCCACTAAGCAGGTCATATTTAACCACCTGCATGTCCATATCGGCCGCCTGCTGTATGTAGTACAAATAGCTGTTATAGACAGCGCTGCCAGGACCGCTCCACTCAGACGGAAGCCTGATCTGTCGGCTGCCGGTGACGCCAGGAGAGCGGGAAAAGTCTCGTACAGAGTTGAACTGGTAGATGCTGTCTCCGGATGTCTCGTTAAAGACGTAAACCTTGGACGACCTGGGGTCTCTGGTCCACATGCCCTTGGGACTGCCCACTCTCTTCAGGATCTTGACTGATCTGATGCCAGAGATGATTTCCACACAGTCTGCAGAGAGATATATGTAGTTAAAACTATGGTAGCTCATTCTGTCAGATAAAATAAATCAGAATGGACTACTAACTCTATAAATATAGTTAAAGTAGCTCATTCTGTCTGACTACTTACACTAAATATGTAGTTACAAGTAAGGTAGCTCATTCTGTCAGGTAGGTAATATCTATCAGAATGGACTACTTACTCTATAGAGTACTGTGCTACATGAAAACTGTTTTAAACTACGATTGGAAAATCGTTGTATGGAGGACGGTTTGATGCACATGAGGAGACACATTTCTTTAACTTGGTTTCAAAAACATGGTGACGAATTGGCTCAGTGGGTAGAGCAGGTGCATGTAAGCATAGAGATTTATGCCTCGACACAGAGGTCCAGGGTTCGAATCCGAACTGAGACAATTTCCTGCATGTCTTTCCCCTTTCTCACCTAGCTGTCCTGTCCATTAAAGGCGGAACCCCCCCAAAAAATAACCGTTTAACACAGTCAAGACAAGCAGCTAAGACAAGAACAGAAATCTCTCAAATAACCATGAAGAGAACAGGTCTTAAACCCCTCAGACCAGCTGATAGGCCAGTTGGTACAAACCCATGCTGTGCAGCCAGAAGTTGTTCAAACCTCACACAATTAGCTGCGCTAAGCTAAGAGGTAAAGTCATTATGAAAATGTTTATTAAGGTAATAAATCAAGTGAGAAGTAGGGTCATTTTCTCATAAACTTCTATAGAAACTGACTTCTTTTTGGGGCCAGTGGAGTCGCCCCCTGCTGGAAATTAGAAAGAACGCAGCTTTGAGGCACTTCCTCATTGGCTTCACTTAATGGCCCAGAAGCTTCGTCATTAGTTTTTACAGTCTACAGCTGCACCTCAGATTACATGTCTATGTATTGTGAAAAATTACACAATTATTATACAAAATATTTCACAGGTGTGAAGTTAACATAATTATAAGAATTGTATTTAGATATCTACCTCCCAGCTGGCACAATTAGTTATATTGGCATGTTTCAGTAAACTGCCATTCCTCAGTTGAAATGTGTATTTGCAACCTGACATTTAGAAAACATCAAGCAGCCTGCAGCGGTCAATATCTGGCTCTCCGAATTAAGCAAATTCAAACCAGTCAGGGGGAAATTGGACACACAGACTCATAATATGAGGAAGTAGGAGTGCAGCATACAGGCAGCATGAAGATGATCTCTGTAAAACAAGATGAATACACAAACAAAGAGGATGTCCCCCGTTGTGTCCTGGAGCAAAATTAACATCATGCTCAGAAATCTGAAATGGCTCGCTACAATGCGGTAAAGTTTGTTTTGGGTCTCTTGACAATGATGCACTGTGTGCAGAGCGAACATGAGCTCGGAGAGTAACGGTGCCGACCTCAGGGCAGCTTCCTGTCCCTCCTCTCTGCAGAGAGACAGCTCCAGATTGCACAGGAGATTTCACACACAGAAACTAATATAGAGAAGCATCTGCTCTGCAGTATACCACCATCCACTTTGTATTTAAACATCTGAATGAAAGAAAATCTCCTTGGTTATGTAGAGCGTGACCAGCGTTGCGTATTATTCTGAGCAGAGTGTTTATGATATTAGGCTACCACATAATTCTTGAATTCATGAGTTATTGATTGTCTTATTAAGTCAGTGTAAATAATAAAGAAATCAATATTGGTTTAATTTGGTCTTGTAAGAAGATTCTGGATAAATGGTACCAAAGGAATCTAATGATCCATCATCAGAGATTTAGCTTTTGGAGCCAATTAAAAATATAGATATTTTGCTTAACGTGCACATTTAGTGAAATCTGCCGATATAAAGTCAGATGTGTTGGATGGAATTCAAAATGCGGTGTCACAGCTTTACCCATCACACTTTAAAAAGGGCTATAAGTCCCTGTATTATACAATGACTCAGTGCAGCAGAAATATCTCAGCATTGTTCGCAGCAGCACGCCTTGGGATCTGAAGATTATAAAGACGAATGCTGTGCTCAAACAGCGCAAGCAGGGGAGTAGCTCTGCTGAAATAAATTAGTTGCATCAAGTCACATTTCTCCTGGAAAACATGCCTGCCCGCTGACTCAAAGCACTCTGTTAAATGACTTGTAACAGCCCTGTGTTTGTTTCCCATTTTCCAGAGGCATGGCTTTCCTGCAGAAGGGGTGGTTTAGAGCCGGGTGTGATGTGTAATGCTAAAATTAACTATAGAAAAACGTATACTGTGTACAGGGTTCCACAGGTTATGGGTAACCTGGAAAAAATCATGGAATTTCAAAATCTCATTTTCCAGGCCTGGAAAACTCATGGAATTAGTAAAGTCTTTGAACGTTTTGGAAAAGTCATGGAATTTTGACATGAATTGTTACAGTAATCTTTCATTGATAACCTTCCACATATTATTTTGTAGCTGTAGCTGTTACTGTAGCTGTCGTAACATAGCTCTAATATGCGTTGATGCGTGACGTTTTGTTTACCATCACGTACGCTTCTTTATTTTCTCCCCGCATTCTGCCTCTCCCTCCATGTAAGCTAGCTAAACTTATAATTTGAATCTGACATGTTTGAATGATAGCGGGCAAGTGTACATTTCATATTTCATGGCTCTCTAATGACCGATTACAATTTGTATATGTCATTAGAGAGCTATGAAATATTATGTACCGTATGTAGGCTCCATACAAAATTAATTTACACACACATATATATATATATATATATATACACATACATACATACATACATACATACATACATACATACATACATAACCCCAAAATCAGAAAAAGTTGGGATAGTATGGAAAACACAAATAAAAAAAGAAAGTAGTGATTTATAAATGTATGTATTTCGTTGCAGACAATGTGAACACAAAATATTTCATGTTTTGTCCGGTCAACTTAATTTCATTTGTAAATATACATCCTTTCCTGTCATTCAGACCTGCAACATATTCCAAAAAAGGTTGGGACATGAGCAATTTAGGGCTAGTAATCAGGTAAATTGGTTAAATAATGATGTGATTTGAAACAGGTGATGTCAACAGGTGATTGTAATTATGATTTGGTACAAAAGCAGCATCCAAGAAAGGTCTAGTCCTTTAGGAGCAAAGATGGGCTGAGGATCGCCAGTTTCACAACAAATACGTGAGAAAATTATTGAAACGTTTAAAAACAATGTTCCTCAAAGAAAGATAGGAAGACATTTGCTTATTTCACCTTCAATAGTGCATAACATAATTAAAAGATTCAAGGAATGAGGAGGAATTTCAGTGCGTAAAGGACAAGGGCGCAAGCCTAAGCTGAACAACCGTGATCTCCGATCCCTCAGGCGGCACTGCATCAAGAATCGTCATTCATCTATAAGCGATATCACCACATGGGCTCAGGACTACTTTGGCAAACCTTTGTCAAGTACCACAATATGTAGTTACAGCCACAAATGCCAGTTAAAACTGTACTGTGCCAAAAGGAAGCCCTATGTTAACAGTGTCCAGAAGCGCCGTTGACTTCTCTGGGCTCGGAGGCATCTGGGATGGACCATCATACAGTGGAAACGTGTACTGTGGTCAGATGAATCACTATTTCAGGTATTTTTGGGGAAAAATGGACACCGTGTGCTCCGGACCAAAGAAGAAAAGGATCATCCACACTGTTACCAGCAACAAGTCCAAAAGCCAGGGTCTGTCATGGTATGGGGTTGTGTCAGTGCCCTTGGCAAAGGTAACTTGCACTTCTGTGATGGCACCATTAATGCTGAAAAGTACATAGAGATTTTGGAGCACAATTTGCCTTCAAGAAGACATCTTTTCCAGGGACGTCCATGCATATTTCAACAAGATAATGCAAAACCACATTCTGCGCACATTACAAAGTCCTGGCTGCGGAGGAAGAGGATACGGGTACTTGACTGGCCTGCCTGCAGTCCCGACCTGTCTCCAATAGAGAATGTGTGGCGCATTTTGAAGCGCAAAATGTGACGACGACCCCGTACTGTTGCCCACCTTAAGACTTGTTTGCAGCAAGAATGGGACAAAATTACACCTGAAACACTTCATCACTTTGTGTCTTCAGTCCCTAAACGTCTTTTAAGAATTGTGAAAAGGAATGGCAACATTACAAAGTGGTAAATGCTTTACTGTTCCAACTTTTTTTGAAATGTGTTGCAAGAACCAAAATAGGAACTTTGTTTTTTTGAAAAAAAAAAAAAAAAAAGAAAATCATGATGAACACATTAAATTATGTGCTGTTGTATTGTCTGCAATGAAATACAAGTCAAAGTACATTTAGAAAGCACAACTTTTATTTTTTTTATTTGTGTTTTCCATACTGTCCCAACTTTTTCTGATTTGGGGTTATATATTATACTGTTATATATTATACTGTATATATATATATACACATACATATACACACACACACACACACAGACACACACACACACACACACACGCCACAGCTTCTGACTGTGCCAGGGCTCTGTTAGAAATGAAAAAGGAAAACCATCCCGCAGGACGTTTGGCTGACATGTGTATGTACTTCCTTGCAGCTCACCAGAGACTCTGGACTGCAGCTCCTCCCAGTCTTCTTCCTGCGATTCCTCTCCTCTGCTCTCCAGCCCCCAGGCTCCCTGCTCCACCACCTTGTCTGCCTTATTCGCACAGGCCCGAGGGGAAGTCTGAGCTTCCACGTAGTCCATCTCTCGCTCCATCCGGTCCACTCGGAATGCAGCTCCTTCCAGGTCTTTGAACATGACGCTGTGCTCATTCCTTTGCCCATCCATGGCCTCAGCAGTTAGCTTTTTGAAATCCAGCATCTCTGTGTGGTAGCGATGGGATTGTTCCTGCCACAACTGTATGCGGTCCTATACCGGACATGAGCACAGCAACACAAGTGTTAGAGTAAACTGTAGGGTGATTTTCTTTCTCTGTTTTTTACTCAAGTAACCGAACCAGCAACAAGACTAAGACATTAGAGCTCTGTGACGATGTGGTGCTTTGAGAGAGATGCTAATATCAGCATGCTAACATAGTCACAATAACAATGCTAACATGCTGATGTTAGGCAGGTTTTGTGATTTGTGTAAGCATGCTAACATTTGCTAATTAGCACTAAACACAAAGTATTTGCAGTATTAGTTTTGCAGGTATTTGGTTGTAAGTATTGGACAACATATTATTTCAACCTGCTGGTTCTATATGAAAAGTCAGGGAATCACCAAAGTCATTCCAAGTTATCCTGAGAGGACCATGAATGTCTGTACCAACTTTTATGAAAATACACCCAGTAGTTGTTGAGACATTTCACTAATGGCCAAAAATGTCAACCACATGGTGGCGCTACAGAAAAAGTTAGGTGGATCAACAAAGTCAGTAGGATCCATCCTCTGAATGAATGTCCGTAAAAATAAATAAAATCTAATGTAATCATCACAATCCATCTCGTAGTTGGGATATTTCAGTCTGGACCAAAGTGGTGGACCAGCATTGACATCCCTAGGCTCTATATCTCAACAACTAATGAATTGTCATGAAATCTTGTTCAGACATTCACGATCTCCGGAGGATGATTCTTGCTAAACTTAGCGATCGTCTGACCTTTCTAACGTCACCAGCAGGTCAAAGCTTTTACTTTTCCAGGGACATATCTCATATCTCAACATGAAGAAGGATTGGCACAACATTTTGTACGGATATTCCATGGTTCCCAGAAGATGTATCGTAAAACTCTACTGTACGCTAACTGCTCAGACAGCCACAGTTAGAGACTACAGTAGCTAATAACTGCTGGATGTAGAAATAAGCTGTTTGCTTTCATAATTTGTTTCTGATGCCCCAAGTGGCCAAAGCATCAGTTACAGACTTCTGTCACTGTCATGCTCAACAGACAGGTTGAGGAGGTCCTTTGTCCCCAGGGCCATCCAACTCTTCAATACCACACAAAGGGGGAGGGGAGAAATGGACTTTTCAGCATGAGCCTGTCTTTCTCAGCCCCTACCGTCATTATATCACTTTGTCTGTGGTACACCTGACTGTCTTTTAGGCTATATTAGCCCTCCAACACAATCTGGACTGTGGTCATAACATCTACATCTTACAACTGCACTTACAACTTACATCTTACCCTATTATATATAGTTCTTAATGTACACTATTTATTTTCTTGTTTGACAAGCAATTCTATTATGTTTACATTCTTGTCTTTTCATTGTCATAGTTAATATTCAATCATATGCTATTGCACTGTTCAATCCCTCCACTGTTCTCTTTTGCACTACCACCATTGCACATAGTCTACCATAGCACCTTTAACTCTTTAAATTTCTGTGAGTGATTTTTATTCATGTGAGATATGTGTATGTATATTTATATGTGTACGTGTTTGTTGTGTTATGGTTGTCTAAGCTACTGTATGCCTAAAATTTCCCTCGGGATGAATAAAATATCTATCTATCTATCTATCTATCACGTTTGTGATTGGTTTAAAGAAATGCAAACAGCCCAGAGCGTTTTTTTTTCTCCTACCCAGGAGTATATGTGTGGAGGGGCCAGAAATACTCCGCAGCACTGTGGAGGGTGGATAGGTCTGGCAATGTGAGACTAAAGCCAGTAGTTCCCAACATTTTTAGATTGTGAACACTTACATCTAATTAGAGCCTCTTGTCATGCTTTCAGATGTCTATGAGTTGTTGCAGTTTTTTTTTCCACATATCCCAGGGTGTATGTGTGGTGTAGCCAGACCTTACTCCACAGAGCTGTGGCAATATGTCTGGCTATGCAATAATAATAATAAAATATATATATATATATATATATATATATATATATATATATATATATATATATATATATATATATATATATATATATATATATATATATATATATATATATATATATATATATATATATATATATATATATATATATATATATATATATATATATATATCAGCGTGGCTGTAGACTCATCTTGTTGCCTACCAATACAAATCTGAGGAAGTAAGATGTTCCTGTTTTAATCAAAGCCTTATCACCATCACCAAACACAATACAGTGTCTCAGTGAGGTGATTGACACAGTCAGAGTGACAGGTAAATTATTCAGAGCGAGATGTAATAACTGACGACCTTCTCCACTGTCTCCTCTGCCACAGATTCATTTTCCCTCTGCTTGCAGTGGGCCTGTGGTCAAATGGAAATTGAAAGTTCAATGAAAACTTGCTTGATGAATTGTTGTGTTCATATCAACGCAGAAGTTGAACCAGCATATTGGAATTGAGACTGCATGGAGGGGGAACCACAGGGGGGTGAAGAGAGCAGGATTTAGCCGTAAATAGACTATTCATTTCATGCGGATAACAGCTTTAAGATTGTCATTTTTGCATTGCAGCCACACAGAGGATGAAAGGAAACATTCAGAATCAATTAAATATACTCCTAAGAATACATTGAAATAATTATTGAAATGAGAGAAATGACTCACAGAGGCAACCAGAGATGTAATCATCTTGCATTTCATATCATAAGCAAAGCAAAGCAAAAAAAAGTCTTCCCTTTACACAACCTCCCTTTAAAACACAATACTGAACTCTCAGTAATTTGATTCCTTCCCTGAGGCACTTTGTTGCAACGCAGCTCATCCCTTTCAGAACACATCTTTCTATTAGGATGTTGGGACGTTTTACACAAAAGCAGCAAAGATTAAGCTTGTACTCATTACTGATGTGTTGTCTTAAAACACTGAAGAAATTGTAATGTTGTCGGACAGAAACGGCATGTTGCATGCACCCACTGATATTCCCTCAGAGGCCTCTGCACAGTTGATGAGCTGGGCAGAGATTGCATTAATTGGATTGCATTGGTTAAGACATTACATTCACATAAAAGAAGGTAATCAGGAACTCAAAAATAGTGCTGTCACTTAACTCATGGAATACTACAGTGTATTGATCAATTATTATCAATCATTTAAAGGGGTGCTGCTTCTTACCTCAATAGCTGACAACCTGTTCTCCAGATAATCCATCAGCCCCTGATAGTAATACTGGGCTCCAGTCAAAGTCCAGGCGGTGGTAACAAGGAGGACAAACACCGGCTTCATTGTGAGCAGATCAATGGGGGCAGCTCAGATTCTTTGTTTGTCCAGATTTTAGATGCTTCTTCAGGTCTTCCCCTCCCAGAACGGTCCTCAGAGCTTCACGCAACCTACTGTAGAGACACTTTGTATACAGTGTAACTACAAATGCAAAGAGGTGAGAGGGATAGAGAGAAAGTAAGAGGCCGCTCTGAGACTTTCCAATTCTTTGACCGCTCTCACTTTGCTGGAATGTTTTCACAAACTCTCAGGGAGGAGCCTTACCCCTCTCTGTCCTTTGGAAAGTGAATGTGCTCCACTCAACTCTGTGCATGTTGGTATTTGTTGCACATGTTGAACACACTGTCTCAGGCGTGTAAGCAGGGATTAGATCACAGACAGACCACAAATAAACACCTCTGCCAACTGTTACTTCTTAAAATAAGGGTCCTACTTAATAACTGCAAATATTGTTCATGGGGGAAAAAATGTGGAAAACGTAGTGACAGGCCAGGTACAGCAATGAAATTAGTTATGGTGCCTGTCACGGCCGGAAAGTACAGGCAGCAGAGGGAGGAGGACTCAAACACAGACAGTCGAGAAGACAGGAACAGTTCAGGGATTTACTGAAGGTATATAGGATATGTCCTAGGTCGTTAAATTGAATCCACGTTTCCTTCACTTGCTTCCCTTCCTCACGTCTTAGTCTGTCCCACCGAAGAAACCATAAGGCGAGATGGAGGAAATTATGCAAGGAGAAAGGAAACAAGGAAACGTGTTTTCGAGGGCTGAGACGTCCTTTCCTCTGAAGCATCACATGAATTCGTCAGCTGTGTGGGCGGAGTTAGCAACGGCTTTCTGCTGCACGGTTTCCCGGGAAGGTTGCTCTCGTGTATCCTTGCTCATAGCTCCTCAAAGATCTCTCCTCCATCCTCTCTCCTCAGGGTAGAAATAAGAGCTCTGAGATGGACAGAAAAACTTCTAGTTCAAGCGAGGAGCGAAGAGGTATCAAATAAGAGACTTGGGAAGCAGCCATAGGGTATGAAGCTTACTGGCAAGTCCAAACAGAGTAATGAGTCCACAGGATAGCAGTAAATGTGCAGACAGAAAGCTCTGGCAAACAGGCAGATCCATCCAGATACAAGATGCAGGGTTCAGGTAGCAAGGTGCAGAGGCTGGATTCCAAAGGAAGAGCAACCTTGCAACTTTAATTATCTGGCTGGGAATGGGCGGAAATGGGCTGCTTATATACTGCGGGGCTGACGAGGGAAAGTGGAAACAGGTGAGCAGGTGGGCGGGGGAGTCGGGGAAAAGTCTGAGGGCATCTAGTGGAATGGTAGAGAATAGCAATGAATAGGTCTGGGGGAAGTGGGAATGTGGCTGAGAGTATGGCTGAATCTCACTTTCCCTATTTGATAGCTTCTCACTCCTCGGTTGAACCGGAAGTCATTCTGGCCCTCCTTCGTGAAGGCCGTCTCAAAGCTCTTATTCCTGTCCTGTGGAGCAATGAGTGAGGATGGAAGAGGTATCTCTGAGGAGCTATGATCAAGGATACACGAGAGCAGCCTTCCTGGAAGCGGTGCAGCTGAAAGCCGTTGCTAACTCTACCCACACAGCTGACAAATTCACGTGACGCTTCAGGAGGAAAGGACGTCTCATCCCTCTAAAAACACATTTCCTCGTTTCCTCTCTCCTTCCTTGATTTCCCCAGTCTCTTCCATGCTTCCTCGGTGGGATGGACTAAGACTAAGAGGAAGGGAGGCAAGTGGAGGAACCAGGGATGCAATTTAAGGTTTGTGTGTATTATGTGCTTTAACCCTATCTGCCTCTCTCAGGTGAGCCTCTCTCATCGAAAGTCTTTTATTTTCCTCCACAGCTTCCAGCCCTTCACACTGTATTTTAGGAAGTTAAAAGATAAAATAGTGGAGTCAGAGCACTTCCTTTGTTGCTGATAAGGTCAATAGAGTTTAATCAACCCTCAAAAACACACACACATGCACGCGTGCACGCACACACACACACACAAAAAAAGATGAATAGAACGATCATCATCGTAATAGAACAAAACCACAAGGTAATAGGAAGTGTTTCAATACAAAGAGAGTCAAATTAGATGTCAGAATTCTCTGGAGGAAAAAGCTTTTTTTGATAACATCAAGATGTGAAAACAGCACTTTTTTTTAAAAGTTAAGGGAAAAACATTTGCAGTGGCGTACTTGCTCCATTGAACAAGTGTCGGACATTAATGGCTTCATTGCAACCACAGACTGCATACCCACGTTTGATCTGCCTTAATGGTTCGAACATATAGCTCCCCTCTCACATTGACAGCTAGAATTAGTCAATACCACTTTGTTGCTGCTTGGAAGGAGATTGCTTTGCGCTGGTGTGAGCGGACAGTGTATGCTGTAGATTATGCTCGGTGCAGGGGTAGCAGTGCGTGAGCGTTTGATTACACAGGCAATCACACATTGACCACGCCAGACCTTTCACCCCAGGGGCATAGAAACTTGTCTCCATATAGCCTGCAGACATGGAGGGATTATGGGCCCCTGGACACGGACATGGAAAAGGCCCTCCACCATAGAAGCAATACACGCAAACTGAAAGACACACAAAACCACAACAAATCATGCAGCTACGTTTTGCCTCTCTTATTAGTGGTCATTTTGCGTTTCTTTTAGTAGTTTTGCATCTCTCTGTGGACATTTTGCATCTATTTGTGGACATTTTGCATCTCTTTGTGGTGGCTGGAAGTATTATGTCTCTTTGTGTTCATTTTACATCTCTTTGTAGTTGTTTTGCTAAAGACTAAAAGACACACCAAACCACTACAAATGATGCAAACACATTTTGCGTCTCTTTTTGGTTGTTTTGCAATTCTTTGTTTTCCTTCACTTTCTATCTGTCTGTTAATCGTTTTGCATCTCTTAGGCCCCATCCAGACGAAGACGTTAGGATGAAAACGCATCCGTCTTCCCTGGATTCGGTTCAAGAAAATTCACGTCCACATGAATCCATATGTAAATGACTCAACACGGTACTTCATATGCCAGGCCTGTAGGAGGTGCTGTTATTGCTACAGAAATTAACGGAACGAAGAAGAAGAGCAGCCTTCAGTGACTTCCTTTCATAATATGACTGTTAGCTAGCTAGTTCTCTTAGCTTAACACATCCATGGACTAGACTTTAAAGGGATACTTCACCGCTGGAAAGCCTAATATATCTTTAAATTGGGTCACCTATGTAGCAGAAATGTGAAAAAAAAAATTTAATTGGTGCCTTCTAGGCCGAGAAAAGCCAGAAAATGTGTTTTTGGCTCATATGGATGAAAGACACCAAATCCCAGAATGCACTTCGCTTCGCTGCTTTGAGTCCACTCCCAAGCCACGCCTACCGCTTGACAGACAGACAGTGAGGCATTCGACTCAACTCAATGTGTTTTATTGTTATTTCAACCATATACACAAAACAACGTTTCATCGTGGCTCGAGTCCATTTAAAATATATAAATACACATTTAAAATATATAAAAACTACATTATATAATAACGACATACGAAACAGGCTACATTTACCGTGCACACACACATTATAGGCTCCGTAAAGTTCAGCTAAGCATACCAGCATTAGGCTTGGTGGGCTGTAAACACCGAGTATAAACACAGCCGTGAATTAGCGTGGGATGTCGAATGGTCGCCATGTAACAGTCACAAACTCCAGCGGTTAGCAGTTAGTTGGATACAAATCACCCCATTTCTGCACCAGTCCGTGTTAACACAGCTCACCTTCATACAGAGCATCTCTAGCTCGGATTGTCGGAAGGCTAGCAGGCCTGGTAGCTGGACAGTCCGGTTCACTGTTGTTCAGCCGGAAAGCAGTTAGTTGGATACAAATCACCCCATTTCTGCACCAGTCCGTGTTAACACAGCTCACCTTCATACAGAGCATCTCTAGCTCGGATTGTCGGAAGGCTAGCAGGCCTGGTAGCTGGACAGTCCGGTTCACTGTTGTTCAGCCGGAAAGCAGTTAGTTGGATACAAATCACCCCATTTCTGCACCAGTCCGTGTTAACACAGCTCACCTTCATACAGAGCATCTCTAGCTCGGATTGTCGGAAGGCTAGCAGGCCTGGTAGCTGGACAGTCCGGTTCACTGTTGTTCGGCTGGACAGTCCGGTTCACTGTTGCTTTCCCACGAAAGCACAAAACACAGCAGTTTCTGAACTCGCGTTGGGAGCATCGTTGAAGTTGGATGTAGTCCAGTTTGTTGTTAAATGAACGGACACTTGCAAGCAGGATTGATGGGACAGGTGGCCGGCTAGCGTTAGCTCGCTCTGGATGTGCCTTTCCCCCGGCTAGCTTTAGCTTCCCACCTATCCGACGTGAATGCCCCCTACCCCGGCTCGGGGTAGGAGCGAGCCCGCGGTCTCCGTGCTGTTCTCCGTGGCAGGCGAAGCTCTTGTAGTGGGCCGATTATTCCGTCTGTAATAACGTTTCCTGCATATTCTCTGCTGTGTAGCGATGTATCCCGGTGGTACACGTGCGGTAGTTTGAATGCACATAATTGTTGTAAAAGTTTGCTGCTGAGAAGATAGAGCAGAGCCCTGTTTAGCGAGGATTCAAGATGGCTGACATTTCGTTTTTTTCCGGCCGAGATCGGCTAGCTTCGGGCGATGGGCGGGTTTAAAACATGCGGAAGTAGGTCCTACTACTGGTTGTAGTCTTTTGCTCTGGCCAAAAAATCTTCCGATGACGCAAAAATCGTCATTTTGCGTCATCGGAAGATTTTTTCCGGACCCCCCAATGCAGATATCTCCTGTCTCAGGGGGATATGAGGGAGGGACGCACGGTCATTCAGAAATACTACCGGGTTTCTACTGATACAAAGCTGAATGCTAAATCGGTGAAGTATCCCTTTAATAACTTACACCACTGCTCGTTATATAAAGGCCACCTAGAAAAAGAATGTAAACTTTGTTTACATTCTATCGGACATGATTGCAGCTAGCAGAGCGCGCTAACGCTAGCTAACGCTAGCTAACGCTAGCTAACATCAACATCGGCAGTCACACAAACATCAATGATCCGATGTCTTTTTGATAATCTAGCTACACGTTTTTCTTGCGGTAGCCTTTCTACAATAAGCGGTGCTAAAAGTTACTATAATCCGTTCAAGGAGTTGATAAGCAGACAGATTAGCTAGCTAGTTGATAAATTCTCTACTTCCACTTTATAAACAGCATTGCTCAGTGCTATAATAGCCGTCAGCTGGGTTGAAGGCGGAGCTTTGAGTCCGAGGTGTGTGGGGATGACATCATCGATACGCACATACGCGGTTTCGCCGTACACACGAAGCCAAACGTGAGCCGGCTTTTTTTTTTTATTCACCCTGGGACCAGGTTTCAAAAAAGTGCATTTACGGGCAGTGCGTTTACAGGATTCGTGTGGACAGTCGGCCCAAACGATGCAAAAGATGTGCGTTTGCATCAAAATACGTCTTCGTCTGGATGGGGCCTTAGAGGTTTGCGTGTCTCTTGTGGTCGTTTTGTGCCTCGTTTTTGTAGTTTTGCATGTCTTTGTGGGCGTTTTGTGTCTCTTTGCGGTTGCTGGAAGTATTATGTCACTTTGTCTTAATTTTACAGCTCTTTGTAGTCGTTTTGCTGAAGACTAAAAGACACACCAAACAACTACAAATGATACGCGTTTTGCTTTTATTTTTGGTCGTTTTCGACTTTTCACGGTCACGCTTGTTTTGCGTGTCTTTGCATGTTCTGTGTCTCTTTGAAATCATGCTGCGTTTCTTTCTATTTGGTTTTTGTCCCTTTGTTTTTGGTTCTCTTTGTTGTCATTTTGTCTTTTTATGGTCGTTTGGCGCATCTTTGTGGTTGTTTTTTGCGTGTGTTTGTGGTCCTTTTGCATCTCTTTCTATTTGTTTTGCATCTCTTTGTGTTCATTTTGTGTCTCTTTGTAGTCATTTAATTGACTTTCCAACAGGAAATGAAAACAGTCTGTTATGGGTTGGGTGTTTTGTCTTATTTTGGTAGTCTGTTTTTCTGTTTTGTATTTTGTTCTGTTTCCTGTTTTATTCTGACTGTCTGGTATTCTGTTCAAAAACCCTATGACAAAACGAGGAAGAGATAGAGAGACCCTGCCCGGAGGAAGCCCCGGGCCCCCGTCTGGAGCCAGGCCCAGATGGAGGGCTCGTCAGCGAGAGTCTGGTGGCCGGGTTTGCCACGGAGCCCGGCCGGGCACAGCCCGAAAAAGCTACGTGGCACCTCTCTCTCCATCCCATGGGCCCACCACCTGTGGGAGGAACCGCTGGGGTCGGGTGCGCTGCCACACGGGTGGTGGTGAAGGTCAGGGGCCACGAAGGACCAGACCCGGGCAGCAGAGGCTGGCTCTGGGGACGTGGAATTTCACCTCTCTGTGGGGGAAGGAGACGGAACTTGTGCGGGAGGTGGAGCGCTACCAGTTGGATCTGGTGGGGCTTACCTCTACGCGTCTACGTCTCGGTTCTGGAACCGTACTCCTGGAGAGGGGTTGGACTCTTTTCTTCTCTGGAGTTGCCCAGCGTGTGAGGCGCAGGGCGGGTGTGGGGATACATACTCACAGCCGCGCTGCTACATTGGAGTTTACCCCGGTGGACGAGAGGGTCGCCTCCCTATGCCTGCGGGAGTATGGGGTGAGGGGGTCCCTTCTCAGGGCCATCCAATCTCTGTATGACCAAAGCAAGAGCTGTGTCCGGGTTCTCGGCAGTAAGTCGGACTTGTTTCAGGTGAGGGTTGGCCTCCGCCAGGGCTGCGCTTTGTCACCAATCCTGTATGTAGTATTTATGGACAGGATATTGAGGCGTAGTCGTGGTGGGGAGGGGTTGCAGTTCGGTGGGCTGGGGATCTCATCGCTGCTCTTTGCAGATGATGTGGTCCTGATGGCATCATCGGCCTGTGACCTTCAGCACTCACTGGATCGGTTTGCAGCCGAGTGTGAAGCGGTTGGGATGAGGATCAGCACCTCTAAATCTGAGGCCATGGTTCTCAGCAGGAAACCGATGGAGTGCCTTCTCCAGGTAGGGAATGGTTCCGTGTAACGCTTATAAGTTCAATTTTCTAAGCACAAACGGACATTTGGAAAAACAGAAAAATGGGTTCAAATATCCAATTTTTTCATTTTTTTCCACTTTGACAAATAAAAAAATTGGATCTTTACACTGTTTTTCCAATTTTCTGTTTTTATTCAGAGGATCAGAAATTTAGAAAATTACAAAATTGCGTCTGGGATCCAATTATTCAATACTGCAATTATATTCTCTCCCTCGTTCCGCCTAGCTCCACCCCACCCCCCATTCGAGCACATTCAGCAGCCAGACCGAAAGACAGAACGAGAATGGACGACGTGTTGGAAGTCGAATAACGAAAAACATTCAGCATTCACCGAAAGGTGAAACGCTGTCAATATCCAGCACAGACTTGAATCAAGATTGCCTAGTGTCTATATTTAAAGTGTCATCCTCCGCCCATACACAGGACCACTCAGAGGCCGAGTGGCAATCGAGAGTCAGGACTTTTCCCGGTGGGCCGGTAGTGTCTGTTTCGAGGCCGCGAGGGCCGGTCTGATAATAGTTATAGGCTACATTGCAAGTTCTTAGCCACACCATCCGCTGCCAGGCCGCTGCCCGCTGGTCAGCCTCTGCTCAACGTACGGCGGGCCGCAGCAGCCTCTTATTTCAACAGCCTATGGAAAGCCAAAAAAGAAAAGGGAAAGGTGGCGCTGAGATGGTCAGACTCAAAAGAAAAAAAAGGGATCGTATTGCTATGCTATGTGTTGTTCATTCAGTCACCATCCGAACATTCATCTCTCCTCTTCTCAACAAGATTCCGAATTATATTCTCGTAATTATCCAGCGTTGACATGACTGCCCCGAGTCGTCTTGAATGCCTGCCTAAACCCATCCAGACACACCCACGATAACAGCCAACCAATCGTTGGTAACTAGGTGGAACGAGGGAGAGAATATCATTGCAGTATTGAATAATTGGAGCCCAGACGCAATTTTGTAATTTTCTAAATTTCTGATCCTCTGAATAAAAACAGAAAATTGGAAAAATTAAAGATCCAATTTTTTAATTTGCCAAGAAAAAAATAAAAAATTGGATATTTGAACCCATTTTTCTGTTTTTTTGTGTTTAGAAAATTGAACTGATAAGCGTTACATGGACCGGAATGAGTCCTTACCCCAAGTGAAGGAGTTTAAATACCTTGGGGTCTTGTTCGCGAGTGAAGGGACAATGGAACGGGAGATTGGTCGGAGAATCGGCGCAGCAGGGGCGGTATTACATTCAGTTTATCGCACCGTTGTGACGAAAAGAGAGCTGAGCCAGAAGGCAAAGCTCTCGATCTACCGGTCAGTTTTCGTTCCTACCCTCACCTATGGTCATGAAGGCTGGGTCATGACCGAAAGAACGAGATCCAGGGTACAAGCGGCTGAAATGGGTTTCCTCAGGAGGGTGGCTGGCGTCTCCCTTAGAGATAGGGTGAGAAGCTCAGTCATCCGTGAGGAGCTCGGAGTAGAGCCGCTGCTCCTTCACGTCGAAAGGAGCCAGTTGAGGTGGTTCGGGCATCTGGAAAGGATGCCCCCTGGGCGCCTCCCTAGGGAGGTGTTCCAGGCACATCCAGCTGGGAGGAGACCTCGAGGAAGACCCAGGACTAGGTGGAGGGATTACATCTCCTACCTGGCCTGCGAACGCCTCGGGATCCCCCAGTCAGAGCTGGTTAATGTGGCTCGGGAAAGGGAAGTTTGGGGTCCTCTGCTGGAGCTGCTCCCCCTGCGACCCGACACCGGATAAGCGGACGAAGATGAATGGATGGATGGATGGTATTATGTCTTGTTGTGTCATGTTTTACTTCCTGTTTTTTGGTTTTCCCGCTCTTGTGATTGCCTGATGTTTTTTCCCAGCCCTTGTGTCACCTGCCTCTTGTTACCTCGTTACCCTCTGTTATTTAGTCTTTGTGTTCCCCTTGTCCTGTGTCAGATCATTGTATACCTGTGTGTTCGCCTTCCTTGTCTACTTAGTGTTCCTGGTTTCTGTGTTCTGCTTCTCTCATTTTTGGATTTTGTTTTGGATACCTTTTGCCTGCCTTTTTCCTGGACTCCTTTTGTTTGTATGTTTTTTCCCCTTTGGATTTATTAAATTCCTCTATATTACTCCTCCGCCTACCATCTCAGCCTTTGGGTCCGCCATTTTCCTGCAAATGTAACACAGTCACGTCATGCAAAGGCTCTGGTATACCTGGCAGACCTGACCACCTTCTGATAGTAAGGTATGTGGGGGGGCAGGTTGCCATCCCTGGCTGCTTCTTTGGCCCCACCCTTGTTTCACCGGTGTCACAACAGATGATATGAACGGTGAAGGCTGTTTACACTCCAGGAAACAAACCAAGCCAGAGAGGTTTAAAGCTGGCCACCTGTTTTGTATCATCCTCCTAATTTGATGAAGGGCCGGTGGTGGCAGATACTCCAGCAGCTAATGGCCGGGCTCTAATCATGCTCTTCTTTGATCTTTGCTGCCCACTATCATCTCTGCAAGTCCTGAATTAAGCAAACAACCCCCTGTCTATTTTTATGACCACAGACAGCAGACCAGACTGTGAGTGTCGTCATGGCAACAAAGTTCCGTGTACAGCTGCTTTTAGAAATCGAAATGGGCAACCTGGAACACATTGCCTGTCTGGAGCTGGCAGGCGAGAGCATTGACAGGCGTGTGTGTGTGTGTGTGTGTGTGTGTGTGTGTGTGTGTGTGTGTGTGTGTGTGTGTGTGTGTGTGTGTGTGTGTGTGTGTGTGTGTGTGTGTGTGTGTGTGTGTTTTATGCCCCAGCTCTTTCTTTTTCAATCATAGTTCTTGATTGATTGAGTAATTACAATTTCATCCTTTTTTTTCTCTCCAGTTTGCTAGATCGATTTGAAGCATGCGTCTAATACTGTCTGCCACTCAGTGTAGATTTGTAATCTATTATTAATGACCAGCTTAATTGCACCATTGAGTAGTGTGATGTGATCAAAGGGCAAAGCATCAATCAGGATTTATTATGTTGCACTGAACATCAGCATGTTGCAGCCTCATAACCTTTTAGCTCGAGGCTGGTGCACAACGAAAGGGAGTAACTGTAGCTCAGACATTTATTCAAGGGTGGGACTCACTGATTCAATCTATTCAGGGGAAAAGAAGACAGACATGTCCTCCTGTGGAAAGCTTCACTAACACTATTGTGCATGGTTCCTTTGCAAAGTTATCCACAAGATGGCAGCATCTCTCTTTTTGTGAAAAAGTCAAAAGGGGAACAGTGACGGAAGAAGGGATCAGATATTTTATTTAAGTAAAAGAAATACCAATACCACAAAGTACAAATACTCTATTGCAAGTCTTGCATTTAAAATCCTACTTCAGTAAAATTACAAAAGTACCATTAATGCTGGTTCTACAGAAAAATGGCACTTATTATTGTATTTCATTAGCAGCTAGTTTGAATTACTTAAGATGCAGTTGGGTAGTTTATTCTTGTGGTTCCCAACATAGAGGTTGAGTCCCTCCAAATTTGTTATGGTTATATATATATATATATATATATATATATATATATATATATATATATATATATATATATATATATATCTGTATCTGTATTGCGATGCTCATTCATATAACATTCGGTCTATGGAACAGAATTCTGTTGATTCATTAGTTGAGGTGTTGATAGCCTGGATCAACGACAGTTCATTTCCAGGATAATCGTCAAATCGATGTGTGTTGCCATTCTCAAACTCCGTTCTCTTCGGGAAACAACAACAAACTTCGAGCTAGCAAGCTACACGCTGAAAATGGCGAGTTGTGAAGAAAATTTGGATGGTGCAAAAGGCAGGCCTGCTTGGTTCTTTCAGGGAATGATTGAAGATTTACAAAGGATATGTTTGCGTCATTTCCTCTCTAACTGGGACGTTTTGGGACCGATTGCTGTGGACAAAGTACACACGGCGATACACTGGTAAGAGCAAATGAGGTTTAACCATGAATCAAGCTAATTTAAATAGCTCATGTTACTGTATTGTGTGAATAGTTAACTTCATTTAATATTGTATATGGCGTTGTCTTTTGCGGGGTGCAAATGTTCCACCTAAGCAAGTTCCTTTCTGAGACTATTTAGCAGAGCCACCGTCGCTGCCTCCAGAGCTTAGCGCCGCCCAAGACAGTTGTGATTGTTTTTTTTTAAAATGCAAACCTCCCTATGCCTGAGCATTTTTTTCCTATCCCAGAATGAATGTGTGGTGTAGCCACAATGCTGCGGAGGTCTGGCAATGCGAGACTAAGGTGTTGGTAGTCTTAATTTGCCAATTTGGCTAGTCCACACAGCATTCCGGGATGGGAGAAAAACGTGCTCTGGTTTATTGGCGTTTCTTTAAACCAAATAGCCTCAGGAAGGAACTTGTTTTGGTGGACCACGTGCTCGTTCAACAGTTGTTTTAGTCATGTAACAGAAAACTCAGATTGGACAGATAGTCTAATGTCGGTTGCTTGCACTGTCCATGGCATAATTGTGCGAAATGTTAAATTCAGAGGTGTGTTTACGTAGGCACTGGGCAGTCTTTGGACCTTACATCTGTATCTATTATGCTGAATATCTCGCCTTGTGTTTAACACAGAATGACATTGTAACTGTCGTGGAGTGGGTACTGTATATGTGCGCATGTGTGTACGTGTTGCAAAAGGAATGAAACTGTGGCAACCAGCACATGCGTGGGAAACCTTAAATTTCAGTGCTCCCTCGCTGAAAAGTTGAGCAATCACCTTAGCACCAGCAAAAACAAAAATCTCTGGCGCAAACATTTAAATGACACCAACTGAGAGGTTTAGAGTGGAAATGTCTTTTTAGTGGAACTGCTAACAACTCAAGACTGTTTTTTTGTAAGTAAATAAATCAACCATAAATCCTGGGCAGCACTAAGCTCCGGACAGAGGGACGGTGTCTCTGCAAAAAAGCCTCGGGAAGGAACTTGTTTTGGTGGAACATGTGTACGTTCAAAAGTTGTTTTAGTCGTGCAACAGAAAACTCAGATTGGACAGATAGTCTAGCTAGCTGTCTGGATTTACCCTGCAGAGATCTGAGGAGCAGTTAACCAGAGTCCTCAGAAATCCACCGGAGTTTAGAACGGCAACACAAACAAAAATGGAACGTAACGGACATCCGGATGAAATCAGTGACATCTGACGGAATCTCCGGCGGCACCCGAACAATCCAAGAAACGAAACGTTGTCGATATAGACTATTCTCAGGTGAATACCAACAGGAAGGAAATAAGGGACATATACAGTATAAAACAAAAGACATTTTTAAACATGATTAGACATGCAAGTATAATTCAAATGATTATTGCACAAACTTCTAATTAATACATCACAATAGTCTAGATACTCACTTCATTTAGTTGATAAGGTGGATGCCACAGGTTGGCGAGACACTAGGGGGCAACCAGAGTCATTAAAAGACAATGATCGAGAGTGTGTCTAATATTCATAACCATCCAAAACTGTGTGTTTGAATATCACAAATATATATATATATATATATATATATACATACACACACACACACACACAGAGGTTAAACTCCCTGCTACACCTCGTATGCTCAAACCGTTATGAAACTCCAAAAACGAAAATTCAAATAGACTTTGTTTGAGATTTAGGAGGGGTGATTCTCATAAAACGAGGAAAAGTCATTAAGTCCTGAGCTGATAAAACAATGTTTAGTATGTTTTTGGAGCTCTTAAAAAGGGCCTGGGGTCTCCTAACAACATTCCTGGTAAAATATCTCAATACAAATTATATTTCAATAAAAAGTCATTAATGAAGAATCATTATTCTTGAAAATGTGTTCTTTTTAAATAGCCTAAAACATTCAGAGATGGAACTGTGAAACAAACTGTGATTATGAATGTGGGTGCATCTACATGCATATGTGTGTGTGTGTGTGTGTGTGTGTGTGTGTGTGTGTGTGTGTGTGTGTGTGTGTGTGTGTGAGTGAGTGAGAGTGAGTGAGTGAGTGAGTATCTCATGTTATCTCATGCATTTGCCTTAGCACCAGGCTTCAGACACCAAACACCCGTTAAAGGCAACGTTCTTTATTACCCTTTCGTACTGATTGAGAGAAAACTTAGCAGCCCAGTGCCAGGTCGTATAAAAGCACAGACGAATGGGTGAAGCAACATAAATCCTTTAGTCCCTTAAACCAGTAAAAAGCTTTAATACACCCGAGGCGCCAAATCACTTGACCTGCGTTAGCCCTGCCGTTTAGGGGCTTTCTGGCTGACTGAGCAGTGTGGAGCCAGCCCTTCTTCTCCCATTCTCCGGCTGTCAGTCCAGGTAAAAGTCAAGGCCTTATTAGTGACACACTTGCTCTGCCTGGCTTCATGGCATCTTCTGTGTTTAGCCATGTTTTTCTGCATCCATTTTGTTAACCTATGTAGCCTTTAACCAAATCCTTCCTTTTAATTTTTGTCTTTTTATGCCAAGAATTTGCAGTGAAAAAGAAAATTTTCCAGTGGTGGATCTCGGTGTTTGTGTTGTTGGCCACATAATTTTGGAAAGTTAACAGCTTACTGTGAACACAAACCAACTTTTGGGAACATCCACAGAGCATCGGTGAGTCATGTAACTACCAGGAATTGTGAAATGGTTTGAGGTGTGAGGTGTATCCAAGCCGGATTTCAATGAGGTATGCATTATGTACACACATCAAGTACGCACAGTACACAGGTGTGTCTTGTTTTAATTTGTTGCATACAGGGGCTTCTTGAGAGAAATATTTTTTTCATCATGATATCTAAAATTGGCCCGTGCCCTATAATGAAAACTGTCTCTCAACTTGAATGCTCATTTCTGGCTCTGCCCTGACAGCCGACATGCACTTGCCTAGGTTTCTGAGCAGAGGAGTGCCTGAGGGGCTGTGGACAGCTGCTCAGAGGGGTAAAAAAATCTCGACAAAAGCAGCATTTATCCATGGTGGGCGCTTCAATGGGCGCTTGACCGCTGGAAATAAAGACGCAGTATGTGAGAGAATATCCAAGGAAATGCCGTCACACAGTCAGTTGTCCCTACAGGAGCACACAGCTGGTAGCCATACTGCTTCTCGGTCTAGACGCTGCTCTCCACACACACACACACACACACACACACACACACACACACACACACACACACACACACACACACACACACACACACACACACACACACACACACACACACACACACAGCATTATATTGAGTAGTTTAAAGGAACACGCCGACTTATTGGGACATTAGCTTATTCACCATAACCCTGACAGTTAGATAAGTCGATACATATACTACATATACGGATTTTTCCAGACGTCAATGGGAGAAATGAATGGGAAATTTACTTCCGGAACCCAAGGTTTCTCGGAGTGTGGGCAGGACTGTTGAGCTCTATTGTCGGTAAACTTTTTTTTTCTTTTTACTTTATTGACAAATTGTCAAGTTTCCAACTGACTGAAGATATGTTATTGTTACATTATGTTGTTAATAAATGTTTTAAATTTGACAATGTAATGTGGTACATTGTGAACAAAGGTCAGATATTATATTACATACAAGTCTAGTCTAAAAATGGCATAGCAACCTGTGCTTTAAAAAAGAAGAAGTAAAAATCGAGAATCGAATCGTGACCTTAGAATCGAAAATGTAATCGAATCGAGGATTTGGAGAATCGTGACACCCCTAATAATGAATGCAAAATAAACTTTATTTTTGCTCAGAATGTGGACTGTGGATGGCCAGTATGAAGAGGAGGAATTATTACAGCAAGCGCAAACTGTTTCAATGTACATATGGATATGGGCATACATGAGTTTTTGGTTCAAGACTGACTTGAAAATTTGTGAACCTCTCCTTTAACATGTATGGGAGATAGTGTGCTAAATGTCTATTTTTGATCAGGTGTCTTGTCAGGAGTACTTGGAGTGCTATTGAATGCAACACGGTTGCACACAGTCATGTCCCACGTAAAAATCAGATTACATTGCCAACCACTCCTCAAGCGCCACATGCGTCTCGAGCTTGTCCACATGACATGTTTCAGCATTGTTCTTGTTGCCGTTTCTGCCTCTGGAGCTGAGTGGGGAAACATAGCAGGGGGCAGGCTCGTGCATACCATTATCTCACAAAGCACTCATTATAGGAGTATCTCCCATATCCTCTATACCAGCAAAACATGTCACCTCATGCTCTCCGCCTCATTCTGAACACCGCAGCACTCAAACCCAACACCTCTCTGGCACAGGGCTCCACTCTGACTCACTTGAGTGAAATGCCTCAAACATTACGGTTGCCAAATTATGAAGTTAACAGAAATGTATGCATGGGGCTCGGCCTCCTCTTCCTGTGAGCATGGGGAGGGGGGGCTTGTCGCGGCCAGTTGCAACCCACCTGTAAGCCCCCTTTTCATCAAAATAAAAACTGTAATATTTTGCCACCATACATCACGGGCACATACATTTTTTTCACTGTCAACACCAGAGCAATAAAAACGAGGTAACAGTCTGCAGACGAGAACATTCATTTACAGTTTATAATTGCTCAAGTTCATTATGTGGGCTGTGCGCAGCATGCTTCAACACTGATTAGAGTAGTTATCTTTGTGAAAATCACCACATTATCCATCTTTACTTTTAGCCGAATGATCCGAGTGCATGTAAACGGAGCATACTTCTTTAATAAAGGTAATTACATGTTAAGTGGCTCCATGTCTGGATTAGTGAAAGTATGAATGCATCCTACCCTGCGATTTATCCATAGTTGTTATTACCGCACGGCTCTTATAAAGCAAAAAAAATTTAAAACTCCACTACATCAACCATGACATCGATTGCTTCATGTTAAGGTTAAAAGCTGTGATCGCACTGATAAGCAGCTACAATTAGCTACAGTATGGCGTGGCAGGATGGAAACAATTTATCAGTTCCTGGGTCTCGGTTAAATGAAATCAACTGTAGGAAGCCAATTAGGTATTTGTTTATCAGGCAGTCATCTTGACGGATGTCCTGAGAGAATCTTATGTGAAAACCAGTGTCACCATCAGAGCATCCCAGCAGATTGGAGCAAGGCTCGGGAGAGATGGGCTTGTTGTCAGCAGCTGGTTCAGTCCGTCGAACGGTGTGGAAAAGCTCTGTCATGGCCTACCTAATGGTGATTGTTTGGAGTGGGGAGAGCCCACCGTCTTGTCTGCATGCTGGCATCTGAAGGGGTTCAGAGTGGAGAAAAAAAAGGGGGGGGGGGCTGTTATAGGAGAGATATTTCTCTTGAATTTCAATTTTTTTTAAAGATTTCTTTAGCTTAAAAAAAACGTTTATTCTTTGTGACAAGACATAAGGGTTTAATATTTGAAACAGGGGCAAGGAAGGGACTGTATGAACATTATCCTGACCGTCCTCACCCAGAAAACAACTGTACTGTATAGGGTTATTGTGCAAACAGCTTATAACTACCCATATTTTTACGTTTGCTGGTAGGCAGTGACGCGCAGTGACGGAACTTCTAGGGAAGACCGTCCCTTCAATAGCATTCACACACTACTATTGGCCAGGCGTCCATGCTTACGCAAGGTAACGTAAACCAATTTGTTCAGGTCCTATCCCCTGACCAATCGGCTATCCTAACCATAACCACTCGAGGTCAATGCCTAACCCCAACCAATTGAGCTGCTTCATAGGGCAGGACTTGTTAAGTGGGATCCATAATAACCATAGACAGTTAAAGAAAAGGACAAAGTGACGCTGATGACGGAGACCAGTGAAGTCTATTAGAAGCACTTTTCCGGTGATAGCTGAGCGTTACTGCGCAGCTGCAAACTGAGCTTGCCGACGTAGATGTGACGTGAGTAAACTGTCTGAAAGTTGTAAGTCTTCTGGTAGCTGTGCCAAGAGAAATCTCAATCATTCCCAATCTTGCAGAGACGGAGAGCGTGGTACATGTAAGGAGATAACATAGGTACAGGCTAATTATTGCTAACTAAAATGCTAGTTAACATTAGTAATTCAACTTAAACAGCTAATGTAAGTCCAAATTGCCTGCGAGCTTCTCCTGTACTGTACGGTAATTCCTCTACTATGCGACAGTAAGTCGTGTGGTTATGACACAATCGTTAGCCTATTTTTACAAAAACGTCTGCTACGGAGCCATAACGTGATATACAAGGTAATGGAGCCTTTTATACATTATTGTGTTTCTTTAGAAACAAACAATGGACAAATAAAGTCTTTAAACGCTTCTGATGTAAAGTTATTGGCTGTCAAAGTGACGCCAAAATGAATGGCAGTCAATGGAATGCTAACGGGGGGTGATGTCTTGTTAGCATCAAAATGGCGCCATGGCGGCTTCGCTCTGTGGAGGCAGGCTTACCCCCTCGATAATAACGCGGCAGTGACCTCTTCAAATGAGGAAGTGAGGTGACAAGGTAAAACCGACTTTTACGAACCGTGATGCAGTTACGTCTTCATTTTAGTAGTTCTACGTGACTAATTTTAAGCCAGTCCACAAGTATTTCCTAACCCTAAGTATTTTTGTTGCCTAAGTTTAAGTAGTTCTTTTTCACAATGTAAAAGGACAAATCCGGCGCAAAATGAACCTAGGTGTTAATAACATGTGTACCGAGTCAAACGTTCTCTGGGATTTGTTTTCATGCTAATCAAATATGACCAGTAGCGCAAATCGCTAATTAGCTTATGAAGCTAGTAGTCGGGGCAGAGGGTAAAGTAAAAAGAAATCGCTATTTCTACACCACTAACAAGGCTCAAAATAGCACCACACTTCCATGGTCGCATAATGAGGGTCCCTACATGTAAATAGAAATAGTGATTTCTTTTTACGTTACCCGTGCCCCGACGACTAGCGTTATAAGCTAATTAGTGGTTTGCGCTAATGAAAACATATCCCAGAGAACGGCCGACTCGGTACACGTGTTATTAATCCCTAGGTTCATTTTGTGCCGGATTTGTCCTTTAACTACATGTTTTAAACTTTAAAACGGTGGTCGTTACGTCACGTGTTACGGTCACATGTTTAAAACGGCTACCGTGCAGCAGTAAATAGAACGGTCATAGATGTCGTTTTAGAAGTCATTGGAAATCCACCTACGCTGTCGTTAAGGCGTGAGGACGTGTTGGCGTTATCAGGGTGGAGGTAAGGTGGGGGTTGGATATCTGTAATTTCTTGTTTTTGCTTTGTCAAACTGTATTTTACTCTGCTTTTATTGCTGCCAATGTGTGTGTTCTGTCTGTCTTTTACTCTTACTGTAGCTCTTAAAATTTGTCTTATTCTCCTGCTTTTCTCCGAGCTCCCTTTAAAAGCCAATAAAGAGCAAGTTCCTGTTGTCGAAAAAATACAAACTCGTCTTCTCCCGACTTTTAGACCAACAACGTTGAAGTTTTAGAGGGAGAAGTTCATGTCGGTGTGTACTTTACTACTACTACTTTACATCATAATTAACGATTATGTTTTAAACTTGTTTCTTGATTTTAGACTGATTTTAGTCTCTTAACTTCACACCTGGCCAGGGACTACGGATGAAAACTAGGCCCCTTGGCTTATTGTGGCATATTTACAGTAATGTTTCTTGTAATTGCGCTGTCCCTGAGAAAAATAACTGAATAATAACAAAAGAAAAGGGAAATGGTTATGAATACTAATAACAACTCTGGGGAGTTTCAGCATCACCTCCACACCCAGACAAGTTTCATACAGTCCCTAAGATAGCAGGAAAGGTGAGGAAAGAGGAAAGAGTGGGAGACAGGGAGAAAGAGAGGGAGAAAAAAGTGTTGGGAAGAGAGAGAGAGAGAGAGAGAGAGAGAGAGAGAGAGAGAGAGAGAGAGAGATGGCGTCTCAGACAGACTGTCTGGCTGCACTGGGATCTCCAGCACTCAGCGTCATATGATTCTGGGGTCAAAGGTTATCCCCACTGATGAATATCGGGCTGAGCCTCGTCTCCTTCACAAAAGAAAGGGAGTTGTTTCACTCCCTGGGTCTGGAAAGTTTATTTCAGGAATCCATCCTGCCAGCACGAGACTGTAAACCTGTCTCAGGGCAAAAGAGTTACGTCCACAAATATTACTTCTTTTTTTTCTTCTTTTTTTTAACGTTTTTTTATTGGCCTGCCAAAACATCTAGAGATGCTCTTTCTCATCGCACATAATCACATAGCAGTGGGAGACAGAAGGTACATACACTGAGTGTGTATATTTACAAGTGAAACATACATCCCTGGGATTTGGACAGGATTTGGAAGATTACAGTTTGCAGACTGTGAACTGTGTGAAAGTACACTGGTGTTTTGTGTTTATCCTTTCGTACTGAGCGCCTCATCCCACAAGCCATCTCATTATTTCCTTGCGTCTTAAGGTGGTATTACACCAGCTCTTTAGACAACAGTCCCAGCAAAGGTGAAAAGAAAGACTCAATACATATCTGATCATTTCCCGGTTAGAATATACAAGTTTTTTTTTTGGTCCTTACGGTTTTTCTGTGTATCTTCAACTTTCCCCGCAAATGTGTAAACTTTATAATGAATAATCACAAGGCATTTCAAATAACACTGTCAGCGGGATTTCTACTAAAAGCTTCTGGGAGATTATAGCTGCCCAGCAGTGACAAGTGTGATATATGAGATCACACATGTGAACAAATAGATGGCAGACGCCTGGGCATTTATGAGCCTACTGGATCAGTCCTCACCAGGATATACACAAGGGTTTGACAGTCTTGATTTGAGTAATCCTCCCCCTGCAGAGTGAGAAAGGGCCGGTCTGACACTGACAGAGGTGTTTTGGAGAGGGAGGAGTGCATGGGTAGATGTCTTAAAAGCCTGCAAGGGCAGAAACGACATCATCACCCAAGAGTGGATTCACCAAAACTGAAGGCAAATGGATGGCACTGTGGTGGATGTAAGCGAGGCACGGTGTGGCCACGTTTAAGGTTTATACAGTTCATTAATAGCCTGGGAAAACCCTGACGGACTTCCGGCAAATTTGAGATTTACTCTGCAACTCCGTCTGGCCAAGAGCCCATTCAAGCCCATTTCCAATTTCTCCAAAATCGAGGCACCAATCACAACCGTTGAGGCGGGCTTTACACGATGACGACAGCACAGTGACAGCAAGCAGCTTTTCGTTCGTTCGTTGCTGCTACGTCACCCGGATCGTCTGATTGGTTGAAGGACTATCCAATTGCGCCCAGAGGCATTTGAGCGGCATCCGTTGGTGACGCCACTTTGGAAATGGGCTATGAATGAACCTTCTCCAGACCCACCCTCAGTTACAACTGAGAAGGGTCTGGTGTCAACCAGGCTAGTTCATTAACACCGTGGTTCCCAATGTGGGATCCTTGAGGGGGTTCCAGGTAGAGATGTTCCAATACCGCCTAAAACGCTGGTATCGGTATTGGAAAGTACTGGAGTTTATGCACCGATCCGATAACACATAATTTATCCCTGGAGAAAATCTACTTTAAAAGTAGTTTATTTATGTTCTTTTTCTGTTATGAGTGACGGTCAAACTGGATGATAAAAGAAAGTTCTACGGCATTCATTGTTTGTGTTCATGTTTCACAAAAAGTTTAACCCTGTTGTCCTCGGGTCAAATTTGACCTGTTTTCAAAGTTTTTTTAACCAAATTGCACAAAAATAACATGGATGCACATTGTATGGTATGGAACCCATACAATATTCTTTGCCGGTAAAATGTATGATTACTTCTATTGAATTGTGGGTGTTTTATTCAATTTTATAGCATTTGGTTTCAAAACAGTATCCTGACTAAACTTTGACATATACTGTACCAGTCTGTAATTCACTCAACATCCTTTGATCTTAAAGGAACACGCCGACTTATTGGGACATTAGCTTATTCACCATAACCCCAAGAGTTAGACAAGTCGATACATACCCTTCTCATCTCCGTGCGTGTCGTAACTCTGTCTGACGGCTCCACCGTTAGCTTAGCCTAGCACAAATCCTGGAGGTAACTGGCTCCAACTAGCCTACTGCTCCGAATAAGTGACAAAATAACGGCAACATGTTCCTATTTACATGTTGTGATTTGTATAGTCACAGCGTGTACAAATAACAATGTCACATGAGACACAGCCATCTTCTAACCGTGGCTCTGTACGGTTAGAAGATCTAACCGTAGCTCTGCTCAGAGCTGCAGCATATCACTCCGCCCAAGTAGCACTGCTTCCCTTTCTGAGAATATAGTTCCCAGTTTATATACAGTTAAAAGATGGCTGTGTCTCAAGTGACGTTGTTATTTGTACACGCTGTGCAGCGCTGTGGGGGAAGGTCTGGCCATGCAAGACTAAAACATCTAAAAGCTAAACTCCTATCAGATGAGGGAACCTGGAACGAAGTATAGTCAAATGGGGTTTCGCAGTCTGATTGGTTTCAATTTAGGGGTCCTTCATATTAAAAAGTTTGGGAACCATTGCATTAACACACTAAAAAAACAATAGGAGCGAATCTCTTGTTTTGTTCACACGCTGCTTCCCGACAATCACAGAAATTAGACAGTGCACATTTTTGCTGCTTTCATATGTTTTTTTGAGTTATAATTTCCTCTCTTTATGAAGCTTGTGCCTCAGCAAGTTTATATTTAATGACTTTATTTTTTAAACTAATTACCTACGTAGAATGAGTGTCAGGCTCGGTTTGAGAGCTGTTACACCCAGTACAGTGGAATGTAACAATGCACATTTACTCGAGTATTTGAGTATTTGTACTTTACTTAAGTGTTTTCTTGCTGTGCCACTTTCTACTTCTACTACTACATTTCAGAGGGAAATATTATAATTTCTACTCAACTACAATTATTTGACAGCTTTCGTTATTAGTTACTTTCAAAATTAAGATTCTTTGCATATAAAACATATAAAGAATATATGGTCAATTTACTTAAGTAATGCTGAATTTAATTAACATGACATTTTTTACGTGTAAATAAATAATTGTTTTATCTACTCACAGATGAGCTCTGCACTCAGAGCAGACTGACCAGACATTGTTTATGAATGTAGTAAATAATAGCGGTAGATTCTCTATATTACCTAAATTGGATTTACTGCCATTTAATAGAAGACACCGATTTCTGTTTTGATACATTTTAAAAATGAATGAAACCAAAGAAAAGCAGATCTAGACAGGTGATTAAAATAAAGTTTATTGTTAAGAAGATAATGTCGATTAGATCAAGTGCTTTAGTTAGAGCAAGAAATATAGCACCTGTCAATTTTGTAGTTGTGGAGTAATTGGTCCAAACCTTAAGTTTTTTCCTTAAGTAGTGATGCCAATCATACTGCCTGCTTCATCACTCTGGGGCCCCAGACCTTTATCACTGCTGGGCCTTATCTTATCCACACCATCAACTCTCAGACGTGAGCTACTGGCCCAGGACATGACCAGATCTGCTGGTTTTATTCCCAGCAGCCCCCACGCCTGTGTCGCCTCACCTGCACCGGCCCGCTCTATCCTCTGCTATCACTCGGGGGAAAGATAATGAGGGATATTTGCCTTTATTAGTGTCAATAGTGCTATTTAAGGCCTAATTATCTGTCATATGGAGAGCCATGTATTACGCTGGATGTCTGACATGTTCTTCACCAGACAACCTGGAAAAGAGAGGGGAGAGGCGCGCGCACGCACACACACACACACGCGCACACACACACACACACACACACACACACACACACACACACACACACACACAAATACAAACGTATATATAAGAATAACAACTGACCTTGGTGCTGCTGTATCATAAGGAAGACTGAGAATATACTGATGTAACTGGAGGCTTGAAGAATTGCAAGTTTAAACTGATACATGAGGCAAGAAAGATGCTACATGGTTAAAGGTACAGGTGCATGCAGGTGTTCTGGAAACACCTGGTAGTAGTCCGTTGCTGCAGCAGCGCTGGCTGCAGCTCATGGATGAAGGCACTTGAGGTTGCAAAAATCTGACTTCTTCTCGGACTCACAACTCAGTCAAATCTGAACACACATACATGATATACATATCTTTAAAGTAAGTGTGACTTACTCTTTCTGATGATATCATTATCTGGGATGTCTGTCTGTGAACTCTCCCTCCATGCTCCTTATGAGTCCAGAACTTGCCTGAAAATCACCACGTTTTTTTTAAATTCCCCTCCGTATCACAGTAATCCAGTGGTAGTTGACTGTAAGTCCATGGGTATATTGCAAACAGTAACTCCTAATAGCTAATTCGGCATACTTTCAATGGTGCCAATTTGCCAAAAATGTAAACAAATACAGGTGAAAGAAATGGGGCTCAAGTTGTAGCCCACATTGTCCCACTGAGTACATAACAGCAATTATGCTTCCTGATCACATCCCCTAAAGCATTATGGGAACTGTAGTTCTAAAGCTCAGAGCATGATTTTACCCCAAATAGAAGTTAGGTGACAGGTTGTGTCTAAATTGTTTCTCCTTTTTTTTGTCAGTGTCAAGACTTTGAAAATCCCTGGTTCAATCAGAGCCAAAATCCAAGAATAAAAGCGGTGAGTGAGTGGGACAGAGCTAGGCTAGATTTTAGTCTTCATGCTAGGCTAATCTAAGCTGTAGTCTCATATCAAACACAGGTATTAGAGTGGTATCAATCTTCTCATCTGACTGTCGGCAAAAAACAAATCACATTTCATCATCAGATTTCCCAACATGTCAAACTATTACATTAACACGCACATATACAAAAAATATAAAGAGGCATGCAAGAAGTCAGACAAAACAGGTTCCAAATGAGCACAATAGGTCTCGGGTCTGCGTGTGCAATTGTCCCTAATTATGACAATGATTCAAGGGAGCTCCACATTCCAGTGCCTCTTATGGTTTTGCTGCTATGTATCTTGGAGCCTGTGGGGCCATTAACACGATACCAATCTCACCAATGGCTCCAGTTTGGGCCTCCCATGGGCTCCTGAATGCAACCTGTCCAGCTCTAGGAGATCCAAACATCCACCCTAACCCTCCCTCCCCTCTACACTCACACACTTTTCTCCTCAAGGAGGTGGGCATCAGGACAAACAATCAATGCCAATGACAGATCCACGTCAGACAGAGCGTAATTATGGGAACAGCGTTCTGGGAGATACTGTGTCATTAAAACCCACCGTCTCCACTCCAACTGCACCAGACTCTTTCCTGCTGCCTGTCCATGATGTGAGGTGTGTGTGTGTGTGTGTGTGTGTGTGTGTGTGTGTGTGTGTGTGTGTGTGTGTGTGTGTGTGTGTGTGTGTGTGTGTGTGTGTGTGTGTGTGTGTGTGTGTGTGTGTGTGTGTGTGTGTGTCTGTGTGTCTGTGTGTCTGTGTGTGCATGCGCATGTGCGTGAATGTCAAGCTGAACCAGTGTTTCTAATGTGTCCCTTGCCCTCATATAACTTTTTGTGTAATTGCGCCAGAGGTTGCTGAGTGAACCTGTAAAGGTGCAGAGATGTAGACATGACAGAGACATGAGACAAAAAGCTTTTTAGGGGCCATGCATGACTGAGGGAAGCCTCAATTGCGCTTGACAGCCGCAATTTGAGAACTAAATTGCTGAAAATACTTACATAGCTGCTGTCTGATTTTGAAACCACCCAGACACCATTAATGCAAGATTATTCAGAGGAAGATATTTGCATGGGCTACAGAAAAGTGGACATGGCACTCAATTTGCCCAGGTATTTGATGACATGATCTGTGTTTGTTTCTCTTATTTTTCTGGGCAATAATTAAGCTGCTGAGCCCAACAACAAATCATGAGATGCCCAAACAAAACCCAAATAAATGTGAATTCAAATCTGTCTCCTCCAATTTAAAGCCAAGTGGCAAATCAATGAAATGACAGCTGAGCACAGAAATACAGCGTGAATCATTCACCAGTGGTGTAAATATAAAAAAATAGCAATACTCTGTTACTAGTAAAAGTCTTGCATTCAAAATACTACTTAAATGGCTATTGTAGCCTTCGAATTTCAAACTCTTTTTCAATGGCTGTGTTCATGATAAACTAACCTAAAGTGAAAGTGAAGCTAACCTGAGGTGCAAAAAAACAACCAAACCAATGACCTTAATGTGCCCATATTATGAAAAAAACACTTTTTCTGGGATTTGGAGTGTTACGTGTTGTGTCTCTGGTGCTTCCACACGCATGCAAACTTGGAAAAAAAACATCCATGTTGTTTTGAGTGAGATACAGGTTTCTGAATGATTCTTGCCTTCAGGCTCCGGGCGGCAAAATTACAAATCCCACTATGGCCACGCCAAGACCCGCCCTACGAAGCAGCTCGATTGGTTGGGGTTAGGCATTTCACCTCGAGTGGTTAAGGTTAGGATAGCGGATTGGTCAGGGGATAGGACCTGAACAAATGGGGTTACGTTACCTTGGACGCCTGGCCAATATTAGTGATTGAAGGGCGGGTCTTGGCATGGCCTTCCTATGTACTTCCACTCAATTTTCATTTTCCTTCAGTACGTCGTCTGGGTTTGCAGTATATTCGCGGGTTTTCTCCGGTCAAATCTTTACCGGTCCAATCAGCGAACAGAGAGAGTGGCTGAGAACGATGACGTTGAGGTCGTGCGCTAGTTTGAGTTGTAGTTCCGTAATAACGGCGGAGAAAGATGCGAGCGAAGCCATTCGTTCCGTTGTGGCAACGCTGCCAAATATCCAGAAGCAAGAACAATCTTTGCTGAGTTCTGTTGGTGGCCATGATGTTGTGCGATTGGTTATGGCAGATCCAGAGTGGCTCTGGGCAGATCCAATAGTTTTAAACTTCAACAGAGTACCCGCCTTCAAGGAAGTTAACACTTGTCAGTGGAGAGTGGCCAGACTCTCTGTACAAATGAAATGTACGAGAGTCTGGTAGGACCAGGCTAGATGCTACACCCTTCCACCAAATTTAATGAAAATCGGGCCAGTCGTTTTTCCGTAATCCTGCTGACATACAAACAGACACACAAATGAAAAACATGACCTCCTTTTGCTGGGGGTAAATATTGATTAAAGTGGCTTTAAAGAGCTAACTATAAAAGACAAAGCAAGTGACATGCTGAATGAGGATTTCCCACAAGCTGGAAACCCAAAAGCTGTTTTTAATAATGGTTTATAACAGATCTATAAAGCACTAGTAAATTACTTATTTCACATTAATAAGGTCATTAATTGCAGTGGATAAACCCAAATACACAAATACATATACTCTTAGTGTGAAAACAGCAATGAATCCAACTGCATGGCATTCATCTTTAATCTTCTTCTCCACTTGGGACGGTATCACAGCAACAGGTTTGTTTCGGGCCGCCTCAGTATCAGCAGGACTCGGACTGCTCGGCTCTGTTTGGAGTAACTTAGGCTGCTGTTAAAAAATCCAAGGCATGCTAAAAACATAATATACAGGAGCCTGGCATCTCTAAGAGAGAGTCTCGCTGTCTGTTCCTCTCTGCAGGTAGCCATGTTTGGAAGTGCTGACAAACAGAGAAGAAAGACAGAATGCATGGGGGTCTGGGCCGGTGGCTGGCTCCTCGCCAAAATGTCACGTCCTCCCTTATATTTGGGCTCCAACTATGGTCACTTCTCATAACCACATCGGATTGTGTGTTAGGAGTAAACTGCAGCACTTGCTCATATTATGCTTTTTGGCTTTTCCCTTTCCTTTATTGTGTTATATATCTTTTTTGTGCACGTTATAGGTTTACAAAGGGACTTACCATCTCCAACAGAAAACACTGTTCACAAACTGCTCCGAACAGCTCTGTTGTAGTCCAGCCTTTACTTCAGAGACAAACTTGCGTCACTTTGTAACACGTTATAAGGCTAGCTGCTAGCGTGGCACGCCCTCATACTCTGTTTCTGACTGGCTAGTAGTCCTTACCTAGGTACTGACCTGGTGCGACTCCCAACAAAGATGGAACAGAAGTGAGATGTCTCACTCTGTAGGTAAAACAGAGAGCTCAACACACAGGGTGAAAAGAGGAGCTGCAGCAATGTGCAGTTCAACAAAAATATGGTGTTTTTTGAAAATTAAACCATGTAAACCTATTCTGATATAACCTCTAAATACAATTATGAACCTGAAAATGAGCATAATATGAGCACTTTAATAATAAAGAGCAGTGCTTTGGATCAACTTCCCTGCTATATATTCATTTTGAGTTAGTAAATAAAGCATAAGATATTAAAAAAGTGTCACGTTTGGCTCTAGTCTCTCTTTGTATTAGGGAGGCCTGTACACAGGGGGATTTGCTCAAAGCCGTCACCCAATGAGTAAGTCACTAAGGTAGAGGAATCTCATAATTAAGGCCTCATTAAAACTACACAGCACAACTATGTTGGTTTACTGGGCAGACAGAAAGCTCACAGATACACAATGGGGCCATTCATGATACCTCACTTCTCTGAAGGAAAAGAGAAAAGGCAGTTGCTCTTAGCATTTGGGCAGATGTAATTGCAATCACTCAGCTTGTCTGATGCTGATAATGGGGCGATGGGAAATTCCTGTCAGAGTCGTGGCGCAGGGTGGTTTCGCAACCACTTTGGCAGGCTCTGTGTTCCACTGCAGGGCAGCGAATGCGTTACGGCATGCTCACATAGCTGTCATTAAACACATTTTGGAAAGAAAAGAAGAAAAAAAAAAACTAAGACAATCAAAACTCACAAGTGTGTGCCATTCTCCTGCTTGTCAAGCAATGAAAAGGCAAATGTTATGTAAACCTATATCGTCTGTCATCCCCGCACTGTTAAACGTGTTGAAAGACTTACAGCTTGTGAAAAAGTAAAATAAAAGGAAAAGTGAATATGCTTTAGCAATCCCACTCACCTAAAACACACCATACATTCTATTTTCAACATCTTTATTTTCATTTGTCATTTCCAAACATTTCTCTTGACTGGTAGTTTATGCGAAAGCGAAGCTGAGGGGAAATAAGAACACATGAACTGGTAAAATGCTTGGCAGTTTTTTAAAATAAAAATAAAGTAATGTTTGTTTTCCAAATTTAGACTTTTCAGGAAGCAGCCCATTCCTGTCTGAAACTGTGTGCTACAGTAGGTGGCTGAAATAGCACATGGGTGCAACGTTCTTGCGGTTGGTTCTTGGGTACAGTATGTGACACTTGGCATCCCAGCAATGCTTCCATGAGAAACCTCTATTATAAGGCATTCATGCAATGATGCTAACAAGCTCATTTTACTGGCTGGACAAGCATTTCTGCAATAAAGTCCTTATTATTGCTTTGTGAGACCACCCAAGAAACAATATAGTGATATTAAAGATGTTCTAATCATCTCCAAAGAGTAGCAATAAAGTCCAATTTACTAGACTGCTGTATGTTGTGATGGACAACAGCTATTCAGTTTTAATTAAACTGGAAACTTGAGAAATATAAAAAAAATCATGAAAAAAACGCCAGGGTCAAAGGTAAAAGTTGTTAGATTTAGTTTCCTGAATGACGTGCAGAGGGTCTCATTTCAAACACCAATGTGTTTTAGTAATATTTGACATGCAGTCACGAATTCACCTGGCAGTCTGCCAGTGTTTCTAAAAGGTATTTCAGGTATTTTGGGTATTTTACAATTCAACAGAGAGAGAACATTTTGTAAGAATTCAGAGGACGTTGTCATAAATAAATCTGAGATACTGAAAAAGAAAGAAAACATTTGTTTATCGGTGTTTTAAGGTGCCTAGAAGTCAATGGTCGTAGCGCTGCCTGGAAGGAGAAGTTGGGGTCTTAAAACACCATTGAGCAAGAAATTCTGATAGCAAGTTAATGAAATTTAGATACGTTACAGTTATTGCCTCCCCTGGGCTGCTAATAGTAAGATGTTTCCATGAATATGCATCGATATTACCATCATTATTATGTGCAGAGACCAAATGGCAACATTTAAAAAAATGTTTAATTTCAAATTACAGCATGGTATGGGTAATAAAAAAATAGCAAAAAGATATAATTTTATTTTTGCAATAATCTGTGGTTTCAAGAGTCCACGAGAGTGTCAATCAACAAGTGATTCATACGTTTCCTCTAACATAAATACCATATATCAAAGTTCAAGGCTTTTCAATGTTACTGGTGTATTAGTTATTATAAATTACAAACATGTACTGTATATGTCAAGAAAAGAATAAAATACAGTAAAAAATAAACAGATGATAAATGATAACACAAAATAGACTGTAAAAATAATCATTGGGTTAAAAAAAAGTTATTTTACAGCTGTCTTGGTCTAAAGGTGAATCTCGATTTGTCCGACATGAAAAAAAAAGACTAAAAGGCGTATTCACATTATCACGGTAAAATAGCTTTTGCACACGCCTCCATTATTGTATGTGTGGTGTGTTGTGACATCTCTGTGTGGATGTCCGTGGTGCACAGAGGGTAGACGCTAGATCGGATCCGCTAGACGTGTCCACGCCAAAGGACGTGCCTCATGGCCCACCTTATTCTGCCTCTGAGTGGCTTACCCTGGTATTCTTACCCTAAACCTAGTCTCGAAAAACGTGCTCTGGTTTATTGGCATTTCTTTAAACCAATCACAATTGCTGTGGGCGGCGCTAAGAGCCACGATGCCTCTGCAAAATAGCCTCGAGAAGGAACTTGTTTTGGTGTAACATGTACGTGTACGTTCAAAGGTTGTTTTTGTCGTGCAACAGAAAACTCAGATTGGACAGAGAGTCTAGCTAGCTGTCTGGATTTACCCTGCAGCGCAGTTAGCCATAGTCCTCATAAATCCACCAGAGTTTAGAACGCCAACACAAAGAAAGAGAAAGGTAAAGGACATCTGGCCGAAAAGAGTGACATCCGGCGGAATTTTCGGCAGAACAAGAGCAATCCCGGAAGTAGAACGTCGTGGATATAGACTAGCCTGACCCTAACCAATCCCCCACTCCCATAGCCTAAACCCAAATACGTTGACCATTCTAGCATTATCCTGATTTGGGATCTACCAGCACAGAGTGGAGCAGGGATGTGCAGGAAGTTGAAATTTGTTGAACTTTGACCACTGACCTTTGTGGGCACAACCAATCGCTGTTGACCATGCTTAAATTGAGAGACTACTTGTGTCTGAATTTCCATAAGTGCCTGGCTAAAATATATCAGCAATCAGCTGCAGCTAGCAGGTTTGTTATAAAACAGGCTTTTCTCATGAACCATTCGTACATATAGCTATGAAAAATAATGCTGTACACTGTAACACTGTAATCTGTGCGCATTGCATATATTTTTTGCTGTATGCACCACAGTGACTGCTGCTGTATAAGAATGATCTGGACCGAGTACGGACGAGGTCGGAGTGGATGAGGAGTTTGCTTCCCAGTGAAAATAGACAAAAAAGACTATGTACTATATCGTACGAACCCGTTCATGAGAATTAAAACACCATTTGAGTCTCTAAAATGTAGCAATCTACAGCTAGCGACACTGGCATTGTAGCTGAGGTGGTGCTGTTTGGTACAGCGCCACTGGGAGTCCCGGAGTGGTAAATACTGTGCTGAACCAACGGCGAATGCAAGACCCTTGTTTTTCCATTGTAATATGAATACGCCATGATAGTCTACAGCCAGGCTGGCGGCTCTATGAGGCTGTACTTAGTCACAACGGTTCTTAAATGCTAACATTAGAATGCTAACATGCTCACAATGGCAAAGCAAACATGCGGATGTTTAGCAGGTATAATGTTTACCATCTTAGTTTAGTGTCTTAGCATGCTAACATTGGTTACAATTCTTCCTGAGGGGGACATGAATGTCTGTACCAAATTTAATGGCAATCCATCCAATAGTTGTTGCGATATTTCGCTCAGAACCCCAAATGTCCACCTCATGGGCTCATAAGGCTACGAGAAAAGTTAGTGAACCACCATAGCTAGTAGGATTTATTCTCTCAGTACCAGAAATGTCTGTTTATGTTACAAAACAAGTTACTACATATGTGGGACAAGATCTTGTGAGGCCGTATTCTGTCTATTGAGCATGTTTCCATTGTCCAGTGTACTCACAGTCTATGTACCATATAACAAATATAAATGTGAGATTTAATCCATGATGAAAAATAACTATGTGTACATAATAGATCATGTAGACAAAAAACATTTCAGTATACATTAAACACACAAATACTACAAATAGTACTTTCTCGTGTTCCCTAGCTCTTCAGCATCTATCCAGAGAACATTAAAAACATTGATATTTGGTTTTCTGTAAAGGTCTTCAACAGCCACGAAAGAAAACAAACAAACATAAACTGTAACAGACATACTCACTGCTTAACTTTCGGGTTATTTTATTGGTGAAGCAACAGGCATCCCAAGTTCCTTAGGGAAGTGGCAGCAGTGCACTGTGAAAAACAAACTCAGTCCTTGACTTCTTTACACTGTCCTTTCACCATCTGACAAGCAGTCAAGTCCATGTCAGCCCCACTTCCTTCCTTCAAACCTCCCCTGTGGTTTGGTACTGTGTGATGGTGCTCATAAGCAGTCCATTGCAAAAACAAAAACAAAAAAAAAACACACAAGACGGAAACGGCAGCAGTGGATGGCTTGGATGCCGCCCTGTTCCTGTTATGAGACTATACACCGAGCAGCATGCCCATAAAATCGGAACCGTTTTGTACTGTGATGGAGGCCCCTGCTGCGTTATCCACAAATATGGAGGTGTACTGCCCAGCCTGCAGAGGAAAAACACACAATATTGATAAAGGAAAGATTTGCACAAACGCAGATATTTGACGTCTGTGTGTTTCTAAGTGGTCTGCTCACCTGTAGCTCCAGCAGCCCCTGGACGCTGACAGTGAATATCTTGCTGTTACTTTCTAATCCAACAATCATCTCCAGTGAGCTGCAATCACATTTAAAAAAAAAGGACATTTCAGAATAAATATTGTTTTCAACAATTCGTGTCAAATTTGCAATCTTCAAGACCTTTGTGAACCAAGTGCCAAAAGCCTTATGATAAAGGGATTGTTCGACATTTTGAGAACGCGCATCTGCTTTCTCACCGAACTTTCTCTTTAAAAAGACAGTTCACCTTAAAATTAAAAATACATATTTTCTCTCTTAGTTAAGTTAAGTTAAGTGTGATTTATGCTTCTGCGGAGGCTCCACGCAGAGCTTTCACCGTAGCCTACGTAAGTGGCCTGAAGTTTATACTTGTGCGTCGATCTCTTTAAGAGAAAGGCAGGGCCAGCATATGTGTGCGTGTGGGGTGTGTGTGGTAGACGGCGAGAATGAGAGGGTGACGGCGATTAGCTTCGGAGCGAGTACCAAAACTAGAGTCATAGTGGGAGAAACAAAGTGTCTCCCCGGTGGTAAATCTGTAGCAGGAAAAGTTAACTCTCTCCTTGATTTCATGTTGTTCATGGAGAAGGAGAACCAGGAAATGAGAAGGTGGAAATGCAACGCTACCAAGCCACGGCCAAGCAACATGAGTTGCCGAGACGTGTAGTTAAATTTATCAAAAGGTGCACTTCGGGCTACGGCGTCCGTGTCTCCACATACATATGAACGTAGCCACCGCGTAGATTTAACGCAGAAGCATAAATCACACTTCAGAGGGGCGAGAGGCTCGTCCTCTTCAGCTGAGCTGTAACTACAGCTAACAGATACTGCTAGCTCCCCTGAGCGGGGTCAGCCCTATGTTCCCACATTTCTAAGATTTTTCTTAAAATTAGGCAATATTTTAGGGTTAGGGTTACATTCCATCTGTAGCCCATTACTACTGGATAATAGGTTGGGTGTAATTGGCTACCAAATTGGGAGAAAGAGGGATAAAATCTGATACAAATTTATGAAAAGGAAATGTGGGAACATAAGGCCTAATTTTCAGTGGAAAAAAAATTCTTAGAAATGTGGGAAAATAGGGCTGTGGGAACATAGGCACGCTCCCTCCTGAACTAGCTAACGCTAGCCGACGAGCCTCTAGTCCATGAGTATGCTTCCTTCTGCGCAGTGATATGGTTGGCAGGTGTATCAGAAAGAAAAAAGTTACTACATGAAACTGCTCACAACCAGGTTTGTGCATTATCCTGAGTAACCAGGTCATGATTTTTGGAAAGAGACATTGCTGTTGAGTTTGATGTATGTATTTTTTTGGCGGTTTGAGCACCACAAGCCGAGTGCCACCTAGCTTCATTATATCCAAGAGAAGGCAGACATCTCTACAGCCGTTATCTCCAACACAACTCACACCAGAACAATCTAGATTGATAAATAGCACTACATATGTAAACTGTCCCTTTAACAACTCCTTGCCCTCAGAGTCTGCTAAGATGGTTGTAACATCGCTGCAGGCTTTAACCACACAGTGAGAGCACTGGCTCCTGTTAAGTGGAAAATGCTACATTTTTATGGCAAATCAATCATGTTTGTCTTCACTCCAACTGCCATCACAATGAGCCTCATTTCACATTCTCTGCATTTTCATGTGTGGGAGGGCGAGACTGGCTGGGGCTTTGGCTCGAAAAAAAAGCAAAAGCCAAGGACTCTGGGTTAGGCAACCCATCATAATAATATTATTTATACATTCCCCTCATTGTACCAAGCTAGAAGGGAGGCTGTGGAGCTCTGCGCAGTCTGGGGGAGACTTTAGGGAGCAATCATTTCTGCAATTTTCACTGACTTTATGTAAATAGAAATTTTGAAATATTGGAAGGAACTCAGAACCTTCCCCAACTGGATTTGTAATTTTTACGCCATGTAGAAACACTGTATCAGATGCTAACTTCATTATCTGTCTCCCACATCCCAAGCAAGGGCATTTCACTGCTGTGCTGCTGAATGTAACAGGCTGCCTGAAGTGTCAGAGGTGAGTCTATAAAGATTAGTTAGGCGACAGGGACGAGGGCTCTAAGTGTGAGGACATTTCCTTGCTCTGCTTTATACAGGAAATGCCAAACTGGTTCCACACAAACTGTAACAGACAAAACCTTTAACAGCTCATAAATACTGGTGACAGTTAAGGCCGCATTAAACACCAATAAAATATCACAAAATATCAAATTGTCAAAAACAAGAATGCAAAGTGTGGTTGTTGTAGTCATACTTCCTAAGATCAGTAATGGGGGAAGCAGTAGATCAGTCCGTAGGGACTTTGCTTGGGAAACGGAGGGTCGTCGGTTCAAGTCCTCGTATGGACCAAGTACTGAGTGTTCACCTCTGGGCACTGCTGAGGTCCCTTTGAGCAAGGCAACGAACCTCCCAACTGCACGGGACACGATCATTGGCAGCCCCCCACTTGCCTTAGTGCATGAATAGGTCCTGTTTGTGCATGTGTGTGTATTTCGGGCCAATGTGTAATAGAAACAGAGTAACATTTCTTCTAATTGGTGGTATGACTGACCAGCATGTAGCCATAACAAATGAAAACCACATTGATATAATCTATTGAGGTAACAAAGAAGTGTTAAGCTAGGTTTATGGTCGCGGTGGTGTTCCCGGCGCGAGGTGCGCAAGCCATAAAATGATATCGCCATGTCTGTCGTTTTTCAGCGCAAAGGCTCCACAGGTTGTTGTGGCGCACGGTCGTGCATCTCTGAAGTTTTTGTAACTCGGCGCATGCTGCACTTTCCGTTTCAACATGGTCTTCTGGGAAGACTGGCCGAGCAGATTTGCCTGTACAAACATCTGTATGATTCTTCATGTACAGACCACAGAAAGTCAGATGGCCTTAAAGAGAGAGAGAGAAGCATTTTGATGAAAAGTGTGGAAAAATATGACAGATCACTTTGTCAAATCTAAAAAAACGACCTCATGGTGAGTGTTCGTAGCATCGAGAGGCAGACAGTCATTTCCACTTGGAGATAGGCGTCAGTAACTTTATAATTACACAAATGTAATGTTTGGCGGTACGTTGATGTTTAAAATGAATGTGTTTACTACTGTAGCCATGCAGCCTGCTCTCCTTTACTTCCGCTCTCTTCTTCTGCTCTACTACTTCTTGATTATTCACAGATTATTTTGTTTGTATGCACCCTGGCGCTTCGGAGAATACTGCATTCTGCATGCTCGTCATGGTGCGTGCGCCATCTATGGAGGCCTGTGCCACGATGTCAAGTGAGAGTATGACCGAGGCTTTAGGTAGAGTATATCTGATTCAGGGTATGAGTTATCCAGCATATTTAGCAGTGAGGGTGTTTACATGCTCACTAGTATTCCAGTTATGATTGGGTTTTTGAAGTTTCCTGGTCATGTTTCAGAAACCTGGTTAAGGTTTTCCTGGATTTCAGAATATGCTACACTGAGTACTCCAATAGAAACCTGTGGCATGTAAACACCTCGTCCAGGGTTTCTGAACATTCTCTGTTGGTCCAGCCCAGAGAGGTTGATACTGTTAGATTCATGAATAACCAGGTTTCTCACGTTCCATGTAAACATCAAATCTGGAAGATCACTCAATGGTGAAGGATACCTACGTGTATCTGTGGCAGAGCGATTCAATGCAGATCAGCACCCGGACATTATCCCTGGCCTTTAGCTGACTCTTGCTCCTCTTCACCTCATTGTGGTCTGTAAGGAGGCAAAATGTTGACAATCACATGAAGATACTGGCTCACGCATTGTTCACAAAAATATATTCCCCTTGAAGTGACCAGTCACTAAAAGCCCTAAACAGTGATTATCCAATCCCTGTAACTAGACACAACAGGCCTGTCAAGCTTTGGACTTCTCGGCATCCTGAAGCTGTGTACACGAGGCTGTAATAAACAGAGATACTCCGTTTAAAAACAGTTTAGATGGTGATGTATTTCTTTGAGCCTTTCCAAAACCAAAAACACAAGAGCAAAAGTGTAAGGAATGGATTAGAGTGTGTTTAGAGTATCTGCTCTAACGTAAACTGCAATTGTACGTCAAGCTAACTAGCTAGCTTCCTTTAGTAATAACCTTATCTGCTAATACTGCATTAGCGAAAAAGCGAAAACATATGGTTTGTAAATAGGAACTAGTATGTAAGTGAAGCAGCCAAACAGGGTTATGTTGGGACAATACATGTTTCCTCATCATACTTTTAATACTAGGACTAACTAGCTCTACACTGCAATACAAGAACAATGCTGTTTCTTTATCTCCATATCTTCTAAATGAATTATCAATTGGTGAAGATGTTGACTGTGACATGTAGCTTCAGCCTCAGTCTTTTAGCACAATATAATGTATGTAGCCGTCGAGTACATATTTGGGTTGTCATTTTGAAACGTGTCAGCTGGGAACGTTAAAAAGTCAGCTGGAGACGGCGTTTTCAACCAAATCATGGAGCTAAAGTTAGCTTAATCAGCTAGCTAGCTACAACTGGTAAAACGGAATCAAAGCTTTGACGGAATGCTTTACAGGCGTAGCAACAGCAACTTAGCAAACAGTAAATTAATTATCAGAATCAGGACTGTTCCTTGACTGTTTAAGACCAGTGGTTCTCAAACTTTTTTCAATAATGTACCCCTCTTTGAAATATGTTTTCAGCCAAGTACCTGCTGAACAGCGCAAAACATTTTTGGTTGAAAAAAACTATTTAAGAAGTATGCGCCTGTTTAAGCTAAACAACAACCTTGTAACTGAAAAACACCTAAATGCTAGCATACATTTCTAATGTTTAGAATCTATCACTAAATTCATTTGTTATTATAGTATAATTATTTTAAGGAATTACGCATAAAATAATCTCACAAACCACCTGCAGTACTCTAAAGTACCGCTAGGGGTACTAGTAACCTCATTTAAGAAACACTGTTTTAGACTCTTAAGGCCTTGCTATATGTACTGTAATATCTAATATAAGACAGTGACTGTGATTTACCAATGTGGACATTAGCAGAGAACTGGTAGATCCCAGTGATGGGAGCTGTGAATCTTCCGGTGGACTGGTCCATTCCCGACCCTCTGACGAAGGCTCCTTTAGCTGGTGGCTGAAAGCACAGAAACATTTGAGTTAATATGTTTTCATTTTAGAGCGATAATGCATTGGTCCCAACATAAGAATCCTCCTCTGGGACCTCAGAACAAATTGGCTTGACTACAGAACAGTACAGTAGGCAGTGTCTTGCTCAAGGGCACTTTAGCAGACACTCCTAAAGGCCCGGTCACCTGAATTTGTTCCTTTGTTCAATAGCAAGTAGTTGAGGTAATGGTGAGCCGGAGAGTCCCAAATGGAAGAAGCTATCGTAGCTTATTAGCTGTGTCGCACCATGTACTTTCATTTTTACCCTCCTCTGCCACAGTGTAAATCTCTCCACAAAGAGGCACTTATGAGACTGCTATGGTATAAATACGTCTTTTGAATGAGCTACCCCATTAGCGACCAAATTAACAAGCCTGCTAACTGACAATTAGCAAGTTTGCTAGCTTGGAGAGCTTCCTTTCCCCTTCAGTATTTAATGAAACAATGTAAAAACATGAGAACAAAATGTCAGTAAACGGCACATGAACGATAACATAGAAAGAAAATCTGCAAACTAGCGCAAGCTGGGCTGGCTAGCATGTTAGCAGTTAGCTCGCCAGCAACAGTTGACCAACAAGCCCTGCGAGTTGTCACTATGTCACCAAGCTTATAAAAACACATATTTTGTGAAGATGTGCGGATGAAATTCATTGTTTCACTTTCTGGTGTGACCAGGTTTTAAAGCCCCTAAAGACATTTTCAGTTTTAATCCTCCGCCTCCTTGTGTCCTCCTTCATTGTCTTTCTCTTTACTTCTGACTCTGCAAAATCATAAAATATCCTGTCCAAAGTCATAGTAACACAGTGCAGAGTTAGAATCTTAAATATTTCGTCAAAGCTTAATTCTTCCTCCTCCAGCCTTGTCAGCCCATCCCAACAGGGCATAGTTCTTCCACTACAGCATACTGTTTCAAACAGTGTCTATTTCTGTCCTCTCCCCACTTTATTCCAACTCAGAGACAGAGTGCCTTTTGTATGCCGCCCAGAGAGTGATGTGTAGAATTGAAAACGGAGATATTTTTGACCAAAGAGCCAGTGTGAGTCTCAGAGTGGCAGCGCATGCTTTGCCAGTGCCAGTTACCGGTGAGGGGATGATCCTCTCATAATTCCCCCACATGCAAACTAAGCGATGATTACCAAACACTCGCTCTTTCAAACACAGTTAAGACAGAGAAGCAAATGGGTCAGAAAGAAAGTGTGTAACCATGCAGAGGGAGGATTAGCCAAAACTTGTACTTTTTTAGCCATGCACATGGAGCAAGGCTGAACCAGTCCATAAACATCTACTTGGTTTCAAACAAACATACCGTCTGAAAGTTCTGGAGCTCCACCAGAGTCTTCTTGTCGACTACCACAGGTCCCTTGAGCTTGCAGTGGAAAGCCTCCTCTATCCGCCGGTAGGAGGTCATCCCCTCCAGGGTGAGGAGAGCCGTAGGTAGCTGGCTGGGGCTGGTTTGTCTGTCCAACGCTGCTGCTCTCCTCTCTGTAGCCTCTGACAGAAACACATCCAGGTTATTACTAGGTCTGGGTTTAAAAAAAATAAAAAATAAAAATCGATTTTCATTTGAATGATCCAATATCGGTTCATAAAATCCAGATTCGATCTGTCTGTATCGTATGGAACTAGAATACCAAAGGAATCCACTGGTACCAACTATGTCATGCTAGCTTGTCGTGAAGGGGGTTAAAACAAAAAAGGCTCCAAAGTTAGGCTACATTTTGACGAGGGGAAAAACTGGCATGGTCATTTTCAAAGGGGTCCCTCTGTCACCTCCAGATATCTGAATGAAATGTCTCTCAATACTCTCTGACTGCAGAGTCTGTAGAGCTGCACGTTAGGGCTGGGCAATATGGAGAAAATCAAATATCACAATATTTTTGACCAAATACCACGATATCGATACCGCAACGATATTGTAGTGTTGACTATTGCTGCTTTCACAAAATATTTACAGCTGAAATAGTGTTTGTGATAAATAATCATCAGTAATGTGGATATAATGACTAAGTGGGTAAAGGCAAATAATAGAACAGTTACAACAGTCTGGTAAGTTCAGAAAATGAAATCACTTTATGGTAATGCAGCCTTTAAAACCAGGAAAATACAACACTTATGACAACACTTATGCCATATTACGATATACAAAATCTAAGACGATATCTAGTCTCATATCATGATATCGATATAATATCGATATATTTCCCAGCTCTACTGCACGCTATTGTGTGTTGATGATGAATAAAAAGTACATTAATGTAACTGCCTTGGGGTCAATTCTTAATGTAAACATTGTGAACCTTGTACAATTGTAGAATCTCTTTCATATCCAAGCAAAATTTTTTTTGCAAATTGACATTGAGTCGGAAATGTAATCGGAAATGTAATCGAATCGGGACCTTGTGAATTGGAATCGATTCGATTCAGGAAATCAGTGGTGATACCCAGCCCTAGTTACGACAGAATGAGTTAACCTTGGTTTTCCAAGTATTATTTCATGATATTGTGATAAAATATTATATTGTGGTCATACAATTGTGTACATCCATATGTTTAAATGTAGGTTATCTATGCAAAATGATTGAATGGGGAGCTGAAATGTGCGTGGGCTGGATAATCAACATGTTTCTACCTTTAATCATGTCTTTGAACTCCTGGAGAAGAACCTCCTGGGTCACTTCAGCTCCAGGAGAGCCAGGAGGTCCCTGTGGGCCCGGAGGGCCGGGAGGACCAGGTGGGCCCGGCTAGTGGAGGAAAGATGTACAAAACATTGTCGTGCATCAATTTGATCTGAATATCATTATGCAAGTTTGTTTTATTTACAATTTACTGCAGTACATAAGAAAAGTCACCAAGCATCATCAATCAGGTACAAATTGTTTAGAAAAAACTGCCAGACTATCTACTGGGTTTACCAGGGGTCGTTTGCGTTTGCGACACTTTCCAGGGAAGTTGCCAACCGGTCTTTTGACAAAGTCCATCCATGATCCCAGTGGATCCACTCGCTGGTTGTCAGAAATCTGCAGCAGAAACAAAAACACAGACATAACATGAATGATGGACTAGCAGTGCATTCGGAGAGTGCAGACCACTGCGAAGGCATGCAGTATCTCACAATGTTAATGCGGTGTGAATTCAGTCTGGAACTCCTTTTTCCAATTATTCGAAAAAACACTTGAATGCAGCACAAAAGACGCATCTCGCAATGTTATCAAGTAAAAAATGATTTGTGTATCCGCCCCGTGATTCAGATCCGCTCCAACATTTAATGTTTTCTTTGTTGGCCCATGACACGCCCTTCCATCAAGTTTCATGAACATTGGGCCTGTAGTTTCCGTAAACCTGCTGACAGACAAACCAACCAACTAACAAATGGACAAACATAACCTCCTTGGTGGAGGTAATTAATAGGCCAATAGGAGTATTAACTGATATGAAATAGAGAAAATTAGAGAAAAGAAAATTACAGCATAATCAATAATGATGTGGTGAAGTGATGGCGAGCTATAAAAAGGTATTTTGTTTACTTGGCACATTTCATACAGTGGCAGTTCAACCTTATTTACAAATGGATTCATAAAATAAATAAGGAAGGAAAACAAATGTGTATACATGCCTCGCTATATATAGGAAAGTAAGATTCAATGAGAAGGAACATTTTTCACAGATGCAGACTGTTCTCGGTAGCCACCACACTGTGTTCTTATTCAGTAATTACAGCCTTTAAAAAAGTGCTATTTACCAGATTCATTATACGTTTTATTTCTAAATAATTTTGCCCAAATGAGGCATGATGCACAGGACCGTACCTACGAAGCTAACTCCAATGAGTCATTATTTCTTCCTTTAAAACCATCATTGGAAAATCTTGCCCAAAGATACAATTAAATGGTGCCAGACACCAAGGAAGGTCACACAGGGAAACCTCTTTCTTTCTTTCTGTCTCTTCTGCCCAGTCCACTGCAATTCCTCAAAAGAGGATTTTTTTCCCCCTCAATGCCATCTAAGTTTAGCCCCAATTCTTCTCCGAAAGCTTCACCTAGTGCTTACTTTTTCATTCCAGATAATTCACTCAGGTGCCACGTCAGTTCTTATTTGCCCAATGTGCTTGGATGAATGTAAACAAACCTTGATTTTTTTTTTTCTGCACACGAAAATTTCCATGAGCACTCTGGTGAAAAATGAGTCTGCCCCCGTGTACGTGTGATGTAGATTCTGTGGATTGCAGACCTCAATTACCTCAATTTATAACAACATGTCAAAATGGCCAACACTTTCTCCATCACCAAAAGACATTCTAGTATTTTCTTTTATTAATACTGCTTGCTTGAGTAATGTAATGATGGAAAATGTAATAAACGAGATAACAAACCTATATACAGCATGTATACCAGGGCGAGTTATGATTTAAGGTTGTTAGTCTGTTTCCGAATGCTCCGAATGCTCGATCTGCTTATCTGAAATAACTCTTGTATGATAAATGACTGTACAGGAGACTGGGATCTGTTAGGGAGATAAGAAACACACTCCAAGAAGACCTCTGGAAGCAGCATTTTTATGCACAGTGCTACAACTGGTGTGTTTTCATTTCGGTCAAATGTGAAGCAGAAAGAATTCCAGCTTGAATCGTACTCTAAGAGATAGAAGAGCAGATAAAGACGAGCCATGGAGGTGAGCCGCCTGAAATGGAATTTGTTTAGGGTTGGCAGCGGGACATGGATCACTTATCTCTACAAAACCAACATGACCCTTTCTTCACTGTCAAAAGACATGCCTCTAGTTCCACCACAACAAAGTTAGTCCTTGGTTGTCTTTTCAATATATTCTGGAATAAAAACTGTTTGTATTTTTAAATATTTGGGATTTGCAGCAGCCTCTCTATTCTCCCCCCTCTATGTGACTTTCTCTTCTCTCTGACAGCAGACAAAATAAACAACTTAACAGGCGCTGCGCCGGCTGCATGTTGGATCGGTCTGTGTTTTTGTTGTGATTTTGAGGTTTGGAAACAGATAAAAGCAAGACTGATTTGGTCAAGACATGAATGCTTTTACACTACTCAATACTGTTTCCATAAGACTGGGAGCCTGTTGGATACTGCTTTTTCCTTTGACGTGTCAATGTTTCATACTTATTAAAATACCAGTTCTGTAAACTTTAAAGGAATAGTTTGAAATTTTGGGAAACACTTAAACCTGCAATAACTGATGGTTATTGTTATTATTGGGTGACTTAGGAGCAGCAAAAGAAGTTGGTATGGGAAACCTGTTAGCAGTTTTATTTACCCATCCGGCAGTTACAGAGCAACATTATCATTCATTTAGAGTTGTGTTTCTGGCACCTGATGAATGCTAGTCTAATATTTGCTCTCTTACTGAAAGGAAGTTGAGGAGAGCGATACCACTCTCATATATGTTCGTTCAATATGGAGCTAGCAGCAGGTTAGCTTAGCATAAAGACTAGAAACAGCCTGGCTCTGTTAAGAAGGTAACCACATCTGCCTACTAGTACCTCTAAAGCTTGTTTTATCTTATTTGTTAAATTCATACAAAAACTAAAGTGTAAAAAGGACACGTTATGTGATCAGCGGTCATGTGGCTGGGCGCAGTGACTTACTGGAGTTCATGGCAACATACAAGTCATAATTACAACTGGCTGGATATATTCTGCTTGGCACTTAATAAACCCGGATGTGCCTTAAAGTCAAGCCAACGTGGATGCCTCACGTCAGCCAAAGTCTGTTGTTCAATTTAAACGCAAATATAATAGTTACATTGTCAGTACAGTACAGCTCTGTAATCATACAACCGAGCTAGGTTAGCTGTCTTCCTGTTTCAGTCTTAATGCTAAGCTAAGCTAACCGACTGCTGGCTGTAGCTTTGGCATACAAACAAGAATTTTCCAAAAATGTCAAACTATTCCTTTAACATACCAGTCCTGTAAGCTTGAACAAATATTAACATGTTGACGACTGGGGGTTGTACTAGTATTCCCTGCCTGTGGCAGTTGGAGTATATTTCCACTGGGATTGATTGTAAAACTGTGAATCATCAGACAGCTCAGCACAATATAAAAGACACCCACCCAATTATGGGAGCCAGTGGGCGCTAATTCTGAAAACAAAAAGTCATAACTCCACATTTGCTCTTGTGTTTATATCTGTGTCGTAGATCTTGCGCTTTGCGGAGATATGAACCATCTCATGTTGGCCAACACGTGATTTATAATTACACATCTTAGCCATCCCCAACATAATAATAAAAAATACAGCATATCACTGCCAGGAAACAGCCATACGCTGAGCTTGTTATCCTCTTTAACACACGCCATTGTAATTAAACCATTAAAACCTTGCCCTCAAGGATTTTCTGTGCTCAAGGAAGAAAGGCTACGACCAAGGTAATTATTACCTTCATTTCACAGCGAAGAAATAACAGCAAATCACTGTATAAATAATCCAACCATCATTTTAAGGAATGCTCAACTCTTTCCATTGAACAGATTGTGTTTTTATTTTAAGCATGTGCACTGTCAGAGCGTAACATACACTACATAGTGACAGCTGGGATGGCTCACACAACTTGCCAAAAGAAAATGTGATTCATTGTAAGCAGGTGAGTCTCTGTCTCAACGGAGAACATCAAAGACTCCACACATGCAGACATGAAAACCATATTGTTTGATGACACAGAAAGATCTGTCAGAAGCGTTCAATCTCTCACTCGCTGCAATTGAGTGTGGCGTAAAGTAAACCACGGATTCCCTCGCATCAGCACGTACAACGGGTGAACAAAGTGCGGCGGGAGCAGATCCAGGTATCAGTCTGAGAGCTGATGGAGAACACCAGGGCTCTGGCTTTGATCACCGCTGATGTGTGAGTGCCTCAAAGTGGCCTCGTCTGTCAGCAGGTGTGAGCGCACGCCTTTCCAGCACGGACCGAGAGACTGTGTCAGGGATTCTGTCTAAGGGTGAGAAACTCGACGTCTTCTAGACAGTGTTTATTCTCGTTGATGGGGCTCTAAATCATGACACACTACTGAGGATTCAGATCTTAAGAATGAGACGCTTTGTGTCCAGGGTTCGGAGGAGGTTTTCACATCCTACATCAACACAACAGTGTAAAGATGCTCCATTACAAGTAAAAAAGCCCGGCATTCAACGTTAGTATTATCAGCAAAATGTACTTAAAAGTAAAAAAGTACTTGGCCTTACTGACTTATTATAAAACATGCCATTAGATTGTTGACACTGATGCACCATTGTGTAAGCAGCATTTTACGGTTTGATTTAAAAATTTAAAGGAATAGTTCAACATTTTTGGATACACACTTATTCAATTTCTGGCCGAGTTATACGAGAAACGTTGATACTAGCAGTCGGTTAGCTTAGCTTAGCTCAAAGACTGGAAACGGGGGGAAAGAGCTAGCATGGTTCTCTTCAACAGTTACAAAATCCTCTGACAGGTTGCCAAGCAGTCCATCACATAACCCCCCGTAAAATATGATGTGTCTTTATGTTAAGCTAAGCTAACTGCTAGCTGTAGCCTTACAATTAACGGACAAATATTAAGAGTGGTATCTTTATTTTCATTGAACTCTCCCACAAAGTGACTAAGCGCATTTCCCAAAATGTCAAAACTTTTTCTTTAACGTCTTAGTGGCCCCTAACCTCAGGGTCAACAAAATAATCCTGATGAGATGATTAATGGGGTAAGGGGAAAAGAAAAGAAACAATTCTGCAACACAAACTTGTATAGATTGTTTGGACTTCTTTCAAATCTTTGCTTTGTTGTGGAATATTGTATAAGTTACCTATTTGGGTCTTGATCAGATATTAAAATGAAACCATCTGAGAAGTTCTTTGGTGGAACTGCCAATGGCTCAAAGACAACTTAAACATGACAAGGAGCCTTGGTCATGCGCCAAAAAGTTTGGGAACCACTACTTTAATCTTTAACAAGGCACTGTATTTTAGAAGCTTATTATACATAGTCTATGTAAAACAAAAAGTAACTATTACTAAAAAGTAACTGTACCTGTCAAATAAACAGAGCTGAGAAAGAAGTACTATATTTGCCTGTGAAATGTAGAGGTGTTAAGGTATAAAGTAGCATAAAATGGAAAAAGTACAAATTTGTACTTAAGTACAGTATTTAAGTAAATATACTTAGTTACTCCTTGCCGCTTTATTGTGTACCCATGGCACACAATCAAATTGAACAGTTTGTTTTATTAACCTACAGCACAGTGAGTTTGGAGTTTTTTGGATCAATCATCGAATCAGTTGTAATCATTGTTGACCATTCACAGAGCTTTATGAGATTTTTATTACCCTGAAAAGAACAATTTAAGGTTTGACTGGATGATTTTTTTACGTGCACGGCTTTAAGTGTGTTTGTCATGTAGTTTGGGGGGAAATTGGGTTGAATTTATTTGAAGCAATAAAATGGAAAATATTTCCCTGGGGCAGCATGCCACCAAAAACACAAACACAACTGTTAAAACATGTCTCTGGGGCTGCAACCAGATACTGAAACTCTACCCTATTGCAGGCGGCTCCTGAATCCTTCCATGTGTACAGTTGAAATGAGCTTATTTTCTTTTAAGTGTTATCTGTTTGCACACAATACTAGACGACGTGAAACTTTCTTTTTTTTTTGCTGCTGATAAAAAATGTTGCACAGGCAGGTTTAAAGGTTGGACAGGATGATGGAGAGCTTTCTTTAATCCCTTGTTTTTACATCCCCGTACAGCTCCCTGTGCAGCCATCCATGCATGGGTGGACGGGCCTACCGCTGGGCCAATCCCACCCCGAGAGGCAGGGATCCCCGGGCTGTGTGGGACAAGGGGATCCTGGCTAACCTGCGTGCATCCCAGTTGTCATGCATCCACCCCCGTGTTCCCCACCGCTGCACCTCACAGAAACAGATTGCCTTGAGGATTTATCGCCCAAGAGCTAAATACAGTTAGGCATGCAATGTTGACTCTGCTCTCTTCTCACTGTGTTATTACTCAATTGGCAAGCACCGTGTGCAAAACATAATTACTCTATCACACTATGAGGATGCTGTTATTAGTTCAACAAATGCTGGAGGAACACTACTTGGAAGTGTAGTATACTTTTTTTCTATAGCATGCTTCTTATAATATGGCCTAATTTTTTCATCACTGTTGTCCCAACAACGGTGTGTATACATTTATTGTGTTTTTGTATTTTATGTGTGAGAGAAAGTGAACACATTTGTGTTTATATTTAAGAGATAACCAGAGACAATCTTGGCTTTCTCTAGTTATAAAAGCAGTATAAGCTGAGAGAGACTTTGAACGCTGTGAATCTGTTTTGTGAACGAATTATAGCTTAGGAATTGAGGAGGAGTGCCTTTTTTCCCCTGTGGTAGGTAAAATGAGCTGATGAAAAGCACCAGAGATCCCGATTCATCTCAGGAACACAGGTTTGCCCCATGGCCTGACTGTGGGCAGAACTTTTCAGGTAAAAAGTCATTAGACCCTCTTCCTTTTTTACGATTCCTTCCATACAAAGACCGGAGTGTAAAAAAACACACGTTTATAACACTTTTACCACCTGTTTCCAGCAAGGGGGCAGGCTTCTCTCCTCAGAGCGAAGCCGCCATTTTGCTAACCCCTATCCATCACCCCCTGTTAGCATCCCATTGACTGCCATTCACACGATTGTGTCATAACCACGCGACTTACTGTCGCATAGTAGAGGAATTACCGTACAGTACAGGAGAAGCTCGCAGGCAGTTTGGACGTACATCAGCTGTTTAATTTAATTACTAATGTTAACTAGCATTTAAGTTAGCAATAATTAGCCTGTACCTATGTTATCTCCTTACATATACCTACGCTCTCCGTCTCTGATAGATTGGGAATGATTGAGATTTCTCTTGGCACAGCTACCAGAAGACTTACAACTTTCAGACACGTTGCTCACGTCACATCTACGGCGGGAAGCTCAGTTTGCAGCTGCACAGTAACGCTCAGTAACGCTCAACCATCACCGGAAAAGTGCTGGTAAGAGACTTCACTTGTCTCCGTCAAAAACAGCGGAGTCACTGGGTCCATTTTTATATAGATCTATGGTTTCCAGTCTTTATGCTAAGCTAAGCTAGCTGTAGCTTCATATTTACTGTGCAGATGAGAAAGTTGTATAAATTGTTCTCAGCAAGAAAGTGAGTAAGTGTATTCCAGTAAAGGTCAAACTACTCTTTTAACAGTAAATATTAAACTGACAACACTCTTATGCAGTATTGTTGTGATTTCCCTTAAACAACTGCACATCATATGCATTTGCAGTGTAATCTAAAGTGCCCTCCTCCATTGTCAATAACAAAATAAAATGGCCATCTTACAATATGTAGACTAATCAGCACTACAATTGTTTTTACTTGAAGCAATAGTAGACCAATGTACTGTTAAGCGTAGCGATAATTCTGAAAAACATGGTTTCAGGAACATGACCAGCACATGATAAGAATCAGGCAAGATTAAGGGATTTCTATAAATCTGGCATCAATCTGAAGCCATTATAAATGAAACTAAATCCAAATAAAACAGCCGCTCTATGTCTGCGTGGTGAAAATATAACACGGTGCGGTTTATTTTACTTGAAGATTTCAGATGTGATGACAAAAAAGTTTATTATGTGTATTTATTCACTCTCTCAGATGACTTCATTAGACAATTTTAATGTTACATGATAGTGGAGTTCACTATCATGCAACACAGACTGTAGATAGTTCACACCATCAGAAGTATATGAGAGGTACGCTCTCTCGCAGATAATACTTTAACGTTGTTGGTTCTGGACTCCGTCCTTCAGTTCCACAGAATATCAAATCATACTTGCTACATAGTAAAACATCTCAACAACACATTATGTAACAATTTGCACATACCCGCCTTTGGACAATGGCGACCCCATGACCAACATCATACATTACCTGTTAGCGTTGAGGATCCTCATGGGCATAGGCGCTAATGAATGTTTGTAACAGTTCAGCCTGCTTCAGTGTTGTAGTTGAGTCACCGCCTGGCAAGTCCGAGTCACCAACTGGCGATTTCGAGTTAAGTCCCAAGTCACCAAAGGAGAGTCGGAGTCGAGTCAGAGTCGAGTCACCAATACCTGAGTTTGAGTCTGAGTTGAGTCACAAGTCCAGAGAATAGTGACTAGAGTTGGACTCGAGTCCAAGTCCAGGTACTCCATCACTGCCCATTACACATAAAAGTAGTCAGAAACTTCATCCAACTTCTGAGTTCTATTTCATGAGTGCTCTAGTCCGATGTCATAAATCTTCGAGTACGGATCTAAGGCCAAGTCATTAGTGCGAGAGTCTAAGTCGGGTCACGAGTCCAGAGAATAGGGACTCCATCACTTGCCTGGTTTTGGGGACCCTGAATCTTTTACCAGAGGGAAGAAGCTGGAACTCTTAGTGGAGAATGTGAGTTGGATCAGACACTACAATATATTCGGTGCCTGTCTGATAATAGACTGCTCATAGAGTATTGTTTGGAGTATTTTACAGTGGCGCTGTTTCCTGTGGGACTCGGTCTTGTGTCTTTATGTGTAGATTGATCCAAAAAGGTCCCACACACGGCTTCATTAATCATCACTGGGGATGAGAGCGAGGAAACAAAAACCCTCGCCCCGGGCTAAACCCAGCCATTACTCAACACGCCAGGCGTGATGTTTGACTTGACTCCCTCAATTACAGACATCATAGAACCCTCACTGCTCTCAACAATGACAGATTCCTCTCATCTTTAGAGAGCAGAGCAATAAGGCTCACGTACATGCACCTTTGACATATTGCTTTAAATTGTACAAGGTGAAGGTTCACAGAGATCACAGTTGTTTGAAATGTACTTCACTTATCATCTCATTAAAAAAAAATTCCACTCACAGCACAACTCCACACCTCACTATTGTGATCACTTTCAAATGGAAAATCTCCCGAGGAATGCAGTGTAGGACTGCACGCTGCCAGCAGCCCACACACACGGGATTGGTCAGATAGAAAGCGAATGCCATCATAAGAGCTGTTTCCACTGGGCACAAGGGGAAAACATGTAAATGTGAGAGTGTAAATGTTTGGCTTGTTGAAAACACAAATATCTTGCCAAGACAGCTCCAATGGACGTGTTGTTTTCTCTGGGACCTAACAGATGTGTAATAGGATAAACTTACAAACTACCCAAGGAAAGCGAGTTTACCGCTTTTTCGCGGTGTGTGGCACGTTTTTTTTCCCCTTGTTTTTCTTAAGCAGAAACCTGGATAGGGTGGCACCAACAAATGCAACCTTGAATACAACCACTTCCACAGATGTCAAGCCTAAAGCTCAGGTTCTCATCAGAGGTGACAATGTTTGGCAAAGACACTATCTGGCATAACACTGCGTCTTAAGGGTGATTATGTCATTACCCTCTGATTGAGGGAGATGAGATGAAAAGAATGTTGGAGAGGGAGGCACAGGGGGCTAATCCTCACCGAGGTGTTCTCTTTCAAGACCCTTTCTATGGGGCTTTGTGAGGGGCTTACACGGCATGCTGCCCCAGTTTTTCGGGGCCGCACCGCCCCTATCGGATGTCCCAGACACAGCGGAGTCAGACTAGGCCTGTGAATGACAGAATCAATGGGCTGGGAACTACATCGCCATAGGTCTTTAAATATCTGCCCACCTAACTTTCCCAGGAGTTACATCATGCAGCGGACCTATAAGGGTCCTCGGGGCAAATAGTGTTTGTGCGAGACTGGAGGAGTGAAACCCCAGTGTGGTGCACTCTTCAGCAGGCTTTAGGGTTGACACAGGGTCATCCTTCATAGCCTCTGCTTTAACAGGGCACACCAAGTCAAATAAACACCACCAGGCCACAACCACCTACAATGTGTTCTTAAAGATAAAAAGGAGACCTCACTGCTTGGTTTCAAGGCAGAAGCGGGGGGGAAAGCAGCGAAGGTTACGGTTAGGATTCCAGAGACTGGCAGCTGGTAAGAGCTGAAGGCTGGTATATAGGGCAGTGAGAGTTATATGAGAATGCCAACATAATGGGTGGGCTGAAAGCAAAACAAATAGCCTGTTGGAAACCCTTCGCAAAAATGCAACACCAGCAATAAACCAATAAATAACAGAGTCATGGGCCAACTGTTGCTCCTGAAAACCAAATTCTACCACTGCAATGCAGTTTTGCAAGAGGAGCACGTTTCTAATGCAAACATTGGTCTTCAGTTACATGGATGACTTTTTTCTTATTTTGTCATATGACAACCTTCTCTAGAAAATTGCAACTCTAAATGTTTTATTTGTTCAGTTATTGTGTTTATAACTTCATGTCCTGCTTCAGAGAAGGCATTTATTATGAGGATCTTATCTCAACTTATTGTATGTAATATTATATTATCTCATCTCCTTTTGCCTGATACACTTTACTACACTTGAATACATCCTGATTTGTTCACTTAGGCCGGAAAATTGGTGTTGGACACCCGTGGCGCGCACTAATTGATGCATTGATCAGCCTTTAGATGTTCACATTCCTGGCATACCTCCGGAAGTCATCCATTTAGTGTTTCACACATTTTGGTCTATCTCACTGTCTGAAGCTTGACCTAGTAGGGCACACCTGTCCTGTCCTAGCTTTTACCTTTACCACAATTTATCTGCCATGCATATTGCCTGTGCTGACAGGCACACATCTTACATATCTGCAGGTTGACTTCAAAATTAAATCTGCTCTACTGTTTTTCTATATGCAATATTGTCAAAAAGAAATTGCTTGTGAATAGTACAAAACGTGTGACAAGTTAAAATATCAAAAAAAGTCACTTTGACATGCATTATTTACATTTAGAGAGTTTTACCTTGATGCTTCCGCCGACCTCGTCGCTGTTGGAAATAGTAGCATTGTAGGTCTCTGTGTGTTGTGGGGTGGCCTCCTTTGGCCTTTTTCTCTCCTTCTTGGCATCTACTCCATCCAGAAGGACACACTGAGTCCAAAACACTGCAGCCACCACGGCCAGAGGCCCGGCCCCACACCACATCTTCACACTAGTTCTCAATCAGCAACAGAATCCGTGCAGAAACAGCCTGGATCTTCTGGAGAGGACTCAGCCGTGTGATTAGACAGAAGCTGAGGATGCCCACAAGGCTCACAAACACAGTCCCAATGGGGAAGGGTGGGGGGTGGGGGGGGGGGGGGGGGGGGGGGGAAGGAGACTGGAGGAATGCAGCTTCAGGGACTCCCTGTCCAAGAGACTGTCAGACTGACTGCTGCCGCCGTTGCTCCCCTCTTGATGAGCTCTCAGCAAGCGCAACGATGCAGGGGCACTGTTAACTCTAGCAAGAAAGCTAGGAGGCTTACTCAACTATGAAATGTGTCAAGCAGAATGGTCCATGGGAATGACAGATCGGTGCAGATCTGACAGCAAATAAACCCATTAGTGAGATTTTTCACGCTTTCTGCTCTGTTGGGGGGTGAGGTGCAGAGGGGGGGAGGGGGGGGGGGGGGGGGGGGGGGGGGGTACAGGGGGCAAATGAAGAGGCAGAGAGGAGGGGCGCCCAAAGCTGAGGGTGGGCTGTGGGGGCTAAGAGATGGATGGCAATATTCTCCCCCCCCCCCCAAACCCCCCCACGCGCTCTCTCCTGCTGTTTCTCACACTGAGCAGTGGATCCAGTTGCCGGCAAAGTTGTGTGGTTGCTGGAAAAGCCGCAAAATCCACAAAAGTTGGACTTTCATCAGAAGATGCAGTTCAGTGTTCAAATCAATCTGTCTGTCCCGCACACACCATGCACCCCGCGGGGATGCAGAGTGAACAAAGCCCAGGACGAGACGGATGAGGTCAAGTTTTGATCTTTTGCCCAGCCTTCTTCTTTTCTCCTCACCGCTATCACAAAACGTACAACCTCACAGGTAGCAGGTAGATTTTCTGCTTCTGTCTGACACAACTCAGGTGCTCCCCCCCCCCCCCGCTAACACTCAAGTCATCCAACAAGTCATCAAGTCCAAGGCCACGTGCGGGTTTCAAGTCAGAGAGCAGTGATTTGTTGTGCGGTAGGTCCCTTTTGCGTCGCTCTCCCTGTCCCTCGTCTCTGTTGCCCCTTTGCTCCGACTGAGCTTACAGGAGGGCTCGCACTGGAGTTTTATCATCACCCTTTCTCCCTCCCGCTTCTTTCTCCCTCTCCCACTCCCTCTCACTGTGTGTATCTCTCTCTCTCATACACACTGTTTCTCTCCCTTGCCTCTATTGGCAACCTTACTAGCTTATTCAGCTCTGTTTTATCTCATAGATGAAATGTTCAAGCTGAAGAAGTTCTTGGCAGAGGTGTGTGTGTGTGTGTGTGTATGTGTGTGTGTGTGTGTGTGTGTGTGTGTGTGTGATTTTGGCTCAATATTAGCCTACTCCAGAGCTCTGTGTTTACATCCTAGCAAGAAATAGAAATGTGCTTTTATGTGATTTTGAGGCATCATCTTGCGCAATTTGCTGCTTGAAAACCTGCCAAAGAACCCTGACTGTGCCATGGGTACACAACAGTGCATGCATCCATATTTTGGTTTATTCTGTGTTGTTCAGGAAAAATGTCTTACTTTTCTGAATGCTCTAATAGGAAAAGATTTAAATTAAGTAGTTATATTTCAAGTATTGTAAATTGCAGGTTTCAGTAAATAACATATGACTGATGTGAACAAATTGTTGGTCTGGGTATTGCTACAATTAGCCCATTTGTCTAAAAGGTATCCAGCCCTCTCATACTCTTATTAGAATAAATAACATGTTAGCTACCAGATCTTTTTTTTAGGCTACTTCACAACTTGCATGTTTAGACTGCTTTTTCCTCTACTTGATATTATTATATTTGAGCACAGTGCCACCCAGAGGCAGCAGCCCGCAGCACAGAGTAAAAACAACTACATTTCCAGTATGGCTCCATCCTAGTTCCTGTATCTGCTGGCAGTCTGTCTGATAATGCAGCAGGTAGCACCAGCCAACAGCGTCAAGCTCACCACAGGGACGCAGAACAAAACCGGGAAGTTGGTAAATTGACCTTTAAAATAAAGGAGAGAAATTCAGATTGCATGTGTTAGAATAAAACAATAAAAAAGGTTTAGGACTTCCTCCAAACAATACGACTATTGCATGTTTGCTTTTATAGCTCATGTATTTTTGCTTTGTGCACCTCAGTTTGTCTCTAGCCAGTGTTTCACCATTTATTACTTTAGCTATTTCAAACATGTATTCAATAGTTTTAGTTAACTATTTTTGCTACTTTGCTAATTTAGCTAACTACATATAGCCTATCCCTTTATTTATTTTAGCTTTTTCACTATTTTATTCATTACTTTTTTATATATGTGTGTGTGTGTGTGTGTGTATGTATATATATATATATATATATATATATATATATATATATATATATATATATATATATATATATATACACACACACACACACACACAGATACATACATACATACATATGTATACATACACGTATATATATATATATACACACACATATACATACATACATACATATATATATATATATATATATATACATACATATACATACATATACATATATATACATATATACGCACATATATATACATATATACATATACATATACATATATACACATATATACATATATACACACACACACACACATATATATACACACATATGTGTATATATACACATATATGTATACATACACATACATATATACATATATATATATATATATACACATATACACACACACTCACACACACACACACACACACACATATACACACATACATATATACACATGTATATATATATGTATGTGTGTGTATATATGTATGTGTGTGTGTATATATATATATATATATATATATATATATATATATATATATATATATATATATATATTAAATATCAAAAAGTAATGAATAAAATAGTGAAAAAGCTAAAAAAAATAAAGGGATATCCATTTGTTTCATCTATTACCCATTTGAACCATTAACCCTTTCTTACTAACTTTACTATTTTAAACGTTTGAACTATTATCTCACCATTTATCTATAACTATAACCATTTATCTATTAACTATTTCAACTTTTTGAACATTAACTATTTTTATTGTCAACCATATATACAATACTTTTAGCCAACTATTTCAAATGTACAGTTATATCCATTACGTACTATTTTAAACATATATCCATTACCATTATCTATATTTTAACAATGTATCCAATACTTTACCTTGACAATTGTACCTGTTTATCAATTATTTTATAACTATTTAGACAATTTATCCAGTACTCCTACAACTGTGTATCCATACACTTAACTATTTTAACCATGCATCAATTACTTAGCTAACTACATGTTAACCATTTAACCATAAAAATATTGCTACGTAGGCTACCCATTGGCAACTGCAGAAGTGGCAACGCTTCTCAGTTTGGCTTTTACTTTGAAATTGCTGCCCGGAAATTATACTTGTGGATTTGGATAGCATTACAAAAGCCTAGCAACGTTAGCAACTAGCCAGGAACCAGTTCAAGTGACAGCTTGAATGATACAACACTAACTGGAACATTATAAAGGACTTTTACAGCCGAACCGTATATCTTCAGTGGAACTTAGATTGAGCCGTCCCACATTTTGGAATGGGGACGTTGTGGTAAAGCCACGTGTACAGGAACTTGAGTCTGAAAACGTACCTGACTGGAAGCCCCTTTTCCCCCCCTAGGATGGCGAAGGCATGACCCGCCCTACTCTCCCTCTGATTGGCTAGTACTCGTTGCCTTCGTTGGTCGGGTTGGTTATTATTAGGCATCAGGAGTGGGATTGGTTAGGGTAAGCCAATAAGGCAGAGAAGTGCGGCACATGCCTTCGCTCATGGGGAAAAAATACTTGCTGATTGGAAGCACGGTAGGTCTGTATGTTTGACTAGGAAGTTCAGCTAACATTAGCCAGCTGGCTATCTCTCAATATCAAAAGTCGTTTGAACTTCCCCGCAGTAAGTCATCGTGCTTGACAGGTTGGTTTATAGTGTCTTTGTATACTGTTTACTTATTCCAGCTAGCGTTAATCCATTATGTTGCTGCCTGTGTTAGCCACGTAGCTAGCTAATGTTAACAGTTAACTCTAACTGCGGTGTAACATAATTCCAATGACGTGACGAGGCTAAATTCCAAAGCTAACGTTAAGCGTTATTTACGTTAGGGAGCCGTCAGTTGTCTTATGAGCACGTCATTCCGTGCTGGTAAATTAAAGTGGATACTGTGAACATTGACGAGGTTAACGATGTCAATGCTTGACGGTTAAATTAAACGTTATCGTTGTAATCTTGTGTTGGGTTCAGAGCACATCCGTGGTTTACAATATCACCTCCGTACAACATCATGGGCGCGTCACTGCTTGGGGTTAAACTGTGAATAATCAATCTAATTTTATTTGTCACGTTAAATCATAAAATACAGTTTCTGTGAAATGTAATCCTGCCAGACGATTTATGATGTTTCAAACCTGCCTTTCAATATCTGGTGTGGATTTCTTTCACTCTAGCTGGTCAGAATTTACAAAAACAGTCCCTCTTCTTGAGTCCTCCGCATAAATATGCCGTTAATGACGTTCACTAATGTGATTTTCCTGTCCGTATTAAGCAAGGGCGGAAAATCCGACGTGGCATGAAAGTTGAGAGATCGTGTGCTTGATGATGTGCATCAACCACATTGTCGTGCCTTAGCTAATTAGGCTTGATACCTTTTTTATGTTTCAGTTTTTTGGGCTTTTCCGCCTTTTAATGGACAGGGCAGCTAGGTGAGAGAGAGGGGGAAGACATGCAGGAAATCGTCACAGGTCGGACTTGAACCCTGGACCTCTGCATCGATGCATAAACCTCTATGTATATGTGCGCCTGCTCTACCAACTGAGCCAACCCAGCCACACGTTCACATAACTTGACAAACTTTACTTTTCTACAGGCAACCATGGCTGTTTGGAGAAAACTGTGGTGCAGAAACCTCCTGGCAGTGTCTCTGCTTTTCTATATCCTGCTCCACACCATCCATGTGCATGCACGGCCAGCCAACATGTCGGCCGCTAAAGAAAAGGCTCCAGCCAGCAAGGACGACAACGAGATTCTTCCCCCGGACCACCTGAATGGGGTGAAGATGGAGATGGATGGCCACCTAAATAAGGACTTCCACCAGGAGGTGTTCCTGGGTAAAGAGATCGAGGAGTTTGAAGAGGACTCGGAGCCAAGGAGGAACAGGAAGAAGCTGATTGACATTTTCACCAAGTAAGGGGGAGGGTTATGCTTGTCATCTTTTGAATCCCAGGACTTACAGCATTGCTGAACTGGAAGCCCGAGCTAAAGCTGCTGATCAGGTTCTTCAGAAGTCATCAGCATCAAGTTCCAGTCCAGAGACTAGCAAATAGGTGAAAGCTAGAGCTGGGCGATATGGAAGAAAATCAAATATCACTATATTTTTGACCAAATTGAAAGAATGAATGCACTTGAGCGAAAAAGAACTAATCCTTTACCATGACTTGACATGGTAAAGGATTACCTCCTCCTTACATTATTTTATCTTAAAGGAGAACTCCGGCCAATTTTTACGTTAATCTTGCTAAATATAACTATGCGAGACCTGTCTATAGCAAAAACAATTGGTGCAACTGCAGCTACATAGACGGAGCTGCTGCAGCTAATGCCCACCGCTCCCACTTAGCTAAACAGCAGTTATGGGAGCATAAATTAAATGGTGCCTTTGTGTATCTTAACAGACACAAAATGCAATTAAAATGTCTGTGTAACATGAACAGGGCCCTTACATAACAACAAGATGCATTTTCAACATTCACCTACCCTGTTAGCTGCTAGCTAGCTGTCGTCTGGGACGAGTGTTCAGTCAGGCTTCAGTAATAATCATCATGCACCAGTCCCGTGTGTATTTGTAGCATATCTATCTATCTATCTATCTATCTATATCAATCAATCAATCAATCAATCAATCAATCAAATCCATTTTGTGTGCGATCCATCTGGCGTTGGAGAGTAGGATTCTCTGCCGACAACAATCACGAGAGCGCCCGCTGGTCTGGTGGATGTCCTCCGGAGGACCGGCGATGCCTTCGCGGGACAACACCCACACGAACACCACCAGTTGCCCGAAATGCGTGATCTTGGAGCAGCTGCTTCATCTGCCTGTTGCCCCTCTGTCTGTCTGGTTCTTTCCAACTCTTGTGAGGCCAGTTCTTCGTCTGTATACTTGGGTTCGAATAAATAAGGACGACCATCAAACTCAAAAGCCTCTTCCATATGTTCAATATCTTTGATATTCTCCATAGTTACGTTACTCCAAGCTTCTTCCCTTGTGAACACCTCCGCTCTTCACGCTACACTGTACTCTCCTCCACCTACACTGTTATTTATCTTGCTACAGCTGAATTCACGCGGGACTTCAGCACGAGACGTCTGTTAGTGTTTTACTGAACAAGGCACAGGCATAATTCTGCCCGTTTCCATGTAGTTACATAGTCAATAAGATGCCCATTACCACCACAGCGCTCAATTACCTATTTTTGAGGGGAAATTAACCACACAAAAAAAAAAATTCGCGAATGCATCACCGGTCCTCCGGAGGACAGCCACGACCAGCGGGCGCTCTCGCGATTGTTGTCGGCGCGGCAAGCGAGGACTGCGGGCAGGAAGCAGAAGCACGGCCGCCGGTTGGACACTACCACAACGATCCCCACAGCAGAGAATCCTACTCTCCAACGCCAGATGGATCGCACACAAAATGGATATATATCATATATATCCATATATATGCTACAAATACACACGGGACTACTGCATGATGATTATTACTGAAGCCTGACTGAACACTCGTCCCAGACGACAGCTAGCTAGCTAGCAGCTAACAGGGTAGGTGAATGTTGAAAATGCCTCTTGTTGTTATGTAAGGGCCCTGTTCATGTTACACAGACATTTTAATTGCATTTTGTGTCTGTTAAGATACACAAAGGAACTATTTCATTTATGCCCCTATAACTCCGTTTAGCTAAGTGGGAGCGGTGGGCATTAGCTGCAGCAGCTCCGTCTAGGTAGCTGCTATTGCGCTAACTGTTTTTGCTATAGACAGGTCTCGCATAGTTATATTTAGCAAGATTAACGTAAGAATTGGCCGGAGTTCTCCTTTCAAATGGTAAAGAAATGTCAATGTTTACGGGTATTAGTGCATGGTCAGTTTAAACAAAAGCACCAGATTGCATACACTAGGCCAGATCATATGGGCCATTACAGCTGATAGCAAAAAATAGTAGTTTAATGACTGTTAACAACTCGAGCTCAATCGGCAACTCATTTTTCATTTTTATTTCTATCCTCAGGGTTGATTTCAACAAGGACCAGAGTGTTAGTGCCAAGGAAATGCAGCGCTGGATTATGGAGAAGACGGAGGAGCACTTCCAGGAGGCCATGGAGGAGAACAAGAACAGTTTCCGTGCTGTTGACCCTGACGGTGATGGTAAGAGAGACCCGGAGCGTGCAAAAAATAAATAAAATCTGCTTATTATTTAAAGCACACCATCCACCGCTGTGTTGCCAGAGTGGGTTGTAAACAAATGAATATTTCTGTTTAGTCAAAAACCAAAATGCTTAATTCATGCCTTGTCCATAGGTCACGTGACATGGGATGAATACAGAGTCAAATTTCTGGCCAGCAAAGGTTTCGATGAAAAGGAAATTGCTGAGAAAATAAAGAATAATCAAGATCTGAAACTGGATGAGGAGAGTAAGTATAGAACAGTTTGAAAAATGTCGTCATAGTTTCGACAGTATTCCCGAATATGTGCTGCAGATATCTAAGTAAGAATATAATTGAGCTGAATTTTCTCTCTCCGTCATGGATGCAGCTCAGGAGGTTTTGGAAAGCCTGAAGGACCGCTGGTTTCAGGCTGACAACCCCCCAGCTGACCAGCTGCTGAATGAGCAGGAGTTCCTGTCTTTCCTCCACCCAGAGCACAGCAGAGGCATGCTCAAATACATGGTCAAGGAGATCGTACGCGACTTGGGTACGTTTGACCTACTTTACCCGAATCATGGCCGTCATGGTCTTAAACCTGTGTTAACAATTTTTTAGCCACTTGTAGGTAGGGGTTGGGTACTGAAACCCGATGCTAATATGGCACCGGCAGCCTAAACGACCGATACCTACCGGACCAAATAGCAACGTGGATTTTGGTGCCACGTAAATGAAAAATATGACCAAAACATTGAAGAAAGTTTACATTTACACAGAAAAGCAAAGTTGCACGGTCGACAGGAAGACAACACAAGGGCTAACAGTGTAAAGTGTCACTATTTAGCTGTAGAGGATTCCAACAACGGGACATAGTGCTCTTCCTTTTCCCCCCATTTTTTTTTTAAGTATCGTTGCAGGCACAGGCACCGTTTTTAAAAGTAACATTTTTCAAAGGATACCCAACCCTACTTGCGGAAACACAGCACGTCACCTTTAAGTTGACACGGGGAACTAGTTAGCAAAGAGCAGCTTATTTGCACGTCCAGCATATACATACTGTAGCAACATTATCTTTCAGACTCATGTTCTGGCCTGGGGATGAATGCAAGTCCAATATTGACAGGCCTGTCCATTTTGATTTCCACTAATTCCTCAGGGGAATATCTGGCTCTGAAGCTGCTAAGTTCTCCACTATGTTCACTAGCTAGGCTCAAACTTTGTATGTAGCTGAACAGGAAGTGCACAGTGGGGCTTTAGAGCTGTTTTGCTGTAAACCGATGCCTGCTGCTGCTGGAAATAATGCTGAGAGCAAACAAAAACTGGCTGTAAAACCAAAACACACGCATGTAGTAATTGTATCCATTGTACATAGCAGCTTTAATGTACACTGGTTTAGGATATTTAAGATGGCACTGAACACGTTGCACTGTTAAACATCTGTGTTTACATGCAGGGAGAATACTGTTCTTAACCTCATGAGGTGACCTGGTTTGGTCTCGGTGCCTGTGAATGTAACTCAGTTTGGGAAATGCTATTCAGGTCACACTCGGACTATAAAAAGCTGATAAAGCAAGCTTTATCAGCTTTTGCCTCAAACAGCGCAGTAGAAAGTGACATCAACTATGGGGCAGGAACATCAAAATGATATGGTTTATTGCTTAGGGCTGCAACTGATGAACTGATTATTGAGTAATCTGCAGAACACTTTATAAATGAATTGATCAATTGTCTGAGCTATGAAATAAAAAAAAAAAAAAAAGAAATATGCCCATCACAAGTTCCCATAGCTCAAGGTGACGTCTTTAAATAGCTAGTTTTTGTCGGAACAACATCGCAAAACCCAAAGACAACAAGTTCACTGTCAAATGATATACATAAAACAAACAAAACAGCCAAAGATCTTCACATTTTACACCCTGGAACCAGCTAATTCTTGGTATTTTTCCTTCAGAAATGACGTACCATTATCAATTGATTGATCCAACTAATTGTATCACCTCTAGCATGCGTGTACCGGATACACCAGGCCATCATACACATTATTAATGTTTTTAATGCATATGACTGGACTGTAACTGACATGATTACATTTTTCAGCAATTGCATTTTGTCTGATTTCACGTTACAAATTGATTGACAAAAGCCCATTATTGGTACATTCCCATCAAAACGTGGTAACAAACCTTACTATATCTGTTTCTATTGGCAAAGGTCTCATCTGTTTATGTAATAAATATAATAGTGGATCTGTATATTTGATGTTGTACCTTACATTAATACCCATGTGTATTTGAATAAGCTCTGCTCTGTGTTGAGGCCCATTATGAAGATGTATTTAACAGATCCAAGATGAAAGAAATCACATGTTGGTTGCTGCTGTGCTTGCAGACCAGGATGGTGATAAGAAACTGACCCTGTCCGAGTTCATCTCTCTGCCGGTGGGCACCGTGGAGAACCAGCAGGCGCAGGACATCGACGACGACTGGGTCCGGGAGAGGAAGAAGGAATTCGAGGACGTCATCGATTCAGACCGCAACGGCATCGTAACCATGGAGGAACTGGAGGTGAGAAATGGGGACAAAAGCAAAAGTCTCATTTGATTGTTCCCTTTTTTTTTAATATTTATTTTGATACTTTGAAGTTTAAGTCTCTATCTACTAAATAGGGTTAGATATCGCAAAAAACAAACAATACCCCGACTTTTTCCTGCCTGCCTCTACGACGTGTTACTTTAGACAGCCAATCACAAACATGATCGGCCCACTGACACTGATGAGATTTACTTCTTAGGTATTTAAATTGGGCATTGAAAGACGAGTCATTTTTCGATACTCGATACTAAGGAGGCAATTCAGTCGATGCCTAAAAAGTTATGAGTTTGGTACCCAGCCCTACTACTAAATTTTAAATTGGTCAACAAGGACTCATAAAACACCATAATTTCTTTCTTTTTCATTATGCAGTCAACCATCTCAAAAGTGCTAATGAATGTTTTTGTTTTTTTTTCCAATGTTGGATTGAATTGACACTCGATTATCAATGACATTTATCTTTCCTGTCCTTGATTATCAATGACATTTATCTTTCCTGTCCTTGATTATCAATGACATTTATCTTTTCTGTCCTTGATTATCAATGACATTTATCTTTCCTGTCCTTGGTTTATCAATGACATTTATCTTTCCCGTCCTTAATTATCAATGACCGTTATCTTTCCCTTCCTTCTTACGTGGCGTACAGGAGTACATGGACCCGATGAACGAGCACAACGCTTTGAACGAGGCCAAGCAGATGATTGCCGTTGCAGATGAAAACCAGAATCACAATTTGGAGCTGGACGAGATTCTCAAGTATAGCGAATACTTCACGGGCAGCAAACTGATGGATTACGCCCGAAATGTTCACGAGGAGTTCTGAAGACCGACTTCTCCTCTCAGTCCGCTCAGCAAAGCAGGGCAACATACTACATCTGCTTCAGGGACAAGCCAGACAAGGACGGGCGAACTAATGATAGGATGTTCTAGTGTGCAATTCAACAGCCTCTTCCACTGCTGACTCAAATTAATGCATCCTCCCTTCAGCCCTGGACTGTCTGCCAGCCATCACACTTAACGTGGTATGTCTTCTGTGTGCCATTGGACTTTTAAATGTTGGGCTGTTGAACTCTGAAATTTATTTGTGTGATATATGTGTGTGTGTGTATATATGTGTGTGTATATATATGTGTGTATATATATGTGTGTATATATATATATATATATATATATATATATATATATATATATATATATATATATATATATATATATATATATATATATCATTTTAAAAAAACATCTATATCCCTACCTACCCACCCACCCAAGATATTTCTGTTCCTGGTGCATTGGCGAGAGAGACTGCGCAGCTAAGCGATATCATCATTTATTCTGCAGGATCTGTCGTCCTAACTGGCGTCGTCTGCATACAGTGTAAATATGAATTGTTACGTACAAATGCCTGTCAGAGAAAAAAGCTGAAAAAATAAATGTAATGCTGCTACAAGGGAAAAACCCTTATAGAGATATTATAAAGAGCTAATTACTGGAATTTTCCCAAATTCAAAAGGGGATTGTCATAAACGGTGAACAATTCCACTAGTTTGCATTATAGATGTCAGTTATCCGTCCTACTTATAAACAGGGTAAGTCACTTTTACAAACTGCTTCAATAACGTACAGTGATCCTTCTCAGCACAGACTTTCATTAACAATTTATTGTCAGAGTAATATATAAGAACAATGTGCCTTTTTCTCAGCAGACATTTTGACTTGAAAGTAAAGGTGTCACTGATAACATTAACAATATACTATTAACAATTAGGTAGGTAGGTGTGTGTGTGTGTGTGTGTGTTTTTCAGGTCAAAATGTCTCCTGTATGTAAAGGTCTATTTTGTTCTTGACTTAAAGCAATCTAATTCATGCTCTTGTTAAGATGTGGATAAAGAGGAATTTATTTATTTGACCAGTTGCATCTTCCAACATGTCACAGCTTTGTTCTTGTTTTTGCCTTACTTGTGTAGGAGGCTGATCTTTGTGTCACAAGGTGGATAGCTCTCTCTTCATCATATTTACCTGTTGACTAAAGTTTGAATGTTTTTTGTTTATCCGTACAACTGCTCCTTGTATTCCAATGCATGGGCAACCATTTTGTTGAAGGTTTGGATCCTGCTACAGGTTTCTCTGTCCTCGGTCCTGTTTGGATTGTAAAATAATAACCATAATTTATGGTAATAGAATGTGACACAGCTTTAAAAAAAAAAAAGTATTGCAAATTCTGGTAAACAATAAAGATTTCTTATCAATTAAGTAACCCCTGGGTTTCTGTAGTGCTTAGTTATTTTTTTTTATGGCTGCAAGTAACGATTACATTTTAAATCTTTGCGGCTGTGGCATAGGTGGAAGAGTGATGGTCTTTCAGTCGGAAAGTCGGTGGTTTGATCCCTGGCCCTTGCAGTCTACATGTCAAATGTCTGGTATTTTGTCTGTAATGGAAATATCTAAGTGACCCCAAACTTTACCAGTAGTGTAATTAGTCATGTCCAAACACTACAGGGTTAGAACCTAAAATGAACGTGTCCAACTGAGCTCTGATAACCTTCCAGGGTTCAAAATTAGCACCATCCACCAGCCAAATACTGACAAAATGCAAGACACTGAACCCAGCTTTTTTGTCCCCATGTTTGACCTGTGCTAGGGCTAATGTAACAATCAATAGGAAAGTACAGCATGATTCTCTACCACCTCCTGATGGTTCAGGATTCCAGCACTAGAGAGAGATTTCACACACATACCTCATAGAGGGCAGTTGAAATATTTAGGTTATTGGAGATCAATTTAGTAGATGGGCAGAAGTGTTCCCATACTCAAGAGAAAATGATAGAGCAGTCGTAAAAATGTTGGCTAAAGAGCTTATTCAGAGGTTTGGTATAACGGCCAGTAAGCCTGCATGATTAATCGTTATAAAATTGCGATCTCGATTCACCTTGTTCCAGATTTAATTTAATAACTTTGGGGGGCATTTTCGGCCTTTATTTTGATAGGACGGCTGAAGACATAAAAGGCAAGCAGTTAAAGAGTGTGCTAATAAATCATTCTGTTTTTGATACTGGCAATTGACAAACTCCATTTCTCTAGAGACTGAAGCTGCAGCATGTTAATTGACATGTTTTAAATTATGTAAAGACATGTTGAAGGAGTTCAGTTAGAGCCTGTGTCAGGGCCATATTTAGTTCAGATAGAGCCTGTATCAGGGCCATATTTAGTTCATAGAGCCTGTATCAGGGCCATATTTAGTTCAGATAGAGCCTGTATCAGGGCCATATTTAGTTCAGATAGAGCCTGTATCAGGGCCATCTTTAGTTCAGATAGAGCCTGTATCAGGGCCATATTTAGTTCATAGAGCCTGTATCAGGGCCATATTTAGTTCATAGAGCCTGTATCAGGGCCATATTTAGTTCAGATAGAGCCTGTATCAGGGCCATCTTTAGTTCAGATAGAGCCTGTATCAGGGCCATATTTAGTTCAGATAGAGCCTGTATCAGGGCCATCTTTAGTTCAGATAGAGCCTGTATCAGGGCCATATTTAGTTCAGATAGAGCCTGTATCAGGGCCATATTTAGTTCAGATAGAGCCTGTATCAGGGCCATCTTTAGTTCAGATAGAGCCTGTATCAGGGCCATATTTAGTTCAGATAGAGCCTGTATCAGGGCCATATTTAGTTCAGATAGAGCCTGTATCAGGGCCATATTTAGTTCAAATAGAGCCTGTATCAGGGCCATATTTAGTTCAGATAGAGCCTGTATCAGGGCCATCTTAAGTTCAGATAGAGCCTGTATCAGGGCCATCTTTAGTTCAGATAGAGCCTGTATCAGGGCCATATTTAGTTCAGATAGAGCCTGTATCAGGGCCATCTTTAGTTCAGATAGAGCCTGTATCAGGGCCATATTTAGTTCAGATAGAGCCTGTATTAGGGCCATCTTTAGTTCAGATAGAGCCTGTATCAGGGCCATATTTAGTTCAGATAGAGCCTGTATCAGGGCCATCTTTAGTTCAGATAGAGCCTGTATCAGGGCCATATTTAGTTCAGATAGAGCCTGTATCAGGGCCATATTTAGTTCAGATAGAGCCTGTATCAGGGCCATCTTTAGTTCAGATAGAGCCTGTATCAGGGCCATATTTAGTTCAGATAGAGCCTGTATCAGGGCCATATTTAGTTCAGATAGAGCCTGTATCAGGGCCATATTTAGTTCAAATAGAGCCTGTATCAGGGCCATATTTAGTTCAGATAGAGCCTGTATCAGGGCCATCTTAAGTTCAGATAGAGCCTGTATCAGGGCCATCTTTAGTTCAGATAGAGCCTGTATCAGGGCCATATTTAGTTCAGATAGAGCCTGTATCAGGGCCATCTTTAGTTCAGATAGAGCCTGTATCAGGGCCATATTTAGTTCAGATAGAGCCTGTATTAGGGCCATATTTAGTTCAGATAGAGCCTGTATCAGGGCCATATTTAGTTCAGATAGAGCCTGTATCAGGGCCATCTTTAGTTCAGATAGAGCCTGTATCAGGGCCATATTTAGTTCAGATAGAGCCTGTATCAGGGCCATATTTAGTTCAGATAGAGCCTGTATCAGGGCCATCTGTAGTTCAGATAGAGCCTGTATCAGGGCCATATTTAGTTCAGATAGAGCCTGTATCAGGGCCATATTTAGTTCAGATAGAGCATGTATCAGGGCCATCTTAAGTTCAGATAGAGCCTGTATCAGGGCCATCTTTAGTTCAGATAGAGCCTGTATCAGGGCCATCTTTAGTTCAGATAGAGCCTGTATCAGGGCCATCTTTAGTTCAGATAGAGCCTGTATCAGGGCCATATTTAGTTCAGATAGAGCCTGTATCAGGGCCATATTTAGTTCAGATAGAGCCTGTATCAGGGCCATATTTAGTTCAGATAGAGCCTGTATCAGGGCCATATTTAGTTCAGATAGAGCCTGTATCAGGGCCATATTTAGTTCAGATAGAGCCTGTATCAGGGCCATCTGTAGTTCAGATAGAGCCTGTATCAGGGCCATATTTAGTTCAGATAGAGCCTGTATCAGGGCCATATTTAGTTCAGATAGAGCATGTATCAGGGCCATCTTAAGTTCAGATAGAGCCTGTATCAGGGCCATCTTTAGTTCAGATAGAGCCTGTATCAGGGCCATATTTAGTTCAGATAGAGCCTGTATCAGGGCCATATTTAGTTCAATGTGTTATATGTCACTATTTTTGGTAGCTTACTGTACTTAAATGGCCAGTATGTACTTTATTTTCTTTATTTATTGAAGCCTCTATGTTTACAGGCGTGTGGTAATGTGCTATAGTTGCCAAGGTAGTCTACTGCCAATTTGTTTTGTCATGGTTCATGTGTGCAACAAACATTACACTTTGTGAGAAAAGAATCGTGGCAGAGAAATGTGATATCAATTCTAAGCTAAAAAAACGTGATTCATATTTTTCCCCGAATCGTGCAGGCCTAACAGCCATGATTAACAGTGATATGGGTACACCCTTTACTGCACTAGTAGTCTCACATTGCCAGAACTATCTCCACAGCACTGCAGAGTAAGGTCTGGCTACACCACAGTGACCACACATACATTCTGGGAAAGGAGAAAAAAACGCTCTGGGTTGTTTGCTTTTCTTTAAACCAATCACAATCATCTTGGGCAGCGCTAAGCTCCGGACTCAGCGATGGTGGCTCTGCAAAATAGTCTCAGGAAGGAACTTGTTTTGGTGGAACATTTGCACCCCGGAAAAGAAAACGCCACATACAATATTAAATGAAGTTAACTATTCACACTACAGTAATGTGAGCTATATAATTAGCTTGATTCATGGTTAAACCTCATTTGCTCTTACCAGTTTATCTCCGTGTGTACTTCGGCCACAGCAATCCCACCAATCAGTCCCAAAACGTCCCAGTTAGAGAGGACATGCCGTAAACATATTCTTTGACACACACACACACACACACACACACACACACACACACACACACACACACACACACACACACACACACACACACACACGAAATAAGGGAGCTTATCTTGACTTGACTTTGTGTTTTGGACTGATGGACAGAACATATTTGTAGATGACAGCTTGGACTTCTGAGAACAGTTTTCTGACCAGAAACCAAAATGATGAATTGATAATGAAAATGGTCGTTAGGTGCAGACCTGAATCTGAATAATCTCTTTGATTCTGGATTAATTTGGATGTATATGAGGTTGTTAATTTAAAAAAAAGATTCTTCAGTTGTAATCATCGAGTCCCAAATTCTGTTTTGAGAAGATTTTATTGCGTGTATACGGGTTAAGGTTCACTGTGTGTTCTATGTAATGTAGCACTTGACAACACAGCAGGATTGTAAGTACAACCATCATTTCACCAAACCAATGATTTGTTTAGAAGCGGTTACATACTGAACATCAATCTTTATAAATGATCTTTGTCAGATTGGATTATTCACAATTTAAACGCATTACTGTGAATATATAATTGTAATCTAAATGGCTTTGACATGATAGCGTGATAGCCAATCAGATTTTTATGTGCACGCTTTTACTTCACAGACACCACTTCACAAGACAAGAGCTTTTACATTTTCCCAAAATCGTTATGTTGTCGTACAAATTAAATACAACATAAATAATTAGCGCAGCTGCAGTAAATTATGAACCTCTCTCTTTGAATGCTACTCCGTGTCACACACATGCCACTTTAAGAATAACTTCAAAACTGTAAAAAAACACGACAATCCCCTCTAAATACCACACCATTCTACTCAGAATTGTACTGCATCATTCAACATACTAAACATAGAAATATAATCAAGTCAATGGCCAGCACTAAAACAGAATGAACCTGAAAACATCTGAAGAACACAGTGACATATCGTTATACAGTACATAGCTTTCTCTCTCCTTTTTTTTTTTTTTTTTTAGAATACAGGTAAAACACACACACACACACACACGTTGGATTGACACTATGATGACAATGTTAATAATTATAGAACAGCGTAACAGTCAAGTTTCTCCTCAACACTGATTTCTCAAATACAATGAAATAAATTTGGGGCTTAACATGGTACAAATCAACTTAATATCGCAGTCTGTAAGTAGTAGTGGAAGTTTCAGCTTGATGTTTGGTCACTTAAATTTGGGACTTAAAAAAAGGGCTACAATTCCTACTCGTTTCATCTGATGTGGATGTAAACACCCTGAAATCAAAGCTGAAAGTCTGCACTTTAACCTCATACTTACTTATTGTGTCATTTCAAAATCTACCGTACTGGAGAGCAGAGCCAACACAACGATGAATGTGTCACTGTTCAGATACTCGCAGACTGTGCCACTTATCGCTGTTTACCTACTGTATGCAACAAAAAGAAACTTGAAAAGTTCAAACAGTTTTTTAAGGAAACTGACCATGATTAAAATATAAATACCTTCCATTTCGATTTGATCTGAAATAATCAGAGACAGTTGTAAAAAATAAATAAGGACTGGATGGTAAGGGAACGTTAAAAGTCTAATCACAGCCACCCGTAATGAGCTTGTGCTCGTCTCTAGTCTCGGTCTCCATTTGGTCTACATGCATCGCTTCAGGCTACGTTTACACGACAACGCTCACGCAAAAAAAGCAAAAATTGTTATCGCGATTATGATTTCAGCTCCTAATGATTTCAGCTCCTAATGATCACAAAAACAGAAGCGAGAAAAACGATTATTTTGCACGTTATGTTTTGCAGGTAAACTCTTATTTTGTCTTGTGTTCTGAATGGAAAAAAAACATTTTTAAAGGTCTTGATGTTTTCACTGTTTGATTTGTTTAATTGCTTCACTGTTTTTTAAATTCAATAATTGCAACATCTTTCCCAAAGACAATGAGTAATTATGTTAAATAATCGTGATTTCAATACTGACCAAATTAATCGTGATTACGATTTCTCCGATAATTGAGCAGCCCTATTGGATTTCACTCTGGAACCCGGTTTCAAAAGTTTTCTTTTGCAGCCCCCCCCCCCGTGTAAACGAACGGCCAGAACGTAAAAATACTTTTGCCATAATTTGTTCAAAATGTTGGCGTGTAAACAGCCTGACGGTCTTCACAGGTAGGGGTACTGGTTGACTTTTCGCTGGTAAGCAGCGCTGGCGTGGTGGAACGGCTGCCCTCCCAGCTGCTGCTGCTGTTGGGGGTGGGAGTTGCTGTACTGTCCCGGAGCAGAGCCTCCCAGGGCCAAGGTGCCGTTCTTCTGGAGCAGTGCCAGTGAAGGGTACGCTCCGCTGGCCCTGCCGTGGCGGGATGAGCCCCCTTGCATCTGGTCCACAGCTTGGGACACGGAGGCCAGGGCGGCGGACGCCGGGTACGCGTACAGGCTCGGGGTCGAGCTGAACAGGGTGTTCTCGTGAAGGTAGGATGAATGGGACGAGGCGGGAGGGGGGTACGTGAGCTGCCGCCTCAGGGAGCCACTGCTTCCCGTTTGGTCGTTGGATGACGACATCACAGACTGCTGTACCTGAAACAAGAGGGAGAGGGTCATAAATACCCACACTTGGGGTATTTGCGTGCAGAGTTAAAAAATTAGCACCATCCACCAGCCAAATGCTGGTAAAATGTGCAAGAGGCTGGTAGATATGCTTCACTCACCACCCAAAACAACAAACAACAGTAATCTATTGAGAGGCTGGTAAATATTGAACATTCACTAGCCATTTGGCTGGTGGACAAAAAAGTTCATTTTGAACCCTGTGTGCGAGTAGTCGAGTACATGTGTGACGTATTGCCGGTGACTAACACAAAACTGGGTTCAAAATTGGCTTTTTTCATCCACCATCCAAATGGCTAGTGAATGTTAAAATTTTACCAGCCACTCAATAGATTGCCATTGTTTCTTTGGGGGTGGTGAGTGAAGCAAATCTACCAGCCACTTGCATTTTATCAGTATTTGGCTGGTGGATGGTGCAAATTTTGAACCCTGGAAGGTTATCAGAGCTCAGTTGGACACGTTCATTTTAGGTTCTGCCATAACCCTGTAGTGTTTGGACATGACTAATTACACTACTGGTAAAGTTTGGGGTCACTTAGACATTTCCATTCCACAAAATACCAGTTGCATTGTTTTTTTAATCAGGGCAGCAGTTTTCAGATTACATTATGTATTGCAAAAGGGTACTCGACTGTTGTAGAAAGAAGTGGCTGATCTTTAATGTAATATCTACATTGGCCATTATCAGCAACCTTTCATCCAGTGTTCCAAAGGCACATTCTGTTTACTAATCTGATATCATTTTAAAAGGCTAACTGAGAAAACATTGGAGAACCCTTTTGCAATTATGTAAGCACATAATGTAATCTGAAAACTGCTGCCCTGGTTAAATAACAATGCAACTGATCTCAGCTGGTATTCTGTCTATAATGGAGTGGAATGGACATTTCTAAGTGACCCCAAACTTTGGACCGGTAGTGCATATTCAAGCTGAATTAAACATCAAGTCAGAAACGTAAAGGCAGGGCTGATAATGTTGAAAAGCTAGCAAGATCTGAAAGTAGCATCTCCTCGGGGCTCCGTCTAACCCCTCCCCCTGCCCTCGGCGCTCCGCCCACACATAGACGTGCACAAGCACCGCTGTGTCGCTGCTTCAGAGCAGAGCGGAGAAAGGAGCGACATTTGACTTCATGTCTCATTCACCGGTAAGCAAACAGCTAATACTATCATACTGAATGTTTAAAATAAAAATGACTACTGTTAGCAATGGGGCGACGACGCGCACTGAGCTCAGGCTCGTACACGGGAGGGGTAGAGTACACGCAGCGGGGCAAGGAGGCATTTTATTGGTTCTTTCCAAGTGGACCGCGAGGCTGTGATTGGTGGGCGTTTTTACAGGAGTACAGTTACAGGTGCAGCTCCTTTTTCAGAGCCCTGAAGTATATGTGTATACTGAAAATAGTTAACAACCCTGCCTTTAAACTTCTTCATCTCTTTTGTTAATGTTGGTCCTAAAACCAGCCTATAGGTGCACTACCGTCAACAACTGTGTATCCAACAGTTCCCCACAGGCTACTGCGTACACCAGTCCAGTTGTTGGCTGTCATATGATACGATACAACTTATTATCAGTTCACACTGAAATTCATTTAGTGTTCCCGAGTCAGACAACAATCACACATATAGTACAAAAGATGAAAACGCATCAACAGCCATGGCAAAAGAAACATGTTTCATGATATCCTTGGATCCAGATCTTAATTGGCATACTGATGCATAAAAGAGTTCTTGAGCCTGTTGTGTCTAAACAAAAGGACTCTAAATCACCTGTTAGAAGGTAAAAGTTGGTGTTCATAGTTCAAAACATTTATGGAGTCAGAAGAGATGCTGTTAGTGAGCCTGAGCATGCTCTTCTTGTGGGTTGGTCCTATAAGCTTGGAATAGAAATGAAGAAGATAACGTTTGTGATGTGTTGGATTCAGCGTGAATATTATCATTAATATCCAAATGAGGGATAAGCCGATATCATTTTTTTCTGGCCACGATTATTATGGCCAAAAATGTCACAGTACGCAGTAATCTCACGATATTCAACAAACCGAATGGTTAGTGCTTTAGTGAGGTAACGTCACTTTGTTAAACAAGTAAAATGCCTGCTCTCTTTTTCAATTTCATGTCACGACTCAGCCCCAATAAACTAGCAGCGCTCCAGGTTAACTGTAAGCCTAGCAAGTAATGGCCAGAGTACTGTAGTTACAGCTAGTCTCTGCCCTGCCGTGGCTGTCTCTGTTTGATCAGTAGAAAGCTCCCATGTTGTTAACATCAGTATGTCTAACCCACGGTTTTACCACCGTTACAGTTTACTAAAACTGGTTAAAGTACGCAATTATGGCAGAACCTCCACGGTTGATTACATTATCTAATATATACTTCTTCATTTGACTGATAAGAATATCACATATCTGACTGTAAAAAATAACAAAAATGGTAGATGTGTCTAGATAACTCAATTGCTCAATTGCTTTATTCATTGCATTATTCTCTCACCTCCTGAATGTGCTTTTTACTGATTGTACCTGTGATGCTGTATGACTGATTCAACTTTTTTATTCTTTCAAATGAATGGTTAATGGTAATGGTTACACCTTGTTGAGCAGACATCAGTTACATAGCGTTACCTGACTCAGGTTGAGAGGCTGAGATCTGCTGGATGCAGCCCGTTGATGGCGGTCAGTGTTGGAATCTCCTGGCCGACTGGACTGCTGAGTCGACCCTTTCTTGGATTTTCCAGAGCCACTTGTAGCTGGATCTACCCGTGCAAAACCAGACACAATACTGTGAGCACTAAGAAGAGAATATGTTACAGCTGCTTGAAGAGAAAAGGATCAGTTTAACCTGTAAATCTACGAGCGGAGCTGATAAGTAGTGCACCTAAAATGCAAACACATCTAGTTACCTAAAATATAATGTATATAATATATATGAAGTAGGGGTGTCATGATTTGGATTTTAAAATCGAACATTTTAGATTTTTCGACTATCAAAATCAAGATCGGCAGTTCCCCCAGTATTTATTTCTCTCTCCAACCCCGCCTACTTGAGCACGGCCAAAGGAAAAAACATATTACTACATATTACAGACGAATGCAGTATGCACTACCTACTGCTTTCTTCCGAACCAGTACGACATCCGGGTATTTTTGGCATACTGCAGAGTTTGCTTTTGTTTGCATACTACATGCTACATTTTGGCCAAATCAGCAAGCAATGCTAGTATATTATGTGGTTTCGGAAATGGCCACAGTGTAGCTCACCGGATGGTAGCCTGCATCTAAAGATACAAGGTAACCTTAGCTTACTGGCTAGTAGCATGCAGCTAAAGACACATGGTAACATTGGCTTACCAGTAGCCTGCAGCTGCACTTTTCCACACGGTGGCCACTGCCGGGGATAACGGAGTAACAGAACAGTTACATCCTCCTGCTGCCTTGAAATCACTGTGTGGCAAATTTGCCTTCCCGTGAGGGATTTATGGAAACAAACAACGAACAGTAAAGCACGTGGGCTCCGATGGGACTTCATGGACATTCACGTGTGTCTCGGAAAACTGATGTTGCATTTAATTGCAGTTTGATAATTTTTTAAAACTCAAACTGTTGTTGTAAAGTACCCTTCTGCCTTAATGTGGCACTGCTGAAAAGTGTTTAAAAAATGTTTAAATAAAAAATAAAATCGAATCGTGACACCCCTAATATGAAGACTAGATAATAATGATGTTTAAAGACTAGAGGACCTGGAGCTGCGGGAGCTTTGTGGATTGTGCTGTCCCCCGGCTGGCTCTTCACAGAGGGCGTGATGACGGCCAAAGACTTGGCGGGCTGCGAGGTGGTCTTGGTGCTCAGGGGGCTGCTGGTGGACGAGTCAGAGTCATGGGAGTCGTGCACCGTCACACAGCTGATCACATTGGTCCTCTGGCTTGTTCCAGAGCTGCAGGAGAAGTAAGTAAGATAACCATTTAAAATAAAACCTCTGAAAATTTTACGTAAAAGTAGGGCTGTACCAGTACTGATACCAACACCGTTACTTTGATAATGGTTCCTAAACAATACTTTTTTCTATACCAATTTTATAAAATCCATTTTAACAAAAACAAATTTACAACAATACACATTACGGCACAAATATTTTCAGCTCCTACTACATTAGCCTCGCCTGTGCGTGTCTCTACGAAGTGTAACGTTAGACAGCTAATCACAAACATTATTAGATCTTGTTACAAGCATGCTGCATGCTTATTGGCTCACTGACGCTGATGAGATTTACTCCTTAGGTATTTGAAACTTGGTATTTAATGACGTGGCATTTTTCGATACTAAGGAGGCAATTCGGTCCGTACCTAAAAAGTATTGAATTTGGTACCCAGCCCTACTCCAAAGTGTGAAAATTACAATTCTGCAGACAGGAAATTAGCTCACAAGGCAGGGGGGAACTTCCTGTCATCCTCGTCGTCGGAGTCGCTGTGGATGGTGATGATGCTGACAGCTGGACTGGGTGTGTCCGAGATGACGATGGGCTGAGACTGGTCGCCAGCCAAAGCAGAAGCGTTGTGGAGCACAGTGGTGGCCGACGACACAGGCCTGCAGGGGGAGAAGATGCTCCATCACTGGCTTATTGCAAACACTTAATCTATTTTTATTTATATTTGATCTATTTTAGACAGCAGAGTTGTTGCCTTTCATTTTTTTTCATAATCATACATTTTTACATCCTTATAAAATAAAGTACACTACACCACATAAAAGGGTCACATATTGCATATATTTGGCAGATGCTATTCCAAAGTAAACACATTCAATTTGGGTGTTCAGTGTGGTGTAGAGCTAAGACAATGAGTGGATTTATACAATAGTTTATCAACGGTTTCTTTTGAGGATGATAGAAAACTCATTATTTTGGGTTGTGGACTTCTGGTTGGACAAACAGCATAAGGATAAGGCTGGTGGTGTTATCTATTTTTTATTATTGTCAAAAAACCATGAGAAGACTAAAACTGACATTTGTTAGTCTGTCTCTCAATACTTTCCAACTTCCCTACACTATCTGTGGCTCTCAGCCCGAAGCACATACTTCCTACTGAAGACTTTAAAAACAGGTTATGATGAATACACGTTATGTAGATTTTGTTAATGTATGACAGGATACCTGGCTCTGCTCTCTGCATGTCGAGCCTTGGACCTCTTGCCCTGTTGGGATCTTGCCCCTGAGTTGTGGCTTTGGGAGGCAGCGTGACGGCCAGCAACCGAGTCCTGCTGGCTGACGCCATCGTATTGGCTTCCATGACGACCCCTTTGAAAAGGAAGAACCCATTTAACTTATATTATACTGCATCACGTTTGTATGCCTGACTGATCACATTTGCTAAACCGTCCATTAGCAGTTCATGTATGTAACGTGATTTTTTTGAGAACATTTTTAAAATCGATTTTTCCCCCCTAGGATCAATATTTGTTTGTTTTTTTATCAATGATTCACCTAAATATTTTCTGTTTATATGGTACCGCCGACATCGGCTACCTCATATCAGTTTCCAGCAAAACAGAGCAAAGCAGAAAATGCAGAAAATACATGTTATGGGCTTCTTTACAAATTAAATAAATGTCAGACTGACTCACATGTGATGTTTATTCTTTAAAAAAAGAATGTCTCTTGAAATGTATTATTCAACTTTTGTTTTTGTTAAAGAAGGAAAAGAAAATCGCAATACTCAATACTATCGAATTGCAATACAAATTGAATCGGCACCCATATATTGTGAAAGAATCAATCGGCATTAGGGTTGGGTACCGAAACTCGGTGCCAATAGGTCCCCGGTTCCGATGTAAACGGTAGTAACGAGACCGAATAAGAACGAAAATTTCGGTGCCTTATTCCGGTGCCTGACTTTACACTACTCTCAACAGCAGGTAACCTACCTTTAGCTAGCAGTTGGATTAAACACGGTTAAAATGCTGACAGCTAACGTTAAACAGTGTAAAGTGTGACTGTATATCAACACCGGGACGCAACAGTCTGCTCTGCAGCGCAGCAGATGCCGACGTCGGAAAAACACAGACGGTGCATTCACTGAAACTGGTAACCTACAGACTCGCGGTGCATTCAAAGTTATTGTAAAATATCCTTTTCCCATCTGGTTGTTGTTTTTTTCGTTCAACAGCAATTTACTGGTGAAATAAGTTATTGTGTATTATAAGTTATAGTTATTACATTACTATTAAACCATTTAATTTTGACCATATGGACTTAGTAATAAACAATGTGTTCTTAAATGTCACCGACTGTTGTTTAGTAGGCCTATCCTTCTTGTTTCTTCTTCTTTTTTTTAAAAAACTTTCTTAAAAAGTATCGGTTCAGGCACCGTTTAGGCAACGGCACCGTTTTAAAAGTACCGATTTAGCACCGGGTATCGGAAAAAACCCAAACGATACCCAACCCTAATCGGCACAAAAAGCATATCATCCCAGCCCTACCGTCTATTATGTTTTAATAATAGAATGACCTAAATCTGTGCTTTTAAAAGCAGCCTGACGACCCAGAGTCCCGACCAAACTCACCTCCAGCCAGAAGCTTGTTGACTGTCAGAGATCGGGGCTCCCATGGGTGAGTCGGGCACCACGGCCTGCCCAGGGTTGTGGATGGCCATGCCTGGCATCTGCTGCCATGTGGAAGGGATGAGGATCTGCTGTGTGCCTGCCGGCCAGCCCTGCTGTATGTTCATATTAAACCCATGTTCAAATATTGCACTATTCAAAAACCTAAAACGTCAGCAGTGACACATTAAGAAGAGAACAAAGTGCAGTGTGTCGACCAAAGTAGAGCAGGAGTCAGAGTTATCAAGTCAGAGTTTATCAACAAACACCAAGGTTTCCATCTCTGTGGCCCACCAAGACCCTGACACACTGACAGCCGAACAAAACTCCAACCTCTGTATCTGGTTTCCAGACTTACTCCTGTGCAGAGAGCTGCATTTGTTACTGTTGAGAAGGAAATGTGCTAAAAGAGACTTAAGAAGCAGAAAATAACCAAGCTTAAAGAAAGACAGAACGTTGACTCAGGTTCTGATGCCAAGCATGCAAGCTGTACAATCCTGCGCTGTGAAACAGAGAAGGTTCAGAAACAAGACAGCCAACCTGAAAGTGAAAGGAATGTGTTAGTCTGAGACAGAGAGGAGGAAATGAAAGTGTCTCCTGACATTTGATATACAGCTTTTATTAAAACAAAATTAAATATTGCCAGAAGCTTTGAGATTTAAAAAGAAACGCAGCAGTGTGCATTGCTGTCTGCCGTGTGTCTTCTTTAATCTACCACTAGGAGACGCCAAAGTTTTACACATACTTTAGTGGTTGAAATATGAATATCTCAGATTAAATTTAGAGTTGCAAAGATTAATCGATCAAATCAAATAATCATTTTGATTGAGAAATTCTCTGATTCCAGCTTCTTAAATGTGAATAGTTTCTTCACTCCTATATAGACCTAGCCTATATGGACAAAACAAGACAAGGACGTTTTTTACTGGGCTTTGGTTAACACTGATCCACATTTTTTCACCATTTTCTGACATTTTATAGACCAAACAACTAATCAATTAATCAGGTTAATTGACTATGAAAATAATTGTTAGTTGCAGCCCTAGATTATTTAACATTATGTCGATTTCTACAAACTTTTGTGATGAATTTTGATATTTCCCAACGTGTTTTCTCTAGTGTGGAAGTTAGTAACTTGCAAGGAAACTTTTAAAGGAATAGTTTGGGAAACAAAGCTTATTTGCTTTCTGGCAGAGAGGATCGATACCAAATCTGACGAAAATAGTGTGTATGCATATTTCTGTCTTTGCGCATACACAGTTAGGTTTTAGTCGTGAATCTACACAGAGTTTTATGCATCTTGCCCGTGAAGCTGCAAGCAAATGTACAAACCAGACTGAGGAGCTACACATGCGTCCTACCTTCTGCTGCACACCGCTGACATACACGTGCTAGGAGGGAGGGAGGAAGAAAGAAAGAAGAGATTTACAGTTGTGATGATGGTGTTTTACCAGCAAGGAGGCATTCTGATCTGGTAAGCCGCCGAGGCTCGCTCCCCTGCAGCTGAGTGGCAGCCGGAGCGAGCCTAAAGGCGGCATTCCCACCACGGAGCCGTACAGCAGGGGGGCGAGGGAGGCCTGGGAGGAGGTGTATTTGCATTCATTTGTATTTATTATAAGGATCCCCATTAGCTGACACCTAGACGACCAGCTAGTCTTCCTGAGGTCCAAAACAACATTTAATCAGACAATATTAAAACACATACAGAAAATAAAATAAAGAAAAGAAATAAAACATCTGCTTATAAATAACAAGAAAGAAAATTAAAAAAACAAAAAAACAATAATAAACCAAGCAAATAGAGAAATATCTTAAAAACAAAGTTACATATTACAGTATATTACATGGCTAACATTAAGGTAGCTCACATAGACAAAGAAGAAAATCAAATATTTTTAACCACACAATTAAGAAACCTCATGATAAATAATTTAAGTGAAGGTAAGATTTTACTTCCTTTTTTAAATCTACCTTTCCTGTGATAAAACAAATGTTACTTGGGATATTATTCCACAAAGAACTTGCTCTGTAAATGAAAGATTTTTTTCAGGTTATTGGATTTTGGTAAAGGTGCAATCAACTGCAGGTGTGAAGGTTGGGGTTAAGGCTACATTTACATTGCTACGTTTTGGTTTAAAAACAAATATCTTTTGCTACATTTACACCTCACATTCACACTGCTCTGGCGTGTAAGAGCCCCAAAACCGGAGAAGTTTGGGAACAATTCTGACCCCGTTTTGGTTTGGAATCTGCGGAGTTGTGTTACAGTTTTAACGGCTGCAAACGGAGACCTTTGGCAACACCAACAGTGACGCCAATGTTTCACTGCCTGACTGGGTCTTACACAGGCGGTGTGTAAATGTAGCCTAATACATATTTGGAACAGACCTGCTCCATATTCTACTAAATTCTAAAGAACAAGCGAGTCCTTGCTATTGATCAAGAGCAGGGAATACAACTCACGATTTTAAGTTCACGATACGATTTTCAGAATGAAATCACTGATAAAATATTCCTTTATTTATATTAACAGCAGATGTGTCCTCTCATCAAAAGTGAAAATTAAATAGTATTTTATCTTGAATAACAAAAACTGTGGTAGCTGGTCAAGGGCAGAGCTATCGAGCTAACTTCATAAACAGCTAAGTAGTAGTTCTCAACCTAGGAGTCAGGCCCCTTCAAAGGGGTCGTGAAAATATCATTATATTTGATTTTTTTCCATACCGCCTAGTTGTACATTCCACCACTGCATAGTGGATTGTATGAGTGGATTTGATACTGGAATTAGATTCAATAAAAGCCCATCAAAGTCGAGCGAATCAGTGATGCAGTGGGTCCTACCTGTGCCAGCACGCCAGGTTGGATGTGAAGAGACTGGGACGACTGGTTCTGAGGGACTAAGGGTACAGAGTTGTCCATCCTCACTGGATAACCAGAGGGCTTATTGGAGGTTTGAAGACCTGGAAGGAAAAGATGGAGGCAAGTGATATTGTGGCAATACTTTTTTTTTTAAAGATACTAAATGTAGAATATAAGAAATGTAGGGATTATAAAGGTAGCTGCACAAAGGCAAAATATTGCTGGTTGGTCAAATTATTTTAATTTCTACATTTTTCAAAGTAATTGTGAAATGAGATTTAGGAGTTGGGTTAGGAACCGGAGGGTTGCTGCTTCAAGTCCCCATACGGACCAAAGTACAGTGGTGGACTGGTAGCTGGAGAGGTGCTAGTTCACCTCCTGGGCACTGCCAAGGCTCTTGAGCAAGGCACTGAACACCCAACTGCTCGGGGTGCCTTTTCATGGGCAGCCCCCCCCTCACTCTGACATCTCTCCATTAGTGCATGTGTGTGTAATTCAGGCCTGTGTGTAATAACAACAGAGTGAAAACATTGTAATTTCTCTTTGTGGGATTAATAAAGTATAAATTACTCTGTTGCTTATTTTCCATCACTCAGAGGGAGCTTATCAGACTCGCTCTGCTGACTGGCTTTTGCTTCCTGTCCTGAACTTGGAAAAAACTGCTTTTAACTTTGGTGCACCTGACTCCTGGAACAAATGACAGCACTTTCTTAAAAATCAACTCACTTGTGCCTTTTAGACCATTTAGAAATCTGGTTTTAAACCTGCAGACTTCTACTTGTAATTGCTTCACACAATTGTACTTTCTTTTGCAACCTTATTACACTAATTTATTTGTCAAATCACTTTTCCAATTCAGAACGTTTTAGTGTCTTCCTATTTTTCTTATTATGGTGTGGCTTCTTTTGTGTGTTGTTGTTTTGTTTTGGTCTTCGTAATTTGTCTCGATGTCGTTAATGAGGGCCGCCCCTCAATGATTCCCAGAGTATAAATAAAAGGTTGAATTAACTAACATCTTGCTTTCTCACCCTGGATGGTGGGGGGGCAAACTATGAGTGTTTGCTGGAAGGGCTCGGGCTGGGCGCAGAGCTGGGTGGGTCTGGTCTGCAGGGGCACGCCCTGCTGGGTCAGGCCCGGGATGTTTATGGTGGCCTGCTGGTAAAGGCCAGGCTGGTAGTTGAGCAATGGGACGTTGCTGCTGAGGGACAGGGACTGGCCGCCTGTATTCAACGCCTGAAAAGATAAGCAGAGTTCAGCAACAAAGTCCAGCGAGCCTCAACACAATCAACAATGTTCTACATCCACCTGCAGCACAGAACTTCCCCTGGTTATGGAAAATGCAGATTCAGGCGATGGTTTTAAGAACCAGTTAAAAACTATTTTTTTCAAGTTTTTAATGCTCAAGTGGTATTTGATACTTGACTACTCCACTGGTAAACTCAGTTCACATTGCCAGTACATGCAAATTACTTCTTCTAGTCTTGTGGAGAGAACCATCTGGAAGGGCCTGGAAACTCAACTTGCCATTCTTTATCCATTCTGCTCAAGGAGCTTTGTTTCTGCTAGCCATCCACTCCTATTCATCGCTCCTATACCCGCTCGCCCCCCTCGCCCCCTCGTTATTAATGCATTCATTTTTTTTGCTTTTTATTGATATTGGTTGAACTTGTATGCAACCACTTATATTACATGCATCACTTAAGTATTAAAATTACATGTACACACAAATATATATATATATATATTATTTAAAACAAAACAGTATAATACATAAGTAAATACAAATAATACATCAAAAAGGAAGAAAATAAATAAGTAAATAAATAAATAATAATAAAACAATAATAAAAAAAATTAAAAATAGAAAATGGTCCTTATGGGTTTCAAATTATACAGAATACAGGATCAGTCATATGAAACATCAATATTAGTGACATCTAATTTCTCTATATAATTTAAAAAAGGTTTCCATGTAGCATAACATTTTTGAATACATCCTCTTCTAGAATAGCGAATCTTTTCTAATACCAAATGGTGTAGAATGTCATTGATCCACATGTTAAAGGTTGGAGGAAGTTTCTCCTTCCATTTAAAGAGTATTAACCGCCTAGCTATGAGAGATGCAAAAGCTATCATATTCTTTGCCTGGCGGCTAAGGTGAGTGTCTTGTCTTGTGTTGTTATTCCAAATATGGCAGTGATGGCAGAAACTTCTATAGGTACCTGTAAAACTAACGCATTCATTTTGACATCCCTAATAATTTTTATGAAGAACACAACGACCCTCAGGCAGATCCGAGATAACATTCTCACCTGATTGTGCTGGTTGAGCTGGCTACTGAAGGTGACAGTGAGGTTGGTGGCTGCGCTCGGGGTATTGTTGCTGGCAAACAGATTTTTTCCATTCTCAAAGGCGCTGCATCTGCGTTTGCATATGTCCATATTTTGGAAGCAGGACTTCACACTGTTAAATAAAAAAATCACAAAAAAAGGTCAAACAGGAACAAATATGAAGAAAGAGGAACAAAGATGGAATCCTGAAAACTAAGTGGTGATGCTGATTCACAGCCAACACAATCATCCCTGTCACAGTCCTATACTCACTGAGAGCTGTGAGGGAAGTGCAGTAGGTGTGTCATGGTAACAAAGGGGTGGTTCAGCGTCTTCATGGGCGTGATCCGTTTGTCTGCGTCTAGCGTCAGCATCTTCTTCAGCAGGTCTATGAACTCCCGCCTGTCGGCCTTCTCTGCCAAGATGTCCGTCCCCTCCAGGTTGGTCATGTTCACCTGCAGAGACAGGAAGTCTGGGTTTGTCAAACCGCATCCTGTTGCACTAAACGACATCACATCAATACTCCGTTAGTAGTGAATGTGCAGACTGAGGGATAGGGCTGCTCGATAAAAATCATAATCACAATTATTTTGGTCAATATTGAAATCATGATTATTTAACACGATAACTCATTGACTTTTGGAAAGATGTTGAATTTATTGAACTTAAAAAAAAAACGTGAAATTTCCCCTAATACTTTTCCCGTTGAACTTTTCTAATTCCCCCTTCAAAAAAAAAAAGTGTTTACTTGCAAAATGTAATGTGCAAAATAATTGTTTTTCTCAGTTACATTGTATTTTGGGAAAAAAACAGTTCCAGAACCAGTTCTGCCAGCAATATTAAGGTCAACTGGTGGAGCTTTTCTGAAATTAAACAGCTCTTTCCTCACCTGCATCATATCATCCAGACAGTTGAAGATGTATTTCCTCGCCTCCTTTGACTTGATGCCCATCTCCGCCTCGTGCTCTGCAGGGGTCTTCACAACAATAAGCCAGCAACACCTCAGTATTATGTACCGTACATATGCGCAAAGATGGAATCTGTCTCAGAGATCTCTGCGGAGTCACTTACTTTGAGTCTCCAGAGGGGGTAGCTGGAGTCGGGGCCCCTGTTAAAAAAGCGGCTGGTCTTGGTTCCTGCACTTAGCAGGTACTCTGCAGGAAGGCCCTGGGTCTGGGAAATGTAACGAATCTGAAAGAGACAGTTAGAAAAAAAAGTTCATACAATTATCATCACCCGAGGGCTGACTGTGTCAATTTCTGAAGGTCTTGTTGGTTTTACACATAAACAAGTTGTGCAAATAAGTTGGTTATTATTCAAGGTAAAGTGTCCCCAAACATCTTTTGAGACTCTTAAATTATTAATTGCAAAAGTATTTAAATCAAAACACACTTTCCTTTCACAGACAAACCCTGACAAAGATGCTACTGAGCAACCATTAACACGCTGTACACATTATACTAAGGGTGCTCCGATTGATCGGCCACCAATCGGTATCGGCCGATAATGGCTTTAAATAGTTTGATCGGTGGTCTCCATAAAGGCCGATCAGATAGGCCGATCAGATGATGCACCACCACGGATGTATTAGGAGCGCACTACTCCTGAGAACATTTTCAAAATGGCGGCGTCCCTACATTCAGCGGTCTGGCAGTTCTACAAGGTGTCTGAACGGTGGCAGAACAGGAGTTGGCCCGCGGCCGGCCGCAGAACGAAGACACTAGGAAGACGGCTACTGCTTTTAAAAGCGTCTGCTACCGGTGGTGCTCCGGCAAACGTGTTTGTGATTACGCCATTCTGACGCTTCTACTGCCTCTGGAGCACCGCTGGTGGTCCGCCGACTCATTGCTATCTGGGAAAAAGACAATACATTAGCGATTAGCAACGTGTGTACCGAGGAAATACCACGAGGCGGAAATCTCCAAAGACATTTCAACACCACCAACCTCATCAGACATTTGAAGGTTAGTCACAGAAAGGAGGATGAGGAGTTTTCAAAGTTAGCTAACGCTAAGGCAGAGCGGAGTCGTGTAGCTAGCAGCTCCGGCGCCGCTCAAACAGCTGTTTAGCCGTGTGTGTGTGTGTGTGTGTCGGTGTGTGTGTGTGTGTGTGTGTGTGTGTCGGTGTGACTGACTGTGTGTGTCTGTGTGTGCTGAAGAAATGTGCAGTGATTGAAAAAGAAAAAAAAAAAAAAAAAAAATAGGCTCCAATACATAACTAAAGTCTCAAGTCTCTGGGCTAGAGCCCAAGTCAAGTCTCAAGTGTCTTAATAAGTAATAAGTAAATAAATAATACGTGTTGCATCACGTGCACACACACACACACACACACTAACAGCAGGCCCTGACAGGATGAGGACAGAGTAAAGGTACACACAAGGCCGCTTTAATGCACGGGCTTACCTGGGCTGAAGCCCAGGGGCCTCCCAAGTTCAGGGGCCTCCCATATTCACGTTAGTGATGAGCTAAAAAGGTCATATAGTTTTCTAACTTGTCAGGTTTTCTGTCAATCACTCTAGTCGCAGGTTACATGGCTGCTGATTGATCCAAATTAGGAGTGACCCACGTGGCCCCATCGCCTATGGCCCGTGAGCTTACCTATCAGCATGTCTATAGTTAGTTATGGGGTGTGTCCCTCTATGTCTGAGTGATGTCTTCTGTACTGGTTTGCGCTTGAGAGCAACAGCGGGACATTTTTAACAATTTTTCACCGTCTTATTCATCATTAAAGTCATTTCTGACAACGTTTTAGGCAAGAATTGAACTGTTTACATTTCGAATATAGGCAGTCATCCGAAAATCTGAAAATAGAATTGACAATTTGCTTCAGAGTTTTCGGAGTTGAGAAGCTCAGCTGGTGGTGGCTCCATGGATGCATTAAGAGAACGGTGGCCCGGATCGCTCGCTCGCTGGCCGGTCTGTCATGTTGGGACGCCCCGCTGTAAGTTGCCGGTCTGTCAGACCGATCTCGTAAGTAAGAGGCTTTTATTTCACCGTTGACGGATTGTTTGTTTACATATCACAACACTTGTCCATCATAAGATTAACGGGAACGTGTGGTAAACTGTCTTTTTACCGTTAAACTCCACAAGCGCCTGGTCGCCGACACACACACACACACACACACACGCGCGCGCGCGCGCGCGCGCACACACACACACACACACACACACACACACACACTCACACACATGGCCACAGGCAGCGAGAGAGAGAGAGAGAGAGAGAGATACTTTCGGGAGACTTGTTTAAATTATGACATAGGTTTATTAGATTTAGTATATAGTTCATACTTTTTTTGGCGTATTTCTTTTCTGATTTTAATGCTATAAAGACCGTTGCCGTGCTTGCATCACTCCCCTTACCCCTCCTAGGCCAGTGGGAATGCAAATGGAAAAAAGGATTTTGGGGGAGAGTTAGTAGTTCTTAGAATTGCTTAGAAGTGTACTTTTCCTCTAAAAAGTACAAGTACTATCCGGTAGAAAACCCTCGGCTTCCTCAGTCATTGTATGTTTTATCCTCATGCCCTCTGGGCTGCTGCTTGCTAACGTTATTTCAGACTCTGGCTCTACAGCTGATCAGCAGTTTGCCTCGGTGGTGGACGAGGAAACATCAACTAACATCTACAGATATAATCTTGCTAAATTTAGCCGCATTACTATTACGGAAGAAAAACTCTTATCCTTTTCTGCGACATACGCTTCTCTACAGCTAACGTTCAGTCAACTAGTCTGAGCCTGCTCGCTTCTCAGCGAGTCACGTTGCTTTACTCACTTTCACTGTCACCTCTATCAGCTATAACAGTTAATTTTTAGTAGGCTATATTTTAGACCCTATCCATAACCCTTTTTTGCTATTTGCCTCATTATTTGATATACAAAAATATATATATATATAATATGTATGTGATTGGTTCACAGGGCTTGCTGAGGCCAGAGAAGAGGCTCTTTGATCTGTTTGATCTTTGATTTTGGTTTTATCATCACCATAAGTTGCTGTGTGTGATTGTTACATAAAGTGTGTTGTGTTTATGCTCAGGTGGACTCAGTGATATGTTAATAACAATATTATGGTGATGTCTGGCTCAAAGAGGGAAAACTCACTGTTGTATGCCTCGAAAGAAACTAATGCATTTTGTGATGTAGATTACCTAGATATTACACTTTTTTAAAATGAGACTCTGTAAATCGAGGGGATGGGGGGCCTACAAAACCTCTCAGCCCCGGGGCCTAACATTAGGTTAAGGCGGCCCTGGGTACACAGGACCTAAAATTTCCACACTTTTAAAAACGTTTTTCCCCCACTTTTTGAAAACACCATACAAGGGATAAACAAACGCTCATTTATATTTCATAAGGAAGACAGTCGGAGTTAACCTCCCGTAACGTTAGCTCGTAGCTGAACCAAGATGCAAGCTAACGGTAACATTAGATGGTCAATGCTGAGCTAACGTTAAACAGGTTTACTGACCTGTCAGGATGCGTTTTCAGATGCCTGATAAAATTAGATGTGGTTGAGCCAGAATCTTTTATCTTGAGACCGCATATTTTGCATTGAGTGCTTCTTTTGTTTGGGCCGTCGTTTTGGAAGTTTTTAAACCCAAAGCTTACGATGAATGGCACAGCAGCGGCTCGATATAACAAAGTTTGTTTTCTCGAGATTTCTTTTGTTTGTTTTATCGATCTCCGGTCAAATACTCGGGAAAGATCATACTAAAACAGACTTCAATTTAACCCGGAGAAGAGGAGGGAGAAACGGCAGACCTCTATCCGCTCATGGAGCTCATTCCTCGGGTTAAATGGAAGGGTGTCGTGGTGGGATTTTTCCCGAGTATTTGACCGGAGAAGAGGAGGGAGAAACTGCAGATTTCTATCCGCTTATGGAGCCCCATTCCCCGGGTTAAATGGAAGGGTGTCTTAGGCAAAAAATAATAATCCATAAAAAAAAAACATCTCGAGAAAACAAAAAAAAAAATCTTGAGAAAACAAACTTTGTTATATCGAGATAACAAATTACCGTAATAAGTCGTTATCACAAGATAACAGTGCATGAAAAAAATCAATAAAAAATCAATAAAAAAATTAAAAATCAATGGCCGTTCTCGGCTTCCGTACAAGCCAGCTCGTTGCATTTAAATCATTTATTAGACACTGTTTAGCAAGCGACCACCTGTTGAAGGAGGTCTCGGTAAGCTTGTTTGGTCCCCTTTTGGTGCGCATCCAAGTGCGATTGCTGCATTCACTCCTGGCCAAACAAACGGCACCAAGGGGGAAAAACAACTCTAGTGTGATTCAACCAATCTAAATGAGGCAGGTGTGAAAGCCCCCTTAATGTCCCTTTATATATATATATATATATATATATATATATATATATATATATATATATATATATATATATATATATATATATATATATAGTGCACTACTCGTGAGAACATTTTCTACATGGAGCTAAACTGGCGGCGTCCCTACATTCACTGGTCTGGCAGTTCTACAAGGTGTCTGAACGGCGGCAGAACAGCAGTTGGCCCGCGGGCCGGCCGCGGAACGAAGGCGGTAGGAAGACGGCTACTGCTTTTAAAAAGCGGCTGCCACCGGTGGTGCGCCGGCAAACGTGTTTGCGATTACGCCATTCTGACGCTTCTACTGCCTCTGGAGCACCGCTGGTGGTCCGCCGACTCATTGCTATCTGGGAAAAAGACAATACATTAGAGATTTGCAAGTGTGTGCCAAGGAAATACCACGAGGCGGAAAGCTCCAAAGACATTTCAACACCACCAACCTCATCAGACATTTGAAGGTTAGTCACAGAAAGGAGTATGAGGAGTTTTCAAAGTTAGCTAACGCTAAGGCAGAGCGGAGTCGTGTAGCTAGCAGCTCCGGCACCACTCAAACAGCTGTTTCCTTGTGTGTGTGTGTGTGTGTGTGTGTGTGTGTGTGTGTGTGTGTGTGATGGTGTGTGTGTGTCGGTCTGTGTGTGTCTGTTGGTCTGTGTGTGTGTCTGTGTGTGTGTGTGTGTGTGTGTGTGTGTGTGTGTGTGTGTGTGTGCTAAAGAAATATCTGCAGTGATTGAAAGGACATTTTTTAGATTTTGAGCTAGGACAAAAAGCCAAACAATTACTGATACATTCTCTAAACATGTGTGACTGTTACGTAATGGCGTAATTTTCAGTTCATAAAAGTGATCGGTGATCGGTATCGGCCGATACGTCTTCCAGCAATCGGTGATCGGCCCCAAAAATCCTGATCGGAGCACCCTTTATATATATATATATATATATATATATATATATATATATATATATATATATCCATCCATCCATCCATCCATCGTCGTCCGCTTATCCGTGGTCGGGTCGCGGGGGGAGCAGCTCCAGCAGGGAACCCCAAACCTCCCTTTCCCGAGCCACATTAACCAGCTCTGACTGGGGGATCCCGAGGCGTTCCCATGCCAGGTTGGAGATGTAATCCCTCCACCTAGTCCTGGGTCTTCCCCGAGGCCTCCTCCCAGCTGGACGTGCCTGGAACACCTCCCTAGGGAGGCGCCCAGGGGGCATCCTTACCAGATGCCCGAACCACCTCAACTGGCTCCTTTCGACGTGAAGGAGCAGCGACTCTACTCCGAGCTCCTCACGGATGACTGAGCTTCATATATATATATATATATATATATATATATATATATATATATATCACACCTGCCTCATTTAGTTTATATATAGTATATGAGGGTGCTGCAGCTGACCTGATCATACTCTGAGGCGCCGGGATAAAGGGGCCATCCCAAGAACAGCTCAGCAATGACACATCCCAATGACCACATGTCGATGGCTTCACAGAAAGGAAGGCCCAGAATGATCTCTGGAGCTCTGCAAGCACATCAAAATTGATAAATGACATGATCAGAGCAGATAATTTACCTAATATTCAAAGCTCTTACTTCACGGTCCAGGCTGACGTGCTCACCTGTAGTACCGTGACTGTAGGTAGGTGGAACAAACCGCTTTGGACACGTGGCTGGCCGAGCCAAAATCAATGACTTTCACTCTGTACGGCTGCCTCAGAGGGTCTACTAACATAATGTTTTCAGGCTTCAGGTCGGCGTGGATCAGCCCCAGGCTCTTGAGCTTCATCAGTGCCGTGGCAACCTGTTGCAGAATCGGCCGGATACACTTGAGCAGCAGAGGGCTGAACTTGCTGTGCTTTAGGAAGTCGTAAAGGTTCTGCTCCAGCATCTCAAACACAAGGCACGTGTGGTTCTTGTGCTGGAAACACTCGTATGAGCGCACAAAGTTGAACTCATCAGCATTCTCTGTGCTCAGTCTGCTGAGGATGCTCACCTACAGGGAGAGGGAGAGGGAGATATAACTACGGCTGGGTACAAAATTCAATACTTTTTAGGCACCGACCAAAATGCCTCGTCATTCAATGCCCAATTTCAATACCTAAGGAGTAAATATCATCAGAGTCAGTGAGCCAATAAGCATGCAGCATGCTTCTACCAAGATCTAACAATGCTGCTGACGTAGTAGAGACACGCAGGAAAATCTCTACGTTACGCACAGAGACTGGTAGTAGGAGCTGAAAAATATCTGTCACCTCTTATTGCTTTTTTCTAACTTCTATTTGGAATAATCCTGTTCCGGGATAATTATCTGTTGAATGTGCATTTCATTGGAACGACATGTACCATAATGATTTGGGGTATAATGCCACGTTCGTGTCATATTGGAGTTATTGTGATAAAGAGTCTTCTTGTAAATAGCATAAACATCCAACCTTTCCCATCTCCACCATCCAATCCATAACGTGAAAGTGAACAAAATCTCGCCATGGAGTCCTTAGCTGTTGAGCCCAATTTTTTATAACCTAGATTATATATTTGTTTTGGCAAACTTTCATGTTCATCAGCTGCTAAGGGTAAACAGATGAAAACAGCTTACTATCTATCCACCCTGGAGTGTCTTTTCTTTTCAAAACAACATACTCACTTCAATTTGCCCTTGCCGAGCATAAGAAGGATGGTTCTTCAAGATTTTAATCGCCATTATCTCGTTTGTGCCCCGCTTCCAGCACTTTGCCACCTGGCCGAAGGTGCCCCGTCCCAGGAACTCCAGCACCTCGTAGCTGTTGGACATTGAGCACAGAATCTCGTGCTGGACCAGCTGGTAGTCGCCCTCGCTATGGGAGTTGCTGCTCTTGGTGGTAGAAGTGGAATGTGCTATGGACTGAGCGGTGGTGGTCCCCCCACCACCACCACCACCACCACCAGCATTGCGGTTTGAGACCACGGGGGCCGAGAGTTCCTCCAGTATCTGGACGCTGTCGCTGCTGTCCACCTCCTCGCTCTTCCGCTTCAAGCTGTACTGCTTGTGGTAGACGTCGCACGGCTGCGAGGAGGACCCCGTGCCCTTGACACGGCGGCTGGAGGACGAGGAGGAGGAAGAGGAGGAGGGAGGTCCGCGAACGCTCCCTGTGCTGTCTGCCCCGCGCACCACCGTCTGCTCCCGGGAGCCGGCTGTAGGCGGGTGTGCCTGGTTGGAGGCGTACATGGGGTTGAAGTTGGAGCCAGATGTGGAGGGTGCAGCTCCCTGGGCGGGGCTCTGCTGGTAGTAACCATTATCTCCCAGCTGGTTGGACACATCCCAGGCAGGGTTCTCAACTTTGAGCCTCTTTGAGCGAGAGTAGGCACTGGAGGACACGGAGGGAGAGGAGAACACCTGGAGCTGCGACGCCATGTCCGTCGACGAGATTAAATCTAAAAACCCCAGAGACAAGATGTTGACATGGGTGGACTTAAGAGTTTGTCATTTACTGATGATGATGATGACGATGCAAACAAGATGTGAAATTCAGTGTTTCCCCTATAATTGTACTAGGGTTGGGCGATGTCTCCTAAATTGGCAGTTGACGATGTTTACAGTAAAACATCGTGATGGACGATGATATCTGCTATGGGCAATAAATTACAATTTGACCTACTTTCACTAACTACAGTGCAGATGTCCATGCTCTGCGTAACAGTGGAACTTTTGCCTTTAACAGAGCAACAGTAATAACCTAATATACCATCATTACTGAGATTAAACTACATTCTCCGTTTTGTTTGCACTGAATAACGAAATAAAAAAAAAACATAACTCTTGCAGCGCACATGAACAGATGCGCAATATAGCTCACACAAAATACTGCCCTCATTAATTAGCCTACTGTTACTAAGTACATTCATAAATCCTACGTAACATCGTCCCGTACCCACAGGACACCAGACTTACTTATTGATGCACACACACAGTAGTGTCCACAAACTTGTGAGGGGAGAAAGGAAAGTGTGAAGCTGTCCACGTTAACGCTTGTTATTCTGCGCAGAGCTTTCGCCATAGCATCCACAAGTGGCCTGATGGTTATACTTGTGCGCTGGTGTGTGCGTCCAGCCGGCATGTGTGTGTGTGTGTGTGTGTGTGTGGGAAGTGGGTGATAGAGCGACGGCGATTAGCTTTGGAGCGAGTTGCGACTAGTAGTCATAGTGAGAGAAACAAAGTGTCTCCCCTGTTCTTTCTGACAACGGTGGGAAACCTGTTGTTTATGGAGAAGAACAGTTGTTAATTTCCCGTCCAGCGCCTGCGAATAGGTCTGACAGGGTGGGGGGGTGTGGCATCACGATGGTGGCTCTCCATCATTATGGTATCGTCCATCGGCACAACCCTAAATTGTACCAGGCTAACAGGATCCTCCGCCAGGCCAGAATTTTTTTTTTGGGATGGGATGTTTAGTTAACCTTCACAAGTGTAAATTGGGACACTACATTGTGTTAGCATTATGTTAGTATTAAGTAATGTTCCATTCAGGTCAATATGCTCATCTGTTGTTGCTTGATGGAATGGAGTTTGCCATATTATGCTTTCAGCATATATATTTTTTTAACACACAGTACCTTTGAGGTTATTCTGGAGAATATTCTAGACAGTATTTGTCATTGTTTTTGATTGTTGCAATAATAACACACATTTGCATACATCCAGCATATTTGTCTGTTCCCATGTTGATAATAGCTTTAAAAACTTGAAAAATTTACCATTTAAAAGTAGGCCTGCACGATTAATCATTATAAAATCGCGATCTCGATTCACCCTGTTCCCAATTAAATTTTTAAATGACTTTGATTAAAAAAAAATTACAAAAAATGTTTACAGGCTTGTGGTGATGTGCAATGTGCTATAGGTGCCAAAAATAATCTATGTTTGGTACTGCCAATAGTGCTTGGGCATCGTGACGTCATTACTTGGCGTGGCCACCATGTTGATTTTTTACTTTACCGCTACTCAGACTACTGCGCTCATAGGGATCCAAACCTTTAATAGTGCCGATTTTGTCCACATACTGGTCCCTGGCTTCCCTTTTTAAAGTATCCCGGTAAATTCCACATCCTTTTCTGGATTTTAACATCTTTTTTCTTCTTTTCTTTCTCCCAACTCTGCTTCTTCTCCTTGTCCGAACTGCTGTATGTTTACATTTGCGAGGCCATCAACATGGCCGCCACGTCCCAGAATGCAACGCGGCGCACAAGCCCTATTTGTTTTGTTTTGTCATTCATGTGTGCAATAAACATTACACTTCCTGAGAAAAAAATTGTGGCAGAGAATCGTGATATCAATTCTAAGCTAAAAAATCGTGATTCATATATTTTTACGAGACCGGTCTGAGAGACCGCTAGTTTACAGCGGGGCGTCCCAGGATGACAGGCCGGCCGGCGAGCAAGAGATTCTGGACGCCACCAGCTGGCTGTCCCGTCACTTTATGGAGCTTCTCAACTCCGAAAACTTTGAAGCAAATTGTCAATTCGGCTAAGATTTTCGAAAGACTGCCTATGTTCGAAATCTAAACAGCTCATTTCTCGCCTAAAACGTTGTCAGAAGTTACTTTAATGATGAATAAGATAGTGAACATTGTTAAAAATGTCCCGCTGTTGCTCTGTCTGCAAGTACCATGGAGGTATTTAACAAACGGCGCGCAGCAAGATCCGGGTTGGCAGTGGGCTTGACTCCGCCCACGGTGGGAAAACCCCTTATGTTTACAGGCGTGTGGTGATGTGCAAGGTGCTATAGGTGCCAAAAAAAAAACTGTTTGGTACTGCCAATTTGTTTTGTTTTGTCATGTGTGCAGTAAACATTACACTTGATGAGAAAAAAATCGTGGCAGAGAATCGTGAGATCAATTCTAAGCAAAAAAATCGTGATTCATATTTTTCCCCGAATCGTGCAGCTCTACCATTAATCCTGTTAACTATTTTAATCCATTAATAGAACTAATATACATTTTAACCCCGTGACAACTTCAACAGTGTGACTCATGTGATGACTTTTTGGACATCTATGGCACAGAGGAATAAGATGTCCTACTAAGGGATGGGTTTTTACTTGGAAAAAAATGACCTAAACAATTGATGAATTATCAGGTATACCTGCAGTTTAGTGTCCCAACTTATTTTCCAAAAACTGAGTGTCCCAAATGATGAGGGTCTTATTTGAGACAGGTTAGGGTTAGGGTAGCACAGGTGGTTTAGCAGGTTCATAATTAATTAAGAACATTGTATGGGCAATGTGGAACACTAAACTGCACTTATACCGAATTATTAAATCAGTTTCTGATTAATTTATTGCCAATTAACTCATTAAGTAATTAATTTTATCGAATAACTGCCTCAGCTCTAGACTATGATAACTTGTATACCTCGAGCCGGAAAGACACAACATAACACACCTGTGACAGTTTATTGATATGTGTGCTCCCACCATAATGTCTAGCTACCTGCTATGCATCCATGACGCCACCTTGAACACACATAAGGGTCAGGGTCTTGGTTTTTGGCCCCTGCCCCTTCAAGTGTGCGTGAACGCCACTGCTGTAAAATGTGCTGTCTGACAGTATCTGGGTTGCGCCTATTTTATTACGAGTGACAGTACCTGTATTTGATGAGTGAACACCCAGACGCCGAACTGACATTTAAGGCCTCCTCCTCATCATCTCCTCGCCGGGCTGTGCTGCTGCAGCGGACAGGCTGGACCTGCTAGCCGCCTGCTGCTGGAGCTCGCGGACTGTAGCGGGAAGGACGAGGGCACGCGAGCAGTCGAGTCATAACGTTATCTGACTCGAATCCGCAGTCACGTCGCGTGTCAAGCGAGCGAAATGTGCATAATGTCAGTGGGAATTTCAGATAGCGACATAATGAGCACCGTCGACTAGACAGAGCTCCATCATCACTGTCAGCTGCACGCCGGCCGTACTTTCTACCGAGACGACGTAACGGCGATACGTGACGGACGTCAACGGCCGCAGGGATAGAGCCAAAGATCGTCTATGATTCACTATGTTTAACAAATTTCTTCAACACTAGACCTATCTATTTTAAAAACGTAAATCAGTGTAAGTGCAGCGGAATCAGTAGAAGAAGCAGTTATGTAAAGTAACCAATTACAGTCACTACAAGTACTGTACTTATAAAACTGTAATCTTGAGGATTTTCATTTCAAGAAATGTCTGTTAAGTAGGCTAACTATAGCAAAAGGAGGTTACACAATGGTTATTGAGCTTATGGCCCCACTGATGAAGTATTGCAATATTTATATTTTCAGTATTACCAACTGTATTACAGTTTTTCTCACTTTTTTTTTAAACTATGCACACAATTCTGAAAAGTTGAAGCTCATATGTTTCAACAACAAGACTAGTCCAGACCATAGAATGATTAAGGGCAGTCTGCAGTCTTAGTCTGCAGTCTTGTTGATTCAACTTGTCAGAATTGTGTGCATGTAGAACCATTTGTGTGTGTGTAGCCTATACAATGGAGAAAAACTGTAATACAGCATGTTTTCCGGGAAGCGTCACATCAACAATACAGTTCGTAATACTGCAATATAAACATTTTATAATAGGTTACTTATAATTTAGTTACGCTACTTTACACTTTTACCCCACTACTTATCAGAGGGCAGCGGTGGAAGAAGTAATAGGCTACTACTGTACAGTGTAGAAGCATTCTGTTAGAAGTAAAGCATTCAAGTACTTACCTAAGTAAAAGTACGAAAGTATTAGCATCCAAATATAGGCAATACCAACAGTAAAAGTAGTCATGCAGAATGTCTCATTTCACATGGTATTGTTATATTATAGGCCTAGTGATGTCCTGTAGGCTATTGTGTACATCACTTTAATGTTGCAGCTGCTAAAGGTGGGACTCATTTTAATTACCTACTGCATTACTTACTGATAGCTTAGCCTAGAATATATTATAATGTATTACTTTATGTGTTGTATTATTTTAACATGCAAAATAACTAATGTTGTCAAATAAATCTAGTGGAGTAAAAAGTACAATATTTGTCTCTAAAATGTAGTAAAGTAGAAGGAGAAAGTATTATAAAATGAAGATACCGGTAGGCTCAAAATTGTAACAGTAGGCGTACTTGAGTAAATGTAGTCTACTTAGTTACATTCCACCACCTTCAGGGGGAAATATTGTACTTTTTACTCCAAAGAGTTGATGCCAACGTTCACCCAGCAGACATAAGAGAGAGTGTTTGGATTACATCTCTCTGTGGATTACTTCATACAACGCTCTGATTTATGAAACATTGCCTGCAATACCATGGACATAACCATTGAAAAAGTTCAAATTAAGCATATACACTTACCTGTAGGCCTACTTAAGATTTGATATTTCACATACAAAGCTTAATGTCACTTCTCATACAGAACATATCCATATGGTGTGTATTTTGGATTTGCTTCCTGTTGATTTTATTTTCTATATTTGCACATTTTCCTACTTTGTTATGCAACTGCTGCACAGCAATGTCCCTCTTGTTAAATAATATGATAAACGCCATGGGAAGTAGAAAATAATGTGTGGGAAAGTAGGGTGTATCTGGATTTTCATAACTATCATCTAAACATAAGAACAACTAGTGTTAATGTGTAATACCAACAGAGTGAAAACATGTAATTTCCCCCCTGGGGATCAATAAAGTATGTCTTCTTCTTCTTCCACTTTTTATGCAGGATGGCATTTTTTTGACTCCCTGATCTCACATTTCAACACAAGGGGGCGATGTTGTTTTAGCTACAGGGAGACATTGAATACATTATACTGTATTGAGGCAAAACTTCACAGAGATCTCTTACTGCATGTGTGTAAACACAGTCCATTTTTTTATTTTTCATCCATCTTTCATCTGCATTCCTGTTCATTCAGATATATTAGCATTTTTACTTCCACAGCATGTATACAGTAACTTAAGCACTGCATTTTGTAGTGGTACTGCAAAGAACATTTAAACAAAACCAAACATTACCAAGACTACACCAGCATAGTCAATGCAAGAAAAACACATTTTTATAACAAAATAAACTGCTCATCAAGAGAAATAATACTGCAACTTCAAAGTTGTTGATGATGAAAACTGATGATATATGACACTCTTTATCCATACAACAGCTGAATTCAAGTTTAGGTTTGGAATATAATTGGAGCAAATGCATGCATTACACACACAAGAACATGTGTTTATGTAAAGTATTCCTTCAATAATCTAAATACTGAAACTGATGCTGCAAACTAATGACATGAAAAACAACAAGTGCTTGGCATTTTATCCAAAAAGTTTCATCTAACAATGTACAAAAGCAATAATATATTTACTTACTATAAAAGCATTCAAGAGGAAAAGACCAGCAAATCCTCATTTCAAAATAAAAGGTTGATCTAAGAACAGCACAAGACTCTTGCAGATATAATGCAGCTACCATAAAAATGTAAAGACAATGAAAAACTGCATAAAAGTTGCCATGATTTCTTCACTTTAAGGTACATTTCTCTGTGGAATACAATAGACTGGCTAACTTATTATGATAAAATATGACCCTTTTCTAATCAGGTTTACTTGTGATGATACAACCCCAGTTGAGTGTATATGGAAAGTGGCTGTTGCACTTTTCAAGTACATGTTTTTGTTCTCTGCAGACGCTCATTGGCGGACTACCTAAAGGAGTGTCGGAAGTGCACACTCCTTCGTTTCAGCTTCTCCGGGTTGTGGGACGCCATGTGGGAAAATTCTCGGAAGATGTCTAGGTACGTGGCGTCTCCTGATGAAGAAAACGACAGAAAAATAGCAATGAAAAATGATGCCACTTGAGCCCTTTTGAACAGTGAAAACATCCTTTCTATCTCAAAGTTGTGAATACAAGCAATGAGGGGAAACAGAAAGCAGAGGAGTTCTGTGTAAGAAAAAAAGCCACATGAATGGAGGAGCAAAAACAGGCTGAGGCACCATGAAGCTTCCCTCTTTCAACTTTCCAAATTCTGTGCCTTTACTTTTCATGTGGCCATGGTAACCGCTGAATCCAGAGGCATAACAAAAGCAGTTGAACTCCTTTGTGTCCCATGAGAGCTCCCAGGCTTGGCTAATTAAAAAAAAGGAGAATGAACATTCCTGGCTTTCCCTGTTTGTGTGATGTGTGAGTGTGAGAACGAGAAGGAGAGATCATTGAGTACAAGCCTTATACTGTAGTAGATATGTCTTCCTGCTAACACTTTACTTCAACCCCCCATTAAGTACTTATAAGCAGTACAGAAACAAACAATTATTATAACACATTATATTGTAGCTGTAAGCCGATATAAGGTTGTTTTTTTTAATGTTTTTGTCAACTATAAAGCCTCCTGTGAAACATCTGTAACAGGTGGAAAGTTACCATGGACCAGTGGTGGAAGAAGTACTCAGATTTTCTAAGTAAAAGTAGCAATACCACAGTGTAGAAATACACTGACAGAAAAGTCATGCATTCAAATGTTTGTTTTAAGTAAAAGTACAAAAGTATTAGCATCTGAATAATGTATATTACATTATTGGATTATAATTATCGTTGCATTAATGCGTATAATACTTTAACATTGCAGCTGGTAAATGTGGCGCTCATTTGAATTACTTGATATAGTGTTGGTAGCTGGAGAATTTCCCCCAGACAGGGATCAATAAAGTTTGATCTTTATCAATAACGTAACATTATAATGTATGTGTTAATTGTGTTTTCTAATATTGATCTGAATCTGCAAAGTAACTATCAGAAATGATCAAATATATGAAGTGTATATGAAGTGAAGAGTAAAAAAGTACAATATTTGCTTCTGATATGTAGTGGCATAGAAATTTAAAGTAGCATATGATGGAAATACTCAAAGTGCAAGTACCTTAAACATGTCCTTAAGTACAGTACTTGAGTACAATTTATTTAGTGACTTTCCACCACTACAAAGTACATTTACAGTTTTTAAGTACTTGCCTTTTACGTTGTCTATTTAATGCTACGTTATTCTACTCCACTACATTCATACATTCTACTCCACTTAGAGGCAAATACTGTAATTATTACTCCACTACATGTATCTAAAAGCTGTAGTAACTGATTTAGGTCTACAAGTAATGATTCATCTGCCAATTTAATTTTCTTTTGTCTATAAAATATCAAATAGAGATACATAATTCAAAGGAGGAGTTATAAGTGTTGACAAGTACGTTAATAAAGACTTCAAAAAATCTTACACTTACTTACATCTACATTGTAGTGTGTTATAAAACACAAGCACACACACATATACATATATATACACTGCTTTTAACTGCTAAAAGGAAACTCAAATGTTAATCTCTCTGCATGCATATTGAAACATGCCAGTCATATTGTTGTTTACACAATAAATGTTACGTCATGCTGTGAAAATCAGAGATATTTGATCCATTCGTAGTGCACCAGCAGTGCATGATGTTAGCTGTTTGTTAATCATGTTAGATGTAGTGAAAGCAAAGAAGAAAGAAGCTAAGGGAGAGGTTAGATTTTAGTCACATCTTCCATTTATTTCCATTTTAGAAGACAATGGGAGGAGTTATTGAACAAAAAAAGGGAGTCAAAACAAAACATAGGTAGCAGTAAGTGTTAATATACACAGGCATATTCAGAGATGTTCACAATCTCTTACAATATTTAAAGAAATTGTACAGATAACAGTCAGAGACAGAAAAAAACTTGCATGTTAGAAGCAAGCAGATAAAGTGTTAATAGTTTTTAGTTGTATATACACAACAGTCAACAGACACATCGTACTGTACAACACATAATCCGTCAATGGCTTGATGCAAATCATTGTTTGGTCAGTGATGACATCATCTAGGAAAGTCTGCTTTCTGTTCACTTTTGTAAGCTACAACACTAAGTACTGCACACAATAAGAAAAGGCTGCATTTTTCAAAGTGCTTTGAACCTATCACTGACAAGCAAGAAGGGAGAGTGAGCTGCTCTTTCTGTCGACGCCATGTAATAAAAAAAAAAAAAAAACTTTGACTACTAAAGGGCTCCAGCCTGTACGTGATTTGGCAAACTCAAGTTAGGGACTGTATGGAAATTATTAGGGGGGGAAGGCGGAGTGAAAAAAGGAGGTTATGCATTTTATTCTTCTTTTTGCTGGTCTGACATTTCTTTAAAATTTTATTCAAAATGGTGAAATTTGGTGGCGAAATCAATTTATGTTGAATGTAATCACCGAGTTCAGTGGTTTCACTCGCAGGCATTAACAAGCCTGCTAAGTTACAGTTAGCAAAATAGTTATTTTGGTCTAAAGTAAGGCTGCGTTCCAGAAACTTAGCCCGTAAATTACAACTTCAAGTCACGACTCACGACTTGGTAGCGTTCCAGGCAAAGTCACGACAAACGACAAACCCTTCTAGCTAACGTTGACGTTAGCTAGCGCTAGCTGATACTAGTGATTTCTAGTCGGCGACATATTTTGGGCTTCATTTAATAAACATAATCTGTAGTAGTACACAATCGTATGTGTATTGTTTTGATTACAATGTGCGGAATTACTTTACATTGCCTATTTATGTATATGTATGTCTATTTCTCACCGTTAATCACCGGCGTCTGTACAGCATCAACAGGGGTCGCCATTATTGTTTATGTGTGTGTGACGTCAAAAACTGTAACTGGGAGTACAACGATCTGGTACGAGTTCACGAGTGGTAAGTTACGGGTTTGACTGCAGACCGTTAGCGGGTAGCTCTCTAGCTGCAGTAGTTAATCAACAAGTTTTGCAGGTACATCACTGAGCTTCTGGTACCAAGTATTTCATCAAGATGCACAAATGATTTTTGCCTTGCTACTTTTTGGCCTTTATTTCATAAGATTTAGTGAAAAAAAACAAAAAAGATTGAATAGTTACATCAAAATGTCAGTAAACTGTAAATGTGGATCTGAAAAGTTAGTAAAGATTGAACATTATCTTACTAAAGGGCACCCCATTTCCACTAGCCAACAGTTGCAGTAACTTTGTTATAACAGATAATAATTCATAATAGCATTATAACAGAACGATAACCTATAATATAATGCATTTTCAGCACAACCCAACCTGTTCTAATACAGTAGGTGAAGCAAACAATATTACGGTGACTCTGACCACACCCAGCTTCATGGTCAGAAATGTGCTCTGCTGTACCCATAACCACACCCAACAGTGATGTCACAGGGTCCCAAAATCCACTTGTACATCACTGCAGCAAGCGAAGAAGTTATACCACTGGAGATGGAGGAAAAACCAGATTTTCAGGGGCTAAGTGAAGGAGATGGCTAAAATTAAATATTAATAGCCCTGGGCAGGGTTTTGCTTTTTTTGCCCCCATCTGAATAATTTCCATACAGTTCCTTTGGATTCACGGCCTACAATGAGAAAGAAAATGGTAAAAAACAAACAAAAAAGAAACACTTGCTGGTACTCTGAAAAACTGTCTGTGGTCTGTTTGATTTGAACTAAACCCCAACAGTCCATAGCATCTGTCAAAAAACAAGCAACATCTTTGGGATAATATCGTTCTTTAAGCTAATTTTGCTTCAAATAATGCGTTAAAAAAACCGCAGAGCTCAGTCTCATACGAGCTTGTTCAATGCTTCAACCAACAGTTTCTGGATCGCTGCAATTTACTGTGAGCTACCAAGGGAGTCAGACAAAAAGCACTCGACAGACCTGACATCATTTTAGAGCATAAACGGGATCATTAAATACAGTTTTCGGCTGGCTGCCATGTTCATTGTCATCAAGCTTTTTTGCACTAACCAGCCAATGGAAGACAGTGAGAGAGGGATCTTTAGTTGGTTTGCATCCATTTGTGTCATGAATGTCATTCCATGCACTGTTTGTCATGATTTGGCAGTATATAATATGGATATCAACATTATTCAACAATACTATATGTTAAATATTCACATACACTGGGCACAGGAGTAAAGAAAAGCAACAGAGCGTAGGAAGACCTGGGCAACAGCCACCCATGCACTAGAAACAAACAAATCTAATATCGGTCTATAGTCGTGATACATCAGAATATCATAAACACACATTTTAACATACAAATACTGTCCATACAGTAAAGTTAGTTTAGTGTCATTTATCAAAACAATGTCCATCTTCTACTGCAGCCTGCACTGCAGAATTTACTCCAAGAAATGATATATTATCAAACTGTGAGTATTGGCTCTCTTTCTCATCATGAGAATATAATACTGGCGCTATGTGTGTGTGTGAGTGCTCAGCAAAATTAAAATCTAACAAAATATATCCAGCTTTAAAAAAATACCATCTGCATTGTTGTTCAACATAATACAAAAAAATACAGGTTATCTGTACCGAAATTATCATTGCACTATTGCTCTGGACGTTTGGTCATAAATTAAAACAAAAGCTTATACCGAAAAAAAAGAAAAAAAAAATAACAAAGAAGGAAGGTAGTAGACATGAGAGCAAATACTCAATTAAAATCACTGTTTGTAAGAAAAAAGTGCATAATTTCGCTTTTAATTGAACATAAAAGCATTTCTTGATCAATCTCTCGATCGATAGAGAAACGATACTTCTTCTGGGATCATTTACTCTGTCACAGTTATCGCAGCCAAGCAGTCCCCCCCCCCACCACTGTCAAAATGTAAATACAAGAGCCCCAGCGCCATTTCATCACACGTTATAAAAACAAGAACAAAAACAGTCATCTCAGGTTTAATTGACCATGAACAGGCAAGTTCAATTGTCTGCACCACCCTGTACAAGACTATTTGGCATTATTCTCCCTAATCGTCTGCGCTACCAAATCTGTGTAGAGTTATCATGTGGGACGAGCTCAGGTTCTGGAAGTAATCTTTCCCATTCTGGTTTTTGTTCTAAGGAACAAAATATGGCGCCATAGCTGCTGAATTCATCCAAAAAGTGACCCAGAAAGTAAAAGTGAGCTTGCAAATTTGTCAAATTTGAATCAAAGCGCTGTGATTGGATGTTTCCTGCCGAAATGCACCTTGGGAGTCAGTTAAACTAAATGCTTGCTCTTGGGGGAATTACTGGAATTGTTGGGTCTTTGTAAATTATAGAGTGTGGTCTAGACCCACTCTATCTCTAAAGTGTCTTGAGATAACTCTTGTTATGATTTGATACTATAAATACAATTGAATTGAAAATGAACTGTAGACAAGAAAAAGGGGGGGGGGGGGGGGGGACATACCGCAAAGGGCCACAGGCTGGAATCGAACCCGGACCGCTGTGGTGAGGACTGAGCCTTGGTACATGGGGCGCACGCTCCAGTAGGTGAGCTACCAGGGCGCCACAGAACCAGATATTTTTGAATGCAATGTTTAATGATTTAACCAGGAGAGTTTCATGCCGATGCAAGCCTGTAGAAGTGGCCACGGAACTATCGCTAGCTTGTCTATGGGAAACATGAATGGGACTTTTACTTCCATAACAAGGGGCGCCCGAAATAGCTCTTTTGCACTACGATAACAACTCAAGTGACATTGATGAAATCAAAACGTAGAATTGTTGGGACAAATGAGCTGGGGCAGGTCTTTGGTTCAGAGCACCCTGCACCCACGAACACCTCCAAATAAAAGAGAATACACTGCTGATGACTTTATCGGTGGCCTATTGATTTCTTCACAATAGTGCTGCTGGATAATCTTTTTTTTATTTATTTTTTTAAAGTGGCTAACCCTTCCCTGGCAGTGATTCCCCAACTGTGCTGTGATTGTGATTTTGGCAACAGTCAGACAAAGAGTTGGTCAAATGTGACATCATTAATAGGAGGTTAATACGGAGTTCCTGTGTGATCCTGAGTGAGGAGCTGACTGCTGTGGTCTAAACTCAGCCGACCGTGCCGGGGAGAAGAGGAACACTCAAGTGACTCGGATATATCTGATGTAGAGAAGTTAAATTCCGGTGGTGAGGAAAAACAAGCTTGAAGCTGGTCTCTCTCAGTCAGTCCCACGTTTACTGGCACCCCCCTGCACTGGTTTACACTGTAGTTTAAACCTGACTGGACTTGAGTCTAGCACTGGGCTATGTTGAGACAGATAAACTCCTGAATGCATTTCTTATACTGTTGCTCAGTGGGGCTGCTGGTTGGGTATTGACCTGGCTGTCCAAAGGGTCCCTCCGACTCCCGCATCTCCTCGTTCATCCTGGCCAGACGCAGCCTGAAGGGAAGAAGGAAGAGGCGTTTACAATCATCAAAGCTGGAGAATAAAAAAAACTAAACTTTATGGAACGTGTGTATAAATGAACATACAGTGTGACTATATCTGCATTGGCTTGCTGTACAGCTATACTCAAAGGGTCCTGGCCGTCCTCATCGCCGTCGTTCTGTGTCGCTCCCCGTTTTAGGAATAAACACACCTGCCTGAAAATACCAGAGAAACATCCAATCAGATCAGTCACAGCCAATGCACATCCAATCAGATCAGTCACAGCCAACGCACATCCAATCAGATCAATCACAGCGAACACACAGCCAATCAGTTCAAAGGCCCGTGCCACAAATGTCTCCATCGCTGACATAAAACAAATAAAAGAATTACTGTGACAGTGGTGGAATGTAACTAAGTACATTTACTCAAGTACTGTACTTCAGTCCAAATGCTGAAATGTTGAGGTACTTGTACTTTACTTGAGTCTTTTCTTTCCATGCCACTTTCTACTTCGCTATATTTCAGAGAGAAATATTGTACTTTTTACTCCACTACATTCATCTGACAGCTTTAGTTACTAGTTACTTTACAAATCAGATTTTTTGCACACAAAACACATGTAGTTTATAAAATACAATGTTTTATTATAAATGAAACTAGTCAACAATATAACGGCCTACAAGTCCAGCTGCAATGATTTGACCATTACACATTTGTGAGGATTCTTCGGCACGGAGTACTTCATTTTCTGGATGATACTTACATACTTCTACGTAAGTAACATTTTCAATGCAGGACTTTTACTTCTAACAGAGTATTTTTACAGTATGGTATTAGCACTTTTACTGAAGTGATGGATCGGAAATACTTCTTCCACGACTGCACTGTGATTCAAAGAGGCAGCTGCAGACAATGGACCTAATGCAAGAGCATTTTCATACAGTATTCTTATCTGAAATGTCTCTTAACTGCATAAACTGGTTGAATAATCACTAGTTTTAGCCTGATGAATGTCAGCCGGTGAGGTGCATGTTTGTGACATTTGATCCTTAGCATAATCTACGCTGCTAAAATAGCCAAATAAGGCTGCCTGCTCGGCTCAGTTTGTGGGCAAGTTTCATTCACAAAAATGTCCCAGAAGAGTAAAAAAACAGAACAATTCCACACTGCAGAGCTTCTAGTCCTGCAGTCCAAAATACAAGGCAAAGTGTGATTAGTAGCAGCAGTGTCAGCAAGATATAATACTGTATATGTACCAGCAAGGCTGTAGTACTCAAGTCCGGACTCAAGACACTTTTCTGTTGTCTTGGACTCGTTGGTATTCGTACTCGGACTTGTCTCGGACTCGGGCATTGGATTCGCCAAATATTGCAGTTGGTCTCGACCGAGTCCAGCGCTATATGCTTTTGTTCTGAATTAACTTCCTCCTTCAGTACACAACCACTGATGAAGCGTGCTTGATCAGAAAACAGGTATTGGTTTAAGTATAAATCCATCTAGCCTGGCTGCATCTTATCCAGTAGGCTACCTCAATCATCAGGTAGCAGTCCTTTTCATTTTGGCCACAGACACAATGTCAGCGAGCACTTTGTACTATGGATTCTTCAGGACAAGTAATAAGTTAAAAATGGGAACATTTCTGTTTTTTATATTATTTATTTTTTTAGAGATTATTTTTGGGCATTTCTGCCTTTAATGTCACAGGTCGGACCCGAACCCTGGACCTTCTGCGTCGAGGAATAAACCTCTACATATGTGTGCCCGTGCTACCAACCGAGCTAACCGGCCACTCCGTTTTATATTTTAAGTAAATAATATGGCCTATTTTTGATCCTAGAGTATGCTACTCTGCACTTGCTTTTTGGATTATTACAAATAACAAAACATTATCATCTTAAAGTAGAAGATATACTGTGTCTCGCAACACATCAATTATGAACAGGTAAGTGAGTGGTCTTGAAGAGAATTCTTTTTTTGGTATTGACTGTCTCTCGTTGGACATTTTCGACAAAAGTGGTCTTGACTACAGCCCTGTGTAACAGTGTAGAATTGAAGGCATTATGAATGTTAAGTCAAGTGGCTTCCCCCTGTGAAGAGGCAGGCAGACTATCTGTTCATGACTCATGCGACACGTTTGGACCACTCGTGAATTTCCGTTTATACTTAAGAGGACATTTTAGGTATGAGAACATTGGTAAATACTACCACTTCGTACAGTACGAGTGGACCTTGCATGAAGCCCATTGCGCCTTCAACAAAGCATGTTTTATTGAAACTGAAACTAAGTGAGATGTGGTTACAAGCGCTCCAAATGCAGCCTGGAGTAAAACAGTGACTCCCAGCCACCGTGACTCACCCCGTGTGTCCCAGATATGTGGCATGATGCAGGGGGCCCCTCCCTCTCGCGTCCCTTTGGTTGACGTCAGCAGCATTCTGGAGCAGGAACTCGCAGGCGATCAGTGAACCCTGAAAGAAAGCAACAACACCAGTTTGCAAGACTCTGACAATGAAATATTCATTCATTTCAGCAGTGAACGGTACTGAAAGATGGATAGTCACACATTTCCAGCTGCTGGCGTGCTGTTCTGATGTGGTTTGGAGGAAATTGATCTTTGCACAGTCAATAATTTAATGATTTACTTTACTTAGTTTAAATCAACTTGGTTAATGTAAACTCATTATCCACTGAATACTGCAAAATGTCACCGAAACAGACGCAAAACAAAGAGTTCTCTCACACTTTTAAAAGTATTATCGGCGTCTGAAACAGACTATAAAAATCTCTTCCTCCTCTTTGTTATCCATCCTAAAAAAACATCCCTCATTGGCCTCACTGACCACAACATTAGCATGAGGTATTTTATTTAAAGGAAGTACTCCCAGCAATTTGGTATTGTACTTCCATACAGCCGGAAAAACAATACTGGTCAAAATCAGAGCAGCAGAGGATGAGATATTTGGTTTGGGTCAAGCTCGAAAACACTGCATTCTACATTTCCCACAATGCACTTCAATAACATCTTACAGTTCTAAACGTCCTCTCTGACTGGTAAATCCCAATGAACTTCAAACTCGCTACCAGTTTGTAACACACCTTTCCGATAGGAATTTGAAGTCTCTAAGCCCAAGCAGAGATAACCCTGAAGACATTAGGGCTACTTGATTATGGAGGGAAAAAAAATCATAATCACGATTATTTTGGTCAATTTTGAAATCACAATTATTTAACATGATTACTCACTGACTTTTGGAAAGATTTGCATTTATTGAATTTAGGAAACTGTGAAATTTCCCTTCATACCTTTTCTTGTTCTCTTTAAGAACACAAGACAAAATACTTGTTACTTGCAAAACGTAATGTGCAAAATAATCGTTTTTCTCAACTACTGTTTTTGTTATCATTAGGAGCCAAAATCGTAATCGCAATAACAATTCTATTGCACAGCCCTAGACGACATCAACTAGGGTTATTTTCCCAGACTCGACAAAGCTCCTCAAGACGTTCAACAACTGTTTCCACAGGTTGAGAAGTGCTCAGAAGTGAACTCGATGTCTTCACGTCTCTTTGTTCTGTCACTAAAACTTGAACTGAGATGCACAGATCTGATGCTATCCTATTGGGACTCATTTCTGGCCCCGCCCCAGGCGCACTGACTGACTCACCCCGATCACGGCCTGTATGAGAGGCGTCTTTCCTTCGTCGTCGTCGTTGACCAGGTTGACATCGGCCCCGTGGGCTAGGGCTTCAGCCATGACGGGCAGGTTGCGGGCTTTGGAGGCCTTGCAGAGCAGCGCTCCGGGGTGAAGGTCCCTCGTGTCCTCCGGGTCCGACGTCTCTGGCTCCGCCTCCAGCTCAGCTTCCCCGCTCGAGTCCTCCGACACCTCACACTCTGAGGACAGGGTCAGGACACTTATTACTCACAGGACCATTCTGGTATAAAGTACTTGAAAGCACTGTAACGGGCTGTAACGTTGGCAGCAGAGCCTTCTTTAGTTTGGGCAATCTTTTTAGGAGCAATGATTTACCAAACCTGCTTTTTCTGCAGTCTAACAGATTTCTTCTGATTTTATTTTGCAGTAACGAGTAACAAAGATGCTCAGGGGGAAATGTATCGGAGTAAAAGTATACATATTATTTAGGAAATGTGGCGGATTAAAAGTAAACGTTTTTCAGAAATATAGATAAAGTAGAGTACATATACAAGAACATTCTACTTAAGTACGGTAACGAAGCACTTGTACTTTGTTACATTACAACACATGCATGTGACATTAATTCCACACTGCGGACCGTCTGTGGGACGTTCCTCCAACGGGACTCACCCTCTGTGACGCTGTCCACCACGGAGCCAAACACTAGGATGTCTGTGCTGCCGTCTGTGCTGCCTCCCAAGCCGCTGTCACTGCTCAGGCCTGCCGGACCGGGAGACGCCACAACATGGACACATTAGTTACCGCTGTCTCTTTCTGGCTCATCAGTATTGCTTAAAAGCAACAGAACTAGTGCTGCACAATTTATCGTCATCGCAACACCAACTGGGGCAATAAACACAACGCGATAGGCTGCGACAGACTCAGAGATTTATTGTGTGTCAGTGGTGCACCGATTTGTTCATTAACAGAATGTTGGAAATGATTTCCTTTCATTTGTTTTTAATTTTACAAGCTGTTTTATTTTAGTACAAGTCTGAAAGCAGCATATATATATATATATATATATATATATATATATATATATATATATATATATCTGAGTACACTTTAATATCTATTCATTGATTGCAAGCAATATCGTCATTGCGATATTCAACGTTATCGCATATCACATTTTCCTCACATCGTGCAGCCCTACACAAAATCATGCAAAAAAAGAGACTTGATTCGAGCCTCTCATTGTCTATAGTTAAAGGCATGAGTATCTTGTGCGTTACATTGCTATTGCTTTTGGAGCAAAAAAATAGTGAGTGGCTTACTTCGAGGCCCAGATCCTGTGTCAAAGTAGGAGAAGAGAGAGTCCAGCTCATCAGGACAAAACAGGGAGTCTCGTCTGAACTTAGCAGCTGCTGTGAGACAAACACAAGGAACTGGTTAGAACACCAAAGAAAGGCTGTTGTCTAATATAATGGACTACATCAATTATTTGGACCATTACTGTATATACGCCTAGCCCCAGTTTGTGCCTCTCCTGCATCAACGTTACATTCAAGACACAGTGTTAAGCCTCTAATTTACCTAAACAGAAGTACTAATAATTAGGAAAACCCTAGAAGGTTGTTTTTCATATTTGGCACAACTAAAAGTGTGCCGAATTAGCTATTGGTAGTTCCTGTTTGTAATGTACTCATGGATGTACGGACAGCAATCACTGGATCACTTTGATACTGAAGAAAACTTAAAACGTGATGATTCTCAGTTAAGTTCTGGAGTTAGGAGCACCTGTTCCCTTTGGTTTCCAAGCAGATTTATAGACGGTTACTCATGATGGAAATGGGGGATAATGATGTATTGTATGTGTATCATGTCTGTGTGTTCAGATTTGACCAAGTTCTGACTCAGAGAAGGAATACAATTTGGGATACAAATTGTGGCAAACAAGCACTTCGTTGCCTCCACGAGATGCGTGCCCCACCTCTGCTGCAGCTCCAACTGCTGGATGTGTTGAAAACCGGCCAAATCAGCAGGAGCAAACTACAATAACTAACTTCCTGTTGTTGTTAGAACACCTGCATGCACCTGTCCCATTCACCGCATGCAGTATCTTCGCTTCAAGTCTCTAGCTCCGCAACTGCCCATTCAACCAGTACAAAACCAAATCGTTTTAAAATTTGATTAATGTTGTAAACATTTAAGCGAGGATGAGGATACCGTTTGGCATTTCTGGCTAGGAAAATCAGGTGATTAGGGCTGTGACTTGAATATAATGGAAATACATCCGAGCAGGGTACCCCCAGGATTTTCAGAGTTCATTTTAGGATTTATTTAAGACCTTTTTAAAACCAACTCAGATGCAATTAAATGCATACTTCACTGCCATATAATTTAAAATTAATATGGATTTTAAACCAGGGAAAATAAGTATTTACCAAGTAACGTTACCTGTATTTGATACATTTTTGTGAAGTTTGTACTGTAATAACATAAAATAAAGACCAAGCTCAATCTATTAAGATTGAACATCAGTCTGGGGAGTTTGCTCTGTGGGGTGGGGGGTCTTAAATAAACTGAGGTGAGTCAGGGCCCATCTTAAATAAAAACAAATAAATAACAATAATAATAAAGCACATCACTAGATAGCTCCATTCCTAACAGACATGAGTCCAGTACCTGAGGAGAGGGTGGACGGCGAGGTCCTGCCAGGCTCTTGTCGGTATCTTCGCCGTGTTTTGGGTACCATGGTGGCGCTGTTGTGTCTCCGACACTTCTTCACGCTCCAGCGCCGCTCAGACTTCCTCTCTCCATTAATGAGGATCTCTGTGGAGCCCAGCTTCTTCAGGAATTTCTTCTCTACGTACTTCGCTTTAATCCAAGCCTCCTTCTCCTGCCTGCAACGGACCACACATCACATGAGAGACTTGTAGTGCTCAATAGTAACAGATTTCAATACTATATTTAAAGAACTCCTACCTTGAACTGGACGGTAATGGTTTCTTTAGACCTTGTTCTTGGTAAGAGCCTTCATAGATGTGGTTGATGACACTGTTTCCGAGCTCACACATTAACTACAAAGCAAAGACAAAAAGATGTCATTTACTTTTCTACAGAGCCAGGCTAGCTGTTTCACACTGCTTCTGGTCTGTATGCTATGCTAGGCTAGGCTAACCATCTCCTGGCTGTAGCTTCATATTCAAATAAGGACACTGGTGAGACAAACCGTACCTTTAATAATTCTGGTTCCCATGAGTCTAGTGTGAGTGAGCGAACCTTGGAACAGTGAACTCCGAGACTCCTGCAACAAAAAAAAACACATTTTAAGTAAAGAAATATGCCGTCTTCATGTCCTACAGTACATAATTGTACTTTGTTGGGACCATATATTTGTCTAGTCATAGTTCTATTATCTTTACTGTTACGATAATTGCCACTGTGCTGGCATGATGCACAGTGCTATAATTATTATGAAGTCATATTTCTGTCTCAGTGTCTCTGTGTCCCAACCTGCCCACCAAGAGCCTGGGTCTGTCTGAGGTTTCTGCCCGTTTACTGGAAGTTTTTCCTCGCCACTGTCCCACCAAATGCTTGTTCTTGGGGGGACAATCAGCCTATTTTCACAAATAGGCTGATTTATATTTGCTAATAATATGTTGGCTTCATGTTGTTTTTTAAATTCAAAAGCTGCAAATAAACTCCCTTCATTCATTCATTCTGCCTGATAATGGTCTAATACCGAAACGTTGCTGCTGAATTTATTTTTTGCAAGTTAGACCGTGTGCGGTAGTTTCTCTGCAACTTTCGACTTACTTATCTCCTTCCGACGCACCTGCCTCACGTTATAGACGTGCAAAGTGTTTTTCTGTGCTAAAAAATAATTTGGTGGCCCCTCCTGCAGTAACATCGAGGAGCCCCCTAGGGGACCCGGACCCCCTGTTGAAGATCTCTGGTCTAGACCTACTCTGTCTGTAAAGTGTCCTGAGATAACTCATGTTACGATTTAACACTATAAATAAAATAGAATTGAATTGACTAAAAGGCGGAAAACAGATGGTGGCCATCAGAAGGAAACAAGAGTAGTTTTCTTTTTAACATGAAAGTTGAAAACTGAAAATGAAAACAAATGATTCATACACTAAGGCGTTGTACTGTATGGTGACCTGGTCTGTGTTTCTGCAAGGATGTAACATCCCAGGAGTTTTATCCTGAGGGAAATGAGAAGAGCCGCTCCTAATGTCATGCAAATCACTACGTTCCACCGATGAAGCTGTCTGGTATCCAGGCAACAGTGGCACACTAGGAAGAAAAAAAACTACACACCGATACTGTGTTGCTCCTCTTTGTTGCCCTGCATTGAAACAAGATGTGTGATCTCACTGTGAGAGGACGAGCTCCGACAGGGAACATGAATATTCAACAGGTGGAAACTCACAGGGATGGGGTTTGGGATAACTGCAACTTCAAAATAACACACGCAAAGTCCGGGAGCTTGATAAGTGTGTTGAAACAGAACATGACATTTGGATGAGGACGTTCACCGGGATCTGACACTGAATTAAACCGTTCAATGGCTCACTGTGTGTGTCTCAGCTTCTTTATCTTCTCACTTCACCTCCGTCAATGAAAACTCTCAATCAAAGCCTGATTCAATAAGCAACACTTTAATCCCTTTAGAAGTGTGTGTGTGTGTGTGTGTGTGTGTGTGTGTGTGTGTGTGTGTGTGTGTGTGTGTGTGTGTGTGCAGTGGTGGAAGAAGTATTCAGATCCTTTACTTAAGTAACAGTGCTAATATCAAACTGTAGAAATACTCTGTTACAAGTAAAAGTCCTGCATTGAAAATATTACTTAAGTAAAAGTATGCAAGTATCATCAGGAAAATGTACATAAAGCAAGTACTCAATGCCGAAAAACCCTCACATTTTAGAAACTGTAAAGGATGCAAACTGTTCTGTCAATCAACTAAGTGTTTAACGGTCTGATAATTTCAGCTGGACTTGTAGGCCGTTATATTGTTGGGTAGTTTAAATAAAAATAAAACATTGTAGTTTATAAACTACATGTGTTTTGTGTGCAAAAATCTTAATTTGCTGTCAGATGAATGTAGTGGAGTAAAAAGTACAATATTTCTCTCTGAGATGTACCGGAGTAGAAGTAGAAAGTGGCATGAAAAGAAAAGACTCAAATAAAGTACAAGTACCTTACTTGAGTACCTACAATTTGTACTTGAGTGAACTACTTGAGTAAATGTACCACTGTGTGTGTGTGTGTGTGTTTGTGTGTGTGTGTGTGTGTGTGTGTGTGTGTGTGTGTGTGTGTGTGTGTGTGTGTGTGTGTGTGTGTGTGTGTGTGTGTGTGTGTGTGTGTGTGTGTGTGTGTGTGTGTCGGCGACCAGGCGCTTGTGGAGTTTAACGGTAAAAAGACAGTTTACCACACGTTCCCGTTAATCTTATGATGGACAAGTGTTGTGATATGTAAACAAACAATCCGTCAACGGTGAAATAAAAGCCTCTTATTTACGAGATCGGTCTGACAGACCGGCAACTTACAGCGGGGCGTCCCAACATGACAGACCGGCCAGCGAGCGAGCGAGCGATCCGGGCCACCGTTCTCTTAATGCATCCATGGATCTTTTCCTTAAGTCCCCCTCCACTCTGGTTTAGCTAATTGTTACTTTAATTGTTACTTTAATGTTGGAGCTTCACTGTGCACATTGACGTATGTTTGACAACTAAAGGACTGAATTAGCGGCCTCATTCTGTCAGGTGGTACGTATCTATCAGAATGGCCTACTTCCTCTATAAATATAGTTCAAAGTAGGGTAGCTCATTCTGTTGGATTTATTTTTTCTTGGACTCTACCTGTGGATGCCGGAGCACTCGATACACAGCAGGATGCCCAGGTTGATGGAGGCCCAGCGCGGGTCGGCCTGGCCGCAGTCACAGCACTGCTGGTTCCCCGGCAGGCACTGGATCCGCTGCAGGATGCTCTCCCCGCGCCCGCTGCGCTCCCGCGGCTCACTGGCTGAATCGATGCTGCTGGTGGACGGAGAGGCCGTTCGGTCCAAATGCTAAACATAAACACGCAAAATAAGCCATTCATTAGAGTTTCAAAAATGCCATATATCAATACCACCCCATTAAAAAGAATCTATTAAAAATAAAAGCCCTGCATCATTTTTAAGACCACAAATTGTCATTTTTATTTGTTCTTTGTACAGATTAAACAAATGAAGATATAACATGTCAATTAGTGAGCTTTAGACGTGCTGGCAGATTTCTTTTCACCGTTGGACAGAGCCAGGCTAGCTAGACTACGTTACCTATCCCCGCTGGGAAATTGTTAAATTGCAGTTGCTCACAGTCAAATTTAAAGGTGCAGTAGGTAAGACTTATGAAACTAACTTTCTGTCATATTTGCTGAAACTGACCCTATGTTCCAGTAGAACTACATGAAGAAGGTTCCACCTACAGCCTGTAGTGAGATTTTCAAAAATCTACCACTCCCTGTTCAGATGCACCAATCAGGGCCAGGGGGGTGTCTAACTGTGTGTCAATCACTGCTCATGCACACACACACACACTCATTCTCCCTTGTGGGGGGAGGGGCTTAGAAGACCGTTTTGGGCTTTAGCGGAAAGTGGGGGAGGGACTGAGAAGTTGTTGATGTTCACATGTTTGGGCTAAGTCCTGGATCTTCACAAGAGAGTAAGAGTAAGAAAAAAAGTGTTTAAAGTAACACCTAAAGTGCAAGAAATAAAAAGTGAAGCAAAAATAAAGTAAGATAAGTTAAAAGGTTTAAAAAGATTTTTTTGTTATACAATGGATTCTACATGCTATTGAACATAAATAAAGTACAGTGTGAATGATAAGCAGCAGCAGTGAACATGTGGCTGAAATGTGTCAGGCTACAATAATGTCAGATATTACACATGTAACTAATAGATTATTGCACCACGTAATTATTGCACATAATTGTCAGTAGCTCATAATTATACATAAAGAGGGCTGCACTCGACATTCAGAACATTAATATAGCGGCAAACAAATATTTCCTATGTAAAGATATAGTGGAGTAATGGCGTCCTGAGCAGAGAATGAAGCCACATTCTGGCCGTGCGTGCATGTTAGTGCATGTGAGTGCCTTGAGCGTCGAGGGGCCGTCGCAAAGCGTCGGTATTCAACGATTTGGGGAAGGGTCTGTGAGAGCTGTGTGGAGGCAATCCCAGACCTGTTTTTTTATATCGAGTACAGCCCCTTTAAGTACAGCACTTGACTGGTGTACTTTACTTTCCAACACTGCACCAACTCAATACAACTGTTATAAACAAGCTTTTTAACATGTCTGTATGTGCTTTATAGATAGACAGATAGATAGATACATAGATAGATACTTTATTCATCCTGAGGGAAATTTTAGGATTCCAGTAGCTTAGACAACCATAACACAACAAACACACGTACACATATAAATATACATACATATATCTCACATGCATAAAAATCACTCACAGAAATTTAAAGAGTTAACAATTTGTGAAGTGATTACAAAGGTCTGGTATAGACTGACCATGTGACACAATGACCATGCTAAGGTGCTATGTGTGCAATGGTGGTAGTGCACAAAAGTGAACAGTGCAGGGATTGAACAGTGCAATAGCGTATTATTAAATATTAACTATGACTATGAAAAGACAAGAACCATGACCTGGGGCATACCTCTATATAGTAGGTGTCTGGGCTCTCTCTGTAGGCCGAGGCAATGCTAGCTTGAACTGCCTGAATCCACGCCTGCCTTAGCTTCTCAGACTCAGCCTGAAGCATACAGCTCCTGTAAAAACAGACAAAGTGGCATAACCATCATGAATCATGTTCCTCCTGTACAGATCTGCATAATCCAGTGTGAAATGCTAAACAAACACTGTATGTATATTCACAGGTCTCGCACATATTCAGATGTATTGCCAATTCTTTAAGAGCGACTACAAATAAAAGGACTACAACCGTTAGTCACGGACTTACAACCCTAGTTCAACATATAGAACTGTGCTTATATTGTATAAGCTAAAGCATGTATTCTGAATGATTCTAAATGGCAGATTCTACGCTTACAAGAATACTTTGATTAGTTGGTGGAAGTAATTACACATGAACGAGCACATATTGGTGAAAAATGATTATCGTGCATGCCCTTGTTTTTGACAATGTTAATGTAATGTTAATATCAAGAACTTAGGACCCTGGAAATGTAGGGATGAACCCCTGTGAGGCTGTACTTAGGCACATCGTAGATTTGAGCTGAATGCTAACGTTAGAATGCTAACATGCTGATGTTTAGCAGGTATAATGTTTGCCGTGTTCACCATCTTAGAGCTATGATATCTAGCGTTAAAACACAAAGTACAGCTGAGTGTGATGGGTTGATGGGTTTGCCAAAAAAAAAAACAGACAAATTCAAACTTTGATCTGATGATGGCCCCCAGATGGAAAAGTGAAGACATTACAACGCACCCTCTGGGGAACATTAAACTATTAACCAAATTGCATGTTAATCCATCCGACAGCTAAGTCTTACTTGGAGGGGGAGACGACTTCGAAGCAGAACCTCCTCTCGATGTCCTCACACGGTTTAACAGAGCAAAGCCGGAGGTCTTCCACCACCACCGTCAGAGAATCCTGCTAACGCACAAACAACCTACTGTATCATTCATCTGCTTATCAAAAAGACCCCTAAACACAACACAAAACAGATGTTCCTCCTCGATAAGCTATTTCTTTCCTGGACGTTGGAAGCCTCAGAGTACCCAACACACACACACAAGGCCACAGGCAGGCAGGCAGAGAGAGAGAGAGAGAGAGAGAGAGAGAGAGAGAGAGAGAGAGAGAGAGAGAGAGAGAGAGAGAGAGAGAGAGAGAGATACCCGTTTCTCTTCAGGAGACTTGTTTAAATTATGACATATATACATTAGATTTAGTATAGCCTATAGTTCATACTTTTTTTTGGCATATCTTTTTTCTTTTTTGATTTTAATTAAGACCGTTGCTGTGCTTGCATCACTCCCTTACCCCTCCTACCAGTCCCTGTGGTCACTTGGCCGGTGAATGCAAATTTAAAAAAAGGTTTGTTTTTGTTCCTCTGTTATGTACCTTTTTTCGGAACAAGTTCGGTTTGAGACTGAGTGGTTGGCTGATTCTCGTCACTAGTGCCTGGGTTTTCATCAATATCAGATCAATATCCAGATTAAGTATTCTGATATCAGCAGAGATCTCTTGACTCACAAACACGCAGTCGGGTTAGTGATGATGGATTTCAGTGAAGATGTAACGTTAAAAAGACACTCAATGCCCCCTCTCCATTAAAGTTGCACTCAACCTCATAGAGCCCACTTAACCCCCGGGGAAGATGATAGCTCCTAGCTATATGGACTTGCCTTGAGCTTCTTCTGATAGACCAGCTGACTGTTCTGTATGGAGAACCACCGTCTAGAGAGAGAGAAAGAGAGGGGGAGATAAATAACTTATTTTAGATGGATATCCTTCCAATCTGTAAGGGTCAGCGTCAGCGCGCAAGGGTCAACCACAAGCGTTGAGTGAAACGGGTTACCCTCTTGGCAATTCAATATCGTGACCATGTGAGATGAATTTATTACATGGCTTAATATCCCAGAATCTGCCACAGAGGGACAAAAATAGGCTGACAAATCTGCCAAAAACAAATGACAAACAAAAGGAAATAGCATGCACAGTAATCATCCAGTCTATTTTATTACATTGCAGTATATTACTTTTATATCGTACAATTGTAAAATGATATTGATATACTATTACATTCTATATGCTGGCATTCTCTTCCATTTCTATTACTGTAATGTGTAATGTAATGTATATACCGTAAAACTTCAAATAATAGCCGAGTCCCAAATAGACGCCTGTCTCTTTTAAACGCCTGGTGTGACAACAGATTTGGGTAAATAAAGGCCGGTCTCAAATAGAGGCCTGGTCTGTTTTTTTTTTTTTTTTTTTTTTTTCTTCGTGTTGGGTTGTATTTGATCTTTTAAAACCCGTCAGATCGTTTGTTCTATGTTTTGATTTGATTTCACGTGACAGACGCAACCATTCATAAACGACTCATCGCTATGGCAATATAACAAACAGGTTAACGAACTTTCTTTTAGTCTTCAGTTTTTCTTAATTCTCTCAATACCACCATGGAGACAAAAAGAAAAAAGTATGATTTGACATTTAAGCTGACAGTTGTCAAATTTGCCGAACAAAATTCGTGAGAAGCAGCGGCGAGACATGCATATCACACCGTTGCCATGCAAAAGAAGAGCGTTGCTATGGACGCAGTTCTGTTCACTCCGGAGGACAGGTATCAATCAATCCGCTGAAAGAAGTCGGATAATTTACCAGCTGTGGCAAAAAGTGGAGAAACGCGGACGAGCAACTTCTGTCCTCCAATTCAAGCAATGACAGCAGATCTGGTGAGCGCCATCACTACGTCTTTATATACGGTCTATGATCGCTACGCAGGGACAACAACGCTAATTAGTTAGCTTACATTGCACGTTTAGGTGTGTCAACATGCAACGGCTGTGCAAAAAGGAAACGAGATGAGTGAGGACATGAAGCCATTTACCTCGTCTTACTTCACTGTCAACAGAAATGTTCAGTTTAATGTGAATACGAGCAGCCGATAGCCTGCTAGCTCACTACAACGAGTCAGCTAATGTCACGTCAATTCCTGCAGTGATTAAAACAGCAGCGTTATACAGCAGTATAACAGAGTTTACGTTGCTATGGACGCATGGACTTCAGGCTGATTCAAGACCCCTACGCTTCGCGTCGGGGTCCTGATCACCCTGTCGGGGTTGTATTCGCTATAACAACCGTCTCGCTCTACATTATCCCTTACATAATATGAATTAAAAAATATATATATAATGTGGTAACCTCCTATTGTCAATTAAAGGCCTGTCTCTTATAGACGCCTGTCTCAAATACAAGCCGGTCCATTTCGGCGATTTGGGTAAATAGAAGCCCGGGCTATTATTGGAAGTTTTACGGTATACTATTTTGAGAAATTGGTGCCATTTAAACTATGCTGAATTAGCTATTATCAGTTTATGTTTGAACTACCACTGGAGTACTTTAATATTGAAGAAAACTTAAAAAGTTCTGGACTCATAAAGAGCGCCTTTTTTCTATCATTTCTAAATGGATTTAAAGACGTTTATTAATAATGATACTTGAGACAGCGTGAAATCATAGGGAAGTGTAAGTCACCCTGACTCTAGGAATATGCCAATCGTGTCTCTGTGTTGAGATTTCAATGAATTATGACTCAGAGAACAAGTGCTATTTTTGATGCAGAAACACAAAACAAAACATGCTTTAGCAAGTATATATAACAAAGTACAACACTTATAACAAACAAAATGTTACTTATTTAGCAATCCTTTACCCACATACTTAAACTTATATGTACACATTTCACTTACATTATTTAAGGTGCTGTAATATATATATATATATATATATATATATATATATATATATATATATATATATATATATATATAGTTAACAGCTTAACAACTCAACAGCAGGTAACGTTAGCCTT